>OY986437.1:247632760-248247760 GCA_963920525.1 Dichetophora obliterata
TAATTTTTGTCCAAGTCCTTGTTCGAATCCTTATTCAAGTCCATTTCCAATTCCTTGTAATTAATCTTGTCCGAATCCTTGTCCTTTTTTTTAAATATATCAAAGAACCAAGGCATGCGCCTTATACAAACAAGGTTTGATCTTTGACTTGGAAGGAAAGGGACAGATTATTTAGAGGAATTGATTGTAATCATACGTGTACTATTGATTAGGCGAAACAAACGTGAAAGAAAATTTGAAATTCTTTTAACCGATAACACTTTTTAGTGTTATGCCTTAGCCTCGGCAAGCATTTCCAGCCCTAAGTTGTTCCTGTCCTTTTTTTTAATGCCACATTTTCCACAATTTAGGTGTGAATTTTTAGTTTTCCATAATTCTTAAATGCAGGAAAGAACAAAGAAAGTAAAAAGAACCATGCCCGAGCCCGGATTCGAACCAGGGACCTCTGGGTTGTTAGTCTTGCGCATTCTCCACTAGATTACAAAGGTCCTTATCCTTGTCTAAGCCCATTTCCAAATTCTTGTTCAAATCCCTGTAATTATTTTCGTCGAAATTCTTGCCCAAATATATTTCCAAATCATTGTTAAAATTTCCTTGTAAAAATCCTTGTCCAAATCCATTTACAAATTCTTGCCCAATTCGATTTGCAAAGCTTTGTTCAAATACATTTCCATATCCTTGTCCAATTCATATCAATTGTCCCATTCCTTGTTCTTATCTTTATCTTTATTTATTTCAAAATCTTTTTCCTAGTCCTTGTAATAATCCTTGTCCAATTACTTGTTCTAATCGCTGTTTTAATAGAGTTCTTGTCTGAATCCATTTTCGAATTTTTATTCAAATCCTTGTTATTATTTCATGAATTAAATTGTGAGCTTAAGATCAAGTAAGTTTTTAAGAAGGCAACAACAACAACAACAACTTTGCATAGAGTCAATCACTTAGCTGACTAGACAGTCTGTTTCGGAAATCGCTACATTTTCCTCTTCAGTAGTCTTTGAGTGATTAAGCTGTGATCAACTCACTATTTAAACCTGTATATGAGTGCGCAGATTTTGGAATTCATTCTTTTGAATTGAATGGCTGATAATCATATAACATTTCAAAGCAGTAGGTTATTTTTATAACTTGTTATTATTCCTGCCCAAATTTATGTTCAAATACTTGCTCAAATCTATTTCCAAATCCATTTCTTAATTCTTGTTTTAATCCATTTTCAAATTTTTGTCCCAATCCGTTTCCTTGTTTTAATTCTTTTCCCTATCCTTGTCCAAATTCGTTTTTTAACACTTTTTCTAATTCCTGCCTAATTTTTATTTTAAATTCTCGAGATCAACATTTACTTTTGGACATTAGCATTACCTTAGTGCTATGCAACATTGCCATGCATCGATGGTGCATTTTTGCTACACCTGGTGAGGACTAGAGTCTTGATGAGCCATATTTTTTTATTTTTGTCATTAAGCTTAAGAATTCACCGTTACTACTGCACTATAAAATTTACCGTAATGTCTATAGTAACAGAGATTGAAATGCATGCAACGTTTTTGCATTTTTGTTACATTAAGCGACTACCGCAGCGACCTCGCTATATAGTTAAATTATTTAATTTTTTTATAATTAAATGAAAAATAAACAAAGAAATGAACCTTACTCTCATATTATAAATTTTTCAATAGCTCTTAGTAAATTAGCTAAGTATCCATTTAATATCCAGCTTAGTAAATTAGCTAATTTTTATTTGTTCTTTATTTTTTAGACAGAAATAATTTTTTCTCTTCTAATTATAATTGTTAATTTTAATAACTGCTTTTTACTTATATTGTTTAATTTGATTCACCCCACAAAAAATTTTTTATGTTAACACAATTTATTTAGTTTTATATATTTATTGAAGTGGCATTTAACACTATTTATTCTAATACTAAATGTCAATACTATTCTTATAAGTAATAATTGTTTCTAGTGATTGTATATTTGAGTGAATAATCTTTTACTATGAGAATAAAGAATAATAATAATAACAATAATAAATAATAATAAATAATGATTCCGTGTAACGATATGGCATTTTTGATGCATAAGCTACTACTTCCTCGACAAGACCACGTTTTATTTTTATCGTGAGGCCATATACCAATTCTTCATTTTCTTTTCATAGCATTTACCGTACGCATACTATCACCTAGTAATAATGCCATGCAACGCCGTGACACGCCTGTTGCATCTTTGATCTATAAGCGGATATTTTTGTGAGGATGTTTTTAAAGCAGCCTTTACTGGCGTATAATAATTTTTATTCTAGTACCTATACTCAGTGAGTAATAGTTCTATGTAACGTTATTATGCATTTTTGTTGCATAAGTGTATTTTTCGCATTCTGATGGCATTACAATTTTTGTTTTATTTTTGTTATGCGATCATAGAATCAATCTTTGCAGTGGTACTATAATTTTCATTGTAGCGCATGTACTTAGCGAGTTATATTTGCATGCAACTTTTTGGAAATGCTGTGACTTTTAAATTTTCAATTTTTTGGAAACCTGAAGTTAAGACGTCACTTTGTCACATCAAAAATTTCATCCAAATAGAGTTTTAAGCTTTCCAATAAACTTATGGAAATCATGTCGTTTATTTTAAAGTTTACAGCACCATTGGGTAAAATTTTGCTACCAAGCCATTAAAGACTCCCTTAATTTTTGTTTTTAAGGATGCAATTGAGCGCTAAGTATAATTATGAAGTATAGCAAATCGGACAAATCGCTAAATGTTCCTACGACTTAAAAAATAAATTTTGATTGTGTATTCGTTCAGAGACAGTTTGTGGGAGCATTAAGTTTCATCACCAAATTGGGTATAAAAAAAGGTGCAACCACTCGTGTTGAAATTTAAAAACTTAATCATTTTTCTATCGGCTCAAATTTAAGCTTTGCTCAATCAGCAAAAGCTAATTAATGCACAAAGAACTTAACAATGGCACAAATGTTTTAGCTCAAAGTGCTAGAGACGCTGTCAACAAAACTTAACGGGGGTGTAAAAAACCCTACGTCGAAATGTTGTTGCTTTTATTGTTGTGGTTGTGCATTAAGTTTTCAGAAACAACAACTCAAGAACACAAAATATTGGCACTCAAAATGTTGTAACTGTGAAACTTGAAGTCTGACACCTACAAGTTGAAAGCTGTCTGCAAAATGAAAACGTTTAAGCCAATACAAAACCGGCATATGCTCACTATTTCACTAATCAACACACACACATATATGTAAGTGCATCTACCTACATCAGAATTAAGCAAAGTTTAAAAATTAATTCCACTTTAATCAAGCACTTGTATGTGAGAAAAATAGAAACCAAATGGAAACCATACCAACACTAAATAACTGCTCACTTCAACAGTTGTTGTTCAAGTATCGTATTAAGGTGTCAGAAAAGTGGAGCAAAGCGACCGTAGAAAATATCAAAATGATTAAGTGAAAAGAAATAAGCAGAGCATTAAAAAAAAACATAAACAACCTAGAATTTATGTTCAAGATTAATTTGTTGGTTGATGAATTTTTGTGTTTTTTGTTTTTTACTTAACTACATTATAAACAGCCTTATGTGGCTAACTTACACGCACACACTTACTTGGCTTTTCCAACACGACATCCTAAAATATAGAAAAAATGGCTGTTTTGTAGGAGTAAGCAAGGAATAGCTTTTAATCCAACTCATTATAAAATAAATAGGTATACGGCTTGAGTGCCCAGTTGGGGCCAATTAAGGGACACTAACATGGCTGCACACATGGACATACACATGGCGACACAACGATATTCTTAGTAACACCACGTTTTGGTACACGTTACTGTATGCAGCTTAAATGACTTCAATTAAAATAAAATACATGGAAAATATTAACAACATCTTAATTGTATCATGGCCAACACTGTGACAACAACAAAAACAACAATCATCGCTGCTAAGGCAACAATTTGAACAAAATAAATCGAACCAGCAGACATGCGACTAAAAGCTGCTAACAATACCGCCAACACCAACACCAACACCAACACCTTCACCGCCATCAACATCATCACACGAAGTCGAGAACCACGTTCGAGTTAAATCAAGAGTTTTGTTGTGCATTTGACGTTTTCAATAGGACTTTATTTAAGTATATGTGTGTTGTTTTTAGCTGTGGTGATGTGTGTGTGTGTGTGTGTGCGTTAGAATTAGCTATGTCGCGTCTATCACATAACATATTATCCTTCAGCTGCTTTTCAACACCAGGAAAGGATTTTGTTTATTTATGCGAAAATAACGTTGCTAGCAGCAGATTTTATAATCCTTCAATAACAGTGAAAAGCTTGCATACAACAAAAGCTTTAGCAATGTTATTTGCAGCTTTAAAATTAGTACATACGCTATATATATAGATATCTGTTAAGGCAATTCTGTTGACAAATTCACTTAAATTAATGTCGTCTACACAGAAAGTTGAGTTTTCTTTTACTAAGTAGTTCAAAATAAAGTTAAGCCATTTAAGTAGAAATTCTTCTCCTGAAATAAAAAAAAAAAAATAAGCAAAGGTAGATAACCCTGAAGAAGGTAGAAAATAAGTACCGGAGTGTCGGAAAAAGATGAAAAAAGTTTTTTATTTGCATTTCACCAAAGACCAAAAAAGCCAGTAACATTTATTTCAGTAGATAACTCCTTTTAAGACAATTACATAAAAGGTATACGTAGAATCCAGAAGTGGAAAACTGTAGATTAGGGTGTCCCAAAAAAAATTTTGTATTTTTGCTCAAGCTTTTTTTAAAAGCTTATGAGGTAATGTATTTTTGAGATTTTTTTCAGATTTTTTGGAAGAGGTTTAGTGGTGGCGCTAATCGGTTTTTCCCTAAAAATAAGTTTTTTTGTAGATTTTTGGAACTCCAAGCAAAAGTTGGTCAATAACAGACATTTATGAAGTCTTTGAGTAGTCATTTCGAAAGACAAATGTCCAAACTTTACTTTAATGTACATAAATAAAAAGTTTTGTCAAATTTTTTCGTCATTTGGGTGTCATATATTTAATTTTTTGGTGAAATTATCGTAAATTTTTTTAAAAAAAAGCTTGATAACTTTTAAAAATTCCATCAAAATAAAAAATGTAATGATGCATTTTGAATAATGGTAAAATTCTAAAGAATTTAAAATAAAAATATTTTTTATATTGCTCTTGCCGTTTCAAAGTTAAAGCCTTTAACTCTTTTTCCGTGGCCTAAAAACTTTTCGAATTTTAACAAGGCATTGTATTTTATTCAACAAAATATTGTGAAAATTTTTAAGCATAGTTGAACATTATTATGAACTAGTTGAATAAATTATTTGGTATATTCATTTTACAGTAGATTTTCCTTCGTTAAAAATGAGAAGTGTATGGCTTGTGGGTAAAATGATGATGGCTTTAACTCTGCCCAGTAGCCGACAAAACAGCAGGTTCTTCAAAGATTTTTCAAGTTACATAAAACAGACAAATACACCATTTCGAAAAGCAGCAAAGGACTTTAAATTTTACGGTAACACATGTCAAGAGGACCGCAACATTGCACGGTTTATAATAAAAATGCTCGCAAAGTGGTTAACAAAAGAACGAATCTGAACAGAGCAAGGTGACCATCGAGAAACAAAGGGCCTTTGTGGCAGATTTAAAGAACGTGTTCGACACAAAAGCTCAACACTGCATTAAAATTTAAAAAAAAAATGCAAATCTGCTGTAAAATGAAGGTCCTAAATAACAACCACGTATCCGCTCTTGCAATACCGCGTATATTGCAAAAATGCCAAAATTAATTTCATTTCAATTTTGTTCATTCCTGATTGATTCATTCATTTTTATTTTTCATTACATGCTTATTTGAGAACAAAGCAAATATCTAATTTCAATAAATGTTTAGTTCAGTTGAAAATCCATTCAATAGCTAAAAATAAAATCAGTTTTTCTGCACTCCCTTAAAATTTTGCTATCACCGTCAGTGTTTAAGTGCAAGTGGCGGATACGCGGTATTGCAAAAAGTTTTCATGCAACGAAAAAAGCTTTAAAGGCTTTAACTTTAAAACGGCAAGAGTAACATCAAAAATATGTTTTTTAAATTGCTGAGAATTTTACCATTATTCAAAATGCATCATTATATTTTTCATTTTGATGGAATTTTTAAATGTTATGAAACTTTTTTAAAAAATTTACGATAATTTCGCGAAAAAATGAAATATCTGACACCCAAATGACTAAAAAATTTGACAATACTTCTGATTTATGTACATTAAAGTGATGTTTGAATAATTGTCTTTCGAAATGACAACTCAAAGACTTAGAAAATGTCTGTTATTGATCAACTTTTGCTTCGAATTCGAAAAATCTCCGAAAAACCGGTTTGTTAGGGAAAAACCGTTTAGCGCCACCTCTAAATCTCTTTCAAAAAATCTGAAAAAAATCTCTAAAATACTTGACCTCATAAGCCTTCGAACAAAGGTTGAGCAACTATGAAATTCGAAAAAAAAAATATTCTTTTGGGACAACCTACTGTAGAAAGTCGCAGCAAAAAATGTCAATGCGCATTACTTGTATGCACGTAAAGAGCGCTTCATTCTCCTTACAAATAGTGCTGTTTGTATAGCGCTATATATGTAGCACTTTCCGTAACGATAATGTTGCAGTTGAAAAAAAATTATTCGATTTTAATGTCAAAAAAAAAAAAAAATTATTTCAAAAACTGTAAAAATTCATCAAATCGTTTTGAAACTATGTTTTCTGTTTTTCCTTCATCAAATAAAAAATCATATAAAATGCATAAAAATTCATACCTTTTTATATTGTCGCCCTAATTCTAATATGATGTATGTCAAAATTGGGCAAAGTAACGTTTATTAGCGGTTTAGGTAGATTGGTCCAAACTACATCTATGTCCTTTTTCAACCAACTTTAAGAAGGAGGAAGTTCTCAAGTTGGTTTGTTTTTTTTTTTTCTTTAAATGTATGTACATCGATAACTCCTAAAGTACTTTCCCGATTACCGCAACAGACAGAGACATTTGACGCGAAGGTGCCCGTCTAAAAAAGTGGGCGGTATTCGATACAGGGGCGTGGCAATATAAAAAAAACTCTGTATATCGAATAATATTAACACTAGAGTACTGAAATTTAGTACAGGGGTAAACACGATTATTAAAAAATTATCTTTAAAAAGAGGCGTTATTCGATAAAGGGCGTGGAAACATTAGAAAAACACTGTAACTCGAATAATATTGACATTAGAATACTGAAATTAGGTACAGGGGTAGGCATAATTTTGAAAATTATGCCAAAAAGTGGGCATTGTTGGACAAAAGGGCGTGGCAATATAAGAAAAAAGCTGTATCTCAGTTAATATTGACACTAGGGTACTGGAAATTGGTACAGGGGTAGGAACAATTATTACAAATTATGGTCAAAGAAGTGGGCGTTATTCGATAAAGGGCGTGGTGATATTAGAAAAACGCTGTAACTCGAATAATATTGACACAAGAATACTGAACTTAGGTACAGGGGTAGGCATAATTATCAAAGTTTAATCTGAAGAAAATGGGCGTTTTTGGACAAAGGGCGTGGAAATATAAGAAAAACGCTGTGACTCGAATAATATTGACACTAGGATACTGAAATTATGTGCAGAGGTAGGCATAATTATAAAAATTTACGGTAAAAACTGGGCGTTGTTGGACAAAAGGGCGTAGCAATATAAGAAAAATACTGTATCTCAGTTAATATTGACACTAGGGTTCTGAAAATTGGTACAGGGATAGGCACAATTATTACAAATTATGATCAAGAAAGTGGGCGTTATTCTATAAAGAGCGTGGCAATATAAGAAAAACGCTATAACTCGAATTATATTGACACTAGAATACTGAAATTAAGTACAGAGGTACGCATAATTATGAAAATTAATAGTCAAGAAAGTGGGCGTTGTTGGACAAAAGGGCGTAGCAATATAAGAAAAATACTGTTTCTCAGCTAATGTTGAAACTAGGGTACCAAAATTCGTAGCAAGAATGGGCAAAATTGTTATTATAATCTCTATAAAAGAAAGAAATAAAAACTTTTTAACAAAAAAAAAAAAAAATCCAACTTCAAAACTTATTATAAAATTTTATCTATTTTGTATTATTATCATAAATATATTCATTTCTCCATGAATATAAAATCTTTAAAGTCGGCGCTAGTATAATCAGACTTTTATAAAATAAAAGCTTCGACTTTAAAGGTTTTATATTCATTGAGAGAGTAAATAATTTATGATAATATTGTAATACAAAATAGACATTTTTTTCAACTCTTTTTGAGTTCTTGTTCTTATAGCATGCGCCCATCGTTTTTAGGAGAACTAAAAGCCTCACTATAGGAGAAATTATTTTATACTTTTTAGTTCTTTTTAAATAAAGAAATCTATATTTAAACAACATTGGTGAATTTTTCAAAATTTGAATTTGTTTCGTAAAAAAAAGAACAAAAAATTCGTCCACATTGTTGAGGCTCGAACTCACTACCTTGTGGTTACAAATCAATCACCTTACGTTATGAGCTACAGAACTCAAACCAAAACTTTTTCCAAATGAGGTAATAAATTCACTTCAGTTGTGAATTTTTGAAATTTAAAAATGCATTGTCTATGAGTTTTTCAATACCCTCCAGGAAATGTGAGAGCATTCCCGGATGTAACCAGGAAACATTCCATTGAATTTAGGAAGCATTTCCCTTCGTTGCACACTCCTTTGCTTTCTTTACATAGCATGTCATTAGAGGGAAACAGTCCTTTCCGCTGTGTTAAAAAGTCGAGTGGAAACATTCCTCTCCGCTGTCTTAAAAAATGAATTGGAAGCAGTCCTCTCACCTGTTCTGAAAATTAATGTGGAAACATTCCTCTCCCTTGTTATGAAAATTCCCAACCAGGATTTGAACCCGGGACCCCTGAGCGACAGTCAAGCGCGCTACCACTAGTCTATCGCGGCCGCTCAGTAAAGCATATTTTTTTTTAAAACAGTAAACATGATTTCTATAACAAGCGCTAGGAAACAATGATATTAATATTGCCTGTTGTCATTGCTTGACAATAAGTAAAAGCTTCCACATGCATTTTTAAAGAAGCGGTTTTGAAACAACATAATTTCAAAACTACCAATATAATTCCAAAAGATATGATGGCGAATGTTTATTCATCACTTTCATATATTTATAAGTCTGCCAATTTTTACAAAAGGGAAGCAGTTTGGAAACAACATAAATACAAAGCTACCCTAAAGCTTCTAAAAGATATGGTGGGGAATGTTTCTTTATCACTTTTGGATGGAAGCCTTCTGAGTTTTCCTAGAGGCTATTTTTGTTTGATTTTTAATGTGAATGTATGTATGTTAGAGTGGAATATAATGTATGGAGCCAAAAAATGTTCAAGGGTTTCACGCATTTTTGGATAGTCCTCATCAAACCATTATTTTCTGCATCTTTAGTTTTTTTCTGCGACAAAACTTTTGACTGTGGCCGAGCACTTATATGTTTCAACTACTAGAGTGTTTTTTTTTTAATCAAAAATTTAAAAAATTATGTCTACTTTTTTTCATGAAAACCTGTTAATTGAGGCATAACTAATGGCGTTTTCGTTTCTCGAAAAAATGCAACATTTTTTTGCCTTTTTTGAAAATCCTGCTCTCTTGAGAATAAAAATAGTGAACTCTAAAATTGAATCGTGTTCTTTTCGCAAAAATGTTTACCTCAAAAGAAGAAAAAAATTTAGATTTCTCAGAAATGGGAGATAAAGGGCAGAAAAAGCAACATTTTTCCGAGAAACGAAAACGCCATAAAAACATATCAAGAGTTTACTATGGTACCATGTACGCCCAACAAGATAAAAGGGTTCAAAGATCACCAAAAATGGTAATTCGCCAATATTACCGCTCTTTTTTGTCGGATAAAAAATATGTTTAGAACAAAATTGTAGATCATAGAATTATCGCCAAAAATGCCCTATGAAGTTTTAACGTTATAGCAATTATGTCCACGTTATAAGACTATATACAGTTGCGGTCAAAATAATAGCAGTACCCTTATAATACTTAGACATGTTTGGATAAATAATACTAGTCTACAAATTTCGGATCCGCTAAGTCCATTTTCATTCCTATATGTACTTTCAACACTCGTTCCAACTCCGTACTCAGTTTCCTCCTATATTGTAAAAATTTCAAGATACAGGGTGTTTCACGTTTTTGGCAAATGGTTAGTATTATTTATCTCGAATCTAAACTACTCACCATATAATAAAAAGTATAACTTTGTATTTTTGAAAAATTATCAACTTTTCCATTAATGTATCAACCACTATCGTGTCATGTGCTGTAGCGAGCCTAAAATTTTGAGATTATCCAACGAAATATCAACAAATTTTGCTGTAACCGTCCAAATTTAAAATGTCATTTTTTCATGTAATAATACACTTAGCCAACAGTTTTTTCTTAAATTCTAACTTTGAATGATAACAGCTCCGATAAAATAAAATACACAAATTTTTTTGATATTTCGTTGGAAAATTTGAAAATTTTAGCTCCGCTATAGCACATGCCACGATAGTGGTTGACATATTGATAGAAAACTTGATACTTTTTCTAAAATACAAAATAGTATTTTTTATTTTATGGTGAGTAGTTTAGATTCTAGATCAATAATACTACACACGTGCCAAAAACGTAAAACACCCTGTATCTTAAAAATTTAACAATATAGGAAGAAACTGAGTATGGAGTTGGAACTAGTGTTGAAAGTACATATAGTAATGAAAACGGACTTACCGGATCCGAAATTTGTAGACTAGTATTATTTATCCAAACATGTCTGAATAATAATAGGGTACTGCTATAATTTTGACCGCAGCTGTATGTCTAAACTGCGCAAAGTAGAAATATTATACTGTAAGTTTATATAAAGGGTCCGCCAAATAACTTTTTTTTTTTTTTTAAATTCTATAAAAAATAAACTACTGGATATTTTCTCAAATTTCTTTTTTTATTTGAAAGTACAATCCTTGTGAAAGTACAATCGATTGTGTGCAGCTGTATTTCACCAATGGCTTCACGAATATTGTCCCTTTAAAGCGTCAATTGTCTCTGGCTTGTCGGTGTAACACTTATATTTGAGGGCACCCCACAAATAATAGTCCAACGGTGTCAAATCGCAGCTCCGATGTGGCCAAACGACATCAGCTCTGCGGCTGATAATGCGATCTTCAAAAACATGGCCCGATAACGATCGCCATTGACTGTAACGGCCACTCCTTGCTCATTTTCGAAGAAATATGGCCCAATTATGCCTCTGGACAAAAATCCGTACCAAACAGTGACTCGTTTTGGGTGCAGCGGCTTTTCAATGTTTGCGTGCGGGTTTTCTGTGCCCCAAATGCGACAATTTTGCTTGTTTACATACCCGCCAAGATCAAAATGGGCTTCATCTGAAAAGATGATTTTTTTGGCAAAATTTGGTTTATCGATGAGGATGCCAGTTTCTTTCATTTTTTTCACAAGATAACGAACATACGGAGCTGACGTTGCTTCTCTTCTTCCAAAATCCTTACGCAATTTTCGCACACATTCTGCAACATTACCATGATTTTCAAAGTAATGTCGCAATATTTCCCAGCGTTTTTCAAGCGTGTACACAACCATATTCGTTCAGCGGAAGGATAAAACTAATTATCTGTCAAATCAGACATGAGTTAAGTGTTACCATTCACGAAATAAGCACTAGTTGAAAAAAAAAACGTTAGATGGCGGACTCTTAAAAGAAACACAAATTTTTTTGAGAGGTAATTTTTCTCTCTATCCAATGATAAAGTTTTATTAATGTTTATCGAAATTCGCGTTTTGTATCGAATATCGGTCGATTTTTCCTTGCGGACAACGTAACAGCAATTTGGCCCTCTCGAGTTTTTTGACTTCCTGTGGTCTTAGACGCCTCCAACACAACTTAATCTGTCGTTCCGTAGCTTGGTTATGGCCTGGAACTTTCTCTATAATGTCTTCTATTTTATCTCCAGTTTCAGAAAGCCTTTTAATGAACTCATACGCCATCGCTCGTGTGAATGGTGGTTCCGTGTATGCCGTATTCCAGTCAATAATCTCATAATACGGTTCCTTGTCGAAAAAAATTCGAGGATTAACTTATTCGTGGACTATTTCACACTCCACGTAAATGTCATTGTCTCTTGCTCATAGTATTCTTTCGTATCTCAGTTTTCTAACAGCCACTTCATCATCAAATATCATTGCAAAATAATGTTTTCGCTGTGCGCAAAGTATGAATTTCGTGTGCAGACTTGTTTCACAACGTCAAAATACGCAGCCGGTAAATATCGCGTATATTTAATTAAATTGAAAAAATGAATACTGCCATACGTGCTTGAATATCGATACTTTACATTGAAATATGTAGGAGTATATACTCGCATTATATATGTTGTCAACTCTATCAAGTCTCGTGAAGGTTGTGTCGTTGCAACGTACAGACGCAACACTTTGCATGCCTTTGTCAGCCACCGCGCATGGTGGATTGGACCTGGCTTTTTGTTTTCAAGAGTGGCGGGGCAAATACCTGTCGAACCTGCAGTCGATATTTCAAACAAATATTTTTCGTCTGTTGACAGTTCAAAACTTGCTATATTAGGTGGCATGCAGTCTGACAAAGCAATTGGATTGAAGCTTTGAACCTGTATTACAATAAGATAATTAAGATAACAAATAACTAACTAATATAACTAATCCGAAGTCATACGAACCGGAAGATCAACGTTTACGATCGCGTTTGGGATCACACCAGTCGCAGCTCTTGGTCCAGTCGAAATGGATTTGTCAATTCAACACTTTCAAATGCATTTAGCAGATGAACCAATGGAGAGGTCTTTGGATCGCAAGTTCCAAGTTGCGGATGAATCCAGTTTTGCAGCCTGTATTTTTTACCTCTCCATCGGAGCAGACGGCAACAAAATTTGAGAGGTTGACATTTTTTTCTTGAAAAAGCTGTAAAATGCTCTCTGCAGTTTCTGAGGCTGATCCATTTTCTTGAGAAGCAACATAGCCCAAGAAAACTGAATCTGGTTGCTTAAGAATGGTTATGTAATTTTCATTCATATCACGTGGATGCAACTTTCAATCTGGTGTTCGATTTCCTATTAGAGTTATATCTTTGCGACCGTCGAATGAAAATGGCTTCGGATTAACAGTACACAGCGCCATTTTCATCAATTGTTCTCGATTTGCATTTTAGCCACACAAATAAACGTACAGACAAGAAAATAAGTGATTATTGTGTTGTTACCCAGTTCTGAGCTATATTTTAAGCCTCCGTTTGGCACATGTTCGAATTGTCACATTCGTATCTAATGTGGTCTGGCCAGACCCCTATATATTTTCATATGTTTGTATGGAAATTTCGCTGTTTTGGTACTTAATTCAAACGTTTGTATTAGACATGATGGTATATATTTTAGATTTTTTTTTTGGTTTAAATGGCTTAACCAACCACTGTTTAGATAAAAGTATAAAAAAATTGTGTGAACAATTTCTTGAATACTTCAATTGGAATCGAATTATGTTCCTTAGGACCAGATCGAAAACTCATAATATTGTGATGACCTAAACGACCAACAGCAGCAGGTTCATTTTTATTCCATTTTGCGCCGTGCTTGCCATAGTAACAATAATCATTTGGGCTTGCAGTTTGATTTCCAGCATGCATTTCTCCCTTCTCTGCTTCATCGTCAGTGACAAAAATGTCGTTAGCTTCGATTATAATTTCCTCTTCAATATCAGACGCATCGTCTTTAGGAACATAGTCCATATCATAGACGTCTTCATCTTCTCCAAATGACTCGATCGTATCCGGCTCTTCTTCAGCACTTTCACGTATTATATCATTGACTAAAGCCGCTGCTAATCGTGTATGAAAATCAGTATCCATTCTTTGACTGCGTAGTCGCTAGTTATAAAAAAAATCGACGTCATCACTCATTTTGAACAAATAAAAAAATCACAATAATTTCGGACGTAAAATGTGTTTTATTAGCACTAATATGTTATCGGTTGAAAGCTTCTACTGATACTGAAAAACGCCTAGTAAATCGAATATATAATACTAGCATATGTCCTCCACCACGCTGGCGTTGATCTTGTCAAAAAAGGGATTCCCCTTGTTACAAACATATTACAAACATGTGAGCAGCATTGAATGTACCTTATTTGTCGCATGCTCGAAGCTCAAGGCTACATAGCTGAGCATGCGTTTGTTTTGTTTCTCATCTACTTGTTTTCTAACGCTATGCTAGCTGAAGCACAAAAAGAGAATAGACTAGAGAGTAACATGGAGTTTATTTATTGGGGAAATACACCTATGCTGCATAAATATGATATTTCAAATATGAATTATTTCATAAAAATCGACCCAGCACTTTTGGAGTTTTTCTGGAACAAATAAGTTTCGCTTCAATTTTATATAATAGTATAGATAGAAAAAACCACGCAAAATATAACGGGTATTTCGATAAAAAAAGAAATTTAAAAACTATGCAAAATGTTCATAATACATCGTATATTATTGGTTTTCATATAAAACATATGGAGGTCTGGCCAGACCACATGAGGTACGAAAGTGATGTGTATACCAAAATATCCTTGTAATTATCCTTGTATGCCATATATTCTTCTAATTTTCACAGAGATAATAATTTACATAATTTTTAGGAAAAGTCATGAAATTTCAAGTCGCTAGCTTAATTAGAAGTATATTTAATTTATAACTAAAATCGAAAAAGGTCTGGCTGGACCCATGCCCAACGGCGGGTTAAGTTTCAAAACAATAGCTCATAGGGATGTAGGTTAAAATGGAATAAAAAATTTGTACGAAACAGACATGAAGTGAAGCTAATAAAAACGTGTTAAAATAAATAGGCCATTTCAGCCCTAGAAAGGACTTTGACCGAGCTTCTACTGATCAATTGTGCTGTGCATGTTATTTAATGTTTGAACGCAAATGATCGAGAATTGGATCTAAGAGCTTAAAGCCGACTCTGAACGTCTTATGTTCTCAGGAAGCTTTACATGGCAGTTTTTACTCTCTGAGGTTTACTATTGCTTGCAGAGAGATCACGACCGAACGGAAAAATTAAGTCAATTGAAATAACATTCTGTCTGAGCTGGGAATTGAACCCGAGCAACCGCAGTTCCTTAACTAAGGGCCCACGCACTCTATCTATTAGGCTACGGCCGCCACCTAACATATAAAAATAACATATAATACTCAAAACTTGTAAGGTTAACACATATTGTTGATTTTAGGCTTGTTAAAAGATGAATTTCGAAGTTATAAAAACTGAATTTAAAATATATATATATATATTTTTTTATAAAAAGTTAAATTGGAATTTAATAAAAAACTATACATATGTATTTATAAAATTCCAAGTTAAAATGTATTAGCATAAATATTTTCTGTGTCATGCTGTTGCTCTGTAAAAAAAGGGTTCAATAGCCTAAAATAGCTATCCTTAATTTGCGAGTCATGCTTTTCACGCATTAGAAAAAAAGGAAAAATTTGACTATTGTTTACAAACCTGTTGTTCCATCTTCTGACTGCGACTGCTAATTGCGGACATCGTGCTGCTGCTGCCGTTGTTGTTGTTGATTGTAGATAACTTTGCAATTATGCTAAATTGTTAAATTTATTGAATGTTTTTTAAAGAAACTAAAATTTTTATTTAGTTAAACGCGACTGTTTTGAACGCACAACAAAGATATCTACTTTATTGTCAACGGATACTAAAACTCTCAACTCCTCAATGAAGTGTGCTGTATAGGTTAAAAAAAACAAGCAAAACAAAAAGTTGAAAAGAGTACAAAATAAATAGAAAAATAAAAATCGTGGCAACGCGAACTTCAGACAGCTGCTTCAGAAACGTGAAATAAGCAAAGGTAGTTATAATAAACATACGTATTTAAGTATTAAGCGATGTGTAATGCATTTGTTGTTGTTGTTGTTGTCGCTGTAGTTGTTGTTATACTTGCTGTTATTATTGTTAGGTGTGAACTGCAATTCTACCGTTGCTGTTGCTTTTCTTTGATGTAATGCTAATTAAAAAAATTTTACAACACAACATTTATTGCAGCCAAAAAATGTGCTAATTTTAGACACACGACTGTATGGCGACGTCATGCAGCAGCTGCATGTTAAATATGTATGTATATATTTTTTAAATTATTTTTTGTTAAAACTTTATAAACATATTTGAGAAAATAACAAAAATTTTCTCAGCTTTTTTTGAGAAATGCACTTGAAATTCAATTAAACACGGACATTTTTAAATATTAGCATATGCATGCTTTTTGAATTAAACACGTTTTAGTAAAAGTTTATTTGTTTAACGCGCGCACACAACCGCACACAGGCGCTACACAATGAGTACTAAAGTAAAGTGTGCTTTGGTTGTCAGGACGAAGGAATAAACGCCAGGACTTGCATGGTATTAAGGACAAACACAAAACAATTTAATAAGAACAACAACACCAACAAGACTCAGCAAAACTACCCTTAACTCAAAATGCTGCAGAAATCAAAGTGCTGCTCTCTTTGGCAGGCGCTCTCGCGCTGCACACTTGAATTATTGTTGGTGTTGTCTTTTGTTTTATGTTTTCCTTCGCTCGGCAGGCTAACAACTGCCGATTGTGCAACATCAACAACAACTGACAGATGTGCAATGTGCACATTGTTGTTATTATTTTGTTGCTGTTGTTAAACTCGTGCTGCTGCCATAGAACGTCAATTGAAAGTTTTACGAGTGTGTCTGACAAGCATCCCAATATGCAATTCGGATTCGTTTCAATCGCATTCTCGAACAATTTGTTCGTTTACAACTTTCGTTAACGATTTGTTCGCGAATTCGCTATCGTTAGAAATGACGGGGAGATTACGATATCCGGGGCGCCGCGAGTTGACAATGGATTCAGGAAGATCTTTAACAAAAAATAAGAATCGCCGAAGGAAAAATCGATTAATCGATTTGTGTTCAAGTTATCGATTTTTTAAGAAATTTTTTTTAGATTTTTTAGGAAATCTATTTAAATTTTTCAAAGTGTATAACCGATATTGCTGATATGTGTTATTTGAAAGGTAATACATAAAGCTTTTATATTAATTTTAAATGAATCAAATCCGTTGAGTATTTAATATTTTATAGCTATTTGTATACAAAAGTAAAATATCGTCATTACTATGTATGCTGAGAAGTAAATTATTGAAGCCTGAAAATTTATCTATCGTTTAGTATATAATACATATAATTTATTTGATTTTTTATGTGTTTTTTTATGATGAAATGATTTGGCCTTGTACGGAAAGTTGTTAGTTCAAGCATATTTGCCTTAGTTGTTTTGTCTTCTTATTCCATATTTTCTTATATCACCATTACAATAAATAACTGTTCTTAAGGCAACATTGTAGCTGTAATATTTACATGAATGAATAGGATTTTCTAGCCAACGAGTATATATTAATATATCAAATGAAAGGTTAAATAGTAAGTATGAATGAATAGGATTTTCTAGCCAACGAGTATATATATTAATATATCAAATGAAAGGTTAAATAGTAAGCTTTAAAAATAAAATATAACTTAAGTACCTTAATAACGCAAATTTAGTAGAAAATAACGGTTTTTAGTTACAAATTTCAAATATGATATAATTTTGCTTATAAATTAGCTTGCAATGATATAAGAATTGTACATCATTGAAAATGTTATTTAATTATCTTTCAAATGGCATACCAATCTTTAATATCCATTGGATAATGGCAAAGAAATTAATGTTTTTTGAAGATATTTTAGCAAAAAAAGGAACTAAAAAATCGATAACTAAATGAGTAATCGATTTTTTGTTCGGCCAAACATTTTTTGTTGTTCTCTACCAGAAAATACTTTCAAATCGTGGCGCCCCGAAAATCGTAATCGTGCCGAAATCACGGTTTATTAACGCAAATTTTCAAAATTAAGAGAAAACAAATCAACGAATCGTACACAGGGATACCTTTAATCTGCGATGCCTGCACCATACAATTGGCCTGCCAGATTATCGTCCTGCTCTAGCTTTTCTTTTCTGCTTGATCTTGAAGCAAGCCTTGCCTCTTTTACCCGTTCAGCAGTTACAGCAAAGAAACAGTATATATTCATTTAGTGAATATATTTATGCAGGGCTCAAGTGCCGACCAGGCGGTATTATACTAAAATTAAAAAATCAAGTACTTAGAAATTTTTCCCGGTCATCATCTTTTGAGACATCATTTTTGAGGTCATAAGGGACCATTTAAAAGAAAAAAATTTATTGATTTTTCGAAAGTTCTAGCGTGGCCTAACGCTTTAATAGTTTTGAAATCGAGTCTGTTTCGAATCCGACTTCGTTTTGGTGTTTATTGGGTTGTCATGGTGAGTGTGAGTGTGACAAAGTTAAGTGTGAGTGAGAGTTTGTTTTGTTCTTATAAAATTATTTAAATATCCTAGCAACCAACCAAACAAATCGTTTTTAATACGGAATACTGTAATTTTTAACCGTCTCGTATTTTATTTGGTTCTCTTTTTCTCTCTCTTTCTTCCTCTATTACTAGTTGGGTGTTTTTATTTTTGAATTCTTTTATTTTCACTACTCCACTGAAAGCAGCTTATTATAGAAAATATTTATAAAATGATCTCAAATAAGAAAATATTTAGCATGCTTTTAGGATTTTTTTAGGTTATCGCTTAATACTTAAATTTCCAATGCATCTTTTTATATACAACCGAGTAAAATAACTGCATGTTTGTGTAAAACGAAACGAAGGCGGAACGTGGTTCGAGACACGGTAAGCAATACACTCTTCCATATCAAAAAATATTGTTGCCCTTTTCTTTCACGACGTGCTCGTTTCGGTTTACATAAAAATGCAGTTTGTAATTATTTAAACATTTCGCAAAGATTAAATACATAGAAATGCTGTTTCGGTTATAAATTACAACGAATAAGCAAAAATTATTAATTTCTAAATAAATTTAAAAGACATTGACCTCGCAAAATATTTTTTTATACTACAAAGTTTTATACATAAGGTTTATTTTTGACATGAAGTGTGTATTTTTTTTTTTGAAGAACAAAAGTCGCTCGAAATTTTTGATTAGTTTTACAATATGAGATTTTTTTAAATGCAATACATCTGTGTTTATCGCTTAAGTCGACTTAAAACAGAACTTAGTTTTTGATGTAAATGTATTCCACGCATATATCTCTATAAACACACAAAATCTGGAGCTTCTAGCATGACCTAAGCCAAAGTTATGACACAAAAACAAAGGACGCTTTCATATAACTCATATGGCGATTGAAAACTTTGAAGCAAGATTTCTTGAAACTTTGAAATCAGATTTAAGCTGCTATCGCTTATCGACACATGCATTAATTTAAATAAATAAAAAAAAAAAATGTTAGAAGTCCAACAAATATTTGTGCATTTTTTAAAACTAGTAAAAGTTAAGCCCTTATTCAATCGCATTAATTGTTTCCCAACTTCTTCAATAACTTCAGTTCTAAACAGAATCATTTGAATTTATTTTTGTTTTCAATAAAATATGCTTGAATTTTATTTTTATTTACTCTTCGGCAAAATAACACAAAATTAAAAAAACAAGTCTTTTTTTACCATTACAAATACCGTCACCATAACAAATACCATTATCATAACCATTGCAATTACAATTACCATTACCATTACCATTACCATTACCATTACCATTACCATTACCATTACCATTACCATTACCATTACCATTACCATTACCATTATTATTACCATTATCATTACATTACCATTACCATTATAATAATCATTACCACTACGATGACCATTATCTTTATGATTACCATTACAATTACCATTATCATTACCATTAATATTGCCAACTCCAATGCCAGTACAATTACAATCACAATTACTACTACCATTAAATTTACGATTACCATTACCATTACCATTATCATTACCATAAACACCACCAACACCAATAACATTACAATTACAATTACAATTACGATTAATTTTATCATTACCATTACTATTACTAATACCATTACAATAACAATTACCATTACCTTTACTATAAAAGTGTCACGATTATCATTAACATTACCGTTATCATTTCCATTAACATTACCATTGCCATACCATTACCATTCCTATTACCATTACCATTACCATTACCATTACCATTACCTTTACCTTTACCATTACTATTACCATTACAATTACCATTACCATTACCATTACTATTACCATTACATTACATTATCATTAGCATTAGCATTAGTATTACTATTAGCATTACCATTACCATTACCATTACCATTACCATTACATTTACCATTACTATTACCATTATCGTTACCATTACCATTACTATTACTATTACTATTACTATTACTATTACTATTACTATTACTATTACTATTACTATTACTATTACTATTACTGTTACTATTACTATTACTATTACTATTACTATTACTATTACTATTACTATTACTATTACTATTACTATTACTATTACTATTACTATTACTATTACTATTACTATTACTATTACTATTACTATTACTATTACTATTACTATTACTATTACTATTACTATTACTATTACTATTACTATTACTATTACTATTACTATTACTATTACTATTACTATTACTATTACTATTACTATTACTATTACTATTACTATTACTATTACTATTACTATTACTATTACTATTACTATTACTATTACTATTACTATTACTATTACTATTACTATTACTATTACTATTACTATTACTATTACTATTACTATTACTATTACTATTACTATTACTATTACTATTACTATTACTATTACTATTACTATTACTATTACTATTACTATTACTATTACTATTACTATTACTATTACTATTACTATTACTATTACTATTACTATTACTATTACTATTACTATTACTATTACTATTACTATTACTATTACTATTACTATTACTATTACTATTACTATTACTATTACTATTACTATTACTATTACTATTACTATTACTATTACTATTACTATTACTATTACTATTACTATTACTATTACTATTACTATTACTATTACTATTACTATTACTATTACTATTACTATTACTATTACTATTACTATTACTATTACTATTACTATTACTATTACTATTACTATTACTATTACTATTACTATTACTATTACTATTACTATTACTATTACTATTACTATTACTATTACTATTACTATTACTATTACTATTACTATTACTATTACTATTACTATTACTATTACTATTACTATTACTATTACTATTACTATTACTATTACTATTACTATTACTATTACTATTACTATTACTATTACTATTACTATTACTATTACTATTACTATTACTATTACTATTACTATTACTATTACTATTACTATTACTATTACTATTACTATTACTATTACTATTACTATTACTATTACTATTACTATTACTATTACTATTACTATTACTATTACTATTACTATTACTATTACTATTACTATTACTATTACTATTACTATTACTATTACTATTACTATTACTATTACTATTACTATTACTATTACTATTACTATTACTATTACTATTACTATTACTATTACTATTACTATTACTATTACTTACTATTACTATTACTATTACTATTACTATTACTATTACTATTACTATTACTATTACTATTACTATTACTATTACTATTACTATTACTATTACTATTACTATTACTATTACTATTACTATTACTATTACTATTACTATTACTATTACTATTACTATTACTATTACTATTACTATTACTATTACTATTACTATAACTATTACTATTACTATTACTATTACTATTACTATTACTATTACTATTACTATTACTATTACTATTACTATTACTATTACTATTACTATTACTATTACTATTACTATTACTATTACTATTACTATTACTATTACTATTACTATTACTATTACTATTACTATTACTATTACTATTACTATTACTATTACTATTACTATTACTATTACTATTACTATTACTATTACTATTACTATTACTATTACTATTACTATTACTATTACTATTACTATTACTATTACTATTACTATTACTATTACTATTACTATTACTATTACTATTACTATTACTATTACTATTACTATTACTATTACTATTACTATTACTATTACTATTACTATTACTATTACTATTACTATTACTATTACTATTACTATTACTATTACTATTACTATTACTATTACTATTACTATTACTATTACTATTACTATTACTATTACTATTACTATTACTATTACTATTACTATTACTATTACTATTACTTTTACTATTACTATTACTATTACTATTACTATTACTATTACTATTACTATTACTATTACTATTACTATTACTATTACTATTACTATTACTATTACTATTACTATTACTATTACTATTACTATTACTATTACTATTACTATTACTATTACTATTACTATTACTATTACTATTACTATTACTATTACTATTACTATTACTATTACTATTACTATTACTATTACTATTACTATTACTATTACTATTACTATTACTATTACTATTACTATTACTATTACTATTACTATTACTATTACTATTACTATTACTATTACTATTACTATTACTATTACTATTACTATTACTATTACTATTACTATTACTATTACTATTACTATTACTATTACTATTACTATTACTATTACTATTACTATTACTATTACTATTACTATTACTATTACTATTACTATTACTATTACTATTACTATTACTATTACTATTACTATTACTATTACTATTACTATTACTATTACTATTACTATTACTATTACTATTACTATTACTATTACTATTACTATTACTATTACTATTACAATTACCATTACTATTGCTATTAAGATTTTGATTTTGATTGCCACTACAATGACCATTACAATTACCACTACAATTACCACTATCATTACGATTACCGTTACCATTACATTTACCATTACCATTACAATTACTATAACCTTTACCATTAAAATTACTATAACCATTATCATTATCATTACCATTTCCATTACCATTACAATGAACATTAGACTGGCCATGCATTTGTATGAAAAATTTAAATTTTTCGAAAATGAAAATTATGACTGATTAAAAACGTGACGTTTGAAATAAAAACCAGCTTGTTTTAATATTAGTTCAATAGGATTTCGCTAAATGAACGCGAGTTGATCGTTTGGTTGTAAATTAAAAAAAACTTATGAAATTTTATTTTAGTAAGTAAAAAAATAAGTAAAAAAATCGTAAAAACCCAAATTTGTAAAAAGCGCAATAAATTGCTATTGAAATATTTTTTGAAACAACATTTAATAAATACACAAAAAGTCATGTAATTACATTGAATAACTTGGTCGCTATGAAATTTTTTACTAGAAGTGTAACATTTTTTAAATTTCGAGTTTGCTTATTTTTATGAAAAAAACTCAAAAAAATCCAAAATTGCAACAGCTGGCTATAGCATAGTCTTTATTTATTTTGGGCAAAAAATTACAAAAACCAAAATTCGAATAAAAAAGTTATAGCTTTTGAAACATGATTTTTTTTTCATTTTTAATTTAAGTGATAATTTTAGCCTAGTTTAATGCAATCTTCCTACTTTTGTTGTTTGGATGGATAGTCAATACAGAAAAATAGATTATTATGATTTTCGATTAGCCAAAATTTTTCATATAATTTTAAAGGTGATAAAAAGTTAGCTCTTCAATCTGATTTCTAACTAGAAAAACTTTTGAGTTCCAGGGCTGTCAACTTATCAGACCCTTATTTTAGGGTAAAAAATATTGAAAATATCCAAAAAATCAACCAATTACATTTTCACCACTGTCACTTGTGAAGTATCTTTTTTGAAATTTTTACCACAAAAAAAAAAGCTACATATGCGCGAAAACACAGTTATTTAAAAAGTTTCTATTGTGTTTTATTGAAAAAATAACTTCGACTAAAGCAAATGGTTCCGATTTTTTTTCTTTGACTTTTTGAATTTTATTTTGGCAGTGTGACTTGGTTTTTGATCCGATTTTGGACAAATTGACATAAGCATAATTGGATTGGTGAAAAAAGAGTATTCATGGAAAATAAAATTGGTTGGTTTTTGGGGTATTTTTAATGTTTTTCACCCTAAAACCAGGGTCTGATATGTTGGCAGCCCTGGAACTCCAATATTTCTTCTAACTAAAATCAGAAAATTTTTTTCATTATTGAAGCCATTTTTAATGAGAATCAAAATTTTATAGATTTTTTTAATGAATTTTATGTGTTCAAAAAAAGCCAAGAACATTTTGAGCATTTTAAAAAAAAATTAAGTTTCAACAGTTACAACTTTTTTATCCGAATTTTGGTTTTTGTAATTTTTTGCTTGAAATAGCTTAAGACAATGCTTTAGCCAGCCGTAAAGTCAATTTTTCAAATTTTGCTAGATTCAAATTTTGCAATTTTTGCAAATTTATTTTGTAAAATTATCCAAACTAGAAATATACAAAATATTAAACTTCAAGTAGAAATATTTATAACAACCCTGTTATGAATCGTAATCACATAAGTCTTTATTTCTATAAAATGTTGTTTGAGAAAGCTTTTCACAATAGTAATTTATTGCAATTTTTACAAATTTGCATTTTTAAGATTTTTTTTTTACTACAATAAGAAAAAAATGAAGTTTTTTCAAAAACTAAAATATCACAACTCTAATAATTTGAATTCGATTTTTATATTTATAGCTCATTTTTAGGAACAATTAAATAACAAACGAAGTGCATACAAGTTTTATGCATAAAATAAGTTTTTATGCCCAAAAAAATGAGTAATAAAAAAAATGTCATATGTTTTTCAACTTACAACAAAACTGTCAACTCGCGGTCATTTGGCGTACTCCTATTGAACTAATATTAATACCAACTGATTTATATCCCAAACAGCACGTTTTTAACTAGTCATAACTGTTATTTTCGAAAATTTCTTGAGAGAGACCAGTCTAATGACCATTACTATAAACATTACCATTACCATTACCATTATTATTACCAATACCAATACCATTACAATTACCTTTATCATTACAATTACCATTACCATTACTAATACCAATACCATGACTAATACCAATACCATTACCATTATAATTACCATTACCATTACCATTATCTTAACCATTACTATTACCATTACCATTACCAGTACCAGTACCAGTACCATTACCATTACCATTCCTATTCCCATTACCATAATCATTACCATTACCATTACCATAACCATAACCATAACCATAACCATAACCATTACCATTACCATTATCATTATCATTTTCATTATCATTATCATTATTATTACCATTACCATTAACATTACCATTACCATTGCCATTACCATTACCTTTACCATTACCATTACCATTGCCATTACCATTACCATAACCATTTCTATTACCACTACCATTACCATTACCATTACCATTACCATTATCATTCCTATTCCCATTATCATTACCATTACCATTATCATTATCATTATCATTACCATTACCATTACCATTACCATTACCATTACCATTACCATTACCATTACCATTACCACTACCATTACCATTACCATTATCATTACCATTACCATTACCATTACCATTACCATTACCATTGCCATTATCATTACCATAAACATAACAATAACCATAACCATTTCCATTACCACTACCATTACCATTACTTTCCCATAACATTTGCATTATCATTATCATTACCATTACCAGTAGTAGTTAATAAAGTTAAAGCTGTAGTACTCATTTTAAGTAAAACTACTTTTGGAAATATTGTACAATTTCTCTTGAGTACAAAAAAACACAGAATTGATTTTTTTTAAATTATTCTTAAATTTTATTATTATTAATAAATTTATGAAAAATTTTTTAAAACTTAATCATAATGAACAAATGAAGTAAAATAAATAGTTAAATTTTTCTATCATAAGTAGTTTCAAAAGTTTTACAACGTAACAATTTTCTTAAAACTCAAGAAAGACTTTATTTTATAAAAATATTATTTTTTTTTTCTTTTGTTTTAATTCATAAAACTCTTACGACACACAATTTCAGGTCTTTATAACACGCTAGCTTATAAAATACCTATGAAGGGCATGTTTGGCAATATAGTTAAAAAACAAACTAAAACAAATTTAAAAATAAGAAAAATTAAAAAAACAAATACAAAACTTAACAATTTAAATTCGAAAAACGTAAAAATTCTCCTCATCAACACCTCAGTTGTCATAGCGTTCAGTAGAACTACTTGAAAAATCGTTTTTTCTTCTTCTTTTCCTCTTCCGGTGGTTCCATTGAGACTTGTCTACGCGGTAATGGCGGTGGCGCTATTTGCTCCAAGTCGCTAAATTCTTCTGGCTGACCATTTTGTGCAGGTGGTGAAATAGTTCGGGCAGGACGCAATATCGAGGTGAGCTGTGGTGATCCAGGTGAACGACACGACTCATTCTCATCTTCAGTTATTTTATCCAAGCGTGAGCCATGCACCGACGTAATATCCGAAGGTGTTTTTATTTGCGAGCCCAGCTCATCGCCCAGTTCACTGGCCATGCCCAAACCAATTGTCGCACCAATCTTAGCACTAGCCTGCTTGAAGGTATCGCTTAGTTTAATCTGCACCACATTGATGAACATAGAGGTCAAGGCAAGACCAAAGACCAAATACACTATACTGCACATCATAAAGATTGGGTGTTTGGGCACAAGATCGCCAAAGCCTATGGTTGACATGGAAATGAACACAAAGTAGAAGGATTCAAAGTAGGTCCAATCCTCCCATAGAGTATAGACAAAAGTGCCGAATAGAATGTAGCCTATAAGTAAACTAGTCGCCACCGAGACAGGCAAATTGAATTCATCATCGATTTCAAAGGTTTCCGGATACGGTGAGGTAGGTGTTTCGGCATCTTCAGGATGCGTTTCAACGGTAGATTTTGCCACCTCAGACTGAGACTCAACATCAGCATCACCGCCGCCGCCAAAATAGTAGCTGGGTCGTCGTGTCGCTATGTTGTAGACAGTATTGAAGCCGCTCATCGCATCACGCACCTGCTGCTGCTTGCGTATTTGTCGGCAGGTGCCAGTGTAATAAAGACGTCTCACATAGGCCCAGACAAACTTCATGCCGCGCGTGAAGAGTTTGCCAAAATCCGCAAGCAGTATCAGAAACATCGGAATGCCAATGATGGCATAAATGATGGTCAGCGAACGGCCAAGTGTAGTCTTGGGCGTAATATGGCCATAACCTGGTTGGAAGAGAATAATATAGAATTGAGATAATAGATAAAAGGATTGCATAAAATAAGGTAAAGAAGAGAAAATAGAAAATAAGCTAAAAGTTGTCCTAGAATTCAAGCTTAAGTTTAGTATGCTGTAGAAGCGAAAATAAATCTTCCGTAAGAAATGCATTGTGTTTTTGACAGCGAAAAAGTAGCGAAATTTTTTTTCGTTGGTAAGTACGCTATTGAATGGAAAATTTGTTCAATGCAGCCAAGTTCACAACCATGATTGGAGAATTAAAATGTCAAAATTTCGCTGCCTTTATATGTCCGGAAATTTAATTGGCGTAGAAATTTCACATTCAACAATAATGTTCAACTAACACATTCAACAAACAGGTTATAGTAAGTATGTGTTAGTGTTGAGTCTACACCAAAATCTCGCGTGTAGAATTAAATGCCTAAAAATTTTCATTCCTACAGCATACTAAGCTTTAAAATGATAAGTGGCAGAACAGTTGACCTGAATAGTATATTTAATAAATCCAAGGACTTTATTAATTAATTAATTAATTATAAATAGTCTTAAAATTTCCTGAAAATTATTTATTTAATTTCATCATGGGATTAAAATTATCTTTACTGACCACTTGACTTAATATATTATATATAGCTATAAAGATTTAAATGCTAGAAGTATTTCTTGTACTTTATACTATCGAATTGATTCTCAATATTAGTTGATCTTCTACAGATTTTCAATTACAATTCAAAAAATATCATCCAAAATAAAAAACTTCATTTACGATTATGAAAAGATCTACTGAAGAACTTCTTGCACGAACATGATAGGCTACATAGTAAAATAATTTGAGTTTTCGAGTTTATAGTTTGAAATATGATTTTTTTGTATACAAAACTTGAGTTCTAAATTTTTTTAAGAACCCGTAATATTATTAGTGGATACTGGTACTGCTTTTCATAAAAACAAACAAAAAAATCGACTTTTGAAATCATGTGGCTTATCACGTTATTGCAATAAGCCCTTTAATTTGAAATTAAGACATATCAACTGAAATTCAGAATTTCATTTTAATTTTAAAAAGAGCCATTGAAATGAATGAATTAATTTTAAATTTAGAAAAGATTATTTGTAACTCAGAAAATGTCACTCGAAATTCAGAATTATATTATAACCTTAAGATACATCTATTTAAATACATAAAACACATATTTGAAATTAAGAAAAGACCAGAAATCACTTGAAATTCAAAATTATATTATAAGTTTAAGACAGATCTATTTTAATATATATAAAAAAATATTTGAAATTCATAAAAGATGAATTCAAATTAAGCAATTCTATTTGATAGTCTATATTAATTGAAAGTATAGGACAAATCAACAAACATTCAAAAAAGATAACATATAATACTTAAATTTAAGCCAAAATTCCATGTGGATTTCATGACCAATTTTAATTCCATGTGAATTGCGGAAAAGATAAATTGAAATAAGAGTAGTATGGAATTATCTGCGACTGGGTGGAAGTTAAAATACCCCCACAGTATATTCTAAGTTATACATGTTGTGAAAGTTTGATGACGTCTCCTTAAAGGACGGGAGTGGTGTTCATCCAATTTTGGATGAAAACTCAAATGCAGAATACGCTTAAGATAATGTGTTAAATATACTATTAATACACACATTTTTGTGGAATTTATAAAAGTTGTGCTACTTTGATGACGTCACTTTGTATGGGAATTGGCCGAATCTTTTACGATTTTTCAATATATTAAACTCAAAATTAATTTTAATATTCTTAGCATATGTACATAATTTTAATTCATTAAATTAATTTTTGAGGAATTTTTAGAGACTTAACTATTTTCATATAGTTACTTTGTATGGGAGGAAGGCGTGGTTTTTATACTATTTTGGCAAATTTTAAATATATGTTGAATATTTCAGACCAATGCTTCAATTTCGATTTATTACATTAGCTCTTGTAGCATTTAAAAAGATTTGCCATATTACATTTAACCATTTTTACATTTAACAAATTTCAGATATATGGTGAATATTTTACTTCAAAGTTTATGTGCAAAATTCTAAGAAAATATATTAATTGTAGTGCCATTTGAATAGATTTTACCGTTTTGACGAAGTCTCATTTTGTGTGGGAGGTAGGTGTGGTTTTCACCCAGTTTTGCTCATTTTCAAACTTGATCTTCGTTTTTTGAATATAGGCACATATGGGTATTTCTGTAGCTACGCACGTGACAGTCGTACGACTTTAATGAGTAGAAAAACAAAGAAAAATTAAACTTACTGTTTTCTTATTTTGATTTTTCAATAGTTTACTAAGCGCACAAGGTGTAAAAGCTAAGAGTTTTCAAAAGTTTGGCTCTTAGATAGAAGCCACCTAGAATGATACGTTACGTGACACAAAATAGAAGTGGTTTTAACCTGCACCAATATAAACGAACAAATCTGCAAAGTGTGCACGAGCATTATTATGAAAGTTTTTTTAACATAATCTTAAATAATGTTGCTACATTTTGAATTATTTTTATACAAAACATAATATGATACGAGTACGTTAAGTGATATTCGTTACGTGACATATTTTTCCCTGCAAAGAAGTGCAAATATTTTATAGTTTTATTTACTTAATTGAACAAAAAAAAAAATAAAAAGTGTAATTCAGGGCCGTTACAATCGTAAACTGACAAATTGTATTAAACTTTGTATTAAACGAGTATTAATTATATATATAAAATTTAAACTTTCCTTAAATTTTTTCAACTTTTGTCACCATTTTTCAACTTTTGTTGCCATTCATCTTGTTTGCTGCCATTTTTTTAAAATCAAATTGAGATCAGTAATATCACAATATGAAATTAAACATTTTTTTGTATTATGAATGCTTAAAAGAATTTTAAGTAACATTTTATTTTTCAGTCGTGGTAGACCTTTTGACCAAATGCCCAAATACCAAACTTCATTACAACAGTTTTAAAATTGCGGCTGTAATCGTGTCGACGGACATACAGACGGACATGGCTAAATCGAGTCAGAAGGTGATGCTGATCAAAAATATATACTTTTCTATACCTACCACGCCTCCTTATTACGGTTACAAAAGGCGTGGGGGAATAAAAAATCCACTTGAAATCCAGAAAGGCCACGTGAAATGAAGTAAAATCAACCGAAATTAAAAATTGCATTAAATTTTCAAAAAAGATAAATTGTAATTCAGAAAAGAAAACAAAACAATGGCATGGTCATTAGGGTGGGGTGAAGTTTTTTTTCTTCAAATTTTGTTTTTCCTGTACTATGAATCGATGATCCATAGCCTTAAACATACCTAAAAAAAATTTTAGCTTCCTAGGTCAAGGTCTTGAGGTGGCGCGCATATGACTTTAGTTTTTGAATTCGACCATTTATTGAAATAAAAGTAATTTGGTTTAAAATAGGTTTATATTAAGTTCAATCAAATTGTTTCAGTCTTTTATTTATTATATAAAGCACATTAAATATAAATGAGTATTATTAAAATAAAGAAAAAAAATGTTGTTGTCATTTTTAGAAGTTTCATTGTTGGAAAAATTGCGATTTGGTCTCAAACAATGGTATATCTTGCCTTGCTTTTATTCTGGAGCGAATGAAACCATCTCTTGCTTCTAATCCACAAACAGAAATTGAAGCATCAGTGACGAGCTTGACACACCTTTCTACTGCTTGAGTATGGCAAGGATACTTTTCAAATTCAACAAAGTTTTTCTCCGAACCGACCATCTTTACAATTTCTGTATCAGTATATTTCATAGTCATTGGTGGTTCTGTTACTTTCACATTCACCCAGTCTATTAAATCATAGTAATTTGTCGCATTTACTTGAAGCTCTGGAAGACAGAACTCGCGAACTTTCTCTGTGGTAGTTCCTTTTCTGACTTCTAACACTCTTTGAAGAGCCAATTCCCTTATTTGTGAAGCATCATCTTGTAGCATAGCCAACAAGATATTTTCTGGGTGTGTGAAATATGAATTTCTTTGAATAGTTTTTAAAACAATACTTTTAAGGTCATCTCTTAAATATAAACTTCTTTTAACCATGTTGAAAACATGAACTGGACCGTGTTTACAAGATGGCTTTGCCTTTATGTCAAACCATGTTGGTGCGTACACTTTCATAATGAAAAGCGCTAGTTGCTTTAGGTTTTCTGGTGGTTTAGCCGTACCAATATACAAACGAAGAATCCTTTTGGCGCAAGTTAACCATCTAGAGTGTGCTAACTTTCCTGGGTCTCTACTAGCTAAACTTGGTGAAACTAAACCAGCCGAAATGGCGGAACATATTTCATATAGGTACTTTTGATCAGTGCTTAGCAAACTAGTATTTACTTCCGGCAATTCTGTGCTAATCGCTTCAAAAGCTTCTGGTTTAAAATCAAGGCACTTGACGAGTTTTTTTCCTATACCACCGGAAAAGCTATTAGGACCAGTAGTAGTTCCATCGAGACTTAAAAACAAATGGCGCAGTGGTAATTCATTTGCGTGTAATAAACACACAAACCATTGTAAAGGTCGGTTCAGATGTTTTTCTAATAAAGCTATAACTCCATTTTTATGTCCCGTATTGACAGCCGTTCCATCACATCCGATTGCCACCAAAGAAGACTGAAATTTAAACTTTCCTTCCATAAAGCCAACAATATTCTTTTGAATATTAGCTGCTTTTCCTGAATCTATCGACAAATGACCTATATACTCAGAATTTGGCTCTGATATCATTGAGATATGTTCTTCGGTAATGGTCTTCCTATGTGACGCATTTTCATTAGTAGTCATTACTAAAGTTTTGTCTTTACGACCGTCAAAATAAATAGCCGTTAGAACTTTTTCGCAACCTATAGAGTTCAGCTCTTTGCGCACTTTTTTCCTTTCTCGACGTATTTTACTTCGGTCTATTACGCTTGATGAGTTTTCGGCATCTATGACATTTAAATCAAGCATTACTGCGTTAACAATAAATGCTGCAGATCGATCTGAAACTCCGGTCCTGTCACATGCTAAAGCAAGATTTGGCAACTTATCTCTCATCTGCTTATTTTCTTTTTGTTGTTCTTCTTTTTGATATTTTCTTGATGTTTCGTTCAGACAAACATCATCTTCGTCTGATTCTGATGGTCCACTTGAATAACTGCTGGACGACCAATGTACTACTGGCATAGATGAAGAAGCACTTGTAGCAGTATTTTTATCCACAAACTCATCATACTTTCGTTTTCTAACTTCATTACGTCGTAAAGATTTTGTTGTCACTCTATCCACACAGCCAATATACATTTTACGCTCATTTCGTTGGTCCTTTAAAAAGTTTTCCTCAGCAGCAGGTACTTTAGTAATACATTTACATACTTTTCTGGATGCACACTTACATGTTGCGATGTCAAATAACTTTTTTTGGGAATCCTTGAAAAAATGTTGCTTCTTGGCGTAATTGCGCAATTTTTTTATACTCTTGTACTTGTTGTAATACGAAACCAATCTTGAAACCACTTGTTGATGACTAATCGTTGGAATCGATGCTTTATTCCATATTTGTTCGATATCAGTTGCAATTATTTCACATATATACTTTATTGAAGGATCTTTTCCATTATTCAATTCAAGCAAATCCGTTTTTATCCACAGGTAATATTTAATAACATCACAATACGTCGGTAGCACATTAACATTTAATATAAGTGGTTCACCAAATACAGGGCAAAGCAAATCCTTCCGAGTTTTAGGCATTTTAAAACTTTGTGTATATAAATAGTCACTTCACCTTTTAACTATTATTATTTTAATTGAAAAAAATTATAAAAACAATTTATCGTTGATTAAACTTTTGTTTTGTTTTAAGTTGCTGTTTAACAGGTAACACTTTCACTTCTCTATGAAGAATCTTAAAACAACAATAGAAAATAGCATTAGAACAAGGGAATTCCCCGACTTCGTTTTACTCGCTTAAGTGTTGCTAACGCTTTCAACAGTGGTGAAAAACATAAATTTTTAAATGGTACTAAATACGTCTTCAGACGATAACATTGTGTAACACTATAATATTGGATAAAGCGTCTTTTACACGATAACACTTTCGGAGAGATTTTACCGACGGTAACAGTTATAAATTCTGATCCGCTTGTGGTATAGTTTTGTGAAAAATTTCAAAAAATAAAGAGCACCATCCGTATTTCAATCACACATCAATTTATGCTCTCTGAGAGCGCAAAAGCAGTGAAAAAATACTTTTTGATACAAAATTTTGACAGGTCGTATTACTTGTGGTACCGTCTAAAAGTCGCTTAATACTACAAGAATTTTTGCCAATTATACTACAAAATATTACCGTGTGAAGAGGCTTTTAACTACATTTTAAAAAGTACATATTAGTAATACGAGTACCTTTTTTTTTTTTTTTAAACTTCACCCGTCGTGCGCCACCTCCAAATAAAGTCGTAAGGCTTTGATATTTTGCATGAATTAATGTTTTCTATAGGGTCATCGATTACCAATACAGGAGATTTAAAAAAATTAAAAAAAAATTTTTTTGGCCTTTTTCACTCCACCCTAATGGTCATGACATGGTTATGAAAAAGGTATTGAAAAGGTAATGGTTACAGTAGTTGCTATGATAATGGTAATGTTAATGGTAATACTAATGGTAATGGTAATGGTAATGGGGCATGGTAGTGGTTGTAGTAGTGATTGGTAATGGCAATGGTAATGATAATGGTAATTGCAATGGTAATGGTAATGGCAATAGCAATGGCAATGGCAATGACAATGCAATGGTAATGCCATTAGTAATAGTAACAGTAATGGTAATGGTATTGATAATGGTAATGGTAATGGTAATGGTAATGATAATGGTAATTTCAACGTTAATGGTAATGGTAATGGCAATGGCAATAGCAATAGCAATGGCAATGACAATGGCAATGCCATTAGTAATAGTAACAGTAATGGTAATGGTATTGATAATGGTAATGGTAATGATAATGGAAATTGCAACATTAATGGTAATGGTAATGGCAATGGCAATGGCAATGGCAATGGCAATGGCAATGGCAATGACAATGGCAATGGCAATGGCAATGGCAATGGCAATGGCAATGGCAATGGCAATGGCAATGGCAATGGCAATGACAATGGCAATGAATATGGCAATGGCAAAGGCAATGGCAATGGCAATGGCAATGGCAATGGCAATGGCAATGGCAATGGCAATGGCAATGGCAATGAATATGACAATGGCAATGGCAATGGCAAAGTCTATGGCAATGTCAATGGCAATGGTAATGGCAATGGTAATACCATTAGCAATAGGAACAGTAATGGTTATGATATTGATAATGGTAATGGTAATGATAATGGTAATTGCAACGTTAATGGTAATGGTAATGGCAATGGCAAGGGTAATAGCAATGGTAATGGCATTAGTAAAAGTAACATTAATGCTAATGGTATAGCAATGGCAATGGCAAAGGTAATGGCATTAGTAATAGCAACAGTAATGGTAATGGTATTGGTATTGGTATTGATAATGGTATTGGTAATGGTGATGATAATGATAATGATAATGATAATGACAATGGTAATGATAATGATAACGATAATGATAATTATAATGATAATGATAATGAAAATGATAATGATAATGAGAATGATAATGATAATAATAATGATAATGATAATGATAATGATAGTGATAATGATAATGATAATGATAATGATAATGATAATGATAATGATAATGATAATGATAATGATAATGATAATGATAGTGATAATGGTAATGATAACGATAATGATAATGATAGTGATAATGACAATGGTAATGATAATGATATTGATAATGATAATGATATTGATAATGATAATGGTAATGATAGTGGTAATGGTAATGGTAATGGTCATGATAATAGTAATGGTAATTGTAATGATAATGATAATGATAATGATAATGATAATGATAATGATAATGATAATGATAATGATAATGGTAATGGTAATGGTAATGGTAATGGTAATGGTGATGGCAATAGCATTAGCAATGGCAATGGCAATAGCAATGGCAATGGCATTAGTAATAGTAACAGTAATGGTAATGATAATGATAATGATAATGATAATGGTAATGCTAATGATACTGGTAATGGTAATGGTAATGGTAATGGTAATGGTAAGGATAATGGCAATGATGATGGTAATGGTAATGGTAATGGTAATGGTAATGGTAATGGTAATGGTAGTGGTAATGATAATGGTAGTGGTAGTGGTAGTGGTTGTGGTAATGGTAGTGGTAGTGGTAGTGGTAGTGGTAGTGGTAATGGTAATGGTAATTTTAATGGTAATGGTTATGGCAATGGATATGGCAATGGATATGGCAATGAATATGGCAATGGTTATGGCAATGGATATGGCAATGGCAATGGATATGACAATGGTAATGGCAATGGATATGGCAATGGCAATGGCAATGGATATGGCAATGGCAATGGCAATGGCAATGGCAATGGCAATTGCAATATTAATGGAAATGATTGATCTTATCTGAATTTCAATAAAAATTCTTAATTTCAATTGTTCTTTTTTTAATTTTAAACAGAATTTCTAAGTTTTTATTGCTATTTACTAAATTTAAATAAACTTGTTTTTAAGTTTTGATTAAATTCTTCTAAGCTTCAACTGATCTTTTTTCAATTCGGTTAATTCTTTTTGAATGTGATTTAATTTTTTTATTAATTTGAATTATTTTTTTCCAAGCTTTAACTGATCTTTTTTCATTTCTTTCTTTTTTTATTTTTAATTTGATTTGATTTTTATTAACTTCAATTGATTTCTTTAAAATTTAAACTGATCTTTCCTTTGCCATTTATCAATACTCAATAACAATACCATTACTCAATAAGTGATTAATTGAGAATTTTTAAAATTTTCAATTGCTTTTTTTGCATTGCATAAGATATTTTTGGTTGAAAAGTGATTTTTCTAAATTTTAAGTGATCATTTCTTAATTAAGTTTGATCTTTTCAGATTTTGAATTTCATAAATATTAAATTAATTTTTTTAATTTTAATTGATTTGTCATCAATATCATGTGACTTATTCTAATTTTGAATTGATTTTTCTGCATTTTGATTGATCTTTTCCAAATTTCTTTTGATTTTGCTAGAATTTCAATTGAATTTTTCTATATTTCAAGTGGTCTTTTGTGAATCATACTTGATCTTTTTTTTTGTACAATTGGAAATGGTGTAGACTTCCCTCATAAGGCATTAACTAATATTGATTGCTGAAATCTAATGAGGTTCATCTGGTTCATCAAGGTTCATCTGAACTTTTAACCTTTGGAAATCTTAATTTAATGAATGACGTATCATTTTATTTCTTACTGAATTTTTTTTTGACTTTACTCGTATATCCCCTTTAGACTTGACTCTAAACTACGGAGTAATTTTTTATGTGTTTCGGAGAAAACGATCTTTATATGATATGAAAATATATTCAGTACCAAAATTTTGATTTTTGCATATCCTTCAAGGATTTTTAAGAACCAAAACTGTACTGAAAGAAATGTTATTTTTCATCAAATGATTTCAAATCATTTAAGATTTTAAAATATTAAATTTTTTTAAATTTAAATCATATAAAGTCAACATAATTTTAAAATATTTTTTTAGTTAAAATGTTTTCACTTCGAAGTGATGGTCTAAAAGGGATATTGCTTTTCGTTCTCTCAAATTTTTTCTCCATTGTAATATTAAAAAAAAAAAATTAAAATCAGTGACCCCGAATATTCAATCTTAATGTCAATTATGTTTTTAAAGGCTCTTTTTAACCGTTCTTTAAAATTTCTTAAAACTATTTCAAATTTGCTTCAACGTATTTAATAGTGTTGCTCCGACAGTATCTTCGATAATGTCAAACAAAAAACTAAAATTTTATCGTCTTAATTTTTTGCTGATCTGATAGTTGTGTAAGTTTTTGAGATTCCATTTGCTCTAAATTTCTATAAAGTAATGCATTTGCTACTTCAGAAAGGAATAAAGCAATTTTTTTTCAATTCAATCCTTTCAAAGGTTCCAAATGACCCATTTTCTAAAACAGTAAATCGGTAAATATTTCTATCCTAATAGTTGTGGTGAAAGTTCTTAAAGCTCATGATCTACTTCCATCAAGATTGCCATCTAAGCCAAAATAAATAATCAATACCGCACCTATGGTCGTTACAACGGTCCAACAGTACAATATACAGTTGACGAAATTCCACGAATGCTGACCCGGATACCGAAGCACACCCAGCAGTTGTAAAGCATACAACTCTTCCTCAAACTTGCGCAACTTTTGGCGGGCCAAAGACTTCCAATCATCTTCTCTGCATATTTATGAAAGTAAAGAATGCTTTGATGTAGTTTTGACCCTCAACATGAAAATAAAAATGTCATTTATACAACCTCATATTATGGCTCACAGTCCAGAGATTGTCGAGAAAGTCACGCTTCACTTTGCGCACTTCACACTTGTAGATATTCTCGGAGGTACCCTCGGTGTAGCGAAACATTAGACCGCCAAAGCCACAGAGTAGAATCAACATTATTGTGTGGGCAAAGCATTTGCGACGCAGACGTTGATACTCGGCAAGCTCGCTGGGATAATCGGAGAGTAAGCAACGCCATTGAGTCCGCGCATCGGCGCAGAATAGGCGCAAAAACGACCAGGAGAGAATTTTTTGCGAAGCTACGGGTGAGGATTTTGCAGCGGCAGTTGGTGGAGCAGCTTTTTCGGCTTCGGCCGAAGTATTTTCAGCTTCCACCACTGCTTGCGGCTTTGTGATATCTGCGCGTGACTTTCTGAACTTCAACGCATTGAAGATTCGCTCCAGCAAGCTACAGGTGGTTATTGTTTGAGCTGGTTCAACTGGTTTTGCGTTTTCTTGACTTGCTTTGGCGGATGTTTGTTGTGTTGACGTTTCTTTGTGGTGTGCGTGAGTTAGTGCTGGTTCTAAGCTTTGCCGGCGCTTAACTTCAGCCTGTTTTAGCGAGTCTTTTCTGACTCTACGCTTTCGCAGCCCATCTACCTCGGAGTCCAACTCTGTTGTGGACGCCAGAGGATTTCTTTCCGGTGCACTCAGGCGTTCCTTTGGAATTTCTCCATTTCTACCGTTTACCTCGAGCATACGCATCATTTCGGCATGATGCTCTGGTGTCTTTGAGCGTCTTTGCGGCCTGATAGGCGACAAAGAATGATTGCGACTTGTCGAACGTTGTCGGTCTGGTGGCTGTGGTGGTGGAGCACGCGTTACTAAAGCACTAGCATGGCGTCGCACTGGACTCAAATGTTTGGCCAGACGTGTAGCCATCGCTACCTCATCGGCATCCGCATCGGATGAGGAAAATTGAGTAGATGACTCATCATAGATTGGGTTACGTATGCGAGGGGCGCGTAACGCTGCTGGAAGCTCATTGCGATTCAGGCGCAGACTGTGCACCATACGACGGCGTTCCTCAGCATCAGTTGGTAGAGCCATGTGGTCGCTGAGCTTGCGATAGCTTTGGAGCAGACGCTTGCGTTCCTCATTGTCGAGCAGCTGCTTGTGACGTAGCTTGTGCTCGCGTTTCTCGCGTTCAAACAGTCGCTTCTCGGACTCAAAGCGCTTGCGCTCGTCCTCGAAGCGACGTAGATTGAGCTCGAGGCGACTAAGATTCTCATCGGCAGTCGCAACCGGTGGATTGACAGTAACATCACCATTACGTGACGTGCGCGCTCTTGACGTAACCTGTGTAGCACGCAGCTTATCCAGCTCTCGCGATTCGGGCGAGAAGTTGCGAGTCGCAGCGGCAGGAGGCCTGATTAGTTCACTCTCGCTCGACTCTTCCTGATTGCGTGGCGATGACAAGCTACGCTTAGCAGTTCGTAAAAGATCACTTGCTTCGGGACTCGACAGACGCTCGGCCTGACGCGGTTGCGAGTGACTACGCGACGCTGCGTCAGCAAATGTTTTATCGCGTCGTCGCAAAATTTTGCTCTGATGTGCCGACATAAAGCCGGGTGGTCGTATCTGCATACGTATTGTCTGGGCAGCCTCCTCCGAGGCAGTCGTACCGTCCAGCTGTTCTTCATCATCGGAACGTCGTCGCCTTGTGACGGGTACAAATTTTGGATCTGGCGTTTGTTCGCGCATGGAACGTGAAATTTTGCGGCGACGACGCGCAACTGCTTCATGTGCATCAGGATTCATGCTTATTTCTCTAAGAGCTTTAGCCTATTTTTTTTAGAGAATTTCGTTTGTTTTTCGTTCTCCAGCAGCAGAAATTGTTCTCCTTTTTTCTGCTCAAAAATTCACTTTGTCTTTCTTTTTTGTTTTGTTTCAGTTTTTTTGTTTAGCTAAAGTCTTTTCAAATTTTAATCTGCTGCGGTTATTTTTAAATGCTCGGCATTGTATTTGCTTTTATATTAAGAAGAAACACAAGCTATCAAAAAAAACTTTGCTTTTTGAAGTGTGCCAAAATATTCATTATATCATTTTTTAGTTCGTTAAAATATGAATATGAGATATTTTGCAATTTTTAGAACTATTCTTTAAATTACATTGATTTAAAAATTAATTTAACATTATAACTTGTTTTCCAATTTTTATGGGATTTTTTAATATTTTTGATGATCACTGAAATAAATTTTTATATATTTTAAAAATTTCACTAATACTCTTGGGCCGATGTTCGTGGCGGAAATTTCGTTGTCGCGTTCGCTACGTAGGCCAAAAATAAACTGTTTGGTATATTTCATATGTTGATGCGATCATAAAGCGTTTTGTGGAAAGTGCAGAGTTGCCAAATGTTGTGTTTTTCTCTAATTAATAAATGAAAAAGTTTTATTTTTATTGTGATCCCATAAAAAAATCGAAAAAATTAAAGGAAACGCCTACCTTCCATATAATAAAAACATTTAGAACTTTTGTTTTTTGTTATTTGGATAGTAACCCAAACAAGATCGTCAAGGTTCTTAAATATACATACGTGTAAAAACAAAATATAGTTTCAGCTACACACACACCTTCCATGCAAGCTTTTTAGCAACATTTGCCCTTAGCAATTTTATTTTTAAAGTGTTTTTAGTATAACTTCTCTTTTTTAATAAAAAAAAAAATAAATCAAATTAATGTAATAAAAACTTATTTGGCATTAAATTCAAATATAAATCTAAAAAATTTTATTTTCTTAAAATTATAAAAAAACAATATATTAAGAAAAACAGATTATACAAAAATTTAAAAAAATGCAGAGAGAAGTTAATTGTTTTTTACTTGGGATTTTTTTTTAACTTATTTTCAACAGTTATGCATTTTTTTTTTTTTTTTTTTTTTTGATAAGAGAAGGTCATCAGCCATTTTTTGTAATCTATTGTAAAAGACTGTATTTAAAGATTTTTATAGCAAGAAACCTTAGATCAGCTTAGCTCATTGGTACTGCTTCCACTTTGAACAATAGAAAAAGTAGCAAATAAAAAAATATTCATAATTTAAAAAATTGTTTTAGATAAACTATAAATTAAGTTAAAGAGTTAATCATATAATAGAAGCAATTATATCAATGCACTATGCATTCCTACAGGGAAAAGATCTATATGTAAATAGACGTAGGCGAAACAGAATGGTACCATTTTCTCCCGTGCTTCTAAACCGATTTTAAAAACTTCATTTTTAAATGACCTTTGACCTGAAATATAAGCGCTTAAAAATAATTTCTTAAATAAAAGCGAAACTACAAGAGATGGAAGAACATGGTGTAACAGGGAGTTTTAGGCATTGCTGATACATTTTTTGCTATCTCTTGCGGATACCCTACAATAAGCATTTTCTTATGTAACATGCATGAATATATATTGTGATGGTGCAATTTCTTACAAATAGCAAATTTTGAAAAATTTCCGTTACTTTGACCCCAAACTTATGCCATTATTTTGAAAACTGCAGGTTTTTCAGTATAATTTACTTATTTTTGTGTGAAAAGTCGTTGATTGAATAAAATTACGGTACAAGAAAGTTTTTTCGGTAATATTTTTTACGAATAGTATGCTTATGTTATTTTTACAAAAAATATTGTGATAACTCGAAAAGTCGATTTTCTCAGTACAACGCATTTCCTTGAGACAAGGTAATCGCTTCAGAATGAGATAAAAACTATGTTATTCTGGGACTGTAACAGTTATGATTTTTTTTCAAAAAAGTCAACAAATAATCGTTATTTTTTGACCGATTTTATTTCGATCAAAAAAAAAAAGTAAAATTTTAACTTATATTTTTGATCGAAAAAATAAAAGCCAAATTTTAACTTATATTTTGGATCGAAATAAAACTGTTCAAAAAATTACGATTATTTATTTATTTTTTTAAAAAATTCAAAAAAATTAAAATCATTAAAGATTACTATTCCTTAGCTAGCAAGCACCACATTGCTATATTCAAATATCGAATAGACTAATTCTTTCCATCTGACTTTTTGAATAGAAATTTCGAAAATAATTGTTATTTTCGGTCCCTGATTGTGATGGTTAAATTTCTTACAAATACAAATTTTGAAAAATTTCCGTTATTTTGACCTAAAACTTATGCCGTTATTTTGAAAACTGCAGAATTTTTCAGTATAACGCAGGGACCGAAAGTAACTGTTATTTTACAATTTTCAGATGAAAAAGGCATAACGAAAAAGTTGCCGGTGGACTTTTTTAAATAAACTATTATATTCGTAATGGTAGCAGCTTCGAGAATATTAAACGCCTTTTAAATTTTCGACTGTTACTATGAAAGTTAAATTTAACTGATATTTTTTGGCTTTTATTTTTTCGGGCAAAAATAACTGTTATTTTGTGCCTTTTATTTTTTCGGTCAAAAATATTAGGCAATTTGTATTTTTTCAAAGACCGCTTGACTATATAAAATGTGCGCACTGCTGAGACAATGAAAATAGCATTAAACTCTTTTTTGTCGTTCAAGCGGCCTTTAAAAAAATTCTAATTGCCTGATATTTTTGACCGAAAAAATAAGAGGCACATCATAACTGTTATTTTTGACCTAAAAAATAAAAGTCAAAACTTACAGCTATTTGTGCCCGAAAAAATTAAAGGCATGAAATAACTAGTATTTTTGTCGGAAAAAATTAAAGTTAAAGTTACCATCTAATTTTTTTGATAAAAACCATAACCGGTACGGTCCCTCGTATGACGTACTTATTTTTCTGTGAAAAGTCGTTGATTGAATAAAATTACGGTATAGGAAAGCTTTTTCAGAAATATTTTTTACGAATAGAGTACTAATGTTATTTTTACTTAAAAATTATTATGATATTTCGAAAAATGTAGATTTTCTCAGTACAATGCATTTCCTTGTGGCAAAGTAATCGCTTCAGAATGAGATAAAAACTATCTTAATCTGGGACCGTCACGGTTATGATTTTTTTCAAAATAGTCAACAAATAATCGTTATTTTATGACCAACTTTATTTCAATAAAAAAAAATTAAAATTTGACTTTTATTTGTTTGATCATAAATAAAAGTTAAAATTTGACTTTTATTTTTTTGATTAAAAAAGTTTTTATTTATATGATAAAAAACAGTTAAAATTTCTTCGTTCAAAAATAAAAGTTAAAATTTGACTTTTGTTTTTCCGATCAAAAATAAAGATTTACAGACTTTTATTATTTCGATAAGAAATGACAGTTAAGGGGTCGTCCATAAACTACGTTAACAATTTAGGAGGGGGGAGGTGTTTAGATATTGTAACGTTACCAAAAATTAAAAAATCGACGAAAAACCTCTAATTAATAACACAATCATTTCAAAAAATTTTAACCTTAAATGTTTATGTTTGATCGTCTAAATTGATGGTTAACTTTTGTTTCAAAGATTTCTTCCAATACCTTTTCCCTCGAAACAGGAACCTTTTGGTATTCCTTCACCATCTCAGCACACGTCTAAAAAATTTGGGTCTTTGCTTTTGCGACAGGCTTTGACGTTAAGGCCTGAATGTTCTTGATCAAAGGAGATACCGTATGACATATACTGTCCTTCTCAGAAAGAAGAAATCAGTTCAAGGTCGTGTCCTACCTGCGGCTTGTATTTCGTTTTTAAAACTTCTATGAATTGCCATAAGTTTGTATTATGTCGTTTACAATAAATCGGAATACAAAATACTATTTAAATAAATCAATTTTCAGAAAGCATTTACACAAAAACACAGAACTTGGTGCAGCTCGGGTGCAGCCTTTAAGGGTATTCTGTCAAAGACCAGGTGAATTTCTTTGCGTTAGAAATGAGGATTCATCTGAATGGGTCGACATAGAATCCGATGGAAAATTCTATTTTGAAGATTCCTCAACGAAGCTACCAGCTTCTTCTATCCCAGTGATTGAGACCATCGAATCTTGGATCGCAGATGGAATAGCTTTTACAGATGATATTAATTATTTATTTTTTTCCAATTGTTCCTTTAATGTATCAAGTCATACTAGTCGCTAATACTAGTGAAAATTGTCGGAGCTAGTCAAAATATATAATCATTCGAATGAATTAATTTCATATGTCACGTTACTTTATGGGGGGAGGGGTTTTGAAAAGCACTACGAAAAGTAACGCAGGGGGAGGGGGTGGGGTAAAAAAAACCGAAAAATCAGTAACGTAGTTTATGGACGACGAAAATTTGACTTTAATTTCTTCGATCAAAAATAAAAGTTAAAATTTGAATTTTATTTTTCCGATCAAAAATAAAGATTTAAAATTTTACAATGCTATTTCTTACTAACTATAATTATAGTCAAATTTTTTATTAATTTTTAGTTATATTGGTAACGTTTTTGCACAGAAAAAGAAAAAAAAACATTGCTATCAATCTTCATAACGTTGCACTGCCTTGCTTAGTTGCTTATCATTGCAAATTCTGTTCTGTTTTTATTTATTTCGCAAACAACTGGAACAGTGACTGAAAGCTGATGATATAAGAATTAAAATATGACTTTTACTTTTGATCGAAAAAATAAGAGTGAAATTTTAATTGTTATTAATCCAGAAAATAAAAGTCATATTTTATCTTTTATGTTTGACCAAAAAAATAAAAGTCAAATTTAAACTTATATTTTTGATCGAAATAGAATTGGTCAAAAATTAACGATTATTTACTTACTTTTTTAGAAAATAAAAAAAAAATAAAATCATTACTACAGATTATTATTCCCTAGCTAACAAGCATCACATTGCTATATTCAAATATCGAATAGACTAATTCTTTCCATCTGGCTTTTTGAATAGAAATTTCGAAAATAACTGTTATTTTCGGTCCCTGATGTAAATTTCAAGTTTTGGTTTTGAAACCAAATATTTCTGCCATTTTTCAATCGATTTTCTCTGCCTGAAAATTAAATTTCATAACTTTGGAGAAATAAGAAAATATTTAACGTTACCTCTCCAATTCAATGTTTTATACTGTTTTCAAAAAACCTGTACAATATTATATTTTTTGTCAAAAAATGTGTCAAAATTTGTTTATGTTGTACATTTTTTTAAAAATTTTCCAATCCCTTGACGAATAATCGTTCGTGAATCCGATAACAAATTTTCACACCTTAAAATAATTTACTAAAGAACTAACTTACAATTTTCTTCTACTGGCATGTAGCGTCACGGCTTGCAACACACCAATCTGGCAACGCCGATTCATTATCAAACAAATTTTCAAAAGTAGAAAAGTTGTGCAAAAATATAAAAGAATAAAATTTTTAATAAAATGGTCGCAAATAAAAGGTTTATCATAGCAATTTATAATAAAGGTAAAAAAAAAATTCATCTTGCTTTCGTGGACGAAATTTTCTTCATCATTTCGTTACAGAAGTTTCTTTCATATTTCTGACTTTATTTTGTTGCCGAAATTTCCTTGGCAATACTTACTACATATTTCACTTTTGCTTTCGTTGACAAAATTTCTTGCATTTTTTTTTCAAAGTTTCGTCGGCGAAAACTTGGACATTTATATTAAATTTTCCTGCACAATTTGTATGGGCGACTCCACAAGTCTCGTGGGCGATTTAGAATTTTCGTACATGAACCCTCCATGAATACTTAAGAAAACAGCCAACTAGGTATGTTTTAGAACGAAGGAGTCCATCGAATATGGAACATTAGGTTTTGTTTTCTCTACACTGTTGATATGAGTTCGCTTGCGTTATCACATGTCCAAACGGGAAAAACAACTATATTTCTATTTTCAGTTTGCCTCTCACATTGCGGTCTCTTTTGTGCGAAATAACTAGTGGCTAATTCATCAGGAAAGTAAAAGTGATGCCAAGTTTTTATGAAAAACATATGTTTTTGACATTAATTTTGTATCGAATCAACAGAGAATGCATGCGAAAAGGTCAAATTTCGACTACTGGCGAACTATAGTTAATTAAAAAGTCTGCTTAAAGAAAATGTCAAAATGTTTGGCCAAAAGGTCAGACGATGAATAAAGAATATTATCTGAGCGTCATGTGGCGTTTGAGAGAACAAATTCGTCGAAAAAGCCAAGTTGTATATTTTTTCACAAAAAAAAGATGACTTATTCAAGAATTTGCATTGAAAATATGTTGCTTGAAATTTTATAATTAAAATTAAAAAGAATCCCAAATATTTTTCTAAAAATTTTTCAAATCAATGATATCTTATATTGAGGTTAGACTTTGCGACCTTTTTGACAAAAATTTTACTTGAATAAATTTGTTATTTAAATGAAATGAATTAAAATTCATAACAATCTGAGTATAATACCTATTGCGCAGATAAGCAAAAAAATGCTGGGTTTCTCTGCATTTTATTATAAAAAGAGATACTGGATATTAAAAAAGAGTTCGAATCAAAAATTAAAAACCATCGGCCATTAAAATGTAGCTACATCTTTGGTCTCTATGGCTTTCTTCAAATCTTTTTGTCAGTTTGTTAACTTTAACAGGCCAGAAATGGATTAAACTCCAAAAAACGAAGAAATTTATAATAATTTGTCTATATATCAATTGGACTTATTTTACCTTAGAAATGATAAATTTACCAAAATAGAAGAAAGATAGTTTGTATGCCTCATTACTAAATCGGCCCATCCGTCTGTCTGCGAACACGATTGCAGCAGTAATTTTTATTGATATGAAATTTTATTTATAAGCTTATATGATATTTAAGAAATAAAGGTTAATTTTCAAGGTATATTCAACATGGTAGTGTCGTCACAGAGAGGTGGGTACCTAAGCTGTCAAACATATGAAAAACGAAAAAGACAATAAATAAAAGCTGAGAGAAAACTGTCAAATGTGTTCAAAAATTTATATAGTTTTCATTTTCGTGCGTGCTGAAATTTTTTTTTAGATTTTTAGTGAAGCTATAATTGAATAACTGTCGCGAAATATTTTAAACTGCTCGCAAGTACTTTAATGGCTTTTATTTTCGACTCCATTTGCTCCATTTGCTCCATTTGCCGTCTGTCATAAATTTTTTAAATTTCTACAAAAAATCTCTAAACATGAAAAACGACTCCAGATAGTCTGTCCCAGAAAGTGTTCTGCATCCAACATAATCATTCTTGCCAAGGACCACGCTTCTTTGCAGTTGAGCATCGTCGATGTTGATGCAGAAACCGGCCGCATGACCGTTGGTTCCAAGACCTATGCCATCTGTGTCGAAATCAGACGTATGGGTGCGTTTGGCCAAGAAGAACGAATAAGCAAGAACTTCTAAAGTTGTTTACAATAAAGTTGCTGAAATTAATTTAAAACACAACATAGTTCAAGATATTGACAACTTTTGTTATTTGATTTGCTTTTGTTCGCAAACGACCGATTTTGACAGCTCAGGTACCCACAGCAAGAGAGAATTTTATCTACTAACACTACCTTCTTATATATAGGGGAAGAGTGGCATGAAAGAGCCAGGTTTTGAAAGAGCCACTACGATTTACACGGTAGTTTTCGAGCGAACAATACATTAACTGTAATTTTTAAATAGATGCACTCGCCAGATGTCACCCATAAACATTTGACAGTTCAGCGATAATATACGGCGTTGGTGCATCGGATTTAGATTTTCGTGGTCATAAAGTAAGTTTTTGAGTGCATTTTATATATTTTTTTACGTCAATACCTATAAAATGAACAATCATATCATTAAACTATAATGTTTTGCATAATATAGGCCTGACAATAACATATTTATTTTGCCGGAAAACTTTTAATTTCGTAATAACTTTTGAGGTTATGATTCTTGGGACAATATGTTTTGAAAGAGCCTGGTTGTGGTGTTATGAAAGAGCTGGTCATGAAAGAGCTATTTTTGCATTGCAATTAAATATCTTGACTTATGAATTACATTATTAATTGAATTATTTTATTTTGACATAACAATACAATAGGCCTTTTTTTTCTTAAAGCAACTGAAATAGCTAAAAAAAATTTTTTTGCATAAAATGTTTTTAATTTTTTCAAACCATTTATTGTATTTTCGTTTTTAATTTTTTTTTGTGGGTTTTTTTCGAAGAGATGAAATAATTCATTATTTTGCCCAAAAATGTTTTTTAGCTTTTAAACCATGTATTTTTGTTTTTAGTATTGAATTGTTTTTTATATAATATATTTAAAAAAAAATGTTTATAATAATACTTATAATAAATATAAATAAATGTTTATAATATATCTTTGTTGAACACATTTGATGTCTTGTAATAAGAACGTGACTCTTTCATAACTTTGGTTGGCTCTTTCAATGCTTATGTGTTATGAAAGAGCCGAATTTAATATTTCTTATAAATAAATAGAAGTCCAAGAATATTGTTGATTTTTGAAAAAGTTTCATGATACTGCGTGCATAATGGAATAAACACGATCTTTTGATATAAGTCTCATTATTTTCCTATATCCTTTTATCTTGTTTTCACCTCTTTTAAAAACTAGCTCTTTCATGCCACTCTTCCCCTATCTTGGTTAATTTTGAAAATTTTCGTAATGATATAAATGTACCAAACTCTTTGGTTTTTGTTTTTACCATAAACCGTGATTTTGAGAATATATAAAATAATCTAAGCTATTGATTTCCAAAAAAAAAGCCACCTTTACGATTTTATATTTTTGCATATAATATATTCTGATACGACTTATGTCCTGTGCCTATTCCAAAAAGTGCTATATTCAAAAGTTGCTTTTAAGGTTGGTTCAGTAACACTGTGTTTTTATCTCCTTTACCTGCTAATTTTTATCTTCTATCTTTGAAAATATCTCCAAAGATTCTTTTTTCTGAACCTATCTTACTCTTGTAAAAATTTCTGTGCGAACCAAAATTTCAAAGATAAGTTTTATCTAGTTTAATAGTCAACAATGTTCTATTAAGGCAGTGAAGCCTGTCATAATTTTTTTTTAATGTTAAATTGTTAAATTGAAATTTTCTAACTAAGACAATAGGGCAATTCACGATCTTGTTACATCGTTGCAAATGCACAATAAACAGCCTTTACAAAAACAAAAAGCATATGTAGCAAAAGCTTTTCAATGCTTTTTGTTTTTGTAAAAGCTGTTTATTTTGCATTTGCAACGATGCAACAAGATCGTGAAGTGCCCTAATATTTTAACAGAAAGATCTCTATTGGTTTTTTTGTGTTTGTGGGTGCAAATACTTTGCTTTGACAATTTTTTGAAATTTTCTCATATTGTGCTAGCAACCAGCAAGCCGTTGATGACAAACTGACTTCTTGTAGCTTAAATACAATAAGGCAGTTCACGATCTTGTTGCATCGTTGCAAATGCAAAATAAACAGCTTTTACAAAAACAAAAAGCATATGTTGCAAAAGCTTTTCAATGCTTTTTGTTTTTGTAAAAGCTGTTTAAAAGCTTGAACTGCCCTAATATGCCCATCACCAGGACTTGATGTTATTCTTAAGTTATGAAAAATTGCATTTCATTTACTCGTACATTTTGAATTCTCAAACTATCTAAACACTTTTCACCAACAGCGAATGAAATAATTTAAACAAAAAATGGCTGTTTTAAAGCATTTGCAACATCATAATATTAAAAGTGTGCTCACAAACTCTGCCCTTGCAGAAATGCATTTGCAATGATGCAATAAGATCTTGAATTACCCTACTGTGTTTATTTTTTAAAACACAAGTCACAATAATTGGCTTTGACGTAAAGAATTCTTTAATGATGATATTTAAAAAGTTAGATTGAATTAATTTTCTTTTTAAATATGTTGGCAATCCTGGATAAAATATGTGCAAAGTTTAAAAAAAAATTAGATTTGCACACAAAAATGATATGCTCTTTAACACTCTTCTGTGCAATTCAAAAACGGTCAGCTGTTTGTATATAAATATATTTCCTCTCTGATTCTATTTTTTCCTGATCTAATTGGTGTGAAAATTATTACTCACATAATTTACTCAGACACAGAGAGTAGGTAAAAATTAAAAAAATTTTGAATAAATTTATTAAATGCATAGCAGAACTGTTAATAAGACAAGCATGACAACACGTTTATATATTTATCTATTTATTATTTAAATTTTTTCAATACAAAAATATAATAAAAATACACCTTTCTCTAAAGATAAATCAATTTAAGGGAATGAGGGAAAAAATTATGTCTAAAGGCTGAATTTTACAAAGTTGATTCATAGTGTGCAATAGAAAGTTTTTTCTTCTCTATTATAATGACGCGTCACAGTGAAAAACTGTGCATGTGTTCGATTGCAAAGCTTTACCAATGACATCACTTGAAATAATTGAAAGCAACTTTGATGTGAGCTTTTGGCAGTGGTTGTGGTCTTGGATTTTAAGAGTTGCTACACTGAAATTGCTTGCTATAAAAATACGATTATGATGTGTGATTGTGTAGAAAAGTACATTGAATTTTTATTTGAAGTTTTTTGTCGTTTAAAAGTTATGGATATAAACAAATTTGAAACTCAAAAACATATGCTTAAATTACCTTATACTCACATCAAATGAGATTTGCCATTGACTTTAAAAATGTTGACCTTTAAAATTTGAACAAAAAGAACCAACTGTCTTTGCGTTTTATTTTTTTAGGTAAAAATAAAAAGCAAAATTTGCCAGCGATTTATGGAGCAAAAAATGACTGCGAATTTTGTATTTTTATTTTTATGATTTAAGTGTACCGTTGCAACAAGCAACAATTGATTTATAACAATTAATTGCTTCTGCTGAAATACACATTATATGAAGTGCTCATTAAAAACAATAAGAATTATAATTTACTTTAAAGGTAATTAATTTATCTTTCCATTCATATATTGTGTATTTTGATCGAGCAGGAAATGGACAAGTTATAGCTCATCAAATTGCAAATTTCTCACAAAAACGTAAAAGCACAAATAATAGAAATATTTCGAATAAACAATTAATTTATAGCTTAAGCAGAAAAATTGATATATTACTAGATTCACAAAATAATTTTTAAAAAATGTATTTTTCATCCAATTTCGGTCATATTTAGCTAAAAGCGCTTGTAATTAAATAAACTAAACGCTTAAGAAATAAAATAATAATGCTTTTTAGTTACAAATAAATTTTTTTTTAAATCGTAATAATTTTAAAAAATTTTTAACTTTAATCAGCTATCACTTGACCATTTTCTGCTCGATCCAAACAAATAATACACGGAAGGATTAATTACCTTATTAATTTACATTTCATACAAAATGCATTCCTTTTCAATCGAACACATACACAGTAAAAAATTTGAGGGTAAATTTTATCCTTTTTATAACATTTGCGTGGTATAAACTTTTTTATTCCAAATAATTTATACATTTTATACCACTCAATATTATAAAAATAATAAAACAAATATAATCTAAAAATTTTATATGGATGTCATGTGTAAATCAAAATATATTCTGGTTCGAAAGTAACAAGTTCACCGAAATTGGGAAATTTAAAAATATAGTGATTTCGATTGGTCTGACGAGAAAAATGGTCTGGAAAACTTTATAAGATTTGATAGTATAAATTTTAAAACATTTTTGGTTTGGATTTATAAGTACACCAAATAGTATAAAATTTATCCTCATATTTGTTACTGTGTAGCTACAATTTAATTTCAATGAAGACATGTTATGAAATCCACAAAAGTATAGTTATATAAAAAACCTCACAAATGAAGAAATAATTATACCAATATTTGTGTTTAGGGGATCTAAATTAACACGCCTACATATATACAGTTATTGATATTTCTTGAAAAATTTAATTTGTAAAACAGTTTTATAAAAGACACACTATTATTAATTGAGTAATTATAAATTTTTAAATTTTGGCTCAACCCAGAGTAAAAACATAAGCAGGCGAACAGCTTTTTCCAAATTTTTCTTAGCTCTTATTCAACAGCAAACGTATGCACAACAACAAAAGCAAGCCTCACTCGGTGATGGTTATGGTTATGGTTATGGTTATAATTATGGTTATGGTTATGATTATGATTATGGTTATGGTTATGGTTATGGTTATGGTTATGGTTATGGTTATGGTTATGGTTATGGTTATGGTTATGGTTATGGTTATGGTTATGGTTATGGTTATGGTTATGGTTATGGTTATGGTTATGGTTATGGTTATGGTTATGGTTATGGTTATGGTTATGGTTATGGTTATGGTTATGGTTATGGTTATGGTTATGGTTATGGTTATGGTTATGGTTATGGTTATGGTTATGGTTATGGTTATGGTTATGGTTATGGTTATGGTTATGGTTATGGTTATGGTTATGGTTATGGTTATGGTTATGGTTATGGTTATGGTTATGGTTATGGTTATGGTTATGGTTATGGTTATGGTTATGGTTATGGTTATGGTTATGGTTATGGTTATGGTTATGGTTATGGTTATGGTTATGGTTATGGTTATGGTTATGGTTATGGTTATGGTTATGGTTATGGTTATGGTTATGGTTATGGTTATGGTTATGGTTATGGTTATGGTTATGGTTATGGTTATGGTTATGGTTATGGTTATGGTTATGGTTATGGTTATGGTTATGGTTATGGTTATGGTTATGGTTATGGTTATGGTTATGGTTATGGTTATGGTTATGGTTATGGTTATGGTTATGGTTATGGTTATGGTTATGGTTATGGTTATGGTTATGGTTATGGTTATGGTTATGGTTATGGTTATGGTTATGGTTATGGTTATGGTTATGGTTATGGTTATGGTTATGGTTATGGTTATGGTTATGGTTATGGTTATGGTTATGGTTATGGTTATGGTTATGGTTATGGTTATGGTTATGGTTATGGTTATGGTTATGGTTATGGTTATGGTTATGGTTATGGTTATGGTTATGGTTATGGTTATGGTTATGGTTATGGTTATGGTTATGGTTATGGTTATGGTTATGGTTATGGTTATGGTTATGGTTATGGTTATGGTTATGGTTATGGTTATGGTTATGGTTATGGTTATGGTTATGGTTATGGTTATGGTTATGGTTATGGTTATGGTTATGGTTATGGTTATGGTTATGGTTATGGTTATGGTTATGGTTATGGTTATGGTTATGGTTATGGTTATGGTTATGGTTATGGTTATGGTTATGGTTATGGTTATGGTTATGGTTATGGTTATGGTTATGGTTATGGTTATGGTTATGGTTATGGTTATGGTTATGGTTATGGTTATGGTTATGGTTATGGTTATGGTTATGGTTATGGTTATGGTTATGGTTATGGTTATGGTTATGGTTATGGTTATGGTTATGGTTATGGTTATGGTTATGGTTATGGTTATGGTTATGGTTATGGTTATGGTTATGGTTATGGTTATGGTTATGGTTATGGTTATGGTTATGGTTATGGTTATGGTTATGGTTATGGTTATGGTTATGGTTATGGTTATGGTTATGGTTATGGTTATGGTTATGGTTATGGTTATGGTTATGGTTATGGTTATGGTTATGGTTATGGTTATGGTTATGGTTATGGTTATGGTTATGGTTATGGTTATGGTTATGGTTATGGTTATGGTTATGGTTATGGTTATGGTTATGGTTATGGTTATGGTTATGGTTATGGTTATGGTTATGGTTATGGTTATGGTTATGGTTATGGTTATGGTTATGGTTATGGTTATGGTTATGGTTATGGTTATGGTTATGGTTATGGTTATGGTTATGGTTATGGTTATGGTTATGGTTATGGTTATGGTTATGGTTATGGTTATGGTTATGGTTATGGTTATGGTTATGGTTATGGTTATGGTTATGGTTATGGTTATGGTTATGGTTATGGTTATGGTTAAGGTTAAGGTTATGGTTATGGTTATGGTTATGGTTATGGTTATGGTTATGGTTATGGTTATGGTTATGGTAACGGTAACGGTAATGGTAATGGTAATGGTAATGGTAATGGTAATGGTAATGGTAATGGTAATGGTAATGGTAATGGTAATGGTAATGGTAATGGTAATGGTAATGGTAATGGTAATGGTAATGGTAATGGTAATGGTAATGGCAATGGCAATGGCAATGGTAATGGTAATGGTAATTGTAATGGTAATGGCAATGGACGTGGTATTGGTAATGGTAATGGTAATGGTAATGGTAATGGTAATGGTAATGGTAATGATAATGGCAATGGCAATGGCAATGGCAATGGTAATGGTAATGGTAATGATAATGGCAATGGCAATGGCAATGGTAATGGTAATGGTAATGGTAATGGTAATGGTAATGGTAATGGTAATGGCAATGGCAATGGCAATGGTAATGTTTAATGGTAATGGTAATGGTAATGGTAATGTTAATGTTAATGGTAATGGTAATGGTAATGGTATTGGTATTGGTAATGGTAATGGTAATGGTAATGGTAATGGTAATGGTATTGGTATTGGTAATGGTAATGGTAATGTCGGTGTTCACAAGCAATAATCGCTTAAGTCGATTCAAGACAGTGCTGAATTATTGATGTGTTCACAAGCAATAATCGCTTAAGTCGACTTAAGACAGAGCTGATTTATTGATGTAGATGTGTTCCACGCATTTATCTTTATAAACACACAAAATCTAGATTTTCTAGCATGACCCTAGTCAAAGTTATGACACAAAAACATAAGACCTTTTCATATAACTCATATGGTGATTGAGATCTTTGAAGCAAAATTTATCGAAACTTTGAAATCAGACTTAAGCTGTTATCACTTATTAACACAGATGTGATGTTGTATTGTTCTGAGTTTAAAATGACATTATAAATGCCAATTGATCTTTTCTAAACTTTCAATGGAATTTCTAAAATTCAATCGATCTTTTCTGAATTTGAATTGATCTTTTGTAAATTTCAATTGATTTTTTCAGAATTTTAATTAATCCTTTCCAAATTTTAATTGATCTCTTCCGAATTTCGATTGATATTTTCGGGATTTCAAATGGAATTTTTCAATTTAGTTTTATCTTTTCTAAATTTTTAATGGATTTTCAGAATTTCTATTGATTTTTCTAAATTTCAATCAATATTTTCTGAATTTCAATTGGTCTTTTCTGTATTGCAATTGGAAATGGTGTTTATAGTCTGTGGTATACTTAGGGAAGGACGGGGCATTTCGGCGCATTTTTTCTTTGTTGATTTTATTTCATGATTCTTATCATATATTGCCACGTTTTTACATTCGAATCAAAATGTTTAGGCGCTTTTGCGACACTACTCACTTTGTTACCACAGTGTTGCCCAGTGCGCCGATTTACCCCGTTCTCCCCTAATAACACAATTCTTTGAGAAAAGTTATTCCATTTTAGAGGTCTTTTAATTTATAAAAAAAAATTGCTTTTAGTGGTACGATTTCTTTGAGAAATTTTATTAACTTGTAGAATATGACTCCGGAGACTAATAAGAATATTATAAAAACACTTTGCTATACAGAGTGTCTGAAGTGGGAGTACAAATATTTACGGAAATAAAAGAGGAGGTCGAGTTAAGCAAAAAATTTAAGGGAGAAGGTTTATTTTCGAAGGTAAGAGTTACGGAGTTCATTTGTTTCATGACTTTGATTCACAATATTGTTTCTAGCAGAAAAACTAAGTCACGTTAAATTTATTTTAAGAGCTCATTTCAAAGACAATGAAGTGACTTTTCTAGCGGTGTATCAAAGAACCCACCCGACATATTTATTTCAGAGCTCTGCTCGTTATTTTGTATAAAAAAGTTTTCCGTGAGTAAGTGTTTCAGCTAGAAACCATAGTGTGAATAGAAGTTATGAAATACCAATAAACCCCGTAACCCCTAAGCGTGCGAAAGTAGACCCTCCCCTACCATACTGCCGTCCTAAGAAAGAAAGTCACAAACGCCAAAATTCCAAAATATAAGAAAGGCAGATTCGCAACCGTGAATGAGTTTCTGATTTTTTGTGGTTAGCTAAGATTACCCATTTTCAACTCCAAATGACTGAAAAATTTAAGTAAAGTGGTCACTTCTAGTGTGTGCCTTAGAAAGATAAAAAACGTAAAAGCTAAATATCTCACAACTACTCAAATGGAGATATGACTTTTTTACTTAGGAGAGTAGCATACTACTCCATCTTTTTCTTAACTCGACCTCCTCTTTCACCTCCGTAAATATTCAAACTCCCACTCCGGACACCCTATCTCACTTATCTCACTTTAAAGCTGAGGACACAATATATGTACTATATGTTTTGATAAAAATACCATTTCGGCATTTCCTTGTGGTTTTAAAAAAATGACTGATAAATTTACAGATGGTTTACCTTTTTCTTTTTTAAATATATCAAATAAATCATTTACATTCAAACTACAAGCAAAAACATTCATTTTTGAAACAAAAAATTCAATCTCAAATATGCTAACAATCTGGATACAATAAACAGGCCTTGCAAAAATTAGTTAATTATATCCAAATTTGACTGTATTTTATATTGTTGATGTTTCTTAAATAATTTTGTTTGATTGTTTTCTTTAAATATTAAATTCTGTTTCTTATCTTCTGCAGATCTGTTTCAGAGCACAGCGGATGAAGAGAAGAGCAAAGCGTTCACACAGCTTGACGCCGCCACCGACTCCTTTAACAACTCAGATCACGGAAGAACGCCAAATAATTATTTGCTTAAAATGCTTAAATAAATAATCAGCTGCATTCATATTGATACACAGAATTAAAAAACACAGACAAATATACACTCACACATAAACATCGATATAGTTGAAACAAAAATAAATAAATAAAAGATATTTTATTATGCATTCCATATAAATCAAAAAACGCACGAATCGATCGTGTTCTTCTGCACCTTCTGCCACTCTTTTGGCCACAATTAGCAACAGTAACAAATGTTGGAACGATTTTTTAAGATCTTTTTCGCACTCTATCGATCATGAAATTTTTTAAATAAATTTCTATTTTGACGTCATTGATTTTAGGTTGAAGTGGCTGTGAATGAAAAGCACTTTTCACAGCATTTCGACACAAAACAACAAACATTTGCTATTCAGTCGATGTTGTTGCTATTGTTGTTTTGTGATATTGCTGCTGCTGTTGTTGCTATTGTTAAATTTATATTAATGACGCTGCAATTTGTCTATAGTCTTATTATGATTGTATTTTATTTGTAAATTATTTTTCTTGGCTTTTATAAAAACGCCGATTTTGATTAGTGGCGCATATTTTGGCAAATTCATTCAAAAATTCGAAAGCTTTTCTTTGCAAGTTTTGGATGATGATATTGAAAATTTGTTTATTTTTAATATTTCGATTTGAATCGAATTTAAATAAATCTCTTTATTCTTTTATTGGTAGCCACTAGGGAAGTCAATACCGGGATCCCGATAGATTTAAGCCTCTTTAAGTTCCGGAATTTTCTTTCCAGGATCCCGAGATTTTTAAATTAAAAATTTTTGCTACAAATATTCATGTAAACGCAACCAATTCAATATAAGTTGATATGTATATAGAAAAACCTTTTATTAGGCTGAAAAGGATTGTTAGGACGCGAGAGTGTGAATCACTGGAGCAAAGACTTTGCAAAATTTTAGAAGAATTTGCAACATCAGGAAGTCAGCTATGTATTTCAGAATTGTCAGATATTCTGACTCAGGAAATAATTTTTTTGTGATATAGCCAATCGTGCTCGAAACTTACTAATTGCTTATAACTATTGTACAACTATTTCTCAAATTAGAATAGAACCAGAACGATGCTTCTCATCAGCGGGTTATATTTGTATTAATATCCGAACAAAAATCTAATAATAAAAAATGAGACGCATTGATCAGCTTTAAAAATAATTAAAAGAAAAAATTTAATTTTGTATAGTCTTTTCCAACCCTAATTTGGCTTAAATAAAAAAAAACATGAAATAATGGGTATAATTAACGCCCAGCTAGCACAGATTTCGATTTGTAACAAAAATATGTTATAATTCGGTGGTATTCCATTTTTTTAAACAAATTTAGTCACAAATGGGTTGTATTAAAGTTTCAAATTAGTAATTTGTAACAAATTATTCGTTTTGTTGCAAATAAGTTAAACTGCAGAGTTAACTATGTTAGTTTTGAAAATATAAGTAATTTTTACGTTAAATTAATATTATTACAACATTTCTTTTTGTAGCACCTATAAAAAATGTTTTTATATTGGAATTGTAGCAAATACAATTATGAGTTAGCAACCTAGATGCGACTAAGTTGCTTTATGTGTATATTAAGTTATATTAAGTTATGTATATCAATGTCACCATTTTTATTAAGTTATGTTTATATCAATGTCACAATTTTTATTAAGTAATAAAGAAGTCACTACAACTAAATGTTTTCAATTTTGCTGTGACGCACTAAAATGCCATAAGCAAAATATAAATTTTATTGTTCACAAAAAATTCTTTGTTGCCTGTCAATTTCTTTGTGTAGGCTTCTACTACCATGTAATCCATTTTTGTTTTATTTCAGCTTTCAACGAGACTATCAAATTGAACAAATTCTTCGTTCAATGGCAATGAATCATTGTAAAATTATGAGAATTTATTTTGTTGCGAGAATGTTGAAATGAGTTTTTTCTTCAGTTAGGCCTTTTTCACATGGAGCAATTGAAAAGTAATGCAACTGCAACAAAAGTTGCTAGCCAATGTATTTATGCCGAAACCTTCACATGAAACAACTTGTACTCAACAAGTTAGCAACTCATTCGTAACCAGGTCCATGCAACACGGCTTTCTGCAATTTGAATCGGCGATTTGTTACGTTTGCGATATGTATTATGTGCTACGAAAAAAATTAATCAGTAAATAAATATGAAATAAGTGCAGGAAGTGGAGAAATATCCTTTTTTATCCTCAATTTATTTTTTATATCTATTTAACGAAGCTACCATTAAATAAGTGTTAGTGTTGTTGTGAAGTTTTCAATGTTGCGTTGCGACGTGACTTGCTCATTTGAAAGCGTAGGTTACAGTTCAGTTTAAAATTGAAGTGTTTTGAAACTTTTTAAGCTGTTGCATTGTAGTTGCATTACTTTTCAATTGCTCCATGTGGAAAAGGCCTTACAAGAACATTGGAAATAATCATTGCAACCTTATGCTGTATTGAGGTTATTATTCAGTTGCTACAACTTTAGGAAACATTATAACTCAAAAACTGTGGTTAGGAAAAATAACGTTGAATTGAGGTTTCTATTAAGTTGCAAGAAAATTGAAAGTAATCATTGCAAGCTTGTGCTATAATAAGGTTATTATTCAGTTGATGCAAGTTTAAAAAACATAATTGTAACTCATAAAATTTTGCTTGATATAAGAACGATGTACTGAGGTTATTATTCTGTTGCACAAAGTTTAGAAAAAACCATTGCAACTTATATAATGTACTTAGTTTCATGAACGTTGTATTGGAGTTGTAATTCAGTTGCAAGAAGTTTTGAATAAAAGTGTTGCAAGTAAATGTTGCATTAAGGTTATTATTCAGTTGCAACAACTTTAAAAAATATTTGTAACTTTTGATATTTAGTTAGTTGCAAGAACTATGTATTGAGGTTTATATTCAGTTGCAACAACTTTAAGAAAAATATTTGTAACTTTTGATATTTAGTTAGTTGCAAGTACTATGTATTGAGGTTTATATTCAGTTGCAAGAGCTTTGGGAAAAAATGTATTAAAACTTTATATTCGCAATATTTGATTTTTTTTTCTACACTATGAATTTTGATTGGAATAAATTAAAATACGATTTTCCTTAGTATTTATTATTTTCTTTTAGAATTTTCAGTGCAATATGACACTAGGAACTTAAAAAAAATATTTAGCTATATATTAAACATTATTACGCGTAAATTAAAAACTCGAAATATTTCTTATTTCCAAATTATTTTAAAAATTGTTATTTTTTGGGTGGTGTGAGTTTTCTAGAGGTAAAACAAAAACATTCATCGACGAAATGACCTTTGCTGTAAAATTTGAATGTATAACTCTACATATTTTCAATTTAATTTCACATCTTTTTATTACATTCTAATTTAGTCTTTGACTTTTAAAATACACTCCAAAAAATTAGCACTGGTTTATTCAAAATTATATTAAGGAATTGTGTATGCAACACATTTTAAAACTTTTTAAAAAATTAATTTTTTCAGTCAAGAATATTTATGTTATCAGTACTCCTTTCTTGTTAAAAAAATCTGTCATTATAACAAAAAATAACTTCAATAAAACAAAATATTTGTTACATTCACGTTATTTTACCTGAATTGTAACGTAAGAATAACACAATAAAAACTTTTTTGGATGTTTCAAGTATGTTTCATATTGTGGCGTGCAACTTAATTTTTTACCAACAACACATTTATAACATTATTATATCACATTTGCCTAATTGCAACTTAAGTTTTTACCAAATAAGCGTAAATATCTGCTTTTTCAGTTGTAATTACGTTACAATTACGATTTATATCTGCATTGGCGACTCATTTGCGACACTTTTACAACCTTTTTGTGCTAGCTGGGAGAATAGCGACAACTCTCTTTTTTTAATATTTTTTGTTGAATTAAACGTTGAATTAACCTCCTTAATCCAAATCTCGAAAAATTTCACGCCGCTCCCAATTGGTTTAGAAGTTATAGGCCTCCAAAGTTTAAAAAATGGCCCACAAATCTTGCTGCTTTTTTTAGTGTTCTGCATTATGGGTATCAAAAGAAAGGAAATGCGAGTACCTATTCAACAAGGTATCAAACATGAAAATCCATACATAACTTTTTAAGATATACCTATTCTTAAATTAACAATTTGTCTGAAAAACTAGTGGTTTCTCTTTTACGAAAGCACTACAGTAAAAATGTTTTTATTTTTAAAAGTTATACATAGATTTTCATGTTTGATACCTTGTTGAAAAGGTACTTGCATTACCTTTCTTTTGATACCCATGATGCGAAACACTTAAAAAAAACAGCAAGATTTGTCGGCCATTTTTGGAACTTTGGAGGCCTATAACTTGTAAATCAATTGGGAGCGGCCTGCAATTTTTCCAGATTTGAATTTGGGATGTTAAAATCCGTATAATCCAACAAAAAAATATAAAAACCTTTCTTATGATACAAATAAAGTGTAGTTTTGTTGAAAAATTTTTAAAAATATCAAGATTTGTAGGCCATTTTCACCAAATTTGAAGGATATCAATTCTAAATCAATTCCGAGCGGCCTGAGATTTTTTGAGATTTGGAGTTAGGAGGCCAAAATCAATATCATCGGCAACAAGAAATTAAAAACTAGAGTTGTCGCTATTCTTGAAATGTTCCAAAAAATATTCAACATTTATATAACAATAGCTTAAACTGTTCTGTATTTAATTTTTTTTATATTTTTTGTTCTTTAAATTAATAAAATTTGCTAGTCATTAATATTATTTAAGTTTTTTGTGTTTATTAACAATAAGGGTATTCACAATTGTGTGGTATCGTGGTATTGTGGTTCTTTTGCCATAGTTAAAATGAGCATCCTTTAAAATACAATTTGTGGTTGGGAGCCTCCCACTATAGCTTTTTGTTACTCTGCAAATAAATGAATTATCCAATTTGATATATATTATTAATATATGGCATAAAATAAGTTTAACTTGCTTTTTGAGCTTCTTCCATTTTTGAAATTAGAAAATAACTGGAAACTGATCAGTTGTTTATGAAACTTTAAAAACCATGTTCGTTAAACATATCATTGGGCGTCTTTGGTTTTACAAATTAACACTTTTGGTTTTTGGAAATTTCATGTAAAACAACAAAAAATATAAAAAAGCGCTCAGAAAAGTGTGGTATCAGTATCACGGGGTCTTTTAACTACACTGAAAAAAAAAAACAATTGTGAATACCCTTAAAGTTTTTTGTTTTGTTTTTGCTGCTTTATAAATGAACAAGTATAAAAGCCTGTCATACAACATGGCCTCCGCACTCTGCCTTTTTGGAGCTATTTGCCGAAAGCACTTTTTTCTCTTTTCAGAGCTTAATTTTTTATTCAATTGATTTGTGAAAAATACATATGTACCACTTTAATAACATTTTACGTATTGAAACAGGTTTGAAAAATTAGTTCAAGTGTAAAAGCGCAAAAAGTGCAATCATATTTATACACAACTTAAAAAACTGGCTTTGCAACCATCATGTACATAGCAACTCAGGTGTCGTTTCACGGCTGATACAATTATATTTTTTGGTGCATTCCATCAAAAGAATTTCGTTAAATTCGTCATAACTTTTTTTTAAAATTATGAAAAAAGAGGTAGTTAGATCACAAACGTACTATGTATTGTAAAAACCCAATATTTTCACGGACAAGTATCAAATATATTTTCTGTGCATACTTTCAGGCTGAACATTTTTGAGAACAGTGTGTCTTGTAAAATTACTTTACTGTCTTTTATGTATTAAGATGTGCATACTTTCAGGCTGAACAGTTTGAGAGATATTGGACACGGAGCAGCGTGCTTGCCTTTTATATATTAAGATTAGTTTACATTTTTTAGTTTCAAATAATACATAATTAAAAATTTTATTAAAAACATTTTGAATTATTTACTTCGTAAAGTTTTCATTCCCGAACTAGTCCCGGGATCCCGGGATTGAAAATCTCGTTTTTGTTTGAACAAAGTTTTTATACGAAAAAAAAGGTTTTTTGATTTATGAGGTCAATTGAGACTATAAGAGTTGGGTTTCGAGGGTTAAATTGTTTTAAGAAATTATTCTCTAGGGAATTCTTAATGTATCACTTGTTGACATGAAGTCGATAAAGTTAATGACAAAAAAGTTTTTCTAACAAAAACTGCATCAACATGTACTTGACCTTGAACCTTCAATTTCTCGAAAGCCGGCCAAAGGATTAAAATACGGTAAACGTCATTAAACTCAGCGTCCTCGAATTATGCTGAAATGATATGTCCCTAGCTTGTCTGCAAAAAAAGTGACCGATTCATTTACAGTGTTATTATATTAATTAATGATAATTTTTGATTTGAATTATTTTTTATTTAAAAAAGATTTTCATGTATTAAAAAAATTTTCCATTATATAATTAGACACAGTTAAATGACTTCATTTTTATAACAAAAAAAAAATTTAAAAAGTTTTTTCTTCGAATTTACCATTTTTAGAATTTTTAGACACAGTTAAATGACTTAATTTTTATAACCAAAAAAAAATTAAAAAAAAATTTTTTCTTCATATTTACCATTTTGTAACACAATTAGGGTATTCACAAGATGTGCTATTATGTCATAATGTCATATTGTCCTAAGATTTTACACTAGTTTACACATTTTATTGTAGCCTTCCATATAAAAAAGTACTAATATATTACAACTCTGAAAGCTATGTTTATTGAAGTGTCGTAATCAAACAGCTGTTTCTTATTAGCATGTATTTATCTTGTAAATTTTAGTTGTAAAATTTTAGGACAATATGACATGATAGCACACCTTGTGAATACCCTTAATGTAAAATATGCATCATAGTTTTAATAAAAAAAATCAACTTTACACAAAAATAGCAGATCACAAAAAATCTTAGAACTAGCCAAAGAATGCGTATGGTTGTAATCAGAACTTTTAACCATATTTGGATTTATGGATTGCCATTCTTCATAAGAATTGACCTTGCAAAAAATGCTCAAAATTAGTCTTAGAATGCGTGAGAATTTATCTGATTTTTAAAAAATGTCATTATTTAAAAATTCAAAAATGAGACAAAAAATTTTAAAAATATTCAGAAGTATATTTTTATTAAATTATTAGTATTTTTGTTGTATAAAATTTCGAATAATTAATCATGGGAATTTTTTGACACAGCCTTACAAAAATTACCATTTCGGTAAGATCAAAATAAGAAAAAACTGACTTTTTGAGAAAAAATCAGACAAAAAGAGCACGGTTACTAGTGATTATTGATTATATGACAATTCAAAATTTAAAAATAATTAAAACAAAAATCTGTGTTAAAAAAGGGGTAAAGCTCACATTTTTTTTCAAATGCAAAAGTAATCGGCTCATTGAAAATTTTATGTACAGATATACAACTAGAGCCAGATTCTGAAAGATCAGACCGGAAAATATCAATAGCAGTAAATTTTGTCATGAAATAATACTGTTTTTGTTTTATAATTTTAGTTTACTTTAATTTTGCAACTGAGCTTGCGAACACAAAATTAGCTTTTTATACACTAATGGGTAAATTATCAATTACCATTTTCTAAGAATCTTTAATTTATGCAAATAACAATTCTCAGCGTCTCTCCATCCTTTAATGAATTCAATCATCCAGTCATTTATCTGAATCATTGCCTCTATTTCAATAACTGATTCAGCTGAATTAATTATTTTAACAATTCAAATGCTTTTAAAATTTTCATTAAACAAAATCATTTCGGCCACAAAAATATGGCGCATTCAAAGCTAAATAAAGTGCCTGCATTAAAAATCATCATAAAATAATTTTCAACATTTCAGCTTTTATTTGTACTAATTTTTATTGTTATGCGGTAAGTTTAAATGGTTTAGGAATAAATTGTATTTTTTTTTTTTGTTTAAGTTTAGTTAGCTGGAAGATTATTCATCTTTTGGTAAAATTTTTTTTTTCTCTAGTCAGAATTTTAAACAATTTTTGAGGCATCACACATTTTATTCAAATGTTATAATTATAAATAAGATCTTTTCTCATTGGCTGAAGAATTTATCACTGACATTAAGTTCTAAAAAAAATCTATGAAAAATTACATTAATTAAATATAATGATGAAAAGTCATTTATCACGCAATTTCTTTAACAAATGTATATTTTTTTATTTAGTGAATGAGAATAAAATAAAAGCCACTTGTCTAAAGAAAATGTGCACACTCGCACTTGAAATTATAATCCATCGTAAGATCTATCAATTATAAATCTGAAAATATACTGTAATTTAATTTGCTATAAGGTCCAATATAAAAAAAATATCCTTTCTAACAAATGTGCTCTTGTAAAAAGTGATGTTTTGAAAAAACAGATTTTTCGAAGCTTCAACTTCGGCAACTAGGATTTACATACAGGGTCAACATTTTGTTAATAAACTTGAAGCCTAACATTTTGTTGATGTTTTTGAACATTTTATTTTTATTGTCCTCTTAACGTCGCACAGTGGAATTAATCGATAATGTTCCACCAAATTTTCTGGTCGAAAAATTTGAGCTAGAGAATGCTTTTTTTAATGTTTGTTTTTAATTTTCTATCTGCTTAGTTGACTTCCTTTTTTTATAACTTTTATTGAAAAATCCATTTTTACAAAAAAATAGTAATTGAACCTTAAGGTCGAAAAAAATTGGACTCATTAATTTTTTTAACCTTTATGTCAACAGCAGAAAAATTGTACGTACGTCAACAGCAACATACCCGGGTATGCACATACATTTTGCATGGGAAATAGCATGGCGTGGTGACAAAAATGTGAATATTCAGCACATTTCTTTAAATCTTCCGAATATTTAATTGTTATGTTTTTGAAAAATATATTTTATTTAAAAATGTGAAAAAAGATCTGAGAAATATGTTATTTTTTAAGCATTCATTACAAAAGTATGCCAATTGAATCAAATAAACTACAAAATATCGTCTTTGTATGTATCTGAATAGTTATTTTTTTTTTGTTAATTTATATTTTACCAAATAAGCATTGTAAATTAAATTTATTTGTTTTGTTTTTGATAAAAGTTATATTCTATTTAAAAATACTATTGACGTGTTTTACATTTTTGGTAGGCTAAGAGTAATTTTTGTAGTAATTTTGTAGAAGAAATCTGGAGGAAATTATACTGGCAAAGATGAAACAATTTGGTCTACTGCACCACCACAAGCTGGCAGATCCGTACCCACAACATACTCAGATCTGCCAACTATGGACCAGTACGAAGAAAAAAAGACCTGTCCATTGTAGAAACGTTCAAATTGGTGCGACATCATTATTTGCGAAAAAAATAGAAAAGCAAACCAATGCTATGAACGTGAGAGTTCAGAAAACACAATAAGAGAACAGCACACATGGAAAGCCCTTACAAAAAGTGAATTTGATGAGTATTTGTGTCTTCTATTGCTGAGTGGCGTGACACATTCCGGTTACGTTCATACAAAGGATTTGTGGAAAATAGCCTCATTCATTTTGATAACGGAAGCACACGCCAGTAACGCAAACAAACGTATAAAGTAGCAGCAATATCGGATATTTTTTGATGCTGAACAGCAATCTACGTAGCAATTATGTAGCGGGAGCCAACGTCACTGTTGATAAACAACTGTATGCTTACCGTGGTGGTACTGGTTTCACACAATACATACCATTAAAACCCGCCAAATATGGAATAAAAATTTGGCGGGCATGCGACTCCGTATCGTCTTATCCATTGAAGGGGCAAATCTACACGGGAAAGGCAGCTTCCGGTGAATGGGAAAGAAACGTTGGTGAAAGAGTGGTCAAGGATTTGTGGGTCAATCTTTTTGGTGGCAGCGGACGTAACATTGTGTGCGATAATTTCTTCACTAGCTACAATTTAGCAAAAAGATTGATGATGGACAACAATTTATCGATGTTGGGTACAGTAAACAAAAAAAAACATTCGGGCCATCACAATTTGCTATTCCAAAAGAACGTGCAGTGGAATCCACCATATTTGGATTTAGTGCCAAAGAAAAATAAATCAATTGTGGTCCTATCTAAAACTCATTAGACAACCAAAGTAGAAGTTCCTAAAAAGAAGCCAGTACTGATATTAGATTACAAAAAAAAAAAACAAAGGTGGCGTTGATAGCATGGATAAATGCCTTTCAGAATATTCAACCAAGTGGCGAACGAATAGATTGCCTTCGGCATTCTTTTATAATATTCTGGATGTGGCTACCTTTGCTGCGTACAAAATTGACGCAGAGAACAACCCACACTTGAAGTCTTCTACAAGCCGGTGAAGGATGTTCCTTCAACAACTTAGTGAACAACTGGCGAAACCTGAAATAGAAGTACGGGCCAATAACAGTCGAATATCCAGATTATTCTCTACACGCAGCGCCATTGAAGCAAAAAACGGCGGTCCCTTGAGGATTTTGGATGATACAGTAGGAGGCGAGGAAAAACGTGACAGCATGAGACGAATCAAAACAAAGGGTAATTGTTACATATGCTCCAAACATCGCCCAACAAGGAAAGCCTGCACACTATGCAAAAGACCCGTATGTGCTGAACATTTTACTGACATGACGCAATGCAATAAATGTTTTTAAAACACAATAACTTTGATTTTATTATTTATTTTTTATTTTATATTTATTATTTTATTATATTATCATTATTTTCATGAACTTTTTTAACAATTTGATGAAAAATAAAGTTTACTTTTCAGTTATATCCACATACTTGCATGCATTTTCATATACATACCCGGGTATGCAGGTGTTGACGTATGGGGTAGGAATCGAAAAATGACCATATTATCTCTTGCCCAGATTGTCCAATCTCACTCAGACGGGAATATGGTGTAAAATACCTTGCTGAGGGTATCATATAGTTTCAAGTCGATCCGATTGCTAGTTTACAAAATATAGTGTTTTGAAAATGCAAAACATACCCGGGTATGTTGCTGTTGACATAAAGGTTAATCCACTGATTTTCAATTTTCAGAAATCACTGTGTCAATACATGTTATCATCTTTGAAGAAATTCTTGAAATCTTGCTATCCATACTATACTATACTATACTATACTATACAGCTGCGGCAGACTATGACCTCAGTAAGTGGAAGTGAAATTCCAACGAAATGGCTTATAGGTTAATGTCACAGTTGCCCTCCGTCTCGTTAAAACGTAGCGAGTCTCGGAGTACTTTCAATGTTTGTCACCATTGAGTTGGTGGTGTAGGTTCAGATGGATATTTTCTGATTAGTACGGATTCGGCACTGGCATAATACACCATAAGGATCTTATGTCAACCCTCGTGTGGGCACTCATAAGATGGTCCAATGGAATACGCAGTTTTTATTTTTTATATAGATTTTATTTTTAGGAACACAATTTACAAGAAGCTTCGAATATATTTTTGAATAATAATTTTACATTAAACTTTTTTATAGAAAATTCGACATTGCGCGTCGAAGAGAAAATTTATGAATATGAAAAAATAATTGACAATTTTTGAAGATTGAAAATTGACAGTTTTTAAAATTAATTTTTTAAATTAATGTTTAAATCTTAACAAAGTACTTAACTTAAGAGTGTGTGAATGTGTAAGTTATTTATATGTAGTGGTAAGGCACCACATTATTCCCCCCTACAAAAAAAATGTTTTGTTAGCTAAAAGGTTAAAGTGTACTTTTCTAGTTTTATTCTGTTTTGGTAAGAGTGTCTGTGTTGTTTCTGTGTCTAAACAGGCTGGTTTAAGTCTGTCTATGTTGACTGTTATGTTGGTGTTGTTTTTACAGATTGTGAAATATTTCGGTGTTCTTTCTATGACTTTGAATGGTCCTTCGTATGGTTCTTGAAGCGTTTTGCGGATTGTGTCATTGCGAACGAAAACAAAATTGCAAGTTTTGAGTGCTTGAGGTATATATTGCTGAAACCTTGTGTTGTGATGTGAAATGTTTGACTGATTAGTTTTGACAACTTCTTTAAGTTTGGACAAAGTGTCTGACGCATTGAAACTTTGATTGTTCTGAATTACTAATTGTGATGGAAATCTGAGTGTTTGACCAAAAACCATTTCTGCTGGGGAAGCCCTAATATCTTCTTTGACTGTAGATCTGAGCCCTAGCAGAATTGTTGGTAACTCTGAGTACCAGTTTGTTTGGTTGTTACTCGCTATTAAAGAAGTTTTTAGTTGACGATGGAAACGTTCCACAATTCCGTTAGCTTGTGGATGATAAGCAGTGGTTGTTATATGTTTGCTTCCTAAACTTCTAACAAAATTTTTAAATGTTGTGGATGTGAACTGAGGTCCTCGATCGGAAGTAATTTCCAGAGGAGCTCCAAAACGAGATACGTATTCTCTCTGAAGTGTGTCTACTATAGTGGTGGCGATGGTATCTTTAAGTGGATACGCTTCGGGCCAACGTGTGTTTCGGTCGATTAAGGTAAGTAGATATCTATAATTCTGTGATATTGGCAATGGACCAACTAGATCGACGTGGATATGCTCAAAGCGGCCTTGTGGAATATCTATTTTGTGTGGCGTTGTTTTCGTGTGCCTATGTACTTTTGATTTTTGGCATCTAATGCATTCCTGTGACCATTTGTTAATTTGTATGTTCATTTTGGGCCAGAAGTATCGTTGTGTTATTAGTCGTCGAGAAGCTCGTGTACCCGGGTGTGAGATGTTGTGTAATTTTTCGAATATTTGTTTCCGCAGAGTTTGTGGGATGTATGGACGTGTTTTAGTATCTGTTTGTTCGCACCAAATCTTGATGTTGAGTAGTGGAATGTGTATTTGGTCGAATTTGTAAGTGTGTTAGGATAGTATTTCTTGTAATTCTGAGTCTGTTGTTTGTTCCTTGTGTAAAGTTCTGAGATTGATATCTGCAGTCGTGAAAGCTTCGATTTCAGCTCTTGAGAGAGCGTCTGCTATTACGTTGTCTGAACCTTTGATGTGTCTGATGTCGTTAGAAAATTGTGCGATGAATTCTAGGTGTCGTGTCTGTCTTGGGCTTCTCTCTGTTTTTGAGTGTAATGCTGTTGTAAGTGGCTTGTGGTCTGTGTAGATTGTAAAATTTTGTCCTTCTAAATAGTGTCTGAAACGTTTGATAGTGAGATAGATTGCTCAAAGTTCGCGATCGAACGTGCTGTATTTTTTTTCGGGTGGCGCTAATTTCTTTGAAAAGAAGGCTAGTGGTTCTGTTTGATTATGGTACTCTTGTTGTAATACTGCGCCGACAGCAGTGTTAGATGCATCTACAGCGATGGAAAGTTTTGCTCTGCTATTAAAATGATTAAGTAGCACTTCCTTAGTAAAACTTTCTTTTATCGATGTAAATGCTTCTGTAGTGTCCTCTGTCCAATTTAAATGCTTATCTTTTGTTTTGGATGCTGTTGTTACCATGTCGTAAATGTGTGTGAGTGTGTGAGCCATTTTTGGTATGCACCTATGGTAGTAATTTATCATTCCGATAAATTTTTGCATTTGTTTAACTGTTTCAGGCTTAGGAAAGTTGACTATACATTGAATTCTATCTGTGGATGGTCGGATGCCTTGTTTTGAAATGTTGTAACTTAGGAAATTTATATTGTTTACGCCGAAAATACACTTGTTTGGTTTTATGTTCAGTCCAAATTCGTCTAGTCGTTTGAATACTGAATTTAGGTGTCTTAGATGTTCTTCTTCTGATTCGCTGGCTACTAATATATCGTCGAGGTAAACAAATACAAAGTCTAACTTTTTCAGGACTTCGTTGATAAATCTTTGAAATGTTTGTGCTGCATTTCTTAAGCCGAATGGCATTCTGAGGAATTCAAACATTCCGAAAGGTGTGGTTATTGCAGTCTTGTGGATGTCTTTAGTAGCCATTGGAATTTGGTGGTATGCTCGTACTAAGTCTAATTTTGAGAATATGTTTTTGTTGTGTAGATCTATAGATAAGTCGTGAATGTGTGGTAGTGGGTATCGGTCAGGGACTGTAATAGCGTTTAATCTTCGATAGTCGCCACAGGGCCTCCAGTCGTTGACATCTTTTTTGGGGACGAGATGTAATGGTGATGCTGACATGGAGTCTGACTGGCGACATATGCCTGATTTAATTAGAAAATCGAATTCTTGTTTTGCAATTTTGAATTTTGTTATGTCTAAGCGTCGTGGTCTAGAAACTGGTAGTTGTCCTTCTGTAGCGATGTGGTGTTCTGTTGAGTGTTTAACTGGTTTGCTGTAATCTGGTTCTGCTGTAAGTGATGGAAAGTTTTTGAGTAATGTAGTGTATTTGTTGTCTATTGAGATTAATTTAGGTAGTGATGTTTCGGTGAATGCTGTTATTGCGTTAACTGATAGTTTTGTAAGTGGATCGATAAGTTTTTTATGTTTCAGATCTATCAAGAGTCCATATTTCGTAAAAAAATCTGCTCCTATTATGGGTCTTGTAATGTCTGCCAAAATGAAGGTGAATGGAAATTCGCGTCTGAGTTTTAAGTTAACGTTGAGTAGTTTCTTACCGTAAGTGGAGATTGTACTACCGTTTGCTGCTGTCAAGAGCAAGTCTGAATTCTTTTTGTGAGCTTTGAATTTGTCTATTGGGAGCACTGATACTTCTGCTCCGCTGTCGATCAGAAAATTGATTTTGTTGTCTCTATCGTATATGAATAGACGGCGTGTCAGTGTAATTGAACTTCCATCATTAGCCGTCGCAATGATGGAGTTACTTAGTTTGTTGTGTTATGTGTATCGCTTTGAGCGAATGTGCATGGCTGTTCGCATTTTCTAGCTGATTTGCCAAATCTAAAATGATATTTACATACCCAGTTAGCCGGACGTTGTCGTGGCACACTTCTGGAATGGGATCTACGTCTTGGGGAACTACTGTAGTTAAATCTTCTCGAGTTGTAGCGTGAACGATTGTTTTGTTCGTTCTTAAGTTCTTGAACTTCGAGAGAGAGTTTGTTAAAACATTCTAAAATTTTGGAAGTAGTTTCGGAAAATTTTTGTGTAATATTGGTTAACTCGGAGCTTGAAACGGTTTTCATCGCTTGATGAGAATTTTTGCTGATTAAAGAAACTTCTGACTCAGTGATAACTTCCCATAAGTTATCTGCGAGTTTTAACCTGTCATCCACTTCTGTGAGCCCAGATCCAGTCAAAGCGATATTAAGGCTTTTTGGTAGTTTGCGTAGCCATAATTTTTGAATGATGTCGCTATTGACCGATGAGCCAGCTAACATGAGTAGCGCGCGGTAAAATTGAGATGGTTTTTGGTCTCCCATCTCAGAATCTGATAAAATTTTATCGAATCTCTTGTTTTCACTTAAAGAGTGTCGGTCAATCAAAACTTTTTTTAAACCTTCGTATAGGTTTGTTGAAGGTGGTTTCTGTATAAAATCGAGCACTGTAATTATTACTTCTTGTGGTAGAGCGGTAACTAAGTACTCATATTTTGTCTTATCTGCAGATATTGCCTTTGCTTGAAATTGAATTTCTGCATGGGCGAACCATGCTTCGGGACATGAAGTCCAAAATTGAGGCAACTTGACCGCTGTTGCGTGTATTTCCGAGTGACTGGGTAGTTCAAACGGATTGATTAGTTCTGATTCGAGATTGATTAATTGTGTACGGTGTTCGCTTTCGTTGGTGTGAGAGGTATGAGAGAGAGAGTGAGAGGTGTGAGGAGGTGTATGGGTGAGATTCATTTTGTGTTAATGTTTAATGATTGTATATAAAAAAAAAATTGTGTTTGTTCCTATTAATGACTGTTACCCTGTAAAATTTTTAAATTTTGTTGTATATTTCTATATGTGTGTATCTTAAAATGTATCCCTATTTGTGTTCCCTATTTATATGTAGTGGTAAGGCACCACGCTCGCATGGCCTCCCTGCTTGCATAGATAACCATGGGATCAAAACGTAACTACACTTCAAACGGCGATAGCGTCTTCGAGTTGAGACCCAATTGAAATAGAGAACAACAACAAAAAGCAGCAAGAAAAAACAAAACCAATCCATAACAAGGAAAACGGAGATGAAGACTTGTACATAAAGAAATGTGTTGAAAAAGTCGTAAGAAATCCCTTTGTGAAAAGCTCGGTGATAGTAAGATCACCACAAGCAAATGGGTCAGGAAAACCACCATATAAAAATGTGTGTACCATATGAGATTACACGAGCACACCTGTAAATACTCGTAAAGCAGATAGCTTAGAAGGCGAAAAAAGACATCAAAGTCAGCTCAAAATTTCAGAAGAAAAAGCGTTTATTGAGTTAGGCAATAAACTAAGCGCAGCAAATGGCATTGTCTCCGGCGCAAAGAATATACACAAGACGTTACGCGATAATCTTAACTGTGTTTTCGCACTGTACCAGCAACTAAAAGAGTACAGGGAAGCAATAGGCAGCAACCCAGTTTTGTCGAGCGACGAGCGTAAGCAAATGCTATCTAAACTATACTATACTATACTATACTATACTATACTATACTATACTATACTATACTATACTATACTATACTATACTATACTATACTATACTATACTATACTATACTATACTATACTATACTATACTATACTATACTATACTATACTATACTATACTATACTATACTATACTATACTATACTATACTATACTATACTTTTTTTTTTTTTTTTTTGTTGGACGTAGTGATAGCGCGCTATCATCTAGTGGCCCCACGATACTCCACCAGCTCCACCCCGGAACCGCGTCAGCATTTCATCAGGACGGGGGTTTGATTTCGTAAGATTCCTACGTCCTCCTTAAGCAAGGAGGTTCGGAACTACTGAAGTTTCTCTCCTTTAATATTTTATTTATGTGTCTTTCACACAAAGTCCATGCATGTTCAGATTTTAGCATTTCGTTCAACAGATTCTCTTCAGTTAATGTAACACCTAGCATATCATTTAAAGCTCGTCTCTCCTCCAACCACTTTTCACATTCGAAAAGTATGTGCTTTGCATCTTCTTCTAGCGCTGCGCATGAATCACAGCTGCTTATTTCTTTAAGTTTAAATCTATGCAGGTATTTGTTAAAACTACCATGGTTTGTCATAGCCTGAGTCAGAAAATATCCCATGCTTCCATGTCGTCTTTCCAGCCAGACTTTTATATTGGGGATAAGGCTATATGTCCAGCTCCCGTTCATGTTTTGATTCCAACGTTCTTGCCATTTAGTCACTACATTGTCCCTGGCATTAATTTTTATTTCTGAAATTTTTTTCTTTCGCTCTTGTGTATTAGTGTTCGCCCAACTTATAAGTTTAGTTTGGGTATATATTTCTTCTCTTTCCAGTATTAATAAGTCTATTGGTGGCAGACCTGCAAGCACTAAAGCCGCACTTGTGGACACTGTACGGTACGCTGATATAATACGGAGAGCACTAACTCTCTGTGCTTTCTGTAGTTCCCTCATATTATTCTTCAGATTCAGTGCCCTGACAAAGGTTGGAGCAGCATAAAGAAGCTGGGAGTGTACTACGCTGTTTATTAATTTTCTCATCTGCGGCCTTGGGCCACCACAGTTTGGCATTATTCTGGCCAATGATGCTGCCGTTCGCAAAGCTTTGTCACGAATATTTACTACGTGCTGTCCAAAGCTAAGTTTGTCATCTAATTGCACACCCAAATAGCATAAGCTTCGTTTAAAGGGTATCTCTCTATCTTGTAGACGTATTTTCGGTATTTTGAAGACCCTACGATCTGTCACTAGAATTGCTTCCGTTTTTGGAACTGCAAGTTTCAAACCGTTTCTTCGCAGCCATCTGTTACAACGACATAAGCTATCGTTTACCACTATCTCGATTAATTCGGCAGTTCGCTGGTTTACTACCAGAGCAATATCATCAGCGTAACCTATTAGTTTTGCACCTTCTTGTAATTCCAAATTCAGTAGACCATCGTACATTACATTCCACAGGAATGGTCCTAATACTGAGCCCTGAGGTACACCTGCTGTTATTTGGTGCTCTTTTATACCATTTTCCGTCTCATAGATTAAAATTCTGTTATCCAGATAGTCTGATACTATGTTAAAGAGATAGTTATCTAAACGTCGGTTTCTGAAAGCTTGTAGTACTACTTTCCACTTTACTGTGTTAAAAGCATTTTTAACATCTAGTGTTATTATTGAGCAGTATTCTCCTGTTGTTTTGGCCTGTATAGCTTTATTGCATACTGCGCTAATGGCATCAACTGTACTCTTCCCTTTGCGGAAGCCATGTTGCATAGGGGATAGTCCGCCAAGGTCATCTATGCGCTCTTCCAACCGTTTTAGCATTACGTACTCTAATAATTTTCCTAGTGAATCCAACATACAGAGTGGTCTATAGGAACTAGGCTCATTTAATGGTTTATTTCCCTTTCGTAACAAAACTAACTTTTGTATTTTCCATTTAGCTGGAAAGATTCCGTTTATTAGACATGAATTGAAGACTTCAAGTAAAAGATCTGGCCATATCTCACATACTACTTTTATGACCTCATTTGGTATACCATCTGGTCCTGGGCTCTTACCTATTTTTAGTTTACTACATGCATGTGTAATGTCATCTACGTTCAGAGGGATGAAACCTTCGACTTGATAATTTGGTTCTCTTTTTAGCCCATCTTCATCGAATGGAAATAGTGTTTCTACTATTGTTGTTGCCCACACTGGTTCTTTAATGCCGGGTATAGGTTTAATGCTACCAAGCTTTTTCATCACAATTTTGTACGGTTTGCCCCATGGGTCGGAATCTATTTCGTTACATAGCTCTGTCCAGCATCTTTTCTTACTCTCTTTTATGGCTGTTCTTAAGGTTTTACGTGCCGTTTTATACTCAACCGTTAAGAGCTGGTTATCATAGTTTCGTGTTGACGCTCGACGTGCTGCAAGGCATTTCGCCCTCAACTCACGTATTTTAGCATTCCACCAGTATACTGGGCGCTTGTTATTGTATTTTTGAGCTCTTGGCATTGCGACATTACACGCTTTTGTGAGTATCTTCGTCAGCGACTCTGCGGCATTTTCTACATTTATATTTTCGGATTGGTTATCCATATTTCTATCCTTAGCCCGAGTAATATAATCGGACAATTTTTTGTCATCAAGTTTTCTGACGTTCCATCTTGGGAAATTTACATCTTCTACACTCATATTTGGACGTTCATCTATATTAAATGAGATATACTGGTGGTCACTTAAGGTGAGATCTTCCAGCACTATCCAATTCATGTTTTCATTGTAGAGGTTTGTCGTTCCAAAGGTGATGTCGATAATACTACCACCTGTACCTCTCCGAAAGGTAAGTTTGTCTCCGATATTAAATATCGTAAGACCAAGACTAGCAACCATTTCACACACTGTAGTACCCTTTTTATCCATTTTTTTGGAGTTCCATTCTGTAGATTTACTATTGAAGTCTCCTCCAATGATCACTTTATATTTTGAGGACCTGATAGAAACATCAAGTATGTTAAGGGCTTCTGCAAACAAATTAAAGTCTATATTTGGTGAAAAGTAGCAACTATATACCCTAATTTTGCCCACTGTGACATATACGAAGCCAGCGTTGCTTTCATCAACTTCGCTTATTATTAATCTTCTGTTTCTTACCATGATGGCTGCGCAATGGTTTTTGTCTTCGTACCAAACTTGAGATGGTGGGTTTCTGTACGGTTCGCTTATTAAAAGTATGTCTGCATTAATCTCTGTCGCCTTCTGTATCATCAGGTCTTGCGCTTCTCTACCCCGTCCTAGATTGATCTGTAGAAATTTCGTGATCATTTTCTTGCTTTATTTCTTATGTTGATTGCACACGCTGTACTACCAATATAATGCTGAGAATTTATTGAGCCACTTTCACGGCATAGTATGCATCTCGTTTCCGCTCTGCATTCTTTAGCTTTGTGTCCCGGATTACAGCATTTTCTGCATAGATTGCTTCTATCTGTCCCTTTACACTGGCTCGAAATATGACCCTGTTCTAGGCACCTGAAGCATTTCTGAACTCTAATCTTACTCCTCAGCCTACACATAACCCATCCTACTCTGACTTGCCTCGTACGGAGTAGTGGAGCTGCTAAGTGCTCAGGTAGTTGAACGAGCGCTTGTTTGGTTCCTCCAAACGATGTTCTAAAATTTAATATTTTGAACGTTGTGGGTTCTTCTACTTTTGTTGCCTTCATAAGAGCATTAACAAGTTCATCTTTATCTGTTGACTCATCCATGTCTCTGATATCAAGAATATGATTTTTGGTAACCGCTCTAATCATGACATCTTCACCAAGCGTGTTACCTATAGCGTTTCTGAGCTTTTCGGCTTGGCCTTCGCCTTTTTTTAGTTGAACGAGTAAGTCTCCAGCTTTTGTCCTTCTGATACCCCTTATCTCCACACCGATATCAGTGGGATTTACTTGTTGCTTCATCTTTTTTATAACATCTGCGTATGACTCAGACGTGTTGGATTTAATTGTTATTGCCTCTCCTTGGATTCGCATTTCACGGCGTTTGTTACTTTGATTATCTTTTTTCTTCCTTGCTTTTCGGTGGCTCACTAGCTCCCAATCATTTGCCACAGCCGGAGTCTCTGGAATATTTATTTCAGCCTGGGTCTGCAGTGCTTTGACTGTTGCAGGTGTTTTCGGCACTTTTCGTTTCCTCTCTTGGGCAGGAGAAATAGGGTCAACTTGAGTGGCTTTAGATAGCACTTGCTTACGCTCGTCGCATGACAAAACTGGGTTACTACCTATCGCTTCCCTGTACTCTTTTAGTTGCTGGTACAGTGCGAAAGCACAGTTAAGATTATCGCGTAACGTCTTGTGTATGTTCTTTGCGCCGGAGACAATGCCATTTGCTGCGCTAAGTTTATTGCCTAACTCAATAAACGCTTTTTCTTCTGAAATTCTGAGCTGACTTTGATGTCTTTTTTCGCCTTCTAAGCTATCTGCTTTACGAGTATTCACAGGTGTGCTCGTGTAATCTCTTATGGTACACACATTTTTACCAGGTGGTTTTTCTGACCCCTTTGCTTGCGGTGATCTTACTATCACCGAGCTTTTCACAAAGGGATTTTTTAAGACATTTTCATCACCGTTCCTCGTGTACAAGTCTTCATCTCCGTTTTCCTTGTTGTAGGTTAGTTTTGTTTTTTCTTGTTGTTGTTTGTTGTTGTAACTCTCCATTTCAATTGGGTCTCAACTCGAAGCCGCTATCGCCGTTTGAAGTGTAGTTACGTTTTGATCCCATGGTTATCTATGCAAGCAGGGAGGCCATGCGAGGGTTGACATAAGATCCTTATGGGGTATTATGCCAGTGCCGAATCCGTACTAATCAGGAAATATCCATCTGAACCTACACCACCAACTCAATGGTGACAAACATTGAACGTACTCCGAGACTCGCTACGTTTTAACGAGACGGAGGGCAACTGTGACATTAACCTATAAGCCATTTCGTTGGAATTTCACTTCCACTTACTGAGGTCATAGACTGCCACAGTTGTCAGCCCAGGGTGCTTCAAATCCAAAACAGTATCCAGCAATGCCATAATTAGAACCGTACTGGGCTTGATCCTAATGCCTTTCGGCGGGTATTGACTAGGGAAACCACAGAGACGTCACTCTCCTAATTACACTTCTCTCGAAGGTACCCTTGTGGTTGGATACCTAGTTAAGGGCGGTATCCACTCGCCCTGTCACAGGACTTCTTTGGGCACATGCACCACTTTAGTACGCCCTCCATACCTGCCACAACTAGGGTCCGCGGGGTCTATATACTATACTATACTATACTATACTATACTATACTATACTATACTATACTATACTATACTATACTATACTATACTATACTATACTATACTATACTATACTATACTATACTATACTATACTATACTATACTATACTATACTATACTATACTATACTATACTATACTATACTATACTATACTATACTATACTATACTATACTATACTATACTATACTATACTATACTATACTATACTATACTATACTATACTATACTATACTATACTATACTATACTATACTATACTATACTATACTATACTATACTATACTATACTATACTATACTATACTATACTATACTATACTATACTATACTATACTATACTATACTATACTATACTATACTATACTATACTATACTATACTATACTATACTATACTATACTATACTATACTATACTATACTATACTATACTATACTATACTATACTATACTATACTATACTATACTATACTATACTATACTATACTATACTATACTATACTATACTATACTATACTATACTATACTATACTATACTATACTATACTATACTATACTATACTATACTATACTATACAATTATCACACCTTATCATTCCGTACCACCACGCCATACCATCAGATAACCATCATACTATACCTTTATTCCACACGTAGCAGAAAATAGCAATAGAAACAGTAGTAGTAAATGGTAGTAAAAATAGTAGAAGCGGCAATACACACTAGGAACATTTGCTTTTTTGATTTTAATCTTTTGCGGTATTTATTTTGATTTTCACCTTTCATTTTAGTAAAGTAAAGAGTACTTGCTTTTTTTTTTTTTTCTCATTTGCATTTGCTGTTGCTTTTGTTCATTTTGAACTTGCTTTTGCTTTTACTCAATTGTTTTTGTTTATTTCCTGTTGCTTTTGTTCATTTTGAACTTGCTTTTGCTTTTACTCAATTGTTTTTGTTATTTGCCTTAGCATAATGATTTTGCTTGTTTGCTTTTGCTTTTCCTTTTGAGTTTGCTTATTTAAATCTTCTTTAGCTTCTTCTTCTGCTTTTGCTTATTCTTCTGTTTCTTGTCTACTTTTTTGTGTGTCTATGATTTTTTTTTATTTACGGTGCCTAATCACTAGACTGAATTTTTATGAAATTTCATATTTGTACCATATCCTGTGTATTGCATACATTTTGCATATTGCATTTATCTTGAACACGTTGCATACAACTTCCATACTTTGAATACAACTTGCAATATTCTGAATTCTAGTTGCAACTTTTTATCGACGCAACTCAAAAACAAAGCATTTTTAAACCAAAATTTCGGCGAATTTCATCAATATTTTCATTTAATATATTTGTATGCATTGTATGCTTTTAGTATTATAATTTTATAAATATTTGCACTTTATATTATAATTTTATAAATATTTTATATAGATGCATACATATGCATTATATACATTATATACATAAAATATTTATAAAATTATAATATAAAGTGCAAATATTTATAAAATTATAATACTAAAAGCATACAATGCATGCATATACAAATATATTAAATGAAAATATTGATGAAATTCGCCGAAATTTTGGTTTAAAAATGCTTTGTTTTTGAGTTGCGTCGATAAAAAGTTGCAACTAGAATTCAGAATATTGTATCGACGCAACTCGAAAACGACGCAACTTGAAACGAGGCAACTCGAGGCTCTAGTATATAGGTACTTTAAAATAGGTACTTTACATTATATACATATGCATATGTATGCATTTTATTATATTTTTATATTTCGTTATTCGACGCATCTCGCGTTGAGTATAAATCTATACTATAAATCCGCCGTCTGCTAATCAGCAACCTTTACTGCGGCACACTAATATTAATCTTAGTGCCGTGCAATATTTCCAAACATTGATGGTTACATTTAGATTGATTTTGTTTTGTCTGAGTAAATTACAAAGTAAATACAAAAACTGTGAATCAGCAACTCGGAAGTATAAATAAGGCAAGTTCGTGTAAACAATGTAAAATTGCGAGTGTTTTTCATCAATTGAAGAAATCACAAAAAAAAGAAATTTTATTTTTCAAATCATTGGCTTTTAAATTAAATTTTAAGCATTTTTTTCTCTCCGTTCTCATATCTTCCAATATCTTCTCATCATCAATGCGCTCAGCTCGTCAAAAAAACTTTGCATTGACTGCGTTTATGTCGGAAGTGTGCTCAAAATGTGGCCAAGTGATTCACGCAGTAGCTGAATAAGATATAGTGGGCGTTAAATGCGCTTGAGTAAAGATAGTTTTTATTGTCATATAAACTTGTTTTTTATGAGCTGGTTATGACTATTTTTACAATCTATAAAGTGACAAATATTTGTTTATTTTCTGCCAATTATAAAATTGTCTCAATTTGAGCAGATTTTTTTTTTCGATTCAAAATGTTCTTAATATTTTATTGGCTGTATAAAATATTTTACACAAGTACTTTCATTTTAATAATTCTTCAAAACAGAAATCAAGTAGAGAAATTTTAATTATATATTATTCAAGTGCAGGTTTAATTAAAAAATTTTCCATTTCATTTGTCGCATTGCCAAAAAGCTTTTCAAAATCGCCCTCATTCTTGAATAACATGGTCGACATGAACTGTCAATATTGTGCAAATAAATCTTTTGGTTCAATTTTCTAGTTTTTTTTTTGCTTTAGAGCACTTAAAGCAATTGAAGTGAAAATATTTTCGAAGATGAAACAAATTTTTTTATTCCAAAATATACCTTTGAACATGAAAATAGCTTTTTTATAAATATTTTCCAAAAATTGTTAGTTAAAATTAAGCAAATAATAACACATTATTATGCATTTACATTTCCTACTGGGTTGCTGTCGATGAGATTTAGTTCTTTTGTCACCATTGTTATCAAATTTTTGATAAACGTGCTATTAATCAGTGTAACAACAGTGTAAGATGTATTTTTGGATTATATTCAAAGCTTATGTATAATAAAATCTATTTTTAATAGCCAAGTTGTTTTGGAAACTTAATAACAACACAAGAATTTTGCAAAATTTTTGATATAATAAATTTATTTTTAAAATTTTGCGCCAGCCAAACACAAATAAGTATTTTTTGTTTTTAATTTTTTCTTTATATTTTTTTTAGAAAATGCTTTCGTTAATTGTTTCATAAATTTAGCTCAATGTTATTTATAAACTTCTTTTAATTCTCAAATAGTTTGTTCTTAATAATCACCTCGATAAATTGTCGCCATTTTTTAATGCTTATTTTGCCGCACCAACGCTGCCACTTATTTTTTGTTTTTATGCATCTTATCTAATGTTATTTGGCAAGAAGTGGTTTATATATTTTCTTCAAGAAATTCCAATAAAATAGACTTAAACTTTTTTCTAAATTCTTTTTTTGTCTAACAAAAATTAATTTTTTGCAAAAAAACATTGAAAATATTTTGTAGCGTTTTTAAGAAAACATTGAAAAAACATTGAAAATATTTTGTGGCGTTTTTAAGATTAAGAAATTTGAAAAATATTTTCCCAGCGCTCGGGTGATTTTCCATGATATTTCAATAAAAGAAAATATTTGTAACTTATTTGGCATATAGTCGTTACAAAAGTACACTAGCAAATCTGCAAAATTCAATTTTTCATTTCCAATTAAAATTCTATTGAAACTAGCTGAAACCCGGCGCATTGCTGTCACGCCCCCGTTGCCAAACGCCCATAAAATGTTATAGTGAAACGGCATGCTAAGATGTAGTTGAATACTGAATTCCGAGGCTGTGCAACCTATAACTCCAAAGCTATTCGATATTGCAAATTGAAGCTATGTAGTAGGGACCACGCCCCCTTATCTGACTTCCACAAACTGTTAGGCGCGTGTAAATTATGGTCGACTATCGAATTTATTCTTTTATTTATTCTATTACTTCAAAGCTATTCGATATCGTAAATTTCAGTTGTATGGGATATGCAACGCTCCCTTTTCCAACAGCCATAAAGTGTTATCAGTGAAATGGCACGTGTAAACTGTGGTCGAATACCGAATTCCGAGGCTGCGCAGCCTATAACTCGCAAGCTATTCGATATCGTAAATTTCAGTTGTATGGGAATAAAAATGGGCAAAAGGAAAACCAAAACCAAATGAGTTGAAGCAGAAGCAAAGGAGCAAAAACAAAAGCAAATGAGCAAAAGTAACTGAGCAAAAACAGACGCAAATGCAAATTAACCCGAATAGACCGGGCGCACCCATATGGTAACGCAAAATATAGTAACAGTTAAAGTATCGTAGCAATCGGGCTATTCAAAAATATAACGGGGAAACGATTGTTTTGCAACATTCATATACATATTTTTTTGATTTGCAAAGCAACAAGTCATTTGTGTGTTGCGCTTGAAAGTGCGAGGTTGTTTTTAGCAAGTTAAAAAAGAAAAGTTGTGCAAAAGTGAAAAATGAACTACATGAAAAAGGAAGTTGTGAAATTTTTGGCTTATTTTTAGTTTTAGAAAAATGATTTTTGGAACATATACCAATAAATAACACTACTTAATTTGTGCATAAAAAGATACAAAAATAAATATAGTTAGCAAATGTTTTTCTTGAACTATATATGAGCGTTACCATTGGATGCGACCGGCGTCACATAGGTTTTTTTTTGGCAATACGTTTTATTTTTCGTTAAACTCGTCAATTTAATTCAAGCAATACATACTTATATGTAAACAAAAATGTTTTTTAGAAAATTGACCCTAAGTGAACGCAAGACTTTATTGAAGAGCTTGACAGCGATAGTGATGATGAAGTAGGTAAGATTTTTATCGAACCACTCTGGATAAAGATGGTGATATCAGTGGCGAGGACGATGCTCAAGAAGATGAGGGTGGAATTCCCGATAACGTGTGTGCCGCTCAGTTAAAATCGAACTGCGAAATCGTTTTCAGAAGTGGTCGTCGTTTATCTTCTGATACTAACTATAATGACGAAGAAGATAATATAGCAGAAGTCTTAGCAGACGTAATGAATAACTCGGATGCTAATTTGTCTGTTGGGTTGCTAAACAGTACCACAATGTCTGAGTCGACATCACTGCAAAAGACAACACCAAGAACTTCGACATGCACGTTGCCACCATCTAACAGAGATACTAAAATGTTGAAAGAAAAAAACCCACGCATTACCGTTAAAGAGCTGCGTACATTTTTCGGTATTCTGATAATCATGGGATACAATGGTTCAACAAGAATTAGGGATATGTGGTGTAACGATGCAGATTTGAGGAATGATCTTGTTTATAATAGCATGCGACGTGACCGTTTCATTGAGATCTGCAATTCTCTGCACTTTGTAGACACGAAAACATCAAATCATGATGGAGAAAAAATGTGGAAGCTTCGAATAATCACAGACCATTTAAAAGTAAATATGTTGAAAAATTTCCATGCAGAACAAAAATTTTCCTATGATGAAAGTATGATATCATATAAAATTTGGTCTCTTTGTACAACAAAGGGATATCTGATCAATTTTGAAATTTGTCAAGGTCAGAATCCACGAGTAAATAAGCAATATGAACAGTGCTTTGGTAAGTGTTCCGCGCCAATGATAAATATGATTGACGATTTTTCCGAAGAAATGCAAAATCTACCATTTTCGTTTTACTTTGACAATTTGTTCACAAGTTTTCCACAACTCTAATATTTGAAAAACCGTGAATATACAGTCACTGGAACTATTCGTAAAACTCGCGTACCAAAATCATGCCCATTAGCTGACAAAAAAGTTATAAAGAAAAAATAAAAACGTGGATTTAGTTCTTCCGTTGCTGTGAAGGATGTGGGAATATATTTGACAAAGTGGTTGGACAATTCAGTTGTTTCCATTGCATCAACAGCTTTCAGCGATTATCCGTTATCCAATGGTCTTCGATATTCAAAATCAGAAAGAATAAAAATAAACGTGCTGTAAGAGAATACAATAAGAATATGTGCGGAGTTGATCGTTTGGATCAAAATGTGAGCCGTTATAGAGTTGAATATCGAGGAAAAAAATAGTGGATCAGCATTTTCACTTGGCTTCCGAACGTTTGTGTAAAAACGCTTGTCAGCTACATCGCAGTGAAAAGGGTAAAATGAGTCAATTGGAGTTTAGACGTCAAATAGATATTTACTACTGTAAGCATTACGGTAAAAAACCAAAACGAACTAGATGTGCTCCGCTTTCAAAGAAACGGCATAACAAAGACTCTGTACTTACTACACTTCGCTACGATGGACAAGATCATTTGTGATACCTACTTCAAAAAGAAGACGTTGTGCGAAGTGGTCGTACAGTTTGTAATAAGTGCGATGTTGGCCTCTGCGTAAAATGTTTTGCTGAATATCATAATAAAAACCATGTAAAAATATTACTTCTTTCATAATTTTTTACAAATAAAGTGTTTTAATTAAAATATATATGAACTTTTTTTAATGAAAAAACCTAGGTAGTGCCTGGCGTTACCATATGGTAACGGTCCTTTCTGCCGCAACCAGGAGAAGGATACAAATTTTTGGTATGAGGAATATTTTCTTAGTGCCTATTGGTATGAATTTAGTTTTTTTTCTTCGGAATAAACACCAAAACTATTCCCGGTCTATTCGGGTTAACAATAGCAATAGCAAATGCTAATGAGCAAACGTAAAAGCAAACAAGCAAAGAAGAAAAGCAAAATAAGGCAGACTTATGTATATTTTCTACTAATATTAATACTACTATTTATGACTGCTTGTACGATTTTCTACTACTTTTGGAATGAAGGTGTGATATGAGGGTATTTATTAGAGTATAGTGTGATGATATGGGATGATGGGTAGGATCATGTGATATATGGTATAATGCTATAGCAGCAAGCTATTTTATTGTATTGATGACGTGGTATGATATGCATACTTATACGAATAATATTTTCTCCCATTTACTACTATTTGTGATCCTTTTTTACTACTATTTCTACTTCTATTTTCAATTACAGGTGGGATGGTGTGATGGTGCGATATGATGTCATGGTTTGACAGTATGGTATAATGATATAGAATGACAGATGGTGTTATGGGTTTTATATTAAGTAAAAGTATGCTATATTTTTTTCTACTACTCTTACGTACTACTTTTTCTGCTACTATTTCCTAGCACTTTTTTCTACTGCTATTTCTACTTCTTTTTGCTGCTGTTCTTTTTCTGCTACAATTTCTTAAAACTTTTTTCAAAACTATTTTTACTACCTTTTTTGCTACTTTTTCTAATACTATTTTATAATACCTTTTTATGCTACTATTTTCTTCTGCTATTTACACTACTATTACACTACTACTACACTACTATTCCATCACTATTTAAAGTATTATTTAAACTTATACCGTGAGTAGCTACTAAGACTTTCGGGATCCCGTGATCTCGTACTTTTTCCGGGATTCTTTTCAAATTGCAAAAAATGCAGCACTTTAATTTGAAGTTCGAGAAAAAACTTTTAAAAAAATTTAAATTTTCCTCAAATGTTTGAAAATGAAAAAAAATATATTTAAATGATGGCACTCGCGGTAATCTGCTTCAAAATGCGTACGAATATTTGATAACAATTCCGCCTACTTTGAGTCAGAGTTCAAAGACTTCAAAAAATGTACCTTTTTTACGTTAGTATTAATATGTCAGAAAATATGAATTTAATGAATTATACTATAGATATACTACAATATCTATATATATAAAAATAAAACGGTCCATCTATGAAATGCCATCACGGGCGAACGGCTGAACCGATTAGGCTGATTTTTTTTTATTCAATTTGAAATTTTTAGTAGATGGTTTATATAGAAAAAAAAACTTAATTCGACAAAGGGGCGTGGTACCTCCCATACAAATCGCAGATTAAAAATCCGATATTTCTGCTCCTATTATAGGTATTTGAACAAAATTTGGTACATCCGTTTAGTGTATGCGTTCCAAGCTTTACTCCAAATATGGGCAGGATTGGACAAAGGGGCGTGGTACCTCCCATAAAAATTACAAATTCAAAATCCACTATTTCTCCTACTGTTGTTGGTATCGGAATACAATTTAATATGAAGGGTTTAGTGTATAGTTTCTAAGTTCAACTACAAATATGGACGCAATTGGAAAAATGAACGTGGTACCTCCCATACAAATTACGAATTTAAAATCCATTATTTCTGCTCCTCTTGTAGGTATTTGAACAAAATTTGGTACGTCAGTTTAATGTACGCGTTCTGAGCTTTACTGCAAATATGGGCGGGATTGGACAAAGGGGCCTGGTACCTCCCATACAAATTTAAAAATTAATTATTTATTAACCTGTTAACGATATTTTAACAATTTGGTGTGTCCGTTTGGTGTAAATATTCTAATAATATAGTACTGCCAGTTTTTTCAGTCGCAGTGGCATCTAGCGTCATTAACACTTAAAAACATAGAATTGTATTAATTTAAATGTCTAGCTCACTTGCTGGACTTTTTGTTGTTTTTGATTTGCTTGCAAATGCGATTATATAATCCTGATCTCCAATGAAAAAACTCAGCTAATAGAAATTTTAGTAGATACAATCATTTTTAGCACAACGAATTTTCATAAAACATTGATAGCTAATAATGAGAAAAAAATTATATGAAAATCAAAGTTTTTACTTTTAATGCCAATAACTCCGCTGTTTTTAATATATTTCATTAAAATTTTTTTTGTTAAAAAGTTCAATATGTTTTTTAATATTAATCTTTGTTTAGACGTTAAAATGTCCATATCTCAAGGACGCATTGAGTCCCACCATAATTTTTATTTTGTTGAAAAGGTTATTGTGCTTGCTTTAAGATTAAGTAAATATAAAAATTCTTTTTAATTTTTAAAATGTGTTTTTCGTACCCCTATGAATTTAATTAGCTCACCGCAAGAGATGGAACCACCAACAACAAAAATTTTCCTAAACTTTTTTGGATTAATGTTCCAATAAAATTCAAATAAAATTCAACATGTTTTTCAAAATTCCCGATTTTAAAAAACATTTAATCGAGAAGTGTATGTTAAAATGTTTATATAAGTGACTCTCGAGTAACACCGGGTATATCAGCTAGTAATAAATATAAATACATGAAGGGCTTATTGCAATAACGTGATAAGCCACATGATCTAATAAATCTATTTTTTAGGCTGATTACATTAACCACTCAATGCATTAGCAACAACAACTGAAGAGATTTTGGCTATTTCTTATTAAATTTCGAACTGAGGAGCTCGAGTCATAAAAAATTTCTATTTTTGTCAATGGGACAATGCACTGTGTACCAGGGATGGAAAATGAAAATTTAAAAATGTACCTAATTTCCCAAAAAATATGTACCTTTTTGGGCACGAATGTACCCAAAATTATTCTCCACTTATTTTTAGATTTTATAAATTTTTTTTATTAAAAACTTAAATTTAATATATCAATATACATAACAATAACTATATTATTTTAGTCTTAAAATTAAGCTGTAAAACGATATAATTGCATAGTTACAATTTTTAATTAAATCTTTCGTTTGAATTAAAGCTGCACAAGTTCTCGATAGTAATTTATTTCTGCATTTTGATTTAATAGTATTTTGAATCGAAAAAATTCGCTCAACACAAGCGGAAGAATGTGCCAGCGAAAGCAAACCCTGAGCAATTCTAAATATATTTGAGAATATTATTAACTCATTCATTTCGTTTTTAATTTGACTTACTTCAACCCAAAACTCTGAAATAGACGAATTTGCAAGTTTAATAATTTCCGAATAATCAGCTAATGCTCTATACTCCGTATTTATTCATTCTGCTTTTTTTAACTCATCTTCCGGAAATATTTTTAAAAGTATTGGTAAACACTGATAGTTTTTCCAGAAAACCACTTCTTCAGGTGCAAAAGCCAGAAGCGCTTTTGTTATTTCATTTTCGAAATCTATCCTTTTTCTCAAATCTTCGCAAAACTTTATATAAAATTTTAAAACATTGCCTTTGAATTCTAAAATTTCTGACTCTTTCAGGTTTTGCTCTGTATAGAGTATTTCAGCTTCTGTACCACAAAATATATTTGAAACAAGAGTGTGGTCTCGTAAGTTAAAAAAATATATAGCTCGCTTCCAAAATCTTGTTGAAATATTAAAAAATCTGCTTTCTGGCTTGCACTGTGGCAAAAATTATGATTAATGTCCCGAATCAGCTTCTCAACTTCGTTAGGAAGGTCTAATGCAGCTATTTGCGATGACAAGTTTAAATTATGACAAACATCGCCGTTGACATATATTTTTGGGCAAACTTTTTTTAGTTTCGCTTGCACACCATTGCGTTTGCCCATCATAACGTTACAGTTGTCTGCAGCAAATCCGAGTAAATATTTTGTTGAAATGTTGTGATCCTTCAGCACTTTCAGAAAACCATTAAAAACTCTAGCAGAAGAAGAATCTGCAACTGGCGCAAAATCTAAGAACCTGTCTCTGCACTTTTATTTGAAAATCCTAATAACAACCACCAGATTCTGAATCATGGATAAATCTGTACTTTGGTCTATTATGATGGAGTAATACTGCGTTTTAGCTGCGTTTGCAATAAATTTACAGTTTTCGAAATTATTTTTGAGTCCTTGAGTGTTTTCACGCATTTACTTAAGTGATCCAACGATACAAAAGCAAGGTTGTGTTCTGCTACAAATAAGCAAAAACGAATCTCCAGCTGTTGTTGTAGAGCATTTTTAAAATGCTATTCGGGACATGTTTATCTATTTTGCCTGTTAACAATATTTTCGTTGATTTTTTTTGTGCTGAAGTTTTAACCGTTGTTGTGTTGTTGTTGCGTTGTGGTCCTTTTGTGGTGCTTTTCAGTTGTATGCGCTTGTGTATTCTATCTCGTTTGTTTACATAGTTTTCGTTGTTCTTGCTTTCTTCTTGGGTACTTTTTGTGCTGAACTTTCCACCGTTGTTATGCTTTGTGTTTTCAAGTTCCTTTGAACTTTTGTTTTTTATTAATTTGAACTTTCATTGGTGATCATCGCGAATCTACATACTCATTAAACAAAAAAATTTACTTTGCAAAACGCAATTGAGGGCATTATTTTCCAAAGAGACAAATGAAGACAAAGCATATCAGCCATAAGCATAAAGCGCGCACTATGAACACCAATAAGTTCAATAAGCTACTTTATGCAGCGTTGAATAAGCTTTCACTATGATCAAAAAAAGCTTGACAAAGCAGCTTTATGCATCAGCTTCAGCCAAAGCGTCCACTATGAACGCGGCCTTAGATTGCCATAAATGGGTACACAACAAATTAAACACTTTTTATCCTGTTTAATGTTTTGGTCTTCTTCCAGCCACGGATACGATAATTTCCATTCCTTTCTTAAAGGGATATCGTATTTTTTCTTTTTAGTCGGTGCCTCATTTTCCGCATCTTTATCTGCATTGTTGCTAAAAAAACCCAAAGTGTCAAAGTCCCGGTTTATACTCGTCAAGACTTGACGGTCAAGTCTTGCGTTCGGTGGAGCGGGAATCGTAACAAAAGGGAAAGAAAGAAATTGACCGTACCGTCAATTCTTGGGCAATTTGTTTTGTGTTCGTTCGTTGTCCCGCTATTTTCAATTTTATTTCGGCGTCATCAGTACAAACTTGTGAAGGAAAAGGGAGGAGTGAAAGAAACAATTGACCGTCAACTCTTGACGAGTGTAAATTGAATCGTCAAGTTTAAAAGGGAATATGCAAAACTTGACCTTCAAGTCTTGACGAGTATAAACCGGGACAAAGAACATAATTGAAAAAGCACACTTGTTGAAAGAAATATCTACTTTTTATCGCAATCAGCTTCTTGATTTGCATTAGGTTTGCGGGTGATCCACGTACAAGTAAATATAATAAGTAGCTTATATCTGAGGAATAAATTTGATAAACTTACTTATCCATCGCTGTAATATCATAAATCCGCATTGGCGTCGGAAGCGGGGGGGGGGGCGAAAAGGGGGGCAGTCGCCCCCACTTTTGTAGCTAGATAAACAATTTAAAAGGAAAACTTCAAAAGTTATTCAAAATATCAGTTTTTTTTACAACGATAATATTTTTGTATTATATATTTTCCTCTTCTTACTCTCTTCTTCATAAGCATGCTTGCGGATAACCATTTTCTTTCTCTGTGTTTGCAAAAAGATAGAACAAAATGTAGAGTTTCTACTGCAAACCCACCACTTCAGTTTAAAAGCACCCTTAAGTATGTAGCTTAATGCTTGTTAATTTTGCAACTCTGGTAAGAAAAAATTTGACATGTTCTTAGGGGCTTTCCATATTGGACGACATGTTGTACGATAAGTTAGATGGGAAAACTAATGGGACTATTTCTATGAGCGTTCGAACGATCCAACTTGTAAAGCAACATCATTAATTGCAAGCTCTCAAGCAGAACACATGCGGCTAATAGCTAAGCAACTTTTAGATGCCCTAACAATTGAGCAGTAATTTTACATAATTGTACAATATTGTACAATCGGCAGAAAAAAACCAAAAATTTCGACTATCGTTTTAGATTACGCATGGCACTACATGTTGTACAATCTGCCATGTTGGTCCAATGTTTTGGACCATGCGAAAGCCCCTACTATGAATTAGCTGATGAAAATCCACCTCGACGCTTTGAAGAAACATCAAATCCGGTTCCTTCAGTACAGTTGCCATTATATGATCGGCTACGGCTACGAAAAGATTATTTCGAAATTTTAGATCTTCCCTCAAATGAGATACGGCTAGATTCGATCAAACAGGTTGATATTTTACATTTTTTTTTTATTTTTGCAAGTTTACACCAGCTTCACTCAACCGACTCACTTTGATTTAACATTCGGTGAGTCGGTTGAGTGAAGCTAGTGTAAACTGGCACTTTGTAAATCTTATTGTACATTTAAACAGATCTTGACACTCTGGAATCGTTGGAAAATTTTGTAGTCGAAGCCTTCAACGGAAAAGTGCCTTCTGAACAAAATCTAAAAACAAAACTAGATCTTTATGCAGATGACTTTTTTGCAGATGAAATCGCTGAAGCAATTGCCTGGCCAAACACCTTGAAATTGTAGTGGCATTGTATCCCAATTTGCGAAAAATTCGGATACTGTAAAAAAACTATTAAATGAAGTTGAAAAACTTATTGCTTTGCTTTTGACTGTGCCTGCATCAGCAGCTTCATCTGAGCGTTCTTTTAGTGCACTAAGACGACTTAAAACGTATCTTCGAGCAACTATGACACAGAAACGACTCACTCATGCGGCACTTATACACATTCACAAAGATAAAACCGAAGAATTGAATTCGATGGAGGTGGTGAAAGAGTTTGTTTCTCGCAAGGACAGAAAGAAACATTTTGGAATAATTTAAATTGATATAACTTTTTGTACCTTATTGCATTTAAACCATGTAAAGATATACCTAGTCTTGCTTTATAAAAGCAACCATTATTTCTTATATTTTCATATTACCATATGAAAGATCTTTTAAAGAATGATCTCTAATATCGAAATTGGAAGAACTTTTAAAAATAATGAAATTTTAATATTTTTTATATATTTTTATATTTTTTTTTATTTTAAACTAAAATAAAAATTTTTTTATTCACATTCATGTTTCTTTGAAGAAATTTTGGTGAACTTTTTTTTGCACCACCATTTGTACTGCCCCCCATTTGTACTGCCCCCCCAGATGAAATTAGCTTCCGACGCGCTTGTAAATCCGCCAAAGGAAAACCGCGCAGTGAAAGTGTTCTTAAAGCTTTTTTTCTTCTTTTTATATGTACTATTAACAATAGTGTAAAATTGAAACAGAATAGAATTGCCAGAACAAATTTTTTGGTCTTAAAACAAGTAGTTGTCAAATTAACTACTTGTTAAATAACAGTAAATAACTTTTTTGGCTACTTAGTGGAAAATTCGTTCAACCAAAGGCGGAATGTACCTAAAATGAAGCGATTGTACCTAACGTACCTTTAAGGCCCAAAAACGTCGGAAAAAGGTACAAATGTGCCTACAATTTCATCCCTGCTGTGTACCGTACAGAATCCGTTTTAAAATAATATCGGCTCTACATATGCGGAACAGTGAATATTCTACAATGAAAATAAGCAGATTTTTTTAAAACTAAGTTCTTACACAAAAAAAAAAATCTTTGCACCACACACAATTGGCGATACTATCAACATCAGCATGGCCGAGTAAGGCTTGCTTTTGTTGTTGCGCATACGTTTGCTGTGTAATAAGAGCTTAGAAAATTTTGGTGGCACATAACGGGCGCATATAGCGCCCGTACAACTTAATTTTGGACTTGTACGGCCGTTGTTTGACCCAAATTTCGACCACTAGGCTTTTTAGTTTCTTTTTAAGCCATGTTCAGCCTATGTTCGACCTCTGTTCGCCCGAATATATTTTCAGTCATTTGAAGATAATCGAAGATTTCAGAAAACCTAAAGTAGGAGTGTCACTAAGGCTCACTAAGTAAAATCTTAACTACCTCGATTTACGTTTCAGTAAAGCGATTAAAAAGATTTTTAGCCGTCCGCTAATTATTCTTAAAAAAAAATCCATAACTGACTTATAAATTTTAAAAGATTGAAAATAATCACTATAATTTTTTGAATCACTATAATATTTGACACAATTAAATAAGTGTATCACATAAAATTAGAAATGGTTCTAAGATAATTCAAAAGAATAAAAATGACATAATCATTTAGCTGAAAATCTTAAAAGGTAACTTAAGTTCAAAGCAACGCCTTAATTAATGTGTAGAAAATCGAGCATGAAAATTAAACGATTTCGATATAACTAAGACAAATGAGGATGTTCGAAATGTTTCAAAATTTAACAAAATTAATCACTCACTCAAAACTAAAATGAAACAAATACTAAAAATAACTCCGACATGATGTTGTGACTGTTTAGTTTTTAAGAACTGCCATATTAACGGTGACACGCGTTAAAAATCTATTTCTTTGTTTTTTTTTTTAGTATTGCTTAAATACCAACGTTGTTATTGTTGTTTTAGCGTGTTGTTGACACTTGATTCATATGTATATTTTTAATTTTAAAAGTGTTTGCCAAATGATTTGGTATGGGACGTGGGTGTCCACGTACTCTAAATGCCCTTGACCAAAGACAGTGTGTTTTTTATGCACTAGAAAACAGATTAAAACTCACCTATTGTCGTATAGATGGTGCCACAGTAGAACATTGCATTCCAGAATGACCATGGCTTGCGTTCTTTTTCCAATTCTTCTTGTGTCTTGTTGGAATTTAAAAGCGTTTCCAATGCACTTTGATGTTCACGCAGCGTAAAAACCATTTTGCCATCAAACTCTGCTGTACTGTACTATGGGACAGAAGTGCATTATTATTATTTATTTAAAAGAAGCAGGTATGAGTACAATAAGAGCGCACTCTCTTATAGTACAATATAAAAAAAAGCATAAAAAATAAATAAAATTTGCAATCTCAGGCTGAGAGTTTTCACCAACCTTGCGCAATTCATGTTCTTGGGACAAATCTCGCATTGCTTTGAAAAAGTCTTTTTGCAACTTATGCGTTTCTAAACTTTCTTTGATGTCTTGTTGGCCTGAAATTAAAAAAAAAAAATACAAATTTATTAAAAAACCTCGCTAAAGTGAAAAAAAAGCTTTGAGCTATAATGAGTAATATTAATTTTATTTCCCAAGACCATAACATTTTTGAGAAAATAGATAGATCATTTAACTATATAAAAGATCAAAGATTAAATATTGTGTTAATTTTTTTAAGACATTATACTATATTGGATGTTGTTTCTTTTTAAAAAAACCAAAATAGCAAGCAATAAAAATAAAAAATCACCCGCATCGGTAGAAGTCATAAAATTTGTAATTATACAAGCGATTTATATTACAAAACAAACATCATCTAAAGTTCTCAAAATGTTCTTACTTTTTTTAACTCATTTGGCTTAAAGCTGCATAAAATTAAAATTAAACAATAAAATTAATTAGCAATAAAAAAAACACATAAATTTTGCAACTAGCCGACTGTTGAACAGGTGGTGGTGCTGCTTGGTGAAAGATGTGCTCGCCATTAGGTCTTTAGAATAACATTTGTTTAGCTAGTCGACAAAACTAACAACAACACTAGCAAAAAAAACATTAAAATTTACAAAAACCATCAAACTTGGCGGAAAACATACCAAATACAAATGTTCAAAAATCCATCAACAGCAATTAAAACACCAACAAAAACACATACTATAATAAGATAAACAATTAGGAAAGGAAATAAAATCAACACTCTATTGTACACATAAACACTACTTTATTGAATTATTTGGGCATATGAGCATATGAGCGAGCAGAAACTCAAAAAAACGGCCTGTCTGGCATAATATTGACAGCTTGAAAGTAAGCGATCAGGAGAACCGGAAGAATTAGGTATAGCTGTTTGAATAATACGGTTCAATAAACTGAGACTTATGCTTGGTTTTCACTGTGTCATTTTCAATGGTCATTTGTTGTTAAATCAAATTGCAGCTTGCCAAGCGCGTAGGCATGCCATGTTGTGCTGAGCGTTTTGGGGGTCAGGTAAGGTTAGGTTAAAGAGGCACACGGAGAAAATTTCTTGCGTATGATTCATGCATAGTCGACTCATAAGTCTAAATGCTCTACCTGATTTTCAATTCATACGGCTTAGCACTTAAATCATGGTTTTTACTCACGTGTGATGGCATTTTTATGCATTAGTCTTGAAATACCTTGCACATAAAGTAATGCATGACATATGGTTACTGTTTGTATAAACCACATTCAAAAATTCATGTTTTAAGGTCTAATTGCTCATGAATTTTGACAAATTGTTCATAAGCCATATTTTTTGTGAAAAATTATTCTACATTTACTGAGCACCTATTCCATAACTCATGTTTTATGCGTTTTATGTTTTTCATGTACAAACTCCACGAAATCGTTAAAACAAACAATAGAAACTTTATTAAAATATTAGAAAAGTGCCCAATAAAAGTGCAATAAAAATAAATAGAAAAGAATAGAAAAGAAAAGTGAAAGTGGTCATTACAGCGCAGTACCGCCGTCGCCAACTTTCGTTGTCTTCGACAACCTCATTGCTGAGGTTCATCCTAAGGAGGTGCATAACAGGTAGGTTCATTTTCTATTATTTTATTGAAATAAATATGGATTTCGGCCCACGCTCCTCTTTTATTTTGTTTTTAAGAAGTATATGGGCCTCCTTAGCAATTCAAGCAGTCTATTAAAGCTAAAGCATGGGGAAACTCTGTACAAAATATTATTTAAAACATTTCCTTGAATAAATAAATATGGGTTTGGAGTAAGCATGGGTGCCGCTCTGTGCTTTCAAAACTCGCCTACAGTTTTTGTTTGTCTATTTGAATATTTATAATGTCACATATTTAATTTTAGATCTCAACAAATGTTCGGAAGCAATTTGTGTTCTGATAGTGCAACTGGGTGTAATGCAGAAAGCAATGAATGTGAAGCTACCGATAAGGCAATTGGAATAAATCTTAATGAAGGTAAATTTTGGGGAAAACATTTAAAATATGCAACTTTAATCTAAATTTTTTTATAGTTTCAGATAACGTTGAAGGCGAAGCAGTTTGCAATGACCTTGATATAACTCAATGCCAAAAGGAACTATTTTTTTTACTTCTAAAGCATAATCTGGATGAGTACTTTTTACACATAACTCAAGCAAAAATTGATACATCTTCTTTTGCATCAATAACTGAATATGATATCAAGGATCTTTTGGGGGAAGATATTGGCTTTCGAATTAAGTTTAGAGACCTTCTCAATGAATAGCGGTTGTCTACTGTAATATTTTGTAGACTAGCTTTCTTTTTGATTTTCTTAATGCTTAACTACACACGCAGAATTTGACACCGATTTCTTCTGTAAGCATTCACTGGTTGTTACCGCTTCAGCTTCTTCCAAAGAAACATCGTCAGGCATTCAAAACAGTTGCTAATAACTCCTTCTTCGTCAATGGGAAACACATCCGACATATGTGCACATGTTGCTAGTGGTTATATTGTTTCTGGCAAGTGCTTACATTCTGATATTGACAAAAAGATGTATAATAAACTCCGTTCTATGGTAGGAGCCTTCCGAAGTGCTGGTTTCTTTACGCAGAAGTTAAGAGGTCAAAAAAAAAGAATTTTTTTGCCTCAGGAGAAAAAGAAACGACTCAAATCAAAAGCATTCTGCAGATGGTCCAAGAAAAAGAATGACTTCAATCTAGGAACTAGCCATGGGAATGCTTGGAACTAGCCGTTGAGTTCAAGTGGAAGAATACGTATTCTTTGCGCAGAGCTGAAATTTGTTCAAATGACATTGCAAAGATTTAAGAAGACTGGCCACTTATTTCGCACAGCAGCGGATATCGCTTTATAAGTGCATTTAATTCTTTTGAAATTTAAACATACACTGGGAAAAAACGTCATTTTTTACATTGTCTTCGAAAGGTTTTCGAAAAGAAGTTGTGTTTTTTCACATAAAATTTCAGAATCTTTTATATATTTTTTTCATATGCATATGTTGGCATTTTGAAAAATTTCTTTTAAGCTATTTTATATATCGCTACCTTAATATAGAAAGGCCTTAACTCATTTTTTGTTGTTTTACAAGAGAAGGAAAAAACTTAATAAAAATAACAATTTTGCAGATGCGGATTTTTTTAAATGGAGTTTTTTATTTAAGATTCTAACCAATTTAATGGTGTAATAATTATTTTGCAGCAATTTGTTTTATGTAGCAATTTTTTTTGCAAAAATCTGAAAAAATTATTTTTGAAAAATATGAGTTGCCTTTCTGTATCAAGGTAGCGATGTATAAAATAAAAAAATTATGATATTGTTTATATCACATATATTGTTTGATATTAAAAATATTTGAAAGGTTACCTCTTGTTTGAAGGAAACATTTTGAAGGCAATGTAAAAAATGTCTTTTTTTCAGTGTACCAATAAAAATATCCTCAACATAAATTTTTTTAATTATTTCTAGATTGAAATTGATTTTAAGCTTCTTTTCTTTTGGAATTGAGAAATGATGCATTCTTTTCTACAGAAATTCGTCATTATGAAAATTTCAAAGTTCTTTTAGCTGTTTTGAAGCCAAATGGGCGTAAAATTATCAACAAAAAAATTCAACAACAAAAGTATGAAAAGAATTCTTTAAAACAGTTAAGTAATTCTTTATTATTTAATTTAAAAAACAATTATAAGCCTGTGTATTATAGTCCTACACAGTTAATATTTTAAATGGAGTATTTTTCCAAACGTACAATGCCACCTTAACACAATCTTAAAAAAAATAGAAATGTATAATAATATTATCAGAAGGCTATAATTTGTATCATTAGTAAATTTTCTAAATAAAAATAATAATTAAATAAAAACATTCCCATGGTTTTTCCATATCCTATTTTATTTCATGCGTGAGTTTTTTATTTCATGCGTGAGTTTTTTATTTATTTCCTATTTTATTTCATGCGTGAGTTTTTTATTTAAGATTCTAACCAATTTAATGGTGTAATAATTATTTTGCAGCAATTTGTTTTATGTAGTAAATTTTCTAAATAAAAATAATAATTAAATAAAAACATTCCCATGGTTTTTCCATATCCTATTTTATTTCATGCGTGAGTTTTTTATTTATTTCCTATTTTATTTCATGCGTGAGTTTTTTATTTAAGATTCTAACCAATTTAATGGTGTAATAATTATTTTGCAGCAATTTGTTTTATGTAGCAATTTTTTTTGCAAAAATCTGAAAAAATTATTTTTGAAAAATATGAGTTGCCTTTCTGTATCAAGGTAGCGATGTATAAAATAAAAAAATTGTGAGTATAGCACAATACATGAGAGTTGAAATACTTAATTCATGTGAAAGTAACCTAAGGCTGTGTGTCAAAAAGAAACTTTTCAGTCGTGGTAGGATGGAAAATATCAAGTTGAATAAAATTTGTGTATGTTGAAATAAATTTGTCTTTTTTGCTGTGTCAAATGGACGATGAAATTTTGACAGTTACAAATTTTGACGTTTCACATTTCGGTCGTGTTTTAGCGCAAATATTTTATTTAATTTGCATTTTATTCAATTTGCGACATATATAACTCGAGTGCTTGTACTTGCAACTTATTTCGCAAACTTGTAAAATTGTAAACTTAAAAAACTTAAAAAATAACAATATAATTTAAAAAAAAAACGAAAGTGCTTGAGTTTGTGTGTGCGTGTGTGTGAGTCAACGATCTCCCGGAGCATCAGCAAGCGCAGCAAAGTTAAATTGGCTTTCTTTGCTGACGAAAGTCCTTCAAGTGCCACCACCAGCAGCACAAGCAAGTTCAGTGCAAAATTTCTTGCTAGCCAACATCCTCCAAGTACCATCACCAGCAGCACAAGCAAGTGGAGCGAAATTTCTTGATTCTTTTGCTTGCCAACGTTCTCCGAGAGTCACCACGAGCAGCACCAGCAAGTGCAGCACAATTCAATTGACTGGTCAACTCACCAATATTTCAGAAGCACCATTTCAGCATGTCTCAAGCGCAGAGGTAAATTTCTGCCATTGTACTCCGGCGTGAATTAAATAAATTGAAAGCGGAGAATTTGCGCTTCATTAGATTGTGCCGCTGCTGATGGCACTTGGAGGATGTTGGCTAGCAAGAAATTTGCGCTGCACTTGCTTATGCTGCTGCTGGTGGCACTTGGAGGATATTGGCTAGCAAAAAATTTTGCACTGCAATTGCTTGTGCTACTGGTCGTGGCACTTGGATGACGTTCGCCAGCAAAGAAAGCCAATTTATCTTTGCTGGACTTGCTGATGTACCCTGAGATCGTTGGCTTTAGTTTTTTATTTTTATTATTTTGCTATTTTTTAAGTTTTTTATGTTTACAATATTACAAGTTTACGAAATAAGTTGCAAGTACAAGCACTCGAACTAAATATGTCGCGGAAATTGAGGTGTTGTTTTTGTTTTCTTTATTTTTGAGTGTGTCAAAACTTCGCTTTCGATTGTCAAAATTTGTAGTAGCCCCTGGGGCTAGCACAAATTTTGACAGTTATATTCACCTCACAAATGCCAAAAATTGCTCTACCAACTGTCAAAATTTGATCATTCGACTGAAAAGTTTCCAATTGACACACAGCCTAAGATTTCATGTCAATTTTTCCATTCATCATGAGTAACAAAACCATGGCGCATGTGTATAGAGCTCAGGTCCTCTGCTTAGTTGCACATAATTTTAGATTTTATGTGTAAATAACCACAGATCATGAGTAAAATCATCGTTCAATTCGTGCTTTGCAGCACATAAATATTGTGTTATATTTCATAATTCATGAGCACTCATTCCGCTACTTATTTCTTAACCACGAATCATGCAATAATAAGCCATATATCATGAATTGCGATCTTAAGCATAAAATTATGGATAATTTTTTCATGAATTGTGTACTTACTTACTTACTTAGGTGGCCATAGCAACCCGTCGTCGGGTTTCGGCCGATCTCATCAGCTCTCGCCAGGCGCCTCTGCTTCGCGCGCGCCTTCTCCAATTGGTTTCGCCAAGCGCGGTTAGGGCTTCCTCGACCTGGTCAATCCATCGGAGGCATGGTCTCCCTCTTCGTCGTCGGCCTTCGGCCTTCGCCTCGAACACCTTTTTCGCTGGAGCATCGTCATTCATACGATGGACATGACCTAGCCAGCGTAATCGCTGGATTGCGATACGCTGAACTACTTCAATGTCGTCGTATAGCTCATACAGCTCGTGGTTCATTCGTATGCGATAGTCGTCGCCAACTCGAATAGGACCGAAGATTTTGCGAAGAACTTTTCTCTCAAACACCCCAAGAGCGGCTGCGTCTGCTTGCGAGACAACCCATGCCTCAGCGCCATAAAGAAGCACAGGTATAATGAGCGTCTTGTAGAGTGTCAGTTTTGTCGATCGAGAGAGGGCTCTGCAACGTAATTGCTTACTAAGCCCGTAGTAGCACCTATTAGCAATTGTTATTCTTCGCTTTATCTCCAGGCTGACATCATTATTGCTGTTAATGGCGGTGCCAAGGTAGGTAAATTCCTTGACCACTTCAAAGTTATAGTTGCCTGTTGAAACGTGAGAGCCTAGCCGCCCCGCTCCCCTGCCAGCAGGCAGCATATACTTCGTTTTACCCTCGTTTACCGTCAAACCCACCTTGGCTGATTCTTTTTCGATAGCGGTGAAAGCAGCAGTGACATCTCTCTTGGTTCTACCGATGATATCAATATCATCAGCATACGCAAGGAGCTGAACACCTTTGTAAAAAATGGTGCCATTGCGATGCACACCGGCCTTTCGTAGGATCCCCTCCATGATGATGTTGAAGAGATCGCAAGATAGCGGGTCGCCTTGTCTGAAACCTCGTTCAGTATGGAAGGTTTCGGAGAGGTCATTTCCTACCTTGACGGAGCTGCAAGTATTGCTCAACGTCATCCTGCAGAGTCTTATCAACTTTGCAGGTATACCGAACTCAGACATTGTTGCGTATAGGCAATCCCGCCTCGGGCTATCGAACGCAGCTTTATAATCGACAAAGAGATGATGCGTGTCGATTTGCTTTTCGTGGGTTTTCTCCAGGATTTGGCGCAGTGTAAAAATCTGGTCTATGGTGGATTTACCAGGTCGAAAGCCACACTGATAAGGTCCAATCAGTGTTTTTGTATACGGCTTAAGTCTTTCACATAGTACGCTCGAGAGGACCTTATATGCGATGGAAATAAGACTGATACCTCGGTAGTTGGCGCAAATTGTCGGGTCTCCTTTCTTAAGTAAGGGACAAAGCACGCTGAGATTCCAATCGTCGGGCATGCATTCCGCTAGCCATATTTTGCTGATGAGTTGATGCATGCACCCTATCAACTCATCGCCGCCGGCTTTAAACAGTTCAGCTGGCAGGCCGTCAGCACCCGCTGCTTTGTTGTTTTTGAGCCGCTGGATAGCAACTCGAACCTCGTCATGGCTAGGTGGTAGAACTTCTACTTCGTCATCGTCGATTGGTTGTGGCGAACTGCATTCTCCATGGGCGGAGTTGGTGGGATCATCGCCCGTAAGCAGATTGGAAAAATGCTGTCTCCACAATCTCAGTGCGCACTGCGTATCTGTAACCAGATTTCCATTCCCATCTCTACAAGTGGATGCTCCGGGCTTGAAACCTTGGGTTAGACGCTTAACCTGTTGGTAAAATTTTCGTGCATCCTTCTTGCCTTTGTACACCTCAATTTCTTCACGCTCACGCTTTTCTTGCTCCCTTTTTTTGCGTCTGAAAAGGCGTCTCTCTTCCTTCCTCTTTTCACGATATTTTTCTCGCACGGTTCGCGTTGTAGCTGACTGCAGCGTCTTTCTGTATGCGGCGTTTTTTGCTGCCGTCGCGTCGCGACATTCCTGGTCATACCATTGGTTCCGAGGTTGCGGGCGCCGGAAACCAATCACTTCTTCAGCGGCAGCGCGCATGGAGTGGGAGATGTGCGCCCAAAGTCCATCGGCATCATCGTGTTGTGAGGTTGGTTGGTTGAGCTTAACCGAGAGTTGAGCGGAGTAGGCCTCAGCTGTCCTTTGTGATTGCAGCTTAGCGACGTCTAGCTTTCGTTGCATTCCTGTGCGTATGTTCTTTGCATTGCATAACCGCATGCGGATCTTGGCTGCAACAAGAAAGTGGTCGGAGTCGATGTTCACTCCCCGAAATGTACGCACATCCAGAACGCTAGAAGCGTGCCTTCCGTCGATCACAAAATGATCAATTTGGTTTCGTGTTTTTTGATCAGGGGACAGCCAGGTGGCCTTATGGATGTCGAGGTGTTGGAATCTGGTGCTACTTACTACCATGTTTCGTGCCGCGGCGAAGTCGATCAGTCTTAGACCGTTGTTCGTAGTGGCCTCGTGGAGACTGAACTGACCGACAGTGGGGCCAAAGACGCCTTCTTTTCCGACCTTTGCGTTAAAATCGCCGAGGACTATTTTTACGTCGTGGGCCGGACAGCGATCGTACACGTCCTCTAGGCTCGCGTAGAAAGCATCCTTGGCGGCATCGTCCTTTTCCTCCGTCGGGGCGTGCGCGCAAATTAAGGTTACATTAAAAAATTTCGCCTTGATGCGTATCGTCGCCAACCTTTCGTTCACTGGTGTGAACCGAGAAACAAGGTGGCGTAGTTTTCGTCTTACGACGAAGCCGCATCCGAATTCGCGCTTCTCCGCATGGCAGCTGTAGTAAATATCGCAGTCTGCTCGCTTAGAGCAGCCTTGCCCTTTCCATCGCATCTCCTGGATGGCGGTGATGTCAGCCTTTATTTTTGCGAGGGCTTCCGCCAGTTGGATAGATGCACCTTCTCTGTAGAGAGTCCGGACATTCCAGGTGCATATCCGTAAATCATGGTCCGTTTTTCGTTTGCGGTGGTCGTCAACGTGTATGGGGTTATCATCCGAGGCTGGTTCGATTTTCATTGGGAAATTTGATAATGTGACGGGACCCAAACCCTGTGCACATTCCAGGATTAAGGTCTATGAGAGACCCCTCAAGTTTTAAGTCTAGAGAAAGACAAGGGGGGGGGTTTGGGCAATCATGAATTGTGTACTAATTTAATTATTCCTGCGCTCTATTCTCTCACCGCAGGGGATCCTCCTCTCCTAAGTACTGCCTTGAAACCACCCTGAACTAATAATAAAAAGCAGGAAATGCTTAACGTCTACCTCCTCAAGATCCCTGAGATCATAAAAAAAGAGGCTTCCTAGATACTTCTGACTTCTGCGTTCTAAAGCGGGGCATGAACAGAGAAGATGCGATACCGACTGCTCCTCTTCCTTATCCCTGCAACTCCTGCAGAAGTCATTCGCATGAACCCCCAGACTAAGAGCATGCTTACCTATAATACAGTGTCCTGTTATACACTGAGAAAACAAAAATCAAAAACGCACATTTTAAAAACGTTTAGTAAAATGAATATTTTTAAAAATATTTTACGTCATACAAAAATCAAAACGCACATTTTTAAAAAGAAAAGTATAACGGAACGTTTTTAAAATAACTACGAATATTTTATTATGATAAAGTAGGGTAAAATGAATATTTTTAAAAACATATTTTAGAAAAGTAAAAAGTAAAACGAAACTTTTTCAAAACATCTACTAGTTTTTTACTTTAATATAGTAGGTTAAAATGAATATTTTTTAAAACATTTTACGCAAATCAAAAAATGAAAACGCACATTTTTAAAGAGAAAATTGAAACGAAAAGTTTTTAAAACAACTTCCAAATTTTTACCACGACATAGCAAAATGAATATATAAATACAATTCAAGTGGTGGTGTTGGTTTCATATATTTTCCCAGTAAAAATTTTTGATGCGCATTACTCGTATGCGCATTAAGAGCGCTTTCATCCCCTTGCGTAAAGTGCTATTTGTAAAGCGCTATGTTTGGAGCTCTTTCCATAGTGATAATGTAGCACTAGCAAACAAATCTTAGAACGTAAAGTCAAAACAATAAAAATATCAATTTTTGAAAAAATCGAAAAAATAACTAAAATTAGAGCCCGTCACATCCCGTGCTTTTGCTTATAATTCCAGCGAGCACATCACATATCGCGCATAACTACTGTGAGCTCTATCGCACATGTCAATCCCGCGAGAGCATTAAGTACCGCCCTTAAGTCCTGCTAACCCCTAAGTGCTGCATAGCTCTTGCGGCATCCGTGCTTTCATACGCGTACTTAACAAAAGTAAGTTTTAATTAAAGATTTAAATGCAAAAAGTAAAATGGTTTTATATTTTTATAAAAGTAAAAGTACTGCTTCGAAGTCCTGCGAGATCGAGTCTAACCAGCGAGTTCTCCTTTTAATATGCGAAATTCAAAAAAGTAAGTATTTAATAAAGTTTTATAAATCCAATGAAGAAATGTGTTCTGTTTTTAAAAAAAGGCAAGTACTGCACCAAAGTCTTGCACCAAGGCCGTACGCAACGACATCATACTGCCTTTTCACATCGAGTCTTTCAAACGAGTCTATCCTCAAATTAATACGCGAAACTCATAAAAGTAAGTATTGGACAAATTTTTATCAGCAACTGTAAAAATTAGTTTTATTTAAAAAAAAGGACAAAAACTGCACCAGGGTCCTGCGAGACCGCATCGTACTGACTATTGTCGGACTCGATCGATCATTGCCTACAAATACCCGTGTTGGGCCATTTCGAAATGAAGGCAGGATTTCGCACCTACAAAAAAAAAATTTTACAAGGATGTGAGCACAAACAAGAAAAAGAACAATTCAACAGCAGAAACTTTACAGTAAAACTGTGTTTTAAATAAATGTACTTACTTCAATTTATTAATTAATTACTCACTGAATTTTTGTTCTTTTTTATTACGTTGTGAATTTATAAATTTAGTTCTTATTGTTAAATAATCCCCAAACATAAAAAAAACAACATTAAAGGCATAAATGCAAAAGAGTTAATAAATGTACTATATATTTGTTTTTTAAGAGCTAGTTTTTGTATTAACTACAAGGGTAAAAAAGCGCTCTGTTCTCGCTTCTTTTTAGAATTAACTACAAGGGGAAAAAAAACCTCGGTTCTCGCTACTTTTTAGTATTAACTACAAGGCAAACAAAGCGATCGGTTCTCGCCACTATTTCGTATTAACTACAAGGCGAGCAAAGCGCTCGGTTCTTGCAACTATTTCATATCAACTACAAGGTGAACAAAGCGCTCGGTTCTCACTACTATTATATATTTTGAACAGCGAGAGTGGAGCGCATACATCTAATGACATGCTAATGTTAAAAAATGCGCTATACGCAAGGAGAATGAAGCGCTCTACTGTTTTTTTTTTGGAGCGCTTCAGTTGCGCTAGTGGAGTGCTCGGCTCCCTATTGGGTATTTGAAAAGCTTTTCAAAGTTTAAAAACAAACAAAACATGTACTTTAAATTTTTTTTTATATCATTTACGTAAAAAAAAGTTTAACAGCCCTATTCTGGCAAATTAACAAATTGTTAACCAGTATTTTGAATATTTCTATGTGTTTGTTGTAATTTTTTGATTTCAAAACAAAATTTGAAGCTCAAAAATTAAAAACTTTGATAAAAATTGTCAACTGCTTTTCAGTTATTGACAATTTCATTTACAAATTTTGATTTTTGAGCTTTAAATTTTGTTTTAAAAACAAAAAACACATTGAAATATTCAAAATACTGGTTAACAATTTGTTAATTTGCCAGAATAGGGCTGTTAGTCTATGTATTGTAATCTTTTCACAATAAATATCAACGCTAGTTGAATTCGTTAATAACGTTTTTACGCCATAAATTCTGAACTCTTAAAGAACACACTTTCATTTCAAATCTTTGGATATGAAATTAAAATTAAATTGTTGGAACGTAAGAAAAATTAAAATAATGAAAATTAAAAACATTATGGCGCCTGCTGCTGGCATGGTATTAAACTTTGAAATTAATAATGGGTCATGTAATTGCAATTTTTTCAAAAGTTTAATATTTTTCCCTCAAAAAAAAATTCCTGAATATCCTAAAAATTGACTAAGCTACGTTGTCTCAAAATATACCCTATTTTGGCATTCGCATGACTATGGGTCCGCGAAAAAAATCTCAAAACCTCAAACTCCGGATTTGTTTTTTTTTTTAAATCAAAGAACCAAGGCATATGTGAATTATTGATTAGGCGAAACAATTAGAGATGGGTCGTTCCGAACCTGTATAGTTCGCGGAACTATGTTCACAGTCGGACATAGTTCCAATCATTCCTTCGATTCATTTTTAGCATGTCCAAACAGTTCCAGTTGCAATGATTTTTTTTTAATTAAACAATATTAACCGACATCTCTTTTGCACATAATACGGCTTACACGAATTTATGTGATCGATTAAAAATGCAAAGATGGGCGAACTAAAGAACTGATATATGAAATGGTAAGATGACATTTTGTTGTTCTTGTTGTGCACATTGCTCTGTCCATTTCGTTTTGAACATGCTTTCATTCATGGAACTAGCAGAACTAGATAGTTCCTCGGACATATTAAAATCTGGTACATAGGACATGCATGAGGAACGGCTTGAATGCTTCTTTTACTACCTTTTTAGCAACATTATAAATTTACTGCGTACTTTTAATTCAAACATTAATTTTGTAACAAAAATAATTTTTATAATTTGTTTTATTATGGTTACTTATACTTATATACAATTTTGTTACTTATACTTTATATTTGAATTAAATGAAATTATTTGCCATATTATAAAATTTCCATTTTATATGAAATATTTTCTTTAATATAAAATAACTAATAAATCTAAAAATTTTGTTAATTTTTTTTTTACGATTAGTCAGAGCGTTGTGTTGAAATTCTACATGGAACTTAACAATTTTTATCTGCAAGTCAAGAAGCAAGCAATTCTAATAGTCCCTGCAGTTCAAATAAGCAAAGGAACTAGATAGTTCCACGGACATGTTTCCGTGAATTAGTTCCTTTCTTCAAGAGAATCGTTCCATGTCCATTCCGTTTCTGGAACTGTTAAGCACAGCCCTAGAAACAACCGTAAAGGACAATTTATTGCCTTTAACCGAGGCTAGTGTTATGCCTTAACCACGGCAAGCATTTCCAGTCCTTAGTTGTTTAGCAAATATAATAATGACTGTCCCTGCTTTTAATATAGCGAAATGACATTACTTTAAAATTTTTGCATTTCGGGATCACGAATTTCAAATCCCAAAATCTCAGGATTCGCCAAAACCCTTTGGTATTGAAAGCCCTAGTGTATATCACATAAAGACTCCGAAACCGCTGAACCAATTTTTATGAAATTTTCAGGGACACGGTAGCGAAGTCTTGAGAATGGTCTTGTGAAGTCTGGTGCTGATTGCAGAATGGGGCGTGGCACCTCAAATATACACCAAAATTTTCGATATCAAATAGCTTTGAAATAATAGATCACACAGAAATAATAGGTCAGAAATCGGTTTCGTGAAACTTAAGCAAGTTATAAAAGGCATTCCAAGGAAGGTTTCTGCCTTGGAAAAAGGAGCATAGCAGCTCCTAAGCAACCCAAATTTACTTTATCAAATAGCTTTGCAATTATAGAGCGCACAGCTTCGGAATTCGGTATTTGACTACAATTTACACGTGCCGTTCTACTCCTAACATTTTATGGGTGTCGAACAAGGGGGCGTGTTAGTAACGCGCCGGTTTTCAGCTAGTTAAGTAAAAACAGTAAATTGGGAAAATATTGAAATAAAAATTAACAATAAAGCAGAAGAACAGTGACATGGGTGCTCCAAGATTACACATTGCAACACGAAAAAAATAACCATATACGGACACCACTACGTGATAAAAGACAAAAAAAAAAAACCCCTGTCTCCCAGTTTTGCCCAAACTCCTCCAGTTTTTTTTTATGGGCCCCCAAAGATGTGGGGCCTCGATGTATTTTTTGCAAAAATGGGCTTTTCTCAAGCCCACATATTGCAAACCGTTTGGAATTTTGATTTACTCTCTGAGGCGAAGTTGTAGTTCCTGTCATAAAGAACAAAAATTGTCAGCATATAAAAAAAAACTTCATCTTCAAGGTCAAAATCGCAAAAACTTTAAAACATGAGCTAAAAATGGCTTTTTTATTTTCCGCTTTTAAACAAACAAATTTACTTTATGAAAAATGCGCTAATTTTCTTTGGCCTGGTAGGGCTTACAGCGCTGATTAAAACTCTAAAGTTTTTTTAAGGAGGCCGATCCAACTTCTTGAGATATAGGCTTTTATGGCTTGAGTATATAATCGCTTATATCTCACCCATTTCTTATCCGATCTGGTTGACATGGGTATCGTTGAGAAGACCTTTGAAAACGCTATAAATCTTTATATAAATATGTTAATTTTTATTAACTCATTGGGGCAAATTAAAAAAAAAAAATTTTAACCTCACTTCTTTAATAAAAATCTGGTTTTCTCAAAAAACAGCCCTAGTAAAAAAAAACAATTGAAATGTAAGAAAATAAGCGATTTCTTAAAAAAAAAGTTGATTTCAAAACTTTGAACGTAAATAATTGTCAGTCAGGAGGCCGAGTGTGTGAGTGCACTGTACCTTCACTGATAGTAAGTGCATTCTAATAAAAATTCTCAAGCTGGTGAGTGAGTTCCCGTGCCCAAACTGTCAAACAACTACCTGGAAGCAAACATCTGCATTGAATTCACATAAAAACAACCCAAAATATAAAAAAAAAATACCTGGAAACACATTTTAGCTCTTGTCATAAAGATGAAATTGTGAACATGTAAAATCAAAATAACTTCTATCAAAAAACTACCTGGAAGCAAACTTCTGCATTGAATTCACATAAAAACAACCCAAAATATAAAAAAAAATACCTGGAAACACATTTTAGCTCTTGTCATAAAGATGAAATTGTGAACATGTAAAATAAAAAAAACTTCTATCAAAAAACTACCTGGAAGCAAACGTCTGCATTGAATTCACATTATAGCTCTTGTCATGTTTAATGTATGTTTAATTAACGCTCAAAAATGAAATATGCCTGGCCAGAACCATGTGTTTGTCCAAGGGTTAACACCGTTTAGGTAGCGCTTAGGTATCACGCGATCACGCACCGACCGCAGCAGCACAGGCAATGCAGTAAGCTCAGCTCAAACAACTCCCTACCGAATCCGATGAACAAGGAGAACGGTTTCACCAAACCACAATGCCCATGGAAAAACGGTACAAAGGCAAAAAACTCGACGCATTGCTTGCAGAGGTAATATCAATTTTATTGATGCATTGTTTTGCATTCCTTTTTTGATTTCTTTTCTAATTCATTTCAGGTATGTTGGTGGTAACAAGATCACAAGATCACCCTGTATGATGTTAATGAAGTATCTGAAGAAGAAAAAGCTGATGATTGAGGGCAGTCTGGAAGCAACGTGCCTGTAGACACCATAAGTTCTGAATCAGAGACAGATTCGGACAATTCGGACGACGATTTGGATCCACAACTTAAGAGAGTGCGATTTGCAAGTCCAGGGCCATCAACATTATAAACATAATACGAATATTTTTTTTTATAATTTTTGTAATAGATAGCATAGTATTGTAGTGCCATCCCGGCTGAGACTACTAATCCCTACAACACTGAATCATTATTACTAAATATCTATGCTACTACTCTTTGTTACAACCCTAACTCTAAATGTCAACCCATACCACCTAAGAACTAAGATTAATAAAATCAGTAATAGTATAACAATGAAACCTGCAACATGCCTTTTCACATACGGGAGAAGGCTTTATAATAACTCAATGTTGAAGTAAAGAAAATACAAATGAAATTAAAAAAATTTTCGGGAAATTTTTCACTTTTGCGGCTACTTAAGCGCTACCTAAACGGTGTTAAGAATCATTCCTAGGAAGTTTATATGTTCTAAAAAATTGTTTCTTGAGATCTTAGGTTCATTTTTGTAGTTGATTATTTCCTTGAATTTTGAACGGCTTGCTACCTATGGACCTGAACAGGGGAAAAAGGTAAAAAAAAATTTGAATTTCTTAAAGTTTTTTGCGATTTTGACCTTAAAGATGAAGTTTTGTATTTTATAAAGGGTGTTTTTTTAAAGGTTTGTTTTTCGAATAGAGATAAAACTGGTATTTTGTGGTCAAATCTGGCAACTCTAATGTCATTTATGTTCAGTTTGGTTTGCCATTTTATCATGAACAGGTTGACAAAAGAACAACGCTTGCAAATCGTGCAAATTTATTTCGAAAATAATGGTTCAGTTCGCGAAGTTTACCGCAAGCTCCGTCCATTTTATGGTCGACATAATCGTCCATCAGAGCAATTAATTCGGTTAACCATGGGTCGTTTTCGCACTACGTTTACTCTATGTGATAATACGCATCCGCAGAGACGTCGAACAGTGCGCATCGAAGAAACAATTGCCGTTGTAGACCAAAATGTTGAAGAGGACCCGAATGAATCGATTCGCCACCGTGCACAGCAATTGGAGCTTTGTCCATCAACTTTATGGAAGATTTTGCGCAAAGATCTTGGCTTGCGACCTTACAAGATCCAGCTTGTGCAAGAATTAAAGCCGCGAGACCATGCAATGCGTCGTGATTTTGGTGTATGGGCCGAAAATGAGATTGATCTCGATGCTGATTTTCATCGCAAAATTTTGTTCAGTGATGAGGCTCATTTTTGGTTGAATGGCTACGTCAACAAGCAAAATTGCCGCATTTGGAGTGAAGAGAATCTACATGAGACCCTTGAGATGCCATTACATCCACAAAAACTGACTGTTTGGTGTGCTCTATGGGCTGGTGGAGTCATTGGGCCATACTTCTTCCGAAATAATGCTGGAGAGTCAGTTACCGTTAATGGAGACCGGTATAGAGCCATGATAACCGACTATTTTGTTCCCGAATTGGATGGTATGAATGTGGATGAGTTGTGGTTCCAACAAGACGGCGCTACATGCCACACAGCGCACGTCACAATCGATTTATTGAAGGAAACATTCGATGAGCGCATAATTTCGCGGAATGGACCTGTCAATTGGCCACCAAGATCGTGTGATTTGACACCATTGGATTATTTTCTTTGGGGATATGTGAAGTCGCTCGTCTACGCCAACAAACCAGAAACGTTAGGGGACTTGGAAGCCAACATTCGTGGCGTTATTGCCGACATACGGCCCCATATGCTCGAAAAAGTGGTTGAAAATTTGACCTGTAGAATTGACTTTATTCGAGCCAGCCGTGGCGGCCACATGCCCGAAATCATATTCAAACATTAATGGCATAAAATTATCCTTCCAATAAAGCCAAATTAATGGACATTAAAACGATTTTCTTGTGTTTTATTTCAATTTGAAATTCTATACATCTAAAAAAAACACCCTTTATGTTCACAATTTTTGTTCTTTATGACACTAGCTACAACTTTGCTTCAGAGAGTAAATCAAAATTCAGAACGGTTTGCAAGATATGGGCTTGAGAAAATGATAATTTTTTTTTGCATAAATGACACCGAGGCCCCACATCTTTGGGGTCCCATAAAAAAAAACCTGGAGGACTTTGGGCAAAACTGGGAGACAGGGGTCTTTTTTGTTGGTCTTTTATCACGTAGTGATGTCCGTACATGGTTATTTTGCCATGACTTAAAAAATTACACGCTGTGTTAAGGTGAGTACATTTTACACACAAGAACCTGTTAGGAAAATTTTTTTGTAGTGTGGCAGCGACACCTAGCGTGAAAGAAAACGTCGAAAACATAAATTTTGCATTCGATTTTTGCATTGAGTCAAAATCCTAGCTCGATTAAAGAAATATCAGTTTTAAGTTGAAAAGTGTGTAAAATTTACACAAAGAACCGATTAAGGTTTAAGTTGTTTTCTTACTTTTTATATTAGTCAATTGCTAATACTTGGTGTAATGTTTTGTGTCTTTTCTACCAGAATCCATTATTAGAAGACTGTAATTTTGAAAAAGAAAAATTAAATTGTTGTACGATATATAATTTATCATTTAAAGAAAAAAAAAATACTGTTCCTATCACATGTTATGTATTTTGGTTCTTTGATATTTTTTTTGAAATTTATTTTCCAGCTGCAATAAATTTCTCCACTTTTCAATCGACTTCAAAAAGGAGGAAGTTCTCAAGTTGGTTTTTTTTAAGAAATTTATTTTCATTTCATAGTAAATTCGCTTTCATAACGCCTACATATCTAATATTTTGGAATTTAGCTCCACCCTTAAAATGTATAACATCGAATAGTTTCGCCAATAAATTTTTCTGGCACTGTGTTGAGATCAATAAATTTATTAGCCAAAATTCGCAACAGCTTATTATTTAGTGTTTGTTCTAAGCTTTTATAGTATTTATTAAACCCACTTGTTTCCATGGCAACAAAAAGAAAAAGACAAAATAATTTTAAATATGTGTCAACATATTAGCCAAATTGTAGGGCCAACCATTTAACCAGCCAAGCAGAGAGAGCGTCCTTAATTGCAGAGCAAAAAAAAACAGCAACAACAAAAACATTGTAAATTAATATTTATTACACACAATGGCCTCATTTTGTCTGCCTGTTCCAAAGCAACTTGGCCAAAATCACAACATGAGTTGTGCTGATTTAAAATCACGCTGCTTGTTGCTTGACTTAATTTAAGACTAACAGATTTTTATTCCGAAAGTAGCTGGGTTTTTTTTTTTGTGCTACTAGATATACCGCTATTTTGGACTCTGATGTCATTTTGCAGAAGTTCAAATATCAAGGTCACTGCAGCATTCAGCTTGTTGGTTTAAACAGGGTTGTGTGCTGGATTTTTACAGGAAAAAGGGTCATATTTTTTTAGTAACAATCAAGAGTCAGAAGAACAGAGAACACAGCAGTAGTTGTTTGGGCTTGTTGTTTATCAATTAAGGAAGATTAAAAGTTATGTGATGACAAAAAAAATAAACCCATTAATCTTTCGTTTTAAAAGAGCAATATTTTGCAGCTTCTAAGAAATGTGGTGCTATAAATTAATGACCAGTTAAACGTTAAGCTTTTGGCATCAAGAATCCGAAAAAATTCAGCTTTCCACTGAAAATGGTAACAATCACTTTCATTTTATGAGCTGACGGTCCGATCCAAGACCATCTGTGAAATTATTATTAATTGACCTCATACTTTGTAATCTTGCATTGTCGGCCTTTGAAGTCTAGTGAAGAGTGCGCTAGACACTATCACCCAGAGGTCCCTGGTTCGAATCCGGGTTTGGGCATGGTTTTTTCACTTTCTTTGCTCTTTCCTACATTTAAAAATGATGGAAAATTAAAAATCCACTACTAAATAGTGGAAAATGTGGAATCAAAGAACAGTAACAACTAAGGGCTAGAAATGCTTGCCAAAGTGAAGACATAACACTAGCCTCGATTTTAAGCAATTCAAATTGCCTTCCACGTTTGTTTCGCTTAATCAATAATTCACGTATGGTTCCAATCAATTCCTCTAAATAATCTATCACTTTCCTTTCAGGTCAAAGACCAAACTTTGTTTGTATAAGGCGCATGCCTTGGTTCTTTGATATTTAAAAAAAAAACTTATACCAGATTCTTTCATCTGCAATTGACAGATGGTTTGCTGGTGGTTTTTCTGGAACAAGATGGTAAGTTATTTTTTGTTGATCGTACAAAATAAAGCTTTAAAAGTAGTGCATACAATTATTTTAAGTAAATATTGTTTCCCAATGTGTATGCTACTTTCTCAGTTCTTTCAAACCATGGATCTTTGTGAAGACTGCCTCAAATACTAATGTTTTAACTCGATATTCAATACCTTGATTTCCATCAGCAGAAATCGAAAATTAGATTTTACTATTCGGGGTCTAAACAGTAAGAGGAACTCTTAAAAACGCTTTCACTAAAACGTTCACTAAAAGTTTCTTACATCTCAATTTAATATAAAATAAATAAATTTAAGATAAGTGTACGCCAGAAGCCACTGCTTCCAAAAAGTGAAAATCTTTGAATTTTTAATTACATATTTTATATACTTTGTAAGAAAAAGGGTTTTAATAAAAAATTATGTATTATTGAATGATGCGAGATAATTAAGTATGTTTAAGTTTAATATTACATGTTATATTATGTTATGGTACCATCATCATGCTATTATATTGTATCATCAATCTTTACATAGTAGTTCATAGAAAACAAAAAGTAGTAGAAGTGGCAAAAACAGTAGCTATAGTAGTAATAGAAAGGAAGAAAAAATTCGTTGTAATAATAGTAGTAGAAAGCTATAGTAGAAAAACAAGTTGTGAAAAAAATGTTTAAATAGCAAAAGGAGAAAGTAGCACAGGTAAAAGTAGAAAACGGTGGTAAAACATAGCATTAAAATCTTCTTATGAAACTATACCTTCATGCCAAACCCACCATTTCATACCATCCTCCCCTATCATACCATCATATCATATCATATCATATCATATCATATCATATCATATCATATCATATCATATCATATCATATCATATCATATCATATCATATCATATCATATCATATCATATCATATCATCATTTCATGCGTAGGAGAAAAAAGTTATAGAAATAGAAGCCGATCATAATGGTATAAATAGTACAATAGTATAGATATTTGCACAAATTATTAGTAGAAATAGTTAGTAAATAGTAAAAAATGAATAAAATAAAGCAGTGAAAAATATTAGAAATATACATTTTATCCCGACAGCCATCTTATCAAAAGCATACCATACCATCTTAAGATTATACCTTCATTTCTTACGTAGCAGAAAATACAATTAGATTTATTATTGTGAAATATTTGTTTACATAGTAATAGAAAACTAAAGTAGAAAAAAAAAGTAAAAATATTGGTAGGAAATATAATATAAATAGTATATATATAAGTTTAAAATTTTAAGTATCTATATAAAATATTAATATACAATAAAATTTTATACTACTATTTATTAGAAAATTGGGGGCATTCCACGCCAAATCGAACGGTTTTAAAAATTTTTATTTTTGATTTCCGCCATTTTTTTTTGATATCTTTGAGTACTCATAGAAAAACCGTCCCTCCTAAATTTTGGGATTTTTTTGATCATCTGTTTCAAAGATATCGAATTTTCAAAAAACAGCTATTTTTTTTGTTTTTTTTCCCCGCAACTTTTTTAAAACTCATTTAAATGTAAACTATCATTTAACATAAAAGTTTAGTTTTTCAATTTAATTTTCGAAACAAAAATTCTAAGAATTATTTAAATTGTATTAATACGTAATTTTCGATTTTTAAAATTAAAATTGCATTTTCTAAAGTGATTGCATATTTTTATTTTCTTCAAAATTTTTTACAGCAAACTACAACTAATTCTACTACTTTTAATACCGGTCTGGTCTGGGCCTGCGAACACTACTATTTTTTCGATTTTTGAAGATTAAAAAAAAAATTTTATTTTATTAAATTTTGTCATTTATTTCTCTCTAAATTTTGAAACACCTTACATATTTTTTTATTATAACATGCGTAGGAAAGTCTTAATTATTGATTAAGATTAAAATTTAACAAAAATAAGTAAACTTTTAAGTCATTTTCGTGATTTGTTGAAAATATTACTTGTGCGATCATAAATAGAACTTAAATATTCTTTAACCATTTATGATTCTTGAAGCTTTGGCGAAGCTAATCTTAATCCTATACTCGCAGAATGATTAACTAATTTTAAAGGATTGCAACATCTAGTAAACGCAGCTTTTGCTATCATTTTTAAGTATTTATTTTACAGCAAAAAATTAAAATACACAAAATTTATTTTTGGGCATTTAGTAGTTGTTTACTGTAGTATACTAATCTAAACTAGTATATTAATCTTAATTAAAGGTATATTAATCCGGGTACTGTAAACAAACTGTCAGTCATGGGAGTGAATCAAGGAATAAAACAGAGGAAATGACAATAATCAATGTTGCTTTTGTACTAAAAAACAAAAAAAAGGGGCATTTAATTTTTTAATGGCACAACTAATTTACATTTATTTTCAAGATTTTGGAATTGTTTTAAAGAACATATTCAAAAATATACAATTTTATTAACCCTACAGTAAAAAACAGCAATAAAAACAGCATACACAAAAATTTATCAAAAGAGAGAAATACGCAAAATTTAATTAAATAAAAAAATTTTGTTTAATTTTCAAAAATCTAAAATAAATAATAGTTATCGAAGACCCACGACCAAACTGGTATCAAAAAATGTGGAGTTAGTAGTAGTTTGCTGTAAAATTTTTTGGAGAATATCAAAAATGCTATCACTTTAGAAAATGCAATCTAAATTTTAAAATCAACAATTACGTTTTAATACACTTTATATTATTTTTTCGAAAATTGAAAATCAAAACTTTTAAGTTAAATGATAATTTTCATTTAAATGAGTTTTAAAAAAATTGCGGGCAAAACACCACAAAAAGAGCTGTTTTTTTGAAAATTCGATATGTTTGCAACGGATGATAAAAAAAATCCCAAAATTTAGGAGGGAGTTTTTTTGATGAGTACTCAAAGATATCAAAAAATGGCGGAAATCAAAAATAAAAATTTTTAAAACCGTCCGACTTGGCGTGGAATGCTCCATATATTAGTTGGAAATATTTGTACACATAGTTGTAGAAAACTGTAGTAGAAAAGAAGTAAAAATCTTAGTGGGAAATATAATATAAAGAGTATAAATATAAGTATAAATTTGTAAGTACATAAGATATTAATATAAAATAAAATATTCTAGTACTATTCACTAGAAAATTGTAGTATAAATTAGTAGTCGAAATAGTGATAGAAAACTATGGTATAAAAAATAGTATATATTTCTATTAGAAACATTTGTAGAAACTAGTAATATAAACGGTAGTAAAAAAATAGTATAAATAGTAGTAGAAATTAAAAAAAATAAACTGACCATTTCAGCCCTTGGAAGGAGTTTGACCTAGCTTCTATTGATCAATTGTGTTGTGCGTGTTATTTAATGTTTGATCACAAATGACCGAGAACTGGACCTACGTGTTTTATGCTGACTCCGAACGGCTTATGTTCTCAAGAAGCTTTACATGGCAAATTTTTACTCTCTGCAGTGAGGTGACGACCGAACAGAAAAATTAATTCAATTGAAAAAACTTTCTGTCTGAGCTGGAATTGAACACGGGCTACCGTGGTTCTTTAGCTTAGGGGCCACGCACTCTACCCACTGGGTTACGGTCGACACAGTAGTAGAAATTAGTAGGAGAAATATGAATATCATACTACATTAGCGAAAGTACCAAAAAATACCTTCATACTCTGCCGTATTTGTAGCGTACATCACATGATGCCCGATTTGTCGGCCTTTGTAGTCAAGTGAAGAGTGCGCGGTTCCACATTTTTTACCACATTTAAGAATTATTGAAAAAAAAATCCACAGCTAAATTGTGGAAAATGTGGATTTAAAGGACCGGAAAATCTGAGGGTTGGAAATGCTTGTCGAGGTTAAGGCATAACACTAGCCTCGGTTAAAAGCAATTCAAATTCAGCCCTATCATGAAAAAGTTTACACGCGGAATAGGATTCTTCGGTTAAAGCTCAAGAACCCTTTGGAAATTTTTAATGCAAATTTGTTCATCAACGCTTTTTAACAAATTTGCATTAAAAATTTCCAAAATGTTCTTAAGCTTTATCTTAAAAATAAAAACTCACTTTTCCGATTCCGCGTGAAAAATTATTCATGATAGGTCTGATTGTCTCTTACTTTTGTTTCGCTTAATCAGTAATTCAAGAATGGTTCCAATCAATTCTTCCTCTAGTAGTCTATCCCTTTCCTTTCAGGTCAAAGACCAAACGTTGTTTAAATAAGGCACATGCCTTGGTTCTATGATCTTTTTGAATTGAAATTTTTTTTTGCCAGCCCAGAATTCATAAAAATACAAAAAAATAAGGTGGCAACCCTATCCACCATCTGGAATTTTAAAATTCTGACTTCAGATTCGAAATTATGTGACTCCCTAACACTGTTAAATGAGTGAAAAAATTTTTCAAATATTTCAAACAACTCCAAAGTTATATACACAAATCTACGTTTTAAGCCATTATATTATAACTCCTATAACTCCAAATCTATTCGATATCGCAAATTTGGGTTAAATTGGAGGTGTCACGCCCCCCCGACAAACTCTAAAAAGTTTTATCAGTAAATCTGCAAGCGTAAATTTTGGTCGAATACTGAGTTCCGACGCTGTGCGACCTTGAACTACAAAGCTATTCGATATCACAAATTTTCGTTGTATGGGAGGTGCCACTCCCCTTTTATCAACGCTCATAAAATGTAATCAATGAAACTGCATGTGTACATTGAGCTCCAATACAGAATTCAAAAGCTGTGAGACCTATAACCCCAAAGCTATTTGATATCTCTAATTTGGGTTAAATAGGAGGTTTCACGCCCCCTTTGTCGTACGCCCATAAAATGTAATTAATGAAACTGCATGTATAAATTGGGGCCGAATACTGAATTCTGACGCTGATATTCGATATCGCAAATTTACGATAAATAGGAGGTGCCACGCCCCTCTTACCAATGAACATAAAATTGAATCAATGAAACTGCATGTGTACATTGAGGTCAAATACTGAATTCCGGCGTTGTGCGACCTATAACTCCAAAGCTATTTAATAGCACAAAATAGGGCTGTATGGGAAGTGCCACTCCCCTTTGCCCTACGCTCATAAAAATGAAAGTGCATGCATAAATGTAGGTCAAATACCGAATTCATACGCTGTCAACCTATAACTTCAAAGCAATTCGATATCGCAAATTCGGGTTGTAAGGGAGATGTCACGCCTCCCTGTCCAACGCCCATAAAATAAAACCATTGAAACTGCATGCGTAAGTTGAGGTCAAAAACTGAATTCCAAAGCTGAATTCCTATAACTTCAAAGCTATTCGATATCACAAATTTGGATTGTATGGGAGGTGCCCCTAGCCCCTTGTCCAACTACCATAAAATTTCATCACGGTACGTTTCAAACGGTACGTCTAAAATGTGGTCGAATACCGAATTTCTAAGCTGTGCGATCCATAGCTCTAAAGCTATTCGATAACAAACATTTTTTATATATATGTGGGAGGTAAAAGGGGGTGTGGTATTTCCTCTAAAACCATCTTGTACTCAAAGCAAAGCGTACTTACAAAGTTTGAGCTCAATCGGACTAATAATTTCGAAGTATTTTGATGTTTTCTTAAAAGTAGGCGTAGATGAAGTGTGACCACACCCATTTTTATCAAAGTTAATGATAGTTATCATACGAACTTATATACTAAATTTTAATTTAATACAAACAAAACCGTCTTAAATACATCATTTTTATTGATTTGTGGGTGATAAAAGGAGGTGTGGCATTATTTTTTTCCTAAACCAGTAGAAGGAAGTATCCAATTTGGTTCAGTCGTTTTCAAGTTTTAAGCATCCGAACAAATCACGATTCATTTTTATATATACAGATATTGATTTGTGGGCGGTAAACGTGGGCTTGAAAACATTTATGTATAGTGACTGCCTCTTGGAGCACTTACACAGCAAGTTTCACTATAAAAATGTGTAGAACTGCGGAATTGCCATGATTTCGAAAAAGTGGGCGTATATATATTGCGACCACGCACATTTTTTGTACAGTTACTGACAGTAACCATCTGAACAAAATTACTAAATCTTAGTTTTTACGATCGAAACCATCTGACATATATCCTTTATTTGGTTTGTGGTCGATAGCGAAAATTTGGCTTGTATGGGAGGTACCACGCCCCCTCGTCCAAACGTTACCAAACCTCACAGGAACACTCACTCTTCTCGGCAGACGTTGTTCTTCCACATACCGCCTTACTGCCATATACGAAAATGTCGCCGAAAGTAACCATATGAACTAAATAACCAAATTTTAGTCTAATACTATCAAAACCATGCGAAATATAACATTTTTGTGGTTTTGCAAGCGGTAAAAAGGGGTGCGACAAAATATTTCCCTAGAGCCATCTCGAAACAAATCGAATGCCCAAATTTCAGCTCAATTTAGGTTAAGCCTGGCGCACTTTACTTCACTCAACGCTAACTCCCCGAAAAGTGAGTTTAACTAAAGTGGGACAGGCCTATTTTTAGTGCACTTGCCGAGAGTAACCATATGAACTGAATTACAAAATTTTTGTCTAAAACGACCCAAACCGTTGAAATAAAACGTTTTCATTGGTTTGTGGGCGGTAAAAGGGGGGCGTGGAAACCAATTTTTAGTTCATTTGCTGACAGAAACCGTACAAACTATGCCATCATTTTAGCTCAATCGACCCAGTAGTCAATTTTAATGATTTCTCAAAAAGTGGGTGTGGCTATATAGCGATGACGCTTTTTTTTAGTATATTTGCCGAAAGTAACCATACAAACTTAGGTATCACATGTTAGTCTCGTACGGTCAAAACTGCTTGAAATATAGCATTTTCACTGATTTGTGGGCGCAAAAAGGGGGCGTGGAAACCAACTTTTCGTTCAGTTACTGTCAGTAACTACACAAACCAGAATACCAAATTTTAGACTTATACGACCAAAACCGTCTGAAATAAACCATTTTCATTTATTTGTGGGCGGTGGGGGCGTGGAAACCCATTTTTAGTACAGTTGTCGACAGTAACCTTACATACTAAATTACAAAATTTTAGCCTTATACAACCCAAACCGACAGAAATATAACACTTTTATTGATTTGGGGGCGGTTCCAGGGGGGTGTGGCAATTTTTTTCCCTCAACCATCTCGTACCTGCAACAAATCGACTGCCAAAATTTCAGGTCAATCGGTTCAGTAGTTTTGGAGTCTATATGTGATATAGCCACATACCCACATACCCACATACATACATCCATTTTTATATATATAGATATAAAAATAGGCGTAGGAGAAACAGTTGTTCCGTATTTCTGAACCGATTTTTAAAATTTTTTTTAAATAAATTAGAGTAGGTAGAATAAGTTCACCGAATAGTTATGCGACCTTTAACCTGAAATATGAGCATTGAAAGAATATTTCTGAAGTAAAATCTAAACTATAAGAAATGGAAGAACATGGCGTTGGAGGATATTTTAGATATTAATACAATGTAGGAAAAACATTTTACGCTATCTCTTACGGAGACCCTACAATAAGCATTTTTTATAGTACATTTTTTATTTTACAAATAGTAAATTCTGAAAAATTTTGATATAAAAGTTATGACGATATCTCGAAAACTGTTGCTTTCTATCGAAACTTAAGATTTTCTTAGTACAACACATTTTCTTAAGGCAAGTTCAATGCCACATAATGAGAAAAACGATTGAAATTTCAGAAAGTTGGTTGAATTTCGACCACAGGCGATACTAGTATAAATTTAATATCTAGTGTTAAGCACTGCGCACTTAACTTGAAAAAAAATTAATTGAGCTTATCAGCTTATATTTGTTTGAATATTGAATAATTAACAAATGTTTGTACAAAATAAACACAAACTCAATAGACAACAGGTTCATTTAGTTATGCAATGAAGCAACTTTGAAACAACTGTTGAGTGCAAAGATTGAAATTTATGTAAATGTTCTCTAAAACTAAAATAAAAAACAAGAAATTTTAGATCAAGTTACTTGAACTTCTTGTTTAAATTCTTAGCAAAATTTATTTGGAACTGCTTGACATGATTTCTCAGCTCTGGAACATCTGAAACAAAAAATTTAAAATTCTTATTAAAATATAAATTACTCGCTATATCCGGTAGAAAAATCAAGTATTTTGAAAGAAAAAAAACAGAAATGGCGGAGTTTTGAATTTCTTAACATTTTTTTTATGTTAGATCGCATCTAATTTTTCAATCAGTTTCTAATTTTTCTAATCAATTAAGGTTTTTGTTATTTTTTTCTTTCTAAATGTTAATAATTTATTATCACTTAGTTTTATAATATTCAATCACATTAAGGTTTTTGAAAAAAGCGCCTTATGTGCTTACTAAACAATATAAATGGCAATGTAACATTTTATCATTTTGTTCAATAAATGATTAAGATTTAAATTTTAACATCAGGTTCGAAATCAGCGAGCTCTTATGCTGCTAGCACATACACAAATGTTCTAAAACAGAACTCACTCATATTTACGGTCCACCCTAGTGTACCATTTTTTTAAAAACTCTAACATAAGATTCGGAATCAGCGATCAGCGCATTGACAAAGAATATTTAACAATAAAACACATATTTAGGGTCCACCCTAGTGGCAAAAAACTTTTTTGAATTTCTAACATTAGATTCGAAATCAGCGAGCCCTTAATACTGTTAGCACATACACAAAAAGTATAAAATAAAAAACACATATTTAGGGTCAAACACTTTTTCAAATTCTAACATCAGATTACACTGTATTACACACATTTTCTGCAGTTTCCATTTTTTTAAACTCAATTGCAATCAAGGTTCATTTTAAGATTGTGGCACTTGAGAGAAATGCACTCTTTTTCCGCCTTTGCTCGTACTGCCACTGTGTTTTTTTTTGTTCTATGCATTAATTTTCTTGATTCCTTTTCATCAATTTTGACCATGGTCGAAGAATACAGGTATATGCACCAGATGAGAGCATACTGCCGGAATTGTCAAAACGAAGCAAAACTTTTTCATTATTTTCTTTTGTTTCCATTCGCCACACAGCTAAATTTGACAGACATGGCAGTATGGAAAGAGAGCACAGTCAGCGCTGCATATACCTCTATCCTTCTACCATGATTTTGACAGTTCGACCGAGCTCGCTCTCAAGTGCCACAACCCAAGATGTATTTATGAAGGTGGCAGAAGTAGGTGACGTCTATCAAATCGGCACCGTAGCAATGTCAACATTAAAAAAAAAACCAATATTGCCATATTTTGAACAAAAATCCAATGAAAAATCCTATGTTTTAATACTTTATCCTATTGGTTTGAAGTGTGCCAATATTGTGATGGGAAAAAATAGAAAATATGCCGAAAACTGTGCAATCTGCCATAGTACTTGGAGCAAGGAAAACATATGTTTTTTGAATAATAATATTAATTATGTATACTAAATAGAATAAAAGGCCATCAATCTACATTGCTTAACTTTATTACTATAAAAACATCTAAAATTTGACTCCTTGTGATGTTCCGTAACATAATCTTCTCTTCTGACTTCAAAACTCCCACTCAAAGTATTTGTCCTACAAAAAAGAAAATAATAGAAAGTGGCATCACTTGCACAAAAATTTTGACATTGTTACGGTGCCGATTTGATAAACGTCACCTATTGTACTTCTTCCACCTTAATAAATACATCTTGTCACAACCTAATTAATGAGCCTTGATTGTAGTCAAAGAGCCTGTTCTCACGCGCCTTACGTTAGGCGGATCATCGGATTAATTTTGACGTCTACAGGTAAGGTGGGAAGTGGGAAGGTGACAAGTTACGTGAGGCAGCATTTTCAAAAATTTTAAAAATTTTGCGATTCATTTTGACGTCTGTTACTTTGAAGTTTCATTGTGCCTCATTTTCCTCGTGGTTCTCTTATGTTTTAGCGCAAATAAATTTTGTTTTGCATTGGTTGGGTTTTCTGTTTGCGTTGCTGTTTAATTTAAGACTTACAAAGTAATGAATTCTCCGAAATTTAACACCACATTTATGGACTGTTCTCGGAATGCAAAATAAGGCGGGCTTAAAAAAGTCGGTAGTAAGAACACCTGACAGATGCATAGTGTCAAAATAACGCCATTACTCTGCCTTTTTTAAGGCGAGTGAGAACAGGGTCAAAGAAGTAAAATATAAGGAAATGGTGTTGCTTACACATACACTGTACGTGAACTGTCGCACCATTCGTAAATTGTGCGAGCGAGAAAGAGTGTGTTTTTTGACATTTTTGAGAACCCTGGCATCTGATTGGAAGACTGCTCAGCAAAATAGTTGAAAATAATTTAATTTTAAGCATTTTTCACTGCTTAAAAAGCAACAAAATTAAAGAAAAAAAACCACTAAAACAAATGCAATATGAGTTGTGCGGTTAAGAATTGTAATAGTTCCCGAAAACTTAAAAACAATGCGCATTCGTTCCACAGGTAAATATGTCCATACGGTTTAAATTGTTTTAACAAAAGTGCTTTATTTAGTTTCTAACGATATTTTTTTAACTTATTTGTGTTAGAAATGTATATATTTCTTATTAAAAATGGTTTAAAATGCAATTTAGACCCCGTTGATTTTCCGCCAGTTTGATCAAACCACATCTGTCAAAACACAAACACTGCTTCAGGGGCGCAGTCATTTTTCGCAGTTGAATACATGTTTGGGGCGCTCTTGTTTTCAGCAAAGTGAATCAGATTTAGTACCTGTTTGTTAAATTTTTCTGATTTTTACACAACAACTAGGCAGAAACACCAAAAAAATAGGGATTTTAAAAAATGAACCTAATATAATTTGTAATTAAAGTTGAAGTTTAGAATTTATAGGCCTTCAAATATAGAAAAATTACCTAAAAATCTTGCAGTTTTTCTAGTTTTTCAACAAAACTAAGCTTTATGGGTATTAAAACAAAGGTAATGTGCGTATCTATTCAATGAGGTGTCAAATTTAGAATTCCATAAGAATTCATTAAGATATAATTTTTTATAATTAGAATTTGTCTGAAAGACTAGTGGTTTCTCTTTTACGAAAGCAATACATTAAAAAGAGAATTATTAAAAAGATAACTACATTCAGAACTGCTGTAGACAGAGAAGCCTGTGTGGTACTTACTGAGGTTTGTAAACCCTAAGCAGCATCCGAAGGCCTCCTTTTGATACATTTATTTTTTATTAAATTTGGAAAAACCTCGCGATTTTAAGTAAAAAAAGGGTTGTATCTTAAATGCATGCATTTTTATGTTTGATATCTTGATGAATAGATACTTGTATTATCTCTCTTTTGATACCCATAAAGTTTAGTTTTGTTGGAAAACTTAAAAATTCAGCTAAATTTTTAGTCCACTTTTTCCAACGTTGGAGCCTATAACTTCTAAGCCAATTGCGAGCGATCAAAAATTTTTTAAATAATTAGAGTTGTTGCTATTCTTGAAATGTTTCTAAAATTTTAATGCATAAGAACAAACTTTAACAGTTTGGGCCTTCTTTTACGATACAACCGAATACGGCCCTTTGTGATTGTTTCTGTATTTGTGTGAACCAACACCAATATAGAAAATACCACACTTTTCTGCTATTACACCACTTCCTTATATTTTACTTCTTTGATTGTAATAAAGACTCTCACGTATGATTTAAAACAAACACACATATAAAAATAACAAATGTGTTTTAACGAAATCTCTACGCAGTGATGTGATTTGGTGGGATTTCGCCCTTTTTTGTGGGATTTTTAAACCATAAAAGGGTGAGAGGGCGTTTGAGATTTTTTGGCGGGATTTTTTACTGAGTCAAGATTTTGAAAGATTGAAATTTTGAAGGATTGTGTTTCGTTGAGTTTTCGCTGTAATTGATTAAAAAAAATTTTCAATAAAGGCCTGAAGGCCCAACCAAAATAGACGAAACAAGACGATAGCATTTTGACGAACGTCTGCACTCGTAACGGATGTTTACGGATTTAACCCAAAATGAAACGATTTGCTCAACTCGTCTGAAACAGCTGATCAGTAGGCAATCGAGTATTATTTATTTATTTATATTGTGCATTTTGTAATTTTTTATAAAAATTTGTGAAAAATAAGTGAAATAATGGCGAAATTGAAACAAATTGATGAAAATAAAATAAAAACGCACTCTGCACAGCTGTTGTTGACGAGTTGCTACGCTAGTAGTTCGGTTCTTACGGAAGAATACGTCTTGTCAAACTGTTTCGTTTAGTTTCTTTCAGTTACGCTTGCTCATTTTGGGTAACAACATTAATATGTATTTAACCGAACACTTACGTTCTTACTCGTTACGGAGCAAAACGTCTATTTTGGTTGGTCCTTGACTATAATAGCCACATGCTGGCATACGCTAATGCCAAAAGCTAAACGAAAAGTCAACAGGCTGTTGTCAAAATCAAAAATGCCCATAATTGCCATATACTGACTTTAAAAAAAGTCACAAAATAGTTTGACTTTATTTATGCTTATTTGTGAGATTTTTTTTTAATAGTTATTTGCAAAATAAAAAACAAACGAGAATTATATTAATAATTTATTAAAAACTGGAATAAACTAGCGCACTTTTTGCTGTTTGGCTTTCAATAGATTTAAAGAAGCAGTTGTTTGACATTTGCCTATGCTGTGAGCGATTTGAATCGCTCTACAAAAATCCAATGAAAGTCAACGAAACTTAACGAAACAGTGGCAATTCCAAATATGGGTATGCTCATATATTTACATAGGCTCGCTTTCATTTTGACAGATCCGTCTGCCAGCATGTGGCTATTATAGTCAGGTCTTAAATTTGAATTAAATTCATTTGATACCCGATTTTTACCTCATTTTGGATTCAAACTTTATTCAGCTTCTTTCATAACTCGGCTTGAATAAATACAATGTTATTATTTGTCTACTAAGGTGCATTGAAACACAATTTCAATTTGTACCCCCCTTAAGAGAACCATGGTCTATTTTGGGATATTTCCAAAATATTTTGGATTGTACGATAACCGTCAGTGAGCTAAAAGTTTTTGCAAAAACCTCAAAAAATCATGTTTTATGTTTGGTGTAATAGTTGTAAGAAATAAACCGTCAGAAATAAAAGGCCAGAAAAAGCTTTTCCCATTTTTGCAATCGGTAATGATAATGCTATTTTTTGTGCATATTTTTGATATATTTTTTTAATTGATTTTCATGAAAAACTTTGAAAATTTAAGCAAAATCATTACTTTTTTTTTATTTCTTACAATATTTTCTTAGTATGTGTTTATTTTATAATTAATATTTTAGCTTTAATATGTATCAATTTAAGCAGTTCTGACCAGAAAGCAATGCAAGCACTCAAAATGTTTCCAACGATATTTTGAAAGTAAGGTACGTATTAGAAATATAGTACTTATATTAATTGAATTTGAATGAAAATAACTTAAAAAAATTACAACAAATGCACGAAAAACAGCATTGTCTTTAATCCGACTGCAAAAATTTAAAGTTGTTTGATGCAGATTGGAGGAATAGCTATTTTCCGCCTTTAATTTCTGGCAGTTTATTATTGTTCCAACTATTACAGCAGCCATTATATTTACGAAAAACATAATTTTTGTAGGTTTTTGCAAAAAGTTTTAGCTTACTGACTGCTTTCGTTACAGCCAAAATATTTTGGAAGTCATTATAAAATGGATCAAGGTTAATTTTTAAAGGGATACAAATGGAACCCTCAATGAGGGGTACAATTTTTGATCTCAGTGAGTTTTTAAGAAATAAATAAGATTTTTATTTCACTACATGTTTATTAAATAATCATACATATAAAGAAACAAAATATATTTTTTTTGCTTATTTTGACATTGAAAGTGGAGAGATTTTTTCGCGGGATTTCAGAATATTTTGAAAGGTATAAAGTGAACAAAAAATTGATTCTTACACATGCATTTGGGATTTTTAACAAAATCAAAATCACATCACTGTCTCTACGTGGCAGAAACAGAGAGAGAAAGAGAGAGCTGCGCACTCACCTACTCCTTTGTTAGTCTGCTCATATTTCAATACTCGCACGCACATACCCAGCGCACTCGCCCGCTAGTTCGTAGTCTGCTCGATAGTTTCACGCAGCAATCTCACTGTTACGTGACTGTTTCTACCAAATCACACCAGCAGCAATCCGCGTAAAGGAACTTCGTTCCAAAAATACGATTTTGTCGTTTTTCGATTTTTTCAAAGCTAAAAGATGGGAAAAGTATGAAAAAGTCACTCATACGAACCGAAAAAAATATCTTCTGATATTTTTTCAAAAATTTTTCAAAAAGTTTAAAATTAAAAGATTTTTCTATTAAAATCGTAATTTTTGATGTATTTATTAAGAAAAATGAATGCCTTGTCTGTTTTGAATGTTTTCAAAAATAAATATACCAGTTTAAAGCACTTTCCGAAAACTTGCCGTTTGTATTTATCAGTTGTATTAATATTAGGGGTATTCACGATTCAGTGCACTTGCCTGTGCAGTTGTGCATTTAGGTTTTCGTAAACAAACCACTATGACTTTTTCCAAGCTGTCAAATTTTTCAATGCAGACAAGTGCAAAAAAGTCCTACATTTTTAGGCTTCAGTAGAAAAGCACTTGTGCAGATTTTTGACGCACGTGTATTTTGATTTTGTAAAGTGCACAAGTCCCCAACTGCACTGGGAAGTACACTGAATCGTGAATACCCCTATTGTTATCATATAGCATGCTTTTAGAAAAAGGTTTCATCGCTTAAAACTTTATAAAAATTTATTAAATGAATTTGTAGTCTGCACATAAGCTTTGATTGTTGTGACACACTCATACCCAGCAAAAAAGTGATTCCAAAAGAAGCTAAAGTGGAAGGGAAAGTCTTGAATTCCATCGCTTCCACTTTCATACCCCGAAGGCATTCTTTTAACATATGCATGTCATTGAAAGGAATGCTTTCCCTAGTCTTCTCTAGAAGTGCTTCCAGAATTTTTTCAATGGAATATTTCTTTAAGCCCTTCATTGAAAGGATCCTAGTAGGTGTTTTTAGGAGAAATTTAAAAATTCATTCCATGGAATGGAATGGTTTTTGTGGTTAGGGGGTGGGGTTTAAAAATCCCACGGAATATATCCATTTTCCCAATTTTCTCGCGACTTTGGTTTTGGGAATGAGAATGGTATTGGGTTAGGGTTTTGTTAAGGTGCAAAAAAAATCCCACGTAAAATATCCCTTTTCTCGGTTTTCACGGCATTGTGATGTTTGAAGTAGGAAGTGGTTGGGTTTTGTTGGGGTTAAAAAGTCCCACGGAAAATATCTTTAACATTGATTACTTTGATTGAATTTAAATGCTCTTTGAATGTCTTCCAGAAGTAGTTTATGAGAATGTCTCTTGAAAGCGCTTCTTGATAAGGCTGAGAAGAATCACAATTGGATCTATAGGATGTCTTCTGGAAGCAGTGTTCCTAAGAATGCATGTCACATTCGTATCAAAAATTTTGCTGGGCATGTGATAATTCTGTGTCACGAAGAAGCACACCAATGTTAAGAAAGACACTTGAAGCAATACAATTTTGTATGGAAGAAAGTATTGCTTCTCGTGTCTTTCTTATCATTAGTGTGCTTCTTCGTGATACAGAATGAAGTAGTAAGTTTGCAATTAATTGACTAAAAATTTTACACCTAACTTTTAATACATAAAATTTACTCTGAGTGTGAAATTTTGAAGAATTGGATGAAAACTACGCCTCCAATAAGCCACGACTGTTTTGGCACTTAAAGTTGAACTAGTCAAAATAAATCTTTAATAGTTTTTACATGGTTTTGTTCTATGAAAGCACGAGAATATTTAATGAAAATTAATAAAGTACTCGTGTGAATATACTCAATAATTAATTACAAAAGTATTTAAGTATATTAACTAAAGTTTATTTAAAATTTTTTCAAATGACTGAAAGTTTTTATTTTGCACATATATCGCTACAGTAAGTTAACAATTTTAAAAATATGAAACAAGCTTACTATAATTATTATATTAATTAATTAATCTTCGAAATAAACTTTAAAAAGTTTTCGGAAACTTTTCATTCGGATGATGAATTGTTGACATTCGGAAAAAGAATTTTTGACACCAGTGTTTTTTGAAATGAGTACGATTGTCAAAAATGCATGTAGCCCCGGTGCAAGAAGAAATTTTGACAACCGGCAAGAGAATTTTTGAGTGAAGCAAAAGGGTTGTGCTTTACCCTTACAAAATTGTTAGTATCAGTGTTTTGCTGTGTCTTTTTTCTGGAAAAAGTAGATTTCTATATGTTTCCGTATAAGAAAAACAAAAGGACAATTTTAAGGAAAATTTTAATTTGTTAAGCTAAAAATGCAAGGATTGAGGAGCAATTAAAAAGCATGGAGTCACTTCAGTCGTCTTTAATTTATTTTAGTGTCAACGAATATTTTTAAATATGGCCGATAAAGAGTTAATACGTGTTCAAAGATTTTTTATGGCTAGCTGATTGATCGACTGAGTATAAGTCAGTATTTTCTTTCGTATTACAATCGATTGAGCTCAAAATTTGGCAGCAAGTGCACTTGATAATAATAATAATAAGTGTATTATGGGTATTGCAACCTTTAGGAATAGTGTTATTTTTATCCTCGCGCATGGTTTAGGTTTAGTATTTTTAGGTACGGTGTACAAGAAAACTTTAACACTGATACTAATTTTACTTCAGTATATTTTATAAGTGGGGTAATATATAAATATATCATTTAAAAAATGTTTTCAATTTATTTCATCTCTAAGCTACATTGCATCTCTAACATACAATAAAAATAATCACAAATAAAAATTGTTATATTTTACAAATTTTTAATATTTACACAAGTTTTGTTTTTATAAGTTATTTTATTTAAGACAGTTACTTTCTTTATAGCTCATAATATCATTTTTAATAAAAAAATAAGTAGTAGAAAAACTCGTATTGTAAAAAGAGTATGATATTTAGGCAACTGAGGGTTCATTCGCTGAGAAGATGTCAAATTTTCGGGATAACATTTTCATATTTCATTTGGCACAGCAAAAAATGACAATTCAATTACAACAGATAGAAATTTTCTTCAACTCAACATTTTCTTTCCTACAGAACCAATAGTGAAAAGTTTCCATATGGCACACAGCCATAAACAAATAATTTTTTTTGACATAAAAATCGCTAAAAACGCTTCCTGTGGCGAGTAGTAGAAAGTATTAGTACAATATTTTTGGCTAGGCGATTTGAAACTCAGAATAGCATTTTAGCGAAATCGCTAAGGAACTGAACGAAGCATTTTTTTAGCATTTTAGCGATAGAGATTTAGCTTTAGCTAGGCGATTTTCAGAATTACACGCGTACGTGTAATATTTTTCAGAGTTTTTCTATGTTTTAGTTTTGAAATAGTCGAAAAATAGAAAAATCCTATTTTTTTCTCTCTACACTGTAATTTTTTGTATTATGATTAAAAAATACCAAAATTTAAGATTTCACCTTTTTGTATGATGATCTATCAATTCAAATTTTGAAGAAAATTGGAGACATAAAATGTGAGTCATGGTCGAAATGCTGTTAAACACCATTCCGAATTTCATTCATATATTTTGAAAAGGGGTAAAGCCTATAGCGGTTTTAGTCCAATTAACTTTTGGGAATTACTCAATCACAAGCTGTGTTTGATGCCTGCTCTCGATTGAAATTTCTTACTCCAGATCAGTAAAAAGTGTTCGATGAGTTCCTTTTTCTGCTCTTAGCTGCTCTCACCTGCTCTTGATCTTTGTTTTTTAAAGCTGCTATAAGTTGCGCTTTTTGCTCCTTTCTGCACTACTATTTCTTGTAGTGTTAGTTTGAGCAGTAAATATATCAATCAGCTGTTTTGGCTCTTTTCAGAAAAATAGAAAGTTTAAAAAATAGAAACCGCAAAGATAGCTTACAGAAAGGTATTTATTAGGTTTTTGTTTTACTTTTACTTTTTTTTTACTTTTAACAGTTGTATACTCAAACTTGCTCTTTTTTCGTTCTTTGAAAATCGGCTCTTTTCTGCGCTGAAATTATTTTCAACGACTCAGCTGATCTGCTCTACACTACTCTTATCTGCAATGAGATTTTTTCATCAAACACAGCTACAATTAAAAGTTTCACTTAAAAAAATATTCAGGAGTCGTTTTGAAAATTTCCTCCTACAACCTAGAACACAAAACTAACTGAGTAGTTAAAGTGCCAAATAAAAAAGGAAAACTTCAATGTTTTACCTGAACACGAATACGGATTTTCACTTCAGCATACTTTTGATAAAAAGTAATTAAAATTTCAAAAACAAGAGTTATTCCCTGTGAATAGTTGTAAAATAAGTTTACATTTTTACTGCATTGCATTAATTAATACAACTGCTGCACATCATAAAAAAGGCAATAACTTTGTGCCAAAGCAAACATATTTCTCAACTTTAAGACCAAGTTTTTTAATTTCTGTGCACGCAATCTTTTAAATGTAAGACTAATGGTCTTATTTTGTAAAACGACAGCAGTCACTTATGTTAAATTTTTTTTATCTGGCAATATATTTTAAAGAAAAATTTTAGCGAGAGAGAGAGGGTTTGTTCTAAGTTATATGGAAATGGAATTGCCAGACAAAAAACCCCAAGTTTGCGTGCGTTTTACAAAATAAGGCTATAAGTTGTATTTGAAAAAGGTTGTTCCTTTAAGAAGGTGCAGCAAACTTAAGGGATTTATAAACTAATACATATGACCGAAATAACTGAAAATAGTTTATTTAAACAAAAATATGTGTAATAACTTGTAACAATAGTCGCTGAAGTTTACGGTAAACAAATAATTTGTCACACAGCGCAATTTTGAAGCTGGAAAAGTTGAGCTGTCAAAAGGGCCGAAGGTACTTCATGACCATATTACATTTTTTACTCCTCAGACAATTTATTCATAACCTTGCATTCTTTCATATAAACATTTAAAGTTGTTTGTTATAAGGAGCGGTGATAACATAAAAAAAAATTATTTCATAACCGAAGCAAACGTACTGTATTGTGTTCTTAAGTAAAATTTATAGGAGGAAGAAAAAAAAAGAAATCACGTAGCAATTTTTTAATCGTAAAGCTACTAATCATCAAATTAGTATCAGATCAAATTACATGATCAGGTAGACTTTAAAGTTAGGGTATTTTTGACATTTAAAATATTTTAAAATTTAGAGTATGTGCATACCGAAAAATGCGATGACAAATGTGACGCATTTTAGCCTAATTTATTTAAGGATGAAATACAAAAATGTTCATGTAAAGCAAATATCATTAGAACATTTTTCCCTGAGATGTATTAACCGTATAATTTTTTGTGGGAATTATTAGATGGCGATTAAAAAAAAATTGTGATTATTTTTAATTACGAAATATTTGGATGATATTTTGTGTAATCAATTAAATTACAAAATTACAAAAACAAAATTACAAATTATCACTTATTTTGTTGCGACATTGTTATCGCGACGTATTTCATAATAACATGTTTTAGTCTGATACATTTTAAAGCAACACATTTTATAGCTACATATCTCATTGCAACTTTTTCTGTGTGACATATTTTGTTGCGATTTTTCTCCGAATCCTTTTTTAACAAGTTTTTTGAGACGATTTTCGCTGAGACGCATTTACCGTATAATTTTTACTACGACTTAAAAAATAGTTATTTATTTTTATTACAAAATTTTTTGTACTGTTATTTTCTGTCATAAATTTAATTTAAGAATTTCGTTGTGACTTTTTCACCGCGACATATTTTATTTGGCATATTTTAGAGAAGCCTATTTCATTGCGACTTTTTGTTGCGACATATTTCGTTGCGACTTTTCTCCGAATCCTTTTTAAGGAAGTTTTTTATAATTTTTTCCGTATAACCGTACAATTTTTACTGCGACTTCAAAAATTATTATTAATTTTTATTACAAAATCTTTTGTATTGTTATTTTCTGTCATAAATTTAATTTAAGAATTTCATTGTGACTTTTTCACCGCAACATATTTAATTTTGGCATATTTTAGAGAAGCCTTTTTCATTGCGACTTTTTTGTTGCGACATATTTCGTTGCAACTTTTTTTAATTTTCAGAAAAAATGTATTTCAAGCAAATATCATAGAGAGGGAAAAACCCTAAGACGTAACGTATTTACCATATAATTTTTTTGTGCGACTCATTTTTGTATGAATAATTTTATCGTGGTTTAGAAAATTGTGATTGTTTTTTGATTACTAGATTTTGGAATATTTATTTTATGTTATAATATCAATTCAAAAAATATTAAATTTAAATTATATTATTGCAACTTTTCATTGCAACATATTTCATAGCGACATTTCATTCTGGCTTATTTGAGTAAAAGTTGTGAAAGTGCGAAAAAGCTGTAGATGCTGAACTCTATTGTTATTGCATGTGACTTATTTTATAGGAATATATTTTATATTTCATTGCGACTTTTCCGTGGCGACATATTGCGTTGCGACTTTTTCCTGAATTTTCAGGGAAAAATTTTCCTTTTAAGCACATAACATTGAGACGTTAATTCCTAATGAGTATATCTCAATTAAATTTTTTGTGCGACTTATATTTTATAAAATTAAATTTTTTTTTAAATTGTGATCATGTTTGTATACTTATTTAATATTTGCTTAAATATTATATTTCATTATTTTCATTCAAAAACTTTTTATATCACTTATTTCATTGCAACTATTTATTGCGACATTTTTCATAGCGACGGATTATTGAGTATATGTAAATTTAATGTTTTGTGCGACTTATTTTTTATAAAATTTGTTGTTTTTTTTTTTAAATTGTGATCATGTTTTTGTATTTATTTAATATTTGTATATTTATTATATTTCATCAATTTCATTCAAAAAATTTTTATATCACTTATTTTATTGCAACTATTTATTGCGACATTTTTCATAGCGCACCGATTATATTCTCACCTATTTTAATCGACATTTTTAATAGCCAGGTAATTCAACGCAACTTTTTTGCTTCGACATATTTCTTTGCAACTTTTTTTGTTGTAAATCTGTTTCGATAAGCAATAACAGCTTAAGTCTGCCTTAAAGTTTTCAATCGCCATGTAAGTTATATGAAAGGGTCTTTAGTTTTTGTTTCATAATTTTGGCTGAGGAATGCTAAAAGCTCTCGGTTTTGTGTGTTTCTAGAGCTATTTGCCTGGAACACAGCAAAGTGAAATATAGCACTTTTTCGTTGCAGCATATTTTATTGCAACTTTTCCGTTGCAACATATTTCGTTGAGATTTTTTCCTGAATCTTTAGGAAAACATATTTAAAAAGTCAGTCATTATCATTTATTTTATTGCGACTTTTCATTGCGACATATTTGATAGCGGCATATTTCATAGCAATATATTTCGGAGCTACATACTTCATAGCCACCTCTTTCACTGCAACTTTGTCTTTGCGACAAATTTCTTTGCGACTTTTCCTTAATTTTTAAAACAAAAAGCCTTCACTCACCTTCGCTGGCGCCGAAATCTTACATATTTGCCTTCATTCTGCCTTCCTTCTGACATATTTAAAAACATATTCATCCTAGTCACCTGTTTAATTGCGACGATTCCGTTGCGAAATATTTGATTGGGACTTTTTATTTTAATTTTAAGAGGCTTAAGAGATTTTCTTTATTTCTGTGACAGTAAGTATTTTTGCATGAAATATTTGAATAGTTTTTTATGTCCTGAATTTCATTCAAAAATTATTAAATATTATTTATGTCAGTGCGACGTTTTCATTGCAACATATTTTATTGGGACAAATTTCACAACAAAATTTTTAATTTTATCATATTTTAAAGCTACCTATTTCATAGCCAATCATTTTGTTCGTACTTTTTCTTTGCGACATTTTCAAAACAAAACACCTTCACTCACCTTCGATAGCGCCGAAATCTTACATATTTACCTTCATTTTGCCTTCATTCTGACACCTGTTTAATTGCGGCTGTTCCGTTGCGAAATATTTGATTGCGACTTTTTATTTTGATTTCAAAAGGCTTAAGAGAATTTCTTCATTCCTGAGACAGTAAGTATTTTTGCATGAAATATTTGAATAGTTTTTTAAAAATTATTAAATATTGTTTATGTCAGTGCGACTTTTTCATTGCGACATATTTTATTGTGGCAAATTTCACAACAAAATTTTTCTTTGCATCATATTTCAAAGCTACCTATTTCATAGCCAACTATTTTATTCGTACTTTTTCTTTGCGACATTTTCAAAACTAAACACCTTCACTTACCTTCGATAGCGCCGAAATCTTACATATTTACCTTCATTCTGACATATTTAAAGCGACACATTTCCTGGCCACCTGTTTAATTGCGGCTTTTCCGTTGCGAAATATTTGATTGCGACTTTTTATTTTGATTTCAAAAGGCTTAAGAGAATTTCTTCATTCCTGAGACCGTATGTATTTTTGCATGAAATATTTGAATAGTTTTTTATGTCCTGAATTTCATTCAAAAATTATTAAATATTATTTATGTCAGTGCGACTTTTTCATTGCAGCATATTTTATTGCGACAAATTTCACAACAAAATTTTTCATTTTATCATATTTTAAAGCTACCTATTTCATATCCAACCATTTTGTTCGTACTTTTTCTTAGCGACATTTTCAAAACAAAACACCTTCACTCACCTTCAATGGCGCCGAAGAGCAGAGCACCGCCAATGCTATAAGCCGCCACTACAATAAAAAGGAACATGTGGGTGAACCATTTTTTGGACCATTTGCTGAACTTATCGTAGAGACCGTAGGTGAACTTTTCGCCAAAACTCATACCGGATTTGGTGAAATCCACAAAACCCTCAAAGCCCTTGACCATAAAATTGCCCGCCGCAAAGGGGTTGGCATATTGGGGCCAATAGGGTTGACCCGCCACCGAACCGGGTAACGTGTTTGCGGTCTGTGCGGTGTACTGTGCCTGTGCGGTAGGTGGCATGGAACCCATGGCGGAACTATTGTTACTTTGCAGATTTCTTATGTTGATGCGAGGTGGGCGGTGAGCGCGACGCGTGGACGGAGGCGTGCTTTGCGACATTTTTGCTTAATTTTAGACTAAAGCGACTTAAAAATATTGCGGACGGTTTGTTTTTTCTCAATTATTTATTTTTAGATTAATATATGTATTTTAATTAATTGTTTTATGCACCGAATTTTCACATTTTACGCTTTTTTAATTGAAAAATAAAAAGTGCTGAAATTCTTTTGCAATATTTTCTAGACTACGCTCGACTCGAAAGCCAAATTGAGGCGTCAATAAATATTTCACTTAACACTCACTTCACCGAAAATGTTTTCTTCTTATGAATTTTTCATTATTATATTTAGCTAATATTCAAAATTATTCACTAAAATTAAGCTAAAAAAAAATTACAAAATATTTTATAGACAAAAACTTTTCTATAAATTGATTATAATTTGTCTACTTTAGTTATAGCTTATTGACACGCTATAATCTTTAGTAAATTTTATCTCGATTTTGTTTGAACCACTATCAACATCCGTTGACCATCAGCCGCCGAACGAGCCGACACGTCCGTTTTCCTCTTGCAATAAATTCAAACTGAAATCCATTTTCATGGATCGCAGCGTGTGTGACGCTGAACATTTTCGTCATCAGCTGTTTTTCATTCTCGATTTCAACCCGTTCTGTCCGCATTTCTCCAAATTTGAAACAGTGATGAAAACACAAAATAGTAGAATTATTTATTTATTTATTGTGATTGTTTTGCTTGATTTAAGATGATTTGTTTTTGTTGTTTTTATGTGTTAAATCTTCAGACGGCTCGTGCTCAAAATGCGTTTTTCGAATATTCCATTTCGTATTTTGGCGTATTTTTCAGCATCCAAATTCAACACTTTGTTTGTTATGAGTTTTTCTCGCCTTTGTCAACAACGGTATCGACGTGTGGAAGAGTTTTTTTTTTTAATAATATTTGTGTTTATTTTTGGTCACTGCGCCAAGTTTTGTTTTTGCGTGGAATGAAAGTAGTGTTGGTAAACGTTCGAAGCATTTTTTAGCATTTTTAAATAATATTTCTAAAAACATTTCAAATATTTTTTATTTAAATGAAAACTAACCCCGGCATGTCAGTGCTCATAGGAGAATGTAACTTGCGTCATATTCTCATCACAGCAACTGACCTGTAAAGCTTCAAGGGCACGTCAGTACATAATTGGATGTTGAAAACAGGTAAGTTTCCTGAAAATCTTTTCACAGAAAATTCCCAAAAAAGATTGTGAAATAAATACTTGTAGCGCACCAAATTAAACATGCTATGATTATTTGTTTTACGATTATTTTTTGAAAATTTAAATATATTGTCACATTTCGTTGACAATTTTGTTCAATGTTTTTGATGCGTCCTTAAACCTAAATATTTAAAGAAATATTTTTAAAATGAATTTCATTTTAAACATTTTTAAACTATTTAAGTTAATTTCCAATTTGATTGAATTAAATATAATATAAAAATTGTTAGTTTTATATATGCTCTTATCAATTTTAAAATTTATCAAAATATTTTTTAGACAAAAAGTAAAAAATTTAACTGCACTCAGAAAAAAATGTCCAGAAAATCTAGAAAAATAGCACCCAAACGTTAGAAAATTGGGCTTCATTTAGCACCATGGCCGATTTTCTAAAAATGAAGTATATATTTTTCGTAAAATTGACACCAGAAGGGGGAAATATTTTAGGAAAATTATCCAATCATTTGCGAACTATTTGACTAAATTGAAGATACTTATCGCAGTTGTGTTGAAATCTTATTACACTTTAGTAAGTTTTTCTACCGTTTATTTATCATCGGCTACAACTAAGATAAAGATTTTCTCTTAAAATAAGAAATTTTCTGCCGTTTATTAATCAGTGGCTATAACTACGGGAAACATTTTCTCTGAAAATAAGAAATTTTCTACCTTTTATTAATCATCGGCTATAAGTAAGAGAAAATTTTTCTCTGAAAATAAGAAAATTTTCATCAAATTCCCTTAAAAATTATATAATTATGTTGATTTGATATGATTTAAATACAAATTCTAAATGTTTGATAGTTTAAATCATACTTGATTTTAAATACAAATTCTAGTTGTTTGATAGTTTAAAATCGTTTATTGAGCTTAAGGTCAAAGTTGGAACAATTAATTGTTCTAACGAATTTTTCCAAAGAAATAACAACAGCAACAACAACAACGTATTTTCAATATGAAAAGGAAAAAATCACTAGCTGATTTTATTGCAATTTCGGCCATGCTAAAGGCTTCATCAGAAATCTTTGTGATACCCGTGCAAGCGCGTGGTGTATGATGAGATTTTAGGTGTAAATTTCTCAGTTTTTCTCTCATTTCATATTTGCACATTTGTTGTTGTATTTTTGATTTACTTTAGTCTTTATGCTTATGTTATTATTAATTTTATAATTTTTAGCACAAAAAAAACCCTTTTTTAAGATTTTTAACAGCATACTGTGAGAATCACGATTTTTACACTGAGAAAAACTGCAAACATTATTATTATTAACATTAAATTAAATTGAAAAATTACCATTATCCGGAGACTTGAACCTCGGCCGCATGAGTGTAAGTGCATAGACTTAACCATTCGACCATCGCTGTTGTTTAACAATTGTCGCTTAGTTTGCTTTATTAAGAATCGTTCGCTTTGTAAGTAATTTCAAAGCATTTTTTCTAGAAATATAAGAAATGCATCCTTAAAATAAATCATTTGAGGTGCACAAAAAAGAAAAACTTACATGTATTTCCATAAAATATCCAAGTTTTGTAACTTATGTTTTTTCAAATTGAAGAAAGTATGCTGTAGAATGTTGCGAGCAGACATGATGTCAATACAGTTTTTCTTCAAATTATTTCTGCTTGTATAAAATTGTTGGAAATTTAACTTTTATCATACCGTCATTTCTTATATTTAAGTAAAAACTTGTCTTCAAAACTAAGAAGCTGTTTTGATAACGTTAGAACAAAATCAAGACGTGAGGTCGTTTAATCATATAAAAATTCTCTACATTAAGGAGAAACCTCTATAGAATATAGAAAAACCCATGCCTATGAATTGAAGCCACAGTTTAATAATTTAAGGGAAGTAGATTTTTTGAGTGTATCTATCAATGCAACTACCTACATTTAAAAATTTATCTGATTTGGAAGACCTTTTAATTTTTTCACATTTGCACTCTTTCATAATAAGGTTTTGAAAAAAAACATATTGAAAATATTTTCAACAGCCCATTACACAAAAAAAAAGTTCAAATATGAAACTTTGATCTTACTCAAAGATACATATTTTGAACATAATACATGATTTTTTTCAACTTTTTCGGAGTTTAGGAGCTATTTTAAAATAATTTTTATTTGTGAGCTTTTTTTGTAACCGCAATATTCGGAAAAATTCAAATACCCTCATTTTTTAACCCTGATATTTTTTTCAATAAAGAAAATATGTAGAAAACAAATATGTATTACTCTCGAGGTCAGAATTCTTTGGTTATATGTTAACTCATTTAAAAATATTTCAAATTCGATTATTAAAATTCGAATTTTTTTCCCCCTAGCATACCGTTTTGTTCCATTGTGCGTTGCGACGACTTATGCAAATTACTTCGAAACGCAATGCAAATAATGGCAACTTTTTTCCATTACAGGTGACTTAATGCAAGCCTCACATTGAAAAACCTCAATATATTTTACTGTGTAGGTTAAGGATTTAACTGTGCTCTTACTTTTTCTCCAGAAATTCAGAATTATTTAAAAGTACTTCGAAGAAATAATACTGGTAGTTTAAAAGCAAGTTATTGAAATACTTAACGTCTTTCAATTTAATGACAATATGGCAATCAAATGAGGAATGATCTTTATTAATATAGAAAATGAATTCAATATTATTCATTAGTGAAATTCATAATTATTCTATTATTAATACTTTCTACTCAACAAATTTATCAAGCAAAAATTATACAGTTTTTTAATGAGCAACAAAAAAATTACTATATCAGAATTTTAAACAATGTTATGCTTAAGGAGATTATTTTGTAAAATTAGAAGAAGTGAGTAAATAATACTTGTTAGTAAAACAATTTTTTATTTTTAAAAAAGAACAAAATTTATTGAGTCATTTTTAGGCGTCTTTTTTGCCTAAGAGCCCAGATAAGAAAACTAATGACCCTATCACCGTCTGCAAATCGAATGCTTCACTCGAATCGAATCATTTGGCGAATTTTTCTTTTTGTGGTATCACTGTTTGCGAACCTCCCTTTTCGCCTCAGATACGGTGCTGCCAAAGCAGAAAACATCAAAATTCGCTTAGAAACGTCAAAACTCAAACCTAAAATTTCAATTAAGCCACAATAAAAACAAATGCATAATTAAATATACCAAAATGTTAAGCAGCGCGGAGCTATTCTTTGGAGAAACTGAGGAAACACAAACTTTGTGCAGATTACGACGCAGTATTAGGGATAAATCCAATCCGCTAGAGATTCCTGACGACCTGTGAGTATTTTTATATGCCCGGTTGATCTTTATTGAAATATTAAAAAAATCTCTTAAAGGTTTCAATCATATTATAGGCTTAACAAGGAAGCCTTTGTCTTTGTGTTGCAGAATATTGAAGACTCCATGCAGTCAATTCGAAGTTGTGCGATTCCTCCTATTTTGAAGCTAGCTAGTACTCTACGATTTTTTGCTGAAAATAGTTACCAAAGAGCGTTGGAAACGATTTTGAATGGGGTCTGGCGCAATCAACGGTGTCCACAGTTTTAAGCAAAGTTGTCGGGATTATTGAGCGTAATCTTTGCCTTGCATGGATAAGAGCCATTTTATGAACCATTTTATGGAACTGCCGGCTGTTGGTTTTTTCATACTAAAAATAAATAACAAATTCCTTGAAATCAAAAACAAACCACAAAAAATTAAAACAATGCAATTTACTTACCTTTTTCTATTATTTTCCATTTTTATGTGCAAAATAAAAAGAAATCAAACGCACTCACCGGCTTGTGACCAAATATTTTTATTCGTCTGTTTTTGACGCTTAAGTCTAATGACATCTGCAAAATTCGCTAACAGTGATACCACGAAGTTTTTTCATTCGCCTGTTTTTGACGTTTCAGTCGAATTAAATTTAAACATTCGCCGACGATGATACCAACTTCGCGAATTCGACTTAATTTTTGTTCGATTCGCAGATAGGGGCATAAATTTTATTTCTAGAAATTATTTTAATTTTTTTATCATAGTCTTTTGTTACTTCGATACACTTAGTCCAAAGTTATACGAGTATTAGCTTCAGTTTCCTATTCCCTTTGACCCGAATTTATAGAGCAGTTTTTTCAAATTTGGAAACAAACAAAAAAAGTGCCTAATTAATGGGAAATCTACGATGCGAAAGAAATTCATAGATATCAAAACTACTGTTTTCCGCAAATAAAGTCGTTTTTTCTTGATTTTATCGTTTAAATGATCTTTTTATCTCACACAATAGTCTGTTGGAATTAATTTTTGTAACAGATGTATTTAAAAATATCAGTTGCCATAACATTTTCAGTTGATGCAGTGCATTTATCTTCTGTCTAGTGCTTCACTTACCTACATTTACACTAATAAGTCCGCTCTAAACCATTGATTTGATTGTTATTTCATTATCTACTGATTACTAAAATAAAGCTTAAATTTATATAAATAAATTTATTTATTGTTTGTTTGAAAATGTTAAGTGCATAAAGTCTTTAAAGTTAATAATTGTTTTGTTATTTTAAAGGATTAGATTAAAAAAATTTTTTTTAAAAAGTATTTCTTTGGGTTTTAAGTTTTTTTTATGCACTTTGAGCAGATTTCCAAAATTAAGAAATATTTCTTACTTTTATAAATTTATAAAGTTTGAATAAAATTAAATATATTTTTTAATTAAATATAAAATTAAATATATTTCTTAAGATTTCTTATAAAATCTATTCTTATAATTTCAACTTTGAAGTTCGACTAGAATGAGTAATAATTTATAAACTCATTTATGATACTTATGGTATTAAATTTCATGTTAGCAAAATTTATAACGTTTACCAACACTATTTTACTCATTCAACAACGGCAGTTATTTTATAAAAAACAAAAAATGTCTCTGCTTTTATTTTTGGGGTGTTTTTGTGGAAGAGCAAAAATCTCTGAGTCTTGAGAGATTTCTTGGAGCACCAATTATAAATATAGGAAGAGTTTTCACTGTCACTTCGTGCGATTAACTCGAAATATGTTGATATTTAATAAAAAGCAAAGACAGCTAAATCCACAATTATTTATTTTCAAGAAATTTAGTATAGTTAGAAATGATATTTCCAAAAAATTTACACTAAACTTTCCATACAGACCGTGCCAAAAGTATTTTTACACTAGTTTTTTTTTTTGGCACTTTTTTATAATTTTTTACTGAGAACTGAAAAATATATTTAAAGATTCTAATATTAATTTTTAGATTTATATCCCTTGAGTCTTAGGATTCTCATATTTTTTACTTTGAAATGAAGTTAGTCTTTCAGTGACGACTATATTCTTTTTGATGAGTCTCTTAATCATTTAAATTTTATTGAAATATAGCATATTTTTATTTCTGAAAATTCAGATTCATCTCTGAAATGTCATATTCTTTAGTATTATTAATTTTGTTACTAAGAGAATTTTCTTTGATTTGCTAGAAATCATAGATGCTCTATTTGTTTTATATATTTTGAGACCTATCCGTTGAACCTAATTTTTTTGTTTATTTTTCAGTTCAAAACGGTCACATTTGTTTCAAATAATTTCTGATCTAAATAAACTGACTCTTGTAAAAAATTTCCCGTATAGTTTTTTATTTTTTCTATTTAGTTCTAGTTATTATAGTATGTTATTTATCTGCTTTACAAATTATTTCATCATTTTACTAGAAAAAATGTTTAGCCAAGTGTTTTTAGAACTGTGAATAAAACGTTTGTCTAGGTTTTTATAGTGGTCTTTATTAAACCGAAATAAACTTAAAAATTATAAAGGTATTAAATGAAGTTGAAAACCTTTCTCATATAAAGTTTAAGAGTTACTTGATATAAAATAAAAGTTTAAAATTAAAAGATAGTAAAAAACATTTACTTAAATCTAAAATCTATAAATATTGTGAATTAATTCTTCCCAAGGCTCATTTATAAGGTTGTGGGACTTGAGAGAAATGCAATCTTTTTTCCGCCTTTGCTTGAACTGTCACTGCTCGTTTCTTTGTTCTATGCATTAATTTTCTTGATTTCTTTCAGCCATTTTGACAGTTCGACCGAGCTCGCTCTCAAGTGCCACAACCTTATAAATGAGCCTTGACTAGAGATGGGTTTAAACCTGGGTATTTACCCATTTATACCCACTTTCATACCCGGGTATTTATCTAATTTCGGGTAAATACTCATTTAAATAACAAATACTCGTTGCAACGTAGAGTAAGAGAAATGTGAACATTTTCGAATTTATTTTGATCATATTTTTTTAAGTGTATTTTGTTTATACATTTCTTGATGCGTTTTGCTCAGATAACAATTTTGCTCGGTGAAGAATTAAAACTGCCAGCCAAAACAAGGTGGGGAAGTTACTTTTATGCAATGCAGAGTCTAATAAAAACTAAAGCATCCCTTCAGGTCTTAGCAGTTCATGAACAAATTAATCTACAAGCCGATATAAAATCACAGTTACTTAGCGAAATCTTTCGGGAGCAATTGAATTTAAGCTCAAACATATTTGGTTGCATTACAGAATGGATTTGTAAGCTCGAATCAAATGAATTTAATATACTCAGGGTATATTTCGCGTTTAATGAAATTAAAAGTAAGCTTGAATTAGAGTTTGCTTCAACTATGATACTGGATAATGTCGATAAAACTAAGCTATCAACCATATTCAATACACGATTTAAAAAAACCATAAAACCGATACATTTAGCTGCGAATTTGCTAGATCCTAAGGCACAAGGAAGTGAGCTTGATCCGTCTGAGGAGGTTGATGCATTGGAATTCATTCACACAATGTGACAGGCGCTAAACATAAATGTAATGGCAGATTTTGCCAACTACAAGGCCAGAAATGATTTGTGGGCAAAAACTTTTGTCTGGAGCTGTTTGGATGAAATTTCTCCAGTAACTTGGTGGAAAGGAATTTGTGGAAGTACGCAATTAAGCAAATTAGCTGTTCGAATTTTAACAGCTCCCTGTACTTCAGCTGCTACCTTTAGCACCCAAAGCTTCATTCACTCAAAAAAAAGGAACCGTTTAACAACACAAAGAGCAGGAAAAATAATATACAGTGTTGCGCAAAATAATAGCAACAAAATCGGTACGCTGCTACAAAGTCGTGTATCTTTTTAAATATTAGGGACACACAAAACTGATTATAGGAACCAAAGCATATATTCATACATCATATTAAAAACACATCATATTCAAATTTGGTTTTGTTTTCTTTATTAAATTTAAAATTAATGTGACTACATTCAGTTTGTCTGAGAGCAAAACAAAAGCAACATAATTAATATTTGGTGTAAGATCCATTATTCTTGATAACCACTGCACATCTGAGCGGCTCCGACTCTATTAAAGTAGATATATTAGTATTAGGTATATATTCCCAATTAAGTTTCAGGGCTTCATACAGTGCAGTCTTATTGGAAAACCTTTGACCAGAAACTTTTGCCTTCAAAGTCCCAAAAAGATTTTTAATGGGATTCAAGTCATTGTGATTGTGCCGGCCAATCAAGGACTTGAATTCCATTGCCTCTAATGTAATCTTTGATGAGCTTTGAAGTGTGCTTCTGGTCGTTGTCGGGCTTAAACGTTCACTGAAGCGACATATTCCATTCTGAATGTGGTCGCATCTTGCTTTCTAAAATGTCATTATATACAAATTGATCCATAATTCCATCGATTTTTTGAAATGGTTCAACTTCATTATAGGAAAAACAAGTCCAGACCATAATGCCTCCGTATTTGAAATTTATTTTGCAGTTTCGGGCTTCAAGTCGTGTACCTGAGTGGCGCCGTACCGTGCACATCCCATCTGAATTAATCAAGTTTAACTTTGATTCATCGCTAAAAAACGGTTCTCGATTTTTGAACGGTCCAATTTAGGTGCTCTTTTGGAAGACCGAGTTCAAAAAACAATAAATTGCAACTAGTTGTCACAATTTCAGACAGAATTGTTTAAATTGTAACACCTCACCTTGTTTTTTATGCTTAGCTGTAAGCAAAGGTTTCTCTGCCGGTCTGTAACTTCTTTAATCGTTCTCAACGGCTCGTCATCAAACAGTGCTGTGGTGGATATCTGAATCAAGTGTTCGAACAACCTCTTTGGATGTGGCAAATGCATTTCTTTGAACACACCAAAAATGTTCCTGTCATCACGCAGCGGTGTCTTCCACTGTCGCCCTCTTTAATGTACCGTTGTTACGTCTTTTGTGAAGGTATATTCCTTTATTAATCTGCAAACCATTGACCGATTAATATCAAACTGTTTCACGTTAGATATCTGCGAATTTTCATTTTTATATTCGGAAATAATTTTTAATATAAGAGCTTCACAGTATTTAAAACGCGCTTTTATAAATGGAACGGTCAATGTCACAACTAGCACAAAAAAAAACTAAACTTAAATGTTTATGACTTACAAACAACACGTGCTTTACAATAACGGAACTTTTGCCAATAATTCTTGGTACTTCTGTTCTTTTTTTACATTTTTCAAGTTTTGTTGCTTTTGTTTTGCTCTCAGACAAATTGAATGTAGTCACATTAATTTTAAATTTAATAAAAAAAACAAAACCAAATTTGAATTTAATTTGATTTATATATGATGTATGAATATATGCTTTGATTCCTATAATCATTTTTGTGTGTCCCCAATATTAAAAAAGATACACGATTTTGTTGCAGCGCACTTATTTAGTTGCTATTGTTTTGCGCAACACTGTATATATCGTGCAACTGCAGCTTGCTTTTTAAAAATAGTTTACCACCTTCAGCAGAAAACACGCACTCCACTCAATTTAAAAATGCCATGAATTCTTCACTAGCAGGTACTCAAGACGATATCCCTTCAACTTCAACAGGAATCACGCACTCTACTCGATATGAGTTTTTATCGGATACGGACAGCGACAGCAATTACGATTAAATTTAAAATGTATTTCATTTGTTATTAAAAAATCTAATTCATAATAAAAAATTAAATTCTTTTAATTTATTTAAATTTTTCTTTATTCTGATTTATACCCACATTTTGGGTAAATACTCTGGTGCTTGGGTAACTACCTGGGTATTTACATTGAAATACCCAATTTACCATTTGGGTATTTACCCTTGTCCCATCACTAGCCTTGACTCTTTCTATGCATGGTAAAAGAATACAGGTAGATGAACCAGATGAGACCATACTGCCGGAAATGTCAAAACGAAGAATAAATTTTATTTATTTTCTTTTGTTTCCATTCGCCACACCGCTAAATTTGACAGAGATGGCAGTATGCAAAGAGAGCACAGTCAGCGCTGCAGCTACCTCTATCCTTATACCGTGTTCCTATGTTTGTATATTTTTTCCAAGCTACTCAATTAGCTCTAGCTGAAACAAGCTTAAACGTGCGCTTCGATGAACAAGTTGCAAGGTCAGTACGTCAGTTCGATGAACAAGTTGCTCACAAGGTCAGTACGTTCACCAGACGGTTTGTATTTATTATAGCCTTAAAAAAGATTTAAGCACATTCCACAAATAATTAAAGTCAAGCAAATTAAAGTTGAAATTAAAAATAAAACACACGCACTGCGTATATTTTAAAAATCTTTGCACAAATTTGAGGTGCTCATAGTTTAATTGCACTGTTGTTTACAAAATAAATGTCATCACTTTTATGAATTATGAGGGTGGCACCAAAATTTCACTCAAATGCGCCCACAATTCAAGCAATTGGAAGAAGGAGAGGTAGGCAAGATGTTTACGAAAAAGAATTTCTTGAGATAGAAACAAGTACCTATAAATTAAATGAAAATATATCTGTGTTCATAAGCGATAACAGCTTAAGTCTGATTTCGAGAAATCTTACTTCAAAGTTTTCAATCGCCATATCTTATGATTTTGCATTCATTGAATGCATTTCGTTATTTACTGATTCATATTTTTGTGAATAAAATCAAATTGAATGCATTCTTTTGCAGCTCTGATAAACACACAAAATCTACAGCTTCATTTAACATCATTTATATGGCTTGGGTCATGCTAGAAGTTCCAGAGTTCAGAGCGGTAAAAGAATGCATTCAATTTAATTTTATTCACAAAAAAGTGAATCAGTGAATAACGAAATAAGAATGCATTCAATGAATGCAAAATTGGTTTATATATAAAATTTTTAATTCACATGCATTTTTTAAAAAATGATTAATTATTCACTTCAATTATATTCGTTATTCAGAATAATGAATCATGTTTTTTATTCATTTGAATGCTATTCACAGAGAATTTTGGAATTGTCAATTATTCTTTTTTTATAAATTTTTTATTCGTTATTAATTTTTTATTTATTATTCATTTTTTATTCATTATTCATTTTTATTCATTTTTTATTCATTATTCATGTTTTATTCGTTATTAATTTTTTATTTATTATTCTTTTTTTATGAATTATTAATTTTTTATTCATTATTAATTTCTTATTCATTATTCATTTGCTATTCATTATTCAGTTTGTATTCATTTGTTTTTTATGGCTCAGGACTAAAATGAATAAAAAATTAATAATGAATAACAAATTAATAATGAATAATGAATAAAAAAACAAACGAATAAAAATGAATAATGAATTAAAAAAAAATAATAATTAAAAATTCTGAAATTCTTTGTGAATTGATTTATTTGTGAATAGCATTCAAATGAGTAAAAAAATTGGTTCATTATACTGAATAACGAAAATGAATAATTGAAATGAACAATTAATCCTTTTTTTAAAAATTAATGTGAATTGAAAATTTTATTTATAAACCAATTTTGCATTTATTGAATGCATTCTTATGTAGTTATTCAGATCTACTTAAAATTCTGAATACGAATGCCGATTTTACAGCTCTGGTGTTTACCTTATATATTAATTCGCAAACATCAAATGTTGTCGTACACTTTTTTGATATTTATTTTAGAATAAGGGCAATGAAACGTATATCGTTCAGCACCATAGATGCGCAGAATCATGTTAGATTTTAAACAGGGACCGTACCGGTTATGGTTTTTATCAAATAATCAGATGCTAACAGTTATCATTTAACTTTTATTTTTTCCGACAAATATATTAGTTATTTTATGCATTTTATTTTTTCGGGCAAAAATAACTGTTAGTTTTGACTTTTATTTTTTAGGTCAAAAATAACAGTTATTATGTGCCTTTTATTTTTTCGGTCAAAAATATCAGGCATATAGAATTTTTTTAAAAGCCGCTTGAACGACAAACAAAGTTTAGTGCAATTTTCATTGTCTCATCAGTGCGCACATTTTGAGCTATAACACTTTTTTAGTTTTAATAGTATATTATACAGTAAAGCGGTCTTTGAAAAAATACAAATTGCCTGATACTTTTGACCGAAAAAATAACAGGCACAAAATAACTGTTATTTTTGCCCGAAAAAATAAAAGGTAAAAAATAACAGTTATATTTAACTTTTATTGTAACAGTCGAATTCATAATTATTCTATTATTAATACTTTCTACTCGACAAATTTATCAAGCAAAAATTATACAGTTTTTTAAAGAGCAACAAAAAAATGACTATATCTGAATTTTAAGCAATGTTATGCTTAAGGAGATTATTTTGTAAAATAAGAAGAAGTGAGTAAATAATACTTGTTAGTAAAACAATTTTTTATTTTTAAAAAAGAACAAAATTTATTGAGTAAAGTAACAGCTATTTTTGCCCGAAAAAATAAAAGGTAAAAAATAACAGTTATATTTAACTTTTATTTTAACAGTCGAAAATTTAAAAGGCTTTTAATATTCTCGAAGCTGCTACCATTACGATTATAATGGTTTTTTTTAAAAAGTCCTCCGGCAACTTTTTCGTTGTGTTTTTTCATCTGAAAATTGTAAAATAACAGTTATTTTTGGTCCCTGATTTTAAATTTATAACCTCTGACCCGAAATATTAGCGTTGAAATTTTATATTAATTTTAGTAATGAATCTCAGGGCTAGGAAGAGGCAGAACAGTGAACGAGGTATCAGATGGCCTGGCTGCACAGTATGATTGCATTTTAGATTAGTGACCTTCGACCTAAAAAATGAGCGTAAAGAGATAATTTATTAAATAAAAGCTTAACTGTAAGAGATGAAAACACATTATGTAAGAGCGAATTTTAGACATTGATAAGATGTGAAAAAAAACTTGAGACATTTTTCGCCATCTCCTACGCTCATACGATACCCTACAATAAGCATTTTTTTAGTGTAACATGTGTGAATATATATTGTTATGGTAAAATTTGTAACAAACAGTAAATTTTTGAGATATCTCGAACACTATAGATGTTCTCAGTACAACGCCTTTTAGTATGAAAAGTTGTTGATTAAAAAAATAACGGTATACGAAAGCTTTTTGTATAATATATTTTACAGATGGTAGTTAAAAAAAAATTCCCGTTGTTTTGACATTAAAACTATTGCGATAATTAAAAAACTTGAGATTTCTTAGCAGAACGATTTTTTTTAGGCAAGGCCACAGATTGAGGAAAAAATCTATTTAAATTTCAAGTTTTGATTTGGAATGAAAATATCTCCGCTATTTTACCATCGATTTCCCTCAAGTTTTTTTTTACTAAAACTTCAATTAAATTACTATAGACAAAAATAAATATATTTACCGTTACCTCACAAATTCTTTGTTATATATGGTTTTCAAAAAGCATCTAAACTATTCAATGTTCGCTCCAAAAATAAGTCAAAAGTTTTTTGTTTTATTTTTTTTTTTAATTGTAGTTTCTCACCATCTTCTCTTCCATATGGCACATCATTTATCCCGTGGCAGAACTAGAGAAGGTAGATGCATTTCGGACAGCGTTCTTTTTCTCATATCCAAAATTGTAAAAGTCAGCTTTTTGCGAATGAGAACAAAAGGAAATCAATTGCCGCATTCAGCAGAGTCAACAGTTGGCAACTGACTGTTGTGTTACAATCAGGGACCGAAAATAACAGCTATTTTTAAAATTTCTATTCAAAAAGTCAAATGAAAAGAGTAAGTCTATTCGATATTTGAATATAGCAATGCGATGTTTGTTAGATAAGGAATATTAACCTTTAATGATTTTAATTTTCAGATTTTTTTAAGAAAGTCAATAAGTAATCGTTATTTTTTGACCAATTTTATTTTGATCAAAAATAAATGTAAAAATTTGATTTTTATTTTTTTGATCAAATATAATAGTTGAAATTTGACTTTTATTTTTTTGATCAAAAATAAGAGTTAAAATTTCACTGTTTTTTTTCGATCAAAAATATAAGTTTAAATTATAGTTTTATTTTTTTGATCAAAAATAAAAGTTAAAATTTGACTATAATTTTTTTGAGCAAATATGAAAGTTAAAATTTTACTTTTATTTTTTCGACTAAAAGTAAAAGTCATATTTTAGTTCCTATATCATCTACATGCAGTCGCTGTTCCAGTCGTTTGCGAAATAAATGAAAACAGAATGTGCAATGATAAGCGATGCAATGCAACGATATGAAGATCGATAGCAATGTTTTTATCTCTGTGCAAAAATGGTACTAATATAGGTGTAAAAGAATAAAAAATGTACTCTTTTAATTGTTTTGAAAATTTAAACTAGTATAATAGTTAATAAAAAATTTATCTGTCACATTTTTAATCTCTATTTTTGATCGGAAAAATAAGAGTCAAATTTGATCAAAAAAATAACAGTAAAATTTTAACTTTTATTTTTGATCAAAAATATAAAAGTCAAATTTTAACTTTTATTTCTGACCGAACAAATATAAGTCAAATTTCAACTGTTATTTTTTATCGAAAAAATAAAAGTCAAATTTTAGCTTTTATTTTTGATCGACAAAATTAAAGTCATATTTTTTGACTTTTAGTTTTGATCAATAATAAAAGTTAAAATGTGACTCTTACTTTTTCGATCAATAATAAAAGTTAAAATTTTACTTTTATTTTTTCGATCAAAAATAACAGTTATTATTTGACTTTTCGATCATAAGTAAAAGTCATTTTCCGTTTCCAAAAAGTCATTTTTCGTTTCCAAAATGAATGATAAAGGATTGTGCAAGGATAAGGAACTAAGCGATTCAATGCAACCATATGAAGATCGATAGCAATGGTTTTGATCAAAAAAATAAAAGTTAAATTTTATGATCGAAAATCGGTCCAAAAACAACGAATATTTTTTGAGAAAAAATCATTCAGAAACATCAGAAACATTTGCAATTAAATTATTTACATAAGTAAACAATTATAAAAATTAAAATAAATAATTTTCAACGTTTAGAGAACTACACATTCAAAGAAAAACATTGCTTACTAAAGTATCACTACCACAACAGTTCATAACAGTTGACTCCGCTATGTGCGGCCAATTTTTGCTTTCTCATCGTTTTCAGATTTTCTATGAGCTTTCAACTTTGTTTTGACAGTTTCTGCAGTCTGCCTCTCCATACCCAGTGGTAAATGGACACATGACGTAACCAATTATTTCTTAAATACAATGTAGCTGCGGAGCCTCCGAAGTCTGTATACAATTCTCAACTACAGTTGTTTGGACATGAACGCTAAAACATTGATGACATCTACCTTACACAGTAAGCGACAATGTGAGTAGGTATGCACAAGATAGGAGAGAACAAAATATGACGCATAAAATTGAAAATCCTCTCTAAGCCAAAAATATGTACAAAGAAAATTAAATAGAAAACACCGAAGAGGGCAAACAAAAGCAATTGACGCCACAAATTATTTCCACACTAATTTTTAAAATTTAATGAACGAATTTATCACCTCTTTTCTAGCACTTCAGTGTTAATGTTTAATAATACTTTATTTTTTATAAAAAAATTTGTTCTGGTTTAAACATAAAGATTAATAGTTTTCACAAACACACTTCACTGCAAAACTTACTGTTAAAAAACACGATGTTTCTACACAGACAAATAAAGTCAAACTGTTGTTTCGACAATGAAAACAAAATTATTTGAGCACAAAAAAGATTTCGTTTCCGCTTACAGTTCTGCATTACAATGTCATCACTGACAAATTTTTACAAGCGAGTCGTTCTTATTCTACCAAGATTTCTCCAAAAAAATTACTTCGTTTTGACACAAAACTCAATAAACAGTCTCTACCATTAAAAATCATGGGAAGTTGCCGGGATTTTTTTGACGAAAATAAATTTTTTTTACTAAATGTTGTGTTTTTATATTTTTATAAAGTAATACAGCTTCCAAAATAGATTTGGTGAAAACATTTCCTTAATATCTCTCTTACCAATCAAAAGCTTTAAATAAATATATATTTTCATACCACGAAAAACGAAAGATGTCGTAAATGTTTTAGTGTTTATTTTAAGTGAAAAGGAACAAATCATTTAGCATTCCAATGGTGCTGTTGCACAAATGGGAAGAAAAAATTTTGACTGGTGGCCTTTGATCCAAAATATGAGCGTTAAAAAAATTAATTTTGCTTTCCGAAAAATGCTAAGCCATGAGAGAAACCATAAAGTGCTTAAAAGAAACACTTGAAGATGAAAACATAATTAGACCATCTTATACATTTGACTCCTCTAAGAATCATCTTAAGGGTAATAACAGCTAAGAGCTGTTTCCGGCAATTTTCTTAATTTATTGAGTTTATTCGTAGAGGTACTAAAAAGGCTGAATGAAAATAATGGATAAGTTTGGAAAAAATATTGGTTGGATTAATAATAGAGCCAACTCGTACCTTTTACTAATCTCGATGTTAATTCGGAAGGGATGTAAACTCGCAGTTTTTCCAGTAAAGCTGCGGAATGACAAAGTTTGTGTTCATTTTTAAAATTGTGTTCATTTTCAAAATTCACCGCTATAAAAATGGCAAACGGGTACTGTACTCTACGCTATGCATTTTAAATGTATGTTTTCTGAATTCTACGCTACAGTACCTTAACATACTCTAAATTAGTGTTCATTTTTGTTCACTGCTTTACAAGCAGTTGGTCGATTTTTGACCACAGGCGATACTTGTGTAAAATTATTGATTATCGTAGCGTATGAGTAATTTTAATTGCTTTGCAATGTTAAAAGCGTGCCAGAAGTATGTGGCTTGTAAAAGTTTTTAAGACAATTTCAAACGATTTTTTCATGTTTATTTGTTCAGAAAAACTTTGCTGAAGAAAAATTAAATTATTAAATACAGGGAAAAAAGGCTACAAAAAAGCGCACAGTGTAAACATTTATTTTATATCAAAACAGTCATATCTTTAAAAATTCCAAAGAGCCAATAATGAAATTTTTTTGGCATATAGTAGAAGTATTACCACTTTTACACTCGTCAAGACTTGACGTCAATTCTTGGTCATTCCCTTTTGAACTTCCTCTTCTCTCACGTTGATGTCCGCGTCTTTTATCAACAAAGGTAAAACTTGACCGTCAAGTCTTGATGAGTGTAAAACCAGAGTTAGTATAAGTACTCTGAATTTTGAAAATCGAAAGTTGGTGATGATGTATTTTCAGAATTAATTTTCAAAATTTTCACAGTTACTAATTATTATGACCTTTCGGTGACCTTGAAATTTGTCTTTTGTATAATAGTTTTGAAGTCAAGATTGAACAATACCAGCGTTAGCTTAGAGTTCTTTAATTAAAAAATTTACAATTAATTAAAAGTATTACAAATATTTTTTACTTCTCTACTTAAAAAACATTGATTATTTTTCAATGAAAAAAAGTAGAAAAAATATAAATTTTTGTGTTAAATTGCCGTATGAAAACCATCATTTTCATATTAGCACGATTGGAGGTGGTCGATTTTTTTTGTTGACCGGTTTGACAAAGAATGTCCTTTATACAATATTTCATTTAAATATTAATATTGCATCATAAGTAAAAGAAAACATTTTTGTTAACATAAATTTTTTTTTTATATAAAGATGGCACTGAAGTTAGTGTGCTTAAAAAATGGTGAAAATTGGGCCACATCATAGCTAGGCTCTATATCGTCTAAAAAAAAAACGAAAATGCATTCGAGAGCAGACCCTTGAATGCACATCTTTTACCGAAATGGAATGGTCGCTGATTTCGAATCTGAAGTCAGAATTTTAAAATTCAAGATGGTGGATAGGGTTGCCACCTTAATTTTTTGTATTTTTATGATTTCGTGGCTGGCACAAAAAAATGGTACACCAAAAATAGGTCGCTGAATACGAATCAATGGTCAGAATTTCAAAATTATAAAGTTTTGAAATAATAGGGTTGCCACCTAATAATATGTATTTTTAAGAATTTTAAACATTATTTAACAGTGTTAAGGAGTCATTGATTTCGAATCTGATGTCAGAATTTTAAAATTCAAAATGGTGGATAGGGTTGCCACCTTAATTTTTTGTATGTTTATGAATTCGGGGCTGGTGCGATTTAAAAGTAAAAATGGGTCGCTGAATCCGAATCCGTGGCCAGAATTTCAAAATGATAAAATTTTATAATAATAGGGCTGCCACCTAATAATATGTACTTTCAAAAGTAAAAGCAACCCTATTATTTCAAAATTTCATAATATTGAAATTCTGACCATGGATTCGGATTCAGCGACCCATTTTTGGCATACCATTTTTTTCAGCCCCGAATTCATAAAAATACAAAAAATTAAGGTGGCAACCCTATTCAACCCTCTATTATTAATTTTAAAATTCTGACTTCAGATTCGAAATCAGTGACTCCCTGACACTGTTAAATAATGTTTAAAATTCTTAAAAATGCATATTTACCCTTTTATTTCAAAACTTTCTAATTTTTAAATTCTTACCATGGATTCGTATTCAACGACCTATTTTTGGTGTACCTTTTTTTTGCCAGCCACGAATTCATAAAAATACAAAAAATCAAGGTGGCAACCCTATCCACCATCTTGAATTTTAAAATTCTGACTTCAGATTTGAAATCAGCGACCCCCCAATACTCTTTTCTCATGTTTAAAATTCTTAAAATAAAACTGTTTTAGGTGGCAGCCCTATGTGTAGGAAAATTTTCGAGTTTTGAAATTCTGACAACAGATTCGGAATCAGCAGCCCAATTTTACCTAGTGTTTCTCCCAGAGTTAAATTCGCATAAAAAACAAGAAATTAGGTGGCAACTCTATCCACCATCTTGAATTTTAAAATTCTGACACCAGATTCGAAAGAAGTAACCCCCAATACTGTTTCTTCATGTTTAAAATTCTTAAAAAAAGTTTAGTTGGCAGCCCTGTGTAGAAAAATTTTAGAATTTTAAAATTCTGACATCAGATGCAAAATCAGCCATCCATTTTAACCTAGTGTTCACTCCAACCCCCAAATTCGCAAAAATAAACCAAAAATCCCCACACATTTTTTAATTAATGAGCAGCACTCTAACATTCCAATGGAAATCGATATAAACTGAGAGCGAGTTTATGCTCTAAGCATAAAGCCGGGATAAAATGAGAACAAAACCACTTTTTTATCTCCCGACTTTTACGCTTGGTATAAAATTAACCTAGAGATAGTTATCCTCGAATTAAATCATATTTATGCCCTTTGTGAACAAAATGGCCCTAAGAATGGAAAAAAGTTGAAAAATTTAGGTTATTTTTAACCACTTGTTGCGTATAAAAACCAATCAAACCAATCAAGACACCTTTTCTGATAATAGATGTGTGTAACTAAAATACAAACAGATTGAAAAAAATTCAAATCGGTTGATTAGTTTGTTTGCAGTACTGTGACCCGTTTTCAAAAAGTATGTTTCGAGAAAAACGCGTTTAAAGTTTCTACGGTTAGTTAACTTTAACCGGGTTTTAAGCTCTATAGAATCTGTATTACAAGCATATGTATGATTAAATCTATGTAAATTTATGATTAGTTGTTAAGTCTTGTATAGTCCATAAGTCCAAACCATAGTATGGTTAATACATTTTTCTCACTTTAGATTGTTTTGGACCACTTTTATTGAGATCGTTGAGATATTTTTATCGTTTTTGAGTTGGCTCTTCAAATTAAGTAATGCTGACAAAGTGCGAAAAGCTGTAGTAGCTGAACGTGTTTTGGTAGAAGGTTGTTGTGGAAACTCTTTGACATAAAACAAAAACACAGTTTGAATATTATGTATACATATATATTTAAGTTTCTGTTTTCTTTTGTTAAATAACTATTAAATATTTTTTAAAATTAAAATTATATTCAACTTAGTAGTTGAATATAATGTATGTATGTATATAAAGTAAACGCAATGTTAATAATAATGCTAAAAACTATTTCTATCAAGTATTTTGATACATAACAATTAGAGTAAAATTCGATACAAAACACTAAAATCCATTTAACATTTAATCAATATAGGAAAAGTTCTATGATTCACAAATGCGACATTTTCTGGACTCATGCTAATACATGGCGATATATTGTAATATAGCATTTACAGTCAAGATATAGTCGTGATTTCATGATAAAATTGGAAAAATATATAGGAAAAAATTTGGAACTATTTGCCATTAACGTGCTTTTAGTTAATAATAATAATCATAGTGTAATTGTTTCAATAGAGTTTTGTCAAGAAAAATTTAATATCTTAATATATGTATGTATATATTTAAAAAGTTTTAAATTTTAAGCAATATTTTGGTTGCTGTTTAAATATTGTAATCCATGAATAGCTAATAAACGATATGCGGTATCAATAAACTCTTCGTTTTATAATTTATGGCTGCCAAAAAATAGAAAATTTTTGAAGATTTTTTTTTTGAAAAATAATGTGAAGCCATAGATGTTTAAAATATTTCTATTAAACTTAGCAAAAATAAAGCTTATTTTTCTAAATAGTAAACTTAAAAAAATATTAAATATTTGCTATTTATACAAATGTTAAACATAAATATTTATACATAGAATATTTTTGAATTATTACATAAATACATCATAAGTTTTTTTTATGTTTTTATACAATTTTAGCACACATATATTGTTTTTAATGTTTATATTTTTAAATGAATGTATAATTGCTGCAATTTTATGCCAATTTTTCATTCACAGTCGGGCTGCAGTATTATTTCTGTAATTTTCACTGAGGTTTTATTAAGTGTGTGGATCTTCTACTCATGCAGCCATTTTATGTTCCATTTTATTTTAGTAAATAAGGCTACTAGGGCAAGGTTTGAGGGTAACATTGGGAACATTTTAAGGTTTATATGTTGTAAATAAAATATTTTTTAACAAAACACAGACGAAGTTATACAAAAATATAAAAAAGAAACACTTTTCAGAGAAAGAGATAGAGAGAAAGAGCGCAACAAGCCGATAGAATGCTAGGAGAAATACAGACAGTCTTATTAAACAATTTAGAAACCGAAAAATGTTGTTAAAATAGAATTATTTACCACTTCAAATTAACAAAACTTTAAAATTTTGAAAGTTTTCTTGGGTTAAGATACTGTCAACATTCATTCACTGTTCATAAAAACTCTTTATCAAGTTTGCAGACCCGAGTAAAAATATTAGCAGGCGAATAACGGCCGAACATGGACCGTACAAGGGTCGAACATGGCCTTAAAATAATCCATAAAGCATAGCGGTTGGAATTTGGGTCGAAAAACGTCCGAACACGGTACGTACAAGGGTCGAACGAGGTCTTAAAATAATCCAAAAAGCAAAGCGGTCGAAAATTGGGTCGAACAACGGCCGAACATGGTCCGTACAAGGGTCGAACGTGGCCTATAAAGAATTCAAAAAGCATAGCTTTTGAAAGTTGACTCGAACAACGGCCGAACAAGACCTAAATAAAGTGGTATGGGTGCTGCACGCCCGTTGTATGCCACCAAATTTGTCTAAGCTCTTATTCAACAGCAAACGTATGCGCAACAACAAAATCAATCCTCACTCGGCTATGCTGATGTTGATAGTATCACCACTTGTGTAGCGCAAAAACAATTTTTTGTGTATGAAGTTAGTTTAAATAAAGCTGCACATGTTCATTGTGGAATAATCACTGTTCGGCCGATGTACGGCCACTGTACGCTCAGTGTACAGACGGGATTATTTAAAAACGGCTTCTGTGCGGCCGCTGTTTGGCCAAATAGTCCTGCAAACGACCCTTCTACGGCCGAAAAAAAAAACTTTAAATTAGGCCTTGTTCGACCGCTGTTTGGCCTTAGCTAAAGTTCTAGTTTTTACTTGGAGAGGAAAATCAATAAAAATATATAAGTAAGTATAAATAAGAGGAAAACTTTATTTTCTATACTGATTTTGGACTCCTGATTCGATTTGCATAATCTTCTGTCTATCTAACTACTTTCTGACCAAATTAGAGCCAGATTCCTTGTCGAGAAACAGATTTTGTTAGGAGCATTCCCATTTCAATCGGCTATCAGAAATATTTTCACAATCAGCCTTATCATGAATAATTTTTCACGTGGAATCAGAAAGGGGAATTTTCATTTTTAAGATTAAGCTCAAGAACATTTTGGAAATTTTTAATGCAAATTTGAAAATATTCTTGAGCTTTATCTGAAAAATAAAAACTCCCTTTTCCGATTCCGAGTAAAAAATTATTCATGATAGGGCTGAATATGTTTATAGGTTACAACATGTCTTCAAGAGGTTTTGAGTGTTCACAACTACTATTTAATAATATTTTGTCCAGACAGAATATTCTAAATTTCTGAATTCTACCAACTCAGTGCGTCGACGATGTCGTTTTCGAAGCCTTTTTTCTTAAACCAGAGTGTCCATCTATATATTAAAGGCGTTGGCGAAACAGTTACAAACCATTTTCTTTCGTTTTTCTCAACTGGTTTTTATAAGTATTTTTAATTAATAAGAGTTGGTAGATGGAGGTCACATATTTTGTTTAGAAATTCACCTGCTTTAAACAGGTGAAATAACGTATTTCACGCATTGTGAATTCATATACATGTAGAAGATCAGCACTAAAATAAAAGAATACAAACGTTCGGCGTTGTTTCTTTAAATGTTTTTCCTTTGTAATAGGAGTTTGCTTACGTTCTCAGATGAGCGTGGAAAAACTACTCTATTTCTACTTTCAGTTTGCCTCTCACAATGCGCTTTCTTTTGAGCGAGAGAACTAGTGGCTAATTCGTTAGGAAACTAAAAGTGATACCAAATTTTTATGAAAAATATATGTTTTTGGCATTAATTTTATATCGAATCAACTGAGAATGCATGCAAAAAGGTCGAATTTCGATCACTGGCGAACTCTAGTGTCTATAGAAAATCAAGTGCGACGTCATTAAGATGACTGCCAATTCAAGTAGATATAGTGTAGTGTCTGATTTTGTAGATAATTACTTTAGTTTCAATCTTAAAATAGGTATCAATTTGCCACGGAATTATGGTTTCTGTTCCATATTGTTTTTTTTATTCAAAATTTTTTTAAAATAGTTGTGATCGATTATTTCTTAAATTCAATGTTTTTCGCAAGTAATATTATAGTTTATTTTACATATTTTTCAAACATATTTTATTTTATTAGTTTTAGTAATTAGTTTTAGCTAATTAAGAAAAATTTTAAAAATGGTTGAAATGGAGAAATATCTCCCTTGGATCTATGGTAATTTTTTACGTGATTTTGTATGGGAGGTATATTAAAAGGTTGGTCGATGTTAACGAAATTTGGTCCAAAGGCTATGTTTTAATTAATCAAAGATTTATGATGTTCTAATGAAAGATTAAAATTAATAGATGTTCACTAAAAATGGTTGAAATCGGCTATATTCTAGGGGTACCTGCCTTGGAACTATATTAATTTTTTTACATAATTTTGTATGGGAGGTACGTAATGGAGGTAATGTCATTTTTTTTCTTATTCATTCAAAAGAGGCATTATTTTAAAGAATCGGAAAATATCGGAGAAGAAAATATCTTCTCCTGATGAAAAAAGGTCTATTGTATAATAAACGAACAAAAATTTTGTGACTTTTTTTCTAATGAGCCCTATCATGAATAATTTTTCGCCCGGAATCAGAAAAGGGAGTTTCTATTTTTCAGATAGTAGATAATTTTTTTTACACTCATATATATTGACTGTTGATAAACAAATTTGCATTAAAAATTTACAAAATATTCTCGAGCATTATCTTAAAAATTAAAGCTCCCTTTTACGATTCCGGGCGAAAAATTTTTCACGATAGGGCTGAATGTCTCCGAAAAATCAAAAATGTTTAGAATTTCGTTCTTTGGAATATACTATACTTTGGAAATACTATCAAAAATTTTTATTTTCAAAATAAAAAGGGCTCAATTTCGACATTTTTAAGCTATAAACTTACAGCCCTCTTCTGGCAAAGTAACAATTGTTACCCAGTATTTTTATATTTCTATGTATTTGTTGTAATTTTTTATTTTCAAAACAAAATTTTAAGCTAAAAAATAATAAATTTTGATAAAAATTGTAGCCTGCTTTTCAGCTAGTGACAATTTAATTAAAAAATTGTGTTTCTTGAGCTTCAAATTTTGTTTGGAAAACATAAATTCAAAAAAATTTTTTGTTTTCAAAACAAAAATTACAACAAACGCATAGAAATATTAAAAATAGTGGATAACAATGGTTACTTTGCCAGAATTGGGCTGTAAAATACAAATTTCTTTCCTTACTGTAGAAAATGTAATTTGATAAATTTGTTCGCAACAATCATTTTTAACAGAGAAAATAACAAAAATGTTATGATTTAACACTTTTCCCAAAAAGTGTTTGTTTTCTTATTATTTGGGCTTTACCAATGCCAATTTTTTAAGAATTGAGCACAATTAACTTTTTTTTTATTTTTGTCCAGCTTCGACGCATTGTTCGACATTGTAAAACTGTCAAATATGACGCTCACGACAATAAAAAGGAAAACGAATTAACATAAAGTAGACTCATATCATATCCAGTAGGGTGGCCCTTAACTGTATGCGACATTTTTTTATAAATTGAATATATACGGTGCCCCCGTTTGTTTCTTATGATGTCATAAGTATATTCTGAAAATTTCAGGAAAAGATATTAGTATATAAACATGCCGCTTGCGACTTAAGTTGAAAATCTGATTTATATGGGGGAAAAGTGCTTTTTTTTCTAAAAAATCCCAATAATTTTTTTTAAGTGTATTTATTTTTTAAAAAAATGGCGTCTCGTTTTTTTATGTTATTTTTCTTCCAAATGTTAGCTCAATCATGAAAATTAAAAATTAATTGCAATTTTTTAATTTTCTAAAAAAAATCTAATGTTTTTCCTTGTTGTATTAAAAAAATCGCAAAAATCCGAATTTGAAAAAATTTCATGTAAATTTTGAGAAAATATTTTTTTAAACTATATTTCAAAAATATACAAAAAATTGTGAGATTACGTTAAATAACCTAGTCGTTATGAAATTTTTTGATTTGAAGGGTACCTTTTTGGAAATTCCGAGTTTGAGTATTTTTGCGAATAAAATCCCCAAAAATTTAAAAATGCGCATTTAAAAAAAAAATGACCACGAACTGAATTAGTGATAGTTGTGAGCTATTTTGTGCAAAGAGTTAAAAAAACCAAAATTCGGATACCAAAGTTATAGCTTTTGAAACTTGACTTTTTTTTCAAAAATTCTCACAGTGCCTGTTTCTGGCATTTCGAATACAAAAAAGTTATACAAAAATCTAGAAAACTATGTTTTTCCTATTAAATGACTTCAATTATTTAAAAAATAATATAAATAATCTTATTTAGAAAAAATTATTGAATTCCAGGGATGCCAGCATATCATACCCTGGTTTTAGGGTAAAAAAATATTCAAAAAACTCCAAAAACTAACAAATTTAATTTTCACTGCTGCTACTTGTCAATTCTCTGTATGTTGTGTTCAGCTTTCACTATTTGGCGTTTATTTATTAGGACTAAAGATTTTTTGTTAATCTGTGGTGATTTTGGTGAAATTTTTATTTTAACCAAACGTTTACGTAAAAACCTATAATAAACGCACAAATATTTCTTTTTCTGGTAAAATGAACTTTGTCTGATGTCTAAATAAATAAATTTTTAGACAGTGTAGCGCCAACCAATGAAATTTGTTGGTTTTTCATTTTTTTACCCTCCTAAAACCAAAGTATATGTTGGCATCCCTGGAATTCCCCAATTTTTTCTAACTAAATCAGTTATATTTTTTTAATATAATTAAAGTAATTTAAAATGAGAAACATACTGTTCATCTTCATCAATTTATTCATCTAGGGTTGATAAACAAATTTGCATTAAAAATTTTCAAAGAGTTCTTAAGCTTTATCTTAAAAGTGAAAACTCCCTTTTAGAAATCCGCGTGAAAAAGTATTCCCGAAAGGGGCGGATAGTTATTTAGATTTTTTTATGATTTTTTTTTTTTTGTGTTCGAAATGCCAGAAACAGGCACTTTGAGAATTTTTGGGAAAAATGTTTTGTTTCAAAAGCTATAATTTTGGTATCCGAATTGTTTTTTTTTTTATTTTTTGCACAAAATATCTCACAACTATCCTTAATCCATATATGGGTAATTTTTTCAAAATGTACATTTTAAAATTTTTAGGAATTTTTTTCGTAAAAATACCCAAACTCGACATTTCCAAAAAGATACACTTCTACCAAAAAATTTCATAACGACCAGGTTATTTAACGTAATCCCACATTTGTTTGTATCTGTTTGCAATATAGTTTGAGAAAATACTTTCACAACATTTCAATGAAAATTTTTCAAATTTGGATTTTTGCAATTTTTTAATAAAACAAGGGGAAAAAGTGAGATTTTTTCGAAAAGTGAAAAATCACTACTTTGGTAGTTTTTGTCTAATTTTGATCTTAGAGTTCAGTGAAGAAAAATTAACAGCCCTATCATGAATAATTTTTCACGCGGAATCAGAATAGGGAGCTTTAATTTTTAAGACAAAGCTCAAGAATATTTTGTAAATTTTTAATGCAAATTTGCAAATCGAAAAAGAGAGTTTTCATTTTTAAGATAAAGCTCAAGAACATTTTGGAAATTTTAAATGCAAATTTGTTCATCAACGGTTTATCAATAAATTTGCTTCAAAAGTTTCCAAAATGTTCTTGAGCATTTTCTTAAAAATAAAAACTCCCTATTTCGATTCCGCGTGAAAAATTATTCATGATAGAGCTGTAAATCAAAAACAAGGCGATACCAGTTTTTTTGAAAATATGCGCTTAAAAAAGTTATTGGAATTTCTTAGAAAAGGAGCACTTTTTATCAGCACCATATAAATCAGATTTTCAACTTAAGTTCGCCAGCGGCACTTGTAAATATCAATATTTTTTTCTGAAAATTTCACTGCTTACTTCTGTTTAGTAAAGGAACAAAACTCTGGCCCGCAATTCGTTACTTTCGAAAAAAAAATAAGGTCCACTCTAATATCCAGCTTACAATCCTGCATTACAAAAGCGCTACCGGAAGCTTTTCATCGGCGGTTATTTTCTTACTTTCCAAACAAATTCTTTCTTTCTCTCTCTCTCTTTCTCTCTATCTCTCCTTCTCTCTCTTCACATTCTCCTCAAATTTAATCCTCTCTTATAAACTTGAGTTTCTCTCATTTGGGTTAACTACGAAGCACTTAAATTACAGCTAATACATAACATTCATATATACTACATATATATATTGTAAAGTATTTATTTATTTACTCTTAAATATCGTTTTGTTTTTTGTATCTTTCAATTCACTATTTTTTCGCAGTTTTGTTTTGTTATCTACTAATATAATTTAGTTTTTCTAAAATAAAAAAAGCTTTACTGTACAACTTTTATGCATAAAAAAAATTGTTAATTATAAAAAATATCTCTCGCTCATCACAATGCAACCAAGCTGGCTTATAAACGTGCTCTCACCACAAGCACCGGACAAACTCTTGCGAGCTTATTCAAGCTCATGAGCACACGCTCCTTCAAACTCTTTTTTGTGTGCTCTTTGAGGCTCTTTACTGCTTCATTCGTGCTCCTTTACCTACGTTTGCCATTTATTTCAATGCCTCCTTGGCTCTCTGCTCCCATTCTGCTCTGCGCTGAAGAATACCCTTAAATTCGCCTACAGTGGCTGAACGTTCTATGGTTTTACTGCCAGATTCGGCAGCATTCGTAGAACGTATGCACAGCGATTGGCGTTCGAGGCTCGTCTTAGCTTGACTGTTGTTGTAATGGTTGCTCGCACTGCTGCTGTTGTTATTGTTAATATTGTTGTTGCTCATGCATTCACTGACGCTACGTTGCTCATTAGCGGTCATTGTGCGCAAGCCGCTGCTCACGCGCAAGCTTGTCAAAGAGCTTTTAGTAGCGAGCGTTGCTGTCGTACTCGCATTGTTGTTGCTAGTGTTGCTTGTATGATTGCTGTTATTGTTGCAGTTGTTGTTGTTGTTGTTGTTGTTGCTGTTACAGTTCAGCGCTAGCGCCTTGCCGCTGCCACCATTCTTAAATGACGTCACACTTGTACGAAAATCCGTCAGCGAACTGCGTGTTGAGGTTATGCTGGTTGATCCTAGCGATATGCTACTTGCTGTATTGCTAATCAACACCTTACTGTTCATTTGCTCTATAGGCAGATGGCTGATTGTTTCGAATTTGGTTATCTTATCTAGCTTCTCCTCGCTAGCCGACTGATTTTCTTTGTCGCTGTCAACATTTGTCGATTGACCCGCAGTAGATTTCTTCAAAGCGGTTGAGGATGTTGGAGCTGTTAGGCTAATTTTATCGGCTAAATGTATCAAGTCTTCGTCTTTGATCTTCAAAGAACGTCTTGCAAATACTTTCATGAGCTCGGGTGTGGCGTCATCTTTGTTTGCCGTCGCCATTGTCGTCGTCATCGCCGTCGTCGTGATGCTATTGTTGGAGCTGAGCGAGTTTGTTTGCTGCACTACACCGAAGGACTTCTTGCGCATTATCACTGGCTCCTTTTCGGTCGGCTCCTCCGCTGTTGACTCCTTGAGATCATTTTTGCTACTACTTGATTTGCGCTGCAGTTCCTCGCTGATGGATTTCTTGCGTTCATTCTTTAGATCTTCGATTTTCCTATCTGTCTTCGTCTTATCCTCGTTCAGAAATAGCCGTTTGCGCTCTTGCAGCGATAGCTTATTACTGGATGCCGTTGTTGTGGTAACTTCAACGGGTAACGGTGGTTTGTGTCGCAGTACAACGACATCTTCCGTAGGTGTTGTTGCGCTAGAGCTATTTCCGGCAGTGTTGGCATTTGCTGTACTAAGCAATGTTGATGGTGTTTGGGTAGGCGGTGTCTGAATTGGCGGTGTCACTGGGTGCTTTATGATTGTGACTGTCTTTGGTGCTAGCTCACTGCTGTTCGCTGATGTTCGCTGAATGCTGTTGGTGCTCAAGGATTTGGTCTGCTTGTTGATAGCCTCGAAGAGAGAGGCTGAGACCGGCTTTTCGGGCGAAGCAGTCGTTTCCTTTTCGACAATCTCCAAACTCTCATTGCTGAAGCGTCTCAAACTCAAGTCATCGCTGCTGACAGAGCGTTCGGAGGTGTCTTTGACCACAATGGGTGTCTCTTTGACATTCTTGGACAGCACTACAGTGCTCTTGAGTGCCCTGGTACCGGGATCAACGCGGTTCAACTGAATTTTCAAAAACTCCGGGACTGTTGTGTCGTTGCTCTCGGGTGTAGAGCTTTCCACGACACTGGAACTGCGACGCGGACGATTACTAGTATTACTCTTGGAAGCAGTCACTGGATTTGACGTGCCTATCGATTTTCTTTCCGTCTCTTTCGCTGGTATGTCCGAGCTGGGCTTTTCCAGAATGCAGGCAATGGAGCGTTCACGCAGTGGCACAACAGCTAACTGAACTTTGCTAGGACTGGCTTTTGGCTCGTTCGTTTTTGTTTGCTTGGGCACTAGCAAAGAGCTGGGTCGCGTTTCACCGCGCGTTACAGCTTCCCCCAACCTCCTGTTGCCACTTGAACTCTTAGCGGACATTTCCTCACCTACGGTTGCCGACTTACGCATCACACTCACATATGGCGACTTGACAATCTTGTCAATGTTCTGCTCAATCTCGTAGATGTCGTTGCTGCAGCTGTTAGTGGGCGAAAGACTCGGCAAAATGGTCGTTGTGGGTGCGGAGAGCTTGGATGACACTCTAGTTAGGCTGCTTGCCGACTCGGTACGTATTGCTGGACGCACCAGGTTATTGTCATTGATTTCAAAGCCCAGCGATACGCATTTGTCGTTGCGTTCTGGTGGCGAGGGTGAAGAGTATTCCTTCTCGTTCAGAATGAACTCATTGAAAGTGGGCAAATGTAGTGACAAGTCGGGCAAGCTGGGCATGTTGTTGTGCACGCTCGTCATTGATGACTCTCTATCCGCATTGTAGGTGCGGAAACTGCGCGATTTCTCCACCGATTTGCGTTGTTTCTGCTCAAAGCTGAGAAAACATGTTTCACCCTTGACTTCTAGCGAGTTCGAGGAAGAGTTGTTGCTTTGGCAACGTAAACTGTTGTCGTTGGCGCGTGAGATTTTCTGCTGGAAAGCGCTTAAGCCAATGATCTTTGGTTTCTTCTCGAAGAGATGATGCTCCGACTTGGTTGCAGCCAAAGACTGCGAGGCGGTTATTTCGCGTATGATGGAAGTCGATTGGAATGACTCCTCGTTAGTTGGTTTTGACAGCAGCACACCACTGTTGGAGCCCACGCCCTCTAGAAGCGGCTGTTTTGCCAAAGTAATGGCTGCTGCTTTATCCACGGAGTTGTTGCTAGGAATCTCTTGCGGTAGATAACGTTGCCTAGCAGCTGGTCCCGATTTCGGCTTGCTCAAAGCATCTGCTACATCTTTCGCCAGCGAGCTGGGCTTGCGTGGCAGTTCCACATCATTGCTTGTGGTAAACAGATAAGTGTTTAGCATGGCACCCAGCCCAGCTTCGGAAAGTATTTCGCGTTTGATTTCCTTGCGTGTTTGCTCCACTTGCTGATCATAGGCAATGGCGCTCTGTGATTGACCCAAACGCGGTGAAAGCAAAGACTCTCTGGCATCAAAGGCTGAGGTTGATATCTGCAACTTTTTCGGTCCGCTCTGGCTTTCAGTGTTTTCTTCGCCATTTGACGTTTTCGGTATGGTGCGTTTGGAGTTGCGTTGTATGAGACGGCGCAGAAAGCCACTCTCTGAAGTCTCTTGCAGCTGAACTGGCTGCTGATTGATCTTCTTGGGATCGTCAATTTGTTCACGCTCATCCCTTTGCTGACTCATTTCGTTCTTCAACTCAAAGATGGAAGAAGCTTTTGCGGTCAGCGTACGTAAACCAAACGAACAGGTAGACGATGATGCGGAGGCATGTGAAGAATCTGGTTTGATGGAATCCAACTTGGTGCGCTTGTTATCATTGGCACGCGTGGCGTTATCAAACTCAACAGTGGCGTTAACCATTGGTGCAAACACATCCTCAGCATGTTGCTCCAGTATCTTGTCCGGATTGACACCGGGTGGAAGTGAATGTGTCTTAGTTCTAATATCTTTCTCTGTAACAACACTCAATTAGAACAAAGTTCAAACAAAATCGTAAGCTGTCACAAACCTGTTAGATCCAAGAGATGACTGCCACCTATTTTGAAAAGATCCTCATTTGCCTCGGGTATCGAAGTCTGAGAAGGATAACAATTTATTAGGAAATTTATGACAGACATTATTCTCCACTTACCTCCAATGTTCTCCGATGCTGCCGACTGGGTCCCTTCTTCTTTGTCGGGCGCACTGCCATTTTATGTTTGGCTGCCGAATGCGACAAACGTTGCCAGTCCGAGCTAAACAAATCGACCTCACCAAAAGAGTCACTCTTTGCTGGTGTGCTGCTCGGTCGCAGTATGTCGCTTGAAGATGATAACGATGTCGTGGCTGAGTTTCTTGAGTATCTCGATGATGTCACTGACATGTAACTGCGTTCGTGTTGTATAGCATTTGTTGCCGTTGTTTCCGCAAACATCGGTTCTCCTTCATTGCTATTCATGCTCAACATACTCAAGGAGGAAACATCACTATGATTTCCGGCTGTTGTTGGTGCAGTTGTAATGGCGGCGGCGCTGCTGCGATCGCTACGTCTTGGCGGTGAGGCAGGACTACGCGGTAAGCCCAAATCCTCATCGGAGGCATCTGGGCGATTGCGACGTTTGCGCAGTGCATCAGCAAGCTCAGCCTAAAAGAGAGAGGGAGAGTGAGAGAGAAAAATAAAATAATTGATTCATTTAGATATTATTACAGATATATTTGTGCAATAGTTATAGTATTCAATTTTGTCGAAATGTTATCGAAATGTTGGAAGGATTAAGTTCGAAGGGAGTCACTTTTTACCCATGTCTTCCAGCGAAATACTAGTCGTGCTCGCAAACAGCTGCGTCCAATTCGGTTTTCTGCCGTCAGAGGATTTATTTTCATTTTGAATGGATTTTGTTTAAAGTCTATCATTCGCATTTGGAAGCCGTTTTCTTTTAATTGTTCGCTTATTATAATCTTTTGTTAGATTATTTTCAAGAATTTTTAAAAATATTTAGTTATTAAGGCTAATGTTCTTCGCTTTTGCATTGTTTTTATGAACAGAGTTAAGAATTTAAGAAATCTTATCGAAGACTTTAGAGAGCTTTAGTGGATGGAATTTTTAAAATGAGACGATGAATATTTTGCTAGTTCATTCGAATATTTTTCAGGAATGTTAAGTGATGTTCAATGTTTTTTGACTGGAAAAGTTTCTTAATCCAGTATAATTTTTCACATCTGATTATTAAATGCATATTTCAAACTAGTAATGAAATCATGTTTAGAACATAAGAGTAAGATATGGAGAGACCCAGAAATTTAAAGAAATTCCTAGAATAATTCTGCAATAATTTCCTCTCAGAGAAGGACGATTCAAAAACGACATGTAATATTTTTGGAATTTTGGTGAATGGTTTTCTAAATTATGTTCACAAATCTTATAAAAAAAAATTAAATAGTCCTTCAAAAATTTTCTTTTGAGATATAAAATCCAACCAATAATAGATTTTTTTAAGACGATCCGGAGAAACCTATAAAAAATGACATCCTGGTGTGTTATATGCAAAGCACTTGAAACATTTCTAATGGCGATACTTTGTAATAATAAGATATTATTTTAATAATTTTGTGGTTAAGGTTAATAACATACGAATCGAAATATTATATGCAAAAAACATAGTCTCGTAACTCTAACTCTCTCTCTCTCGCTCTGCAAGGATCTAGTCGCAAGAAAAGTCGCGACAGGAAGCCGCGGGGAACAAGAAATGTAAAGGTAAAAAAGTCACTGGTTACACGTTAAAAGATACAAAAGTCGCAAGGTAAAAAGGGTACAATAATTTCCAGGGCATAAAAAGTATCAAGGTATAAAAATTTATAAGGTGCAGGAAATCGCACGGTAAAAAAGGTACAAAAAGGTCTAGGGTACAAACTGTCGCATGGTACCAAAAGGCGCAAGGAAAAATTTTAAGGCACAAAGGTTACAAAACTTAAACAAAGATGAGGATCGAAAGGTACAAATAATAGCAGTGTACAACAAGTCTCAAGGTACAAAGAAAAAAAAGAACAACGCATATACGTATGGAAAAAGTAGGTTGAAGGGTGCAAATAATCGCAGTGTTAAAGAAGTCTTAAAGCACAAAAAGTCGCAAGATACAAAAGTCGGAAGGAAAGAAAAAAAAATAAATAAAATACAAGAAATCGGTTAAAGGATACAAAAAATTGCAGGGTACAAATAATCGCAAAGCAAAAAGTCTCAAGGTAGAAATAAGTCGACAGGAAAAAGTTTTAGGCATAAAAGTCGCACGACAAAATATCGAAAGAAAAAAGAAACAAAAGCAAGTACACAAAGTCGGAAAATACAAAAAGTAAGTCAAAGGGTACAAAAAGTTGGAGGGTAGAAATAATCTCAGAGTCAAAACCCACAGTACAAAAGTTGCAAGTCATGTGCTTATGTCATATATGCCTAGTGTGATATGATATGCCATGTAATGATCACGTTGCCACGTAAAGAAATACAATGTGGAGCTGTCCACATTGTTCACATATTTCTATATTAATATATAGGGAAGTGTCTCCGGTTGTAGGACGTCTCCGGTTGTGGGACACATTTCGTATTTTTTGACGGTAAGAAAATATCGTGGATTTCAATATTTTTAAACTATAATTTTTGTCATTTTGCTACCACCGAAGTGAATATACACACTTGCTTTTTTGCTGTGAGCATTGGAAAAAAATCAACACGATAGTAACTTTTGAAGTTTTTATAATAGTTATTTTATAAATTATGCATGACGGTATTACCATTTTAATATATAGGAAATTTTCTCCGGTTATGGGACATCTCCGGTTGTAGGACGTCTCAGGTTGTGAGACATCTTTCGTATTTTTTGACGGTAAGCAAATATCGTGGATTTGAGTATTGTCAAACTATAAGTTTTGTTATACTGCTAACACCGTAGTGAATACACACATATGTTTTCTTGCTGTGAGCATTGGAAAAAAATCAACACGATAGTAACTTTTGAAGTTTTTAGAATAGTTATTTATAAATTATGCATGACGGTATTACTACTTCAATATATAGGGAATTTTTTCCGGTTGTGGGACATCTCCGGTTGTAGGACGTCTCCGGTTGTAGGACGTCTCCGGTTGTGGGACACTTTTCGTATTTTTGACGGTAAGCTAATATCGTGAATATGAGTATTGTCATGCTATACGTTTTGTTATTTTGCTTACACCGAAGTGAATACACACATTTGTTTTCTTGCTGTGAGCATTGGAAAAAAATCAATACGATAGTAACTTTTAAAGTTTTTATAATAGTTATTTTATAAATTATGCATAACTTATGCAGTATTTTTTTTTTTGTATTTTGTGATGAAACATATAGTTCTGGTTGATGAATTTAGCTTCATCGTGAATTTGAAGAATTATTATGCATAATTTGGACAGTATTTTCATTTTTTTTCAGAAACATAAATTTCTGACAAAATATGTTCACCATACAATTTTTCCAGTCACTTTCGAAATGGCTAACATTTCCAGTTGTGGGACATTTCATGTAACCAGTTGTGGGACACCTTGTTTTTTGCATTTAAAGTATGCGTTTGACTTACAAACTGTCAAATATCATAGCTTTTGTCAACATATCATATTTAAATTGTGTTTTCTTGCATTCGCATTTATAAGATGATGACTTACATGAAAGAAGTGTAATTTTCTGTTGTTTTTTGTGTCATTGAAGGCTTCTTAAATTAATATATTTTATTATTTTTCATATTTTTGGTGGTTTTCCTTCATATTTTTTCTATTTTTAGTGGGTTTTTCATGATGCCCCACAACTGGGTACAAATTTTTTTTCGCAAAAGTTAACCCTTCGTAAAATTGGTCGGAAAATTTACCTGGTCTACTAAATCAATATAGTTGCTTTTTAGCATATTTGATAAGCTATTTACATGTTTACATAGTATATACTTGATCAAAAGTTATGAGCCAAAAACCTAGCGTGTCCCATAACCGGAGACACTGCTTTACTATCTTATGTATATTATTTTATGTATGAGATCTCCTTTCTGGACTAAGACCATACAGTTATAGCTTGCTAATAATTGAGTTCATGTTTATTTTTACGCAATGATTTTTCAACATTTAGTTTGCGACAAAAAATATTTAATTTTTATATATATATTTTAATTTTTTTTCTGTAATGCGTTCTGAGTTTTAACATAAGAAAATTTCAATTTCTCCAAAATATTTTTGAAATTCGTTAATTCGACAATTCTGAAACATTTCTTAAAGTTTTTATAAAATTTAGTATTTATTTGCATGAAAAATAATACTTGGAAAAACTATAATTGCTATCTGGTCACCCTTTAGTATAAAACTGTTCAGTGCTTTTACTCTTTCTTCACAATGTTTTGAATGGGAGCGATACGAAATCTCAAGCAACAAAATCTCCACCATAGACAAAATCTCCAAGGTACAAAATGTACAAAGCCAAAATGACAAAGACAAAAATCCACTTTATCCAAAGACAAAATCTCCAAAATCATAATATCAAAGCTAAAATCTCTAAAGTTTTTATTCTTATTTCTTTTTAAATTAAAGCACCATTTATGAACTCGAGCGAGTTTATAATTTGTCCCTTTTAGAAATTTATAGATTTTGTCCCCTGCTATTTTGAGTTTGGCTATTAAGTTTTTGATATTTTGGATTTTGAGATTTTATACCTTGGAGATTTTGGCTATGGATCTTTTGACTTGGAGATTTTGATTTGGAGATTTTGTCCTGGATTTTGTGCAACCCATTTTCAATTCACGCCAACTTTTTCGATAAAATAAACATATAAAAGCAAAAACCAAGGACTCCAAGTATTTCTTTAGATTTAATGAAAACTTGCAATAGTTGAAGGAACACGCGGATACTCAAATTAAAAGTAGGGAGGGGAGGTTGTTGGCTCAAAAGATTGAATTAAATATATTAAAAAGCAAAGATGTAGGCGTCGAAGGTCAAAACTTTGTATTTGGAATTTTTTTTACTTTAGGTAACGATGCTATATTCAAAAATTCATTGTACTAGGATTTTTTAATAGTTTTCCTGATATGAGAATTTTATTGGTGTCAAGCAAACGAAAAATTTTTAAACTTTCTTATCATTAAGAAAATTGAAAAAGTTAGTATACATTCACATACATATATTGCATAAAAAATGCATATTCATTGTATCAAACACTCCAAGTGGTGTTTGTAGCCCTTTCAATAGCCAAGAATTCTTTCATATGTTGTTTAAACGTATCTCCAAATTCGAACAAACTTTTCAGTGTTTTTAAGTTAAATTTTTTACAAAAGAGCCGTTACCGCGGTAGCCCGGGTTCAATTCCAGCTCAGACAGAAAGTTTTTCAATGGAATTAATTTTTCTGTTCGGTCGTCACCTCTCTGCATACAATGGCACACCTCAAAGAGTAAAAATTGGCATGCAAAGTTTCTTGAGAACTTAAGCCGTTCGGAGTCGGCATCCATTTTCGGAATCCACATTTTCCAAAAGATTCAGCGTCAAAAGAATTTTGAAAAATACAATGTACAGATTTTTTTAACAGTTTTTTTATGAATAGATAAGAATAAAATGGATTTTCTTTTTCACAAACAAAAGCATTTCTTTCCGAACCACTCCATAGTTGCAATAATTTGCACAAAAAACAACTGATACTTGCAGTTCCATTTTGATTGTTTTCAAGTCCTTTTAATATATCTCTTTAAGGAGGATTATACACCCAGAACTCTTTTTTTGCATTTTTATTTTCTTTAAGTTTCAAGTCTCAAGAATATGTGGTTAAAATTACAAGTCGATATCTTAAAAAATAAAAAGTTATAGCCTAGTGTGTGAGTTGCGAGTGTCAAGAGTTGCGAGAGAGATTTCTAGCTTTGAAATGTTCAAACTCGTTTTTCTCAAAACTATGTTTTCAAAGTCGGTGACCACAATTTTTCCGAAACTCAGTGAACCGATCGTTTCAACTTTTTTGCAGGATTAGTCTATACCTACATAATAATCTAGTACTTGCCGTAGGATTTGTTTTTCGTTACTTCGTTCATTAGTTATAGGCAAAATAATATCGAATTTTTGGTTGAAAAATACTTTACGTTAGGAAGTACTCCATTTTATCAAAAATCGATATTTTAAAAATCGGTTACGACTAACACTTGTTTTAGGTATATAATCTTCAATACCTAATCTTCAAGATAGGTTCAATAGTCTTTTTCGTTTTTTTGTTTCAGATGAATTTTGGAGGAGCAATCTTGGTCAACGGTTTCCAACTTTTTTTCCACAGTGCTCTATAAAAACACTGTATATACCTTAATATTAAATTTTTTCAGTAAATTAAGTTAATAAATTGAGTATGTTTAAGCAAATTAAACATACTCTTGAATGTGTATATTTTTAGGTACACAAACCCTCATTAAAAAATATTCATTAGATTTCCTCAAAAAAAAAATTCACAGACATGACCTTTGTTTTCGGCTTCTATATATACTATCCCTTAAACTTCGTTATTTACCACACTATTTTTGAATTCAACACACATATTTTACTTTTAAAATGGCTTCTCAATAAGCCAAAAGAATTCAAACGAATCCGCATTCTCGGACATTTTAATCGTTAACGATTATCGCTTTCGAATCGTTTTCGAATCGTTTTCGAATACGCGAACTGGAGAAATCACCTCTCGTTAACGAGTTAAGGAATGCGATTCGTTAACGAGTCCGAAAAATCAATTCATTAACGAGGCCGAGAAAACGATTCGTTAGCGAGTTCGAGAATACGATGAAAATATTTTATTTTAATAACAACAATTTTTTTCATTGTTAAGCATAGTACTCTGCTCAGTTTCAAGATAAATTCCACTCAAATCTCTATACAAAATATGACAGCTGCGAAACAAGCGTGGAAATTTTCACAACATTTTCGTTAGAGCAGTACTCTGTTTCGCAGCGTGAAATTATCGCAACATGCTTCTGAGACACTTTTTCACGACATTTTAATTGTATTGCCTATATATTTTGAAGTGTACATTTTTTCACGACAATTTAATTGTACTGCCTCTTTATTTTGAAGTGAAAAGATAGAGATCATATGAAATTTCCCAACTCACTCTCTGAGTCTCTCTGAGAATCGTTGTTGTAGGAAATCCTCGTAACAAACTTTAAGTCAGAAATTTCACGCAACCAAAAATATATTAATGTTGTCAGCAAAATTTCACGATTGCAAACGTAGTACCACGTAGTACTATGCTTTAGCTGCTAAAAATACGTCAATTAAAATAAAAAAAAATTTCATCATTTTTATATCAAAAAATTCTATGTCTTTTCATATATTTTTGTATGGATCCGAGATCTCGTGCTCGTTTCGAGCTTATTTACGAGTTCGACTTTTTATATGAAAATATATAATTTTTTAATAAAAAATATTTTTCCATTGTAAGCTTCTAAAAATACGTCAACTAAAAAAAATTTCATTACTTTTATATGAATTTTTATATATTTTTCTATGGGAAATATATGAAAAATTTCTAAGTCTTTTCAAATAATTTTGTATAGATCCAAGATTTCATGTTCGTTTCAAGCTCGTTAACGAGACCGAGATCTCGTGTTTGTTTTAAAATCATAACAAAGACGACTATGTTATATGAAAATTTTTTTTTATAAAAACAACTTTTTTCATTGTTAGCTTTCATACGTCAATTGAAATAAACAAATTTCATCATTTTTATGTGAATTAATTCTAAGTCTTTTAATATAATTTTATATTGATCCCAGATCTTTGTTTCCAGCCCGTTTACAAATCCAACTTTTTATATAAAAATATTTAATTTTAATTAAAACTATTTTTGCATTGATAGCTGCTAAAAATACGTTAATACAAAAAAAATTTATGATTTTTTATATGAAAAAATATAAATAAAGAAATATATAAAAAGTCTTTTTTTATAATTTTCTATGAAAAAATTCTAAGGCTTTTCACATAATATTGTATGGATCCGAGATCTCTTGGTCGTTTCGAGCTCGCTTACAAGTTCGACACTTTTAAATGAAAATATTTAATAAAACAATTTTTTTATTGTAAAGCATAGTACTCTGATCAGTTTCATGTGAAATTCCACTCAAATCTCCATATAAAAAGTGACAGCTGCGAAACAAGCGTGGACATTTTCACAACATGTTCGTCAGAGCAGTACTCTGTTCCGCTGCGTGAAATTATCGCAACATGTTTCTGAGCAACATTTTGTCACGACAATTTAATTGTATTGCCTATTTATTTTGAAGTGTACATTTTTTCACGACAATTTAATTGTACTGCCTATTTATTTTAAAGTGAAAAGAGAGAGATCATATGAAATCTCCCAACATATTCTCTGAATCTCTCTGAGAAACGTTGCCATAGGAATTTCTAGCAACAAACTTTAAGTCAGAAATTTCACGCAACAAATAAATAGATAATGCCAGTGAAATTTCACGCAAAAGAACAGAGTAATAGGCCTTAAGCATAGTACTCTGTTCAGTTTCATGTGAGATTCCACTCTTATCTCCATATAAAAAGTGACAGCTGCGAAACAAGCGTGGAAATTTTCACAACATGTTCGTCAGAGCAGTACTCTGTTCCGCTGCGTGAAATTATTGCAACATGTTTCTGAGCAACATTTTTTCACGACAGTTTAATTGTATTGCCTATTTATTTTAAAGTGAAAAGAGAGAGATCATATAAAATCTCCCAAATTATTCTCTGAGTCTCTCTGAGAAACGTTGCTTGATTTCCTCGCAACAAACTTTAAATCAGAAATTTCACGCAACAAATAAAAAGATGTTGCTAGCGAAATTTCACGCAAACGAACACAGTACTAGGCTTTAAGCATAGTACTCTGTTCAGTTTCATGTGAGATTCCACTGAAATCTCCATATAAAAAGTGACAGCTGCGAAACAAGCGTGGAAATTTTCACAACATGTTCGTCAGAGCAGTACTCTGTTCCGCTGCGTCAAGTTATTGCAACATGTTTCTGAGCAAAATTTTTTCACGACAATTTAATTGTACTGCCTATTTATTTTGCAGTGAAAAGAGAGAGATCATATGAAATCTTCCAAATTATTCTCTGAGTCTCTCTGAGAAACGTTGCCATAGGAATTCCTCACAACAAACTTTAAGACAGAAATTTCACGCAACAAATAAATAGATGTTGCCAGCGAAATTTCATGCAAACGAACAGAGTACTAGGCTTTAGCTGCTAAAAATAAATCTATTAAAACAGAACAAATTTTCATAATTTTTATATGAAAAAATTCTAAATGTTTTTATTTAATTTTGTATGAAGAAATTTATGGAAATTTTTTTTATAAATCATTTTATTTAGTATTCATTTTAATGTTAATAATTTTCACTGTTAAATTTTTCAGGTTTTTCTTAGGAAAAGTCACTTAGAAAAATTTATGAATCCGAGATCTCGGGTTCGTTTCGAGCTTGTTTGCGAGTCCGAGATTTCGGATTCGTTAGCGAGCTCGTTTACGAATCGTTCTTTGTTTGGTGTTTATTGGGTTGTCAATACCTTTAAAATTGTTTTTCAAGGCTTTTAAATTAGTTGAAGGGCATTTTGCAATAACGTAATAAGCCACATGATCTTAAAATCGATTTTTTAAAAATCAAAGAGATTTTTACTATTTCTTATAACATTTCACGCCTATATGAAAAAGTTTTCTTGTTCAATTTTATTTCTTTATACAAAAATAAACTTTTTGAAAACTTTAACCTTAATTTTAACTTTAACTTTAACTTTAATCGCTTTAAGTCGATTATTTAAAAATAATTTTTTTATCTGGCTTATCATGTTCTTGCAATAAGCTTTTCACTAGAAGCTTTTGCTTACCGTGAATGACAGTTTTATGTGATTGCTTTGTAATTTTGCGCCACCAGCAACCATACTAGAAATTGCGTATTATTTTTATTATAAACAAAGCAAAAACTACAATTTTACAAAAAAAAACACAGATAAAATTAAATCGCAAATTTAACACTAATATATATAGGTACTTGTTCTATATCAACTTTGTGTATCTAAGAAACTGCGTTTACTTCCTTCCGACTGCGAGTGCGTTTTGTGTGCAACTGAAGATGAGAAAATGGATATGTCCAGACTTGCCGATAAACACGCGCCCAATGCTAGCAATACAAGCAACACAAGGAATTGTGTACTTTTTTGTTGTTGTTTATTTACAAAAATCAAGGGTATAAGAACAACAAAAACAACAATAACAATAACAACAGCGAAACAAATCATCACATATTGAAGCAATAAAACAAACAACAACAATTGAAACCTTAAGATACATCTATAGAGTATGTGTTTATCTATCATTGAGGAAGTGAAGGTAGTCATATATCCTGCTATGGTTTGGCCATATACCTTCATGTAGTTGCTGTTGTGTCGGTCTTTCCTGCAGCTATTCCCTAAATAATACTAAGTAAGCGCATCAAACACTGGAGTGTCTTAAGCATGCTTAAGTTGCTTGCTTGTTGTTGCTATTTGGTTTCTTATACTTGTTCTCATCTTTGTGTACTCGTATCTGTGTTATTGACAGCATTCTCAATACTTTTTTCAGACTTTGAAATTATTTTATCTTGTTAAGGCTTGTTAGTTGTTAATTTTTGTTTTTTTTTTTTCATTTTAACTTGTTATCTTGCACAACGGTACCACAAACATTATCTACGCTATTTTTGGAAAATACCCAGTCAGTCTGCATGCCTGTCTGCCTGCCTTCCTACCTATTTCCCTGAGTGTCTCGTAGAGCGATAGGAAGTGCCAAAAATAGTTACAAAAACGCCAGCTCATTTTGGATTTACTTAAAATTCAATACCAATGCCACTTCGAATTGTAGAAGGAGATGATTGTGGATTACAATTTCAATGCGTTTCTCAATTTGTTCATGTACATTTTCTCGATATTATGTGTGAAGTTTTTGGTGGGTACTCTTTGAATTTTTCTAATAACTTGCTAAGTAATTAATTGTTGAATGAGACGTGCTTTCTTGTCGGTTTCAAAATGTTAGGAACGACTTTGAAATAAACAAATTGAGTCAGTGAAAATATAACGAAACTAATGCGGAATATCTATAATTTTCTATGAAGAAAATAGAAAAAGAGGGGGAGTTATAATTACTTAATGTATGGTATGTGTAACATTTTTAGTGAGTGATAAGTTAAATTCAAACCCGAAACCCTTTCTTTTTTAATTTCTGTTCTATAATATCAATCACTAAGAAAAATTTTCATTTTGGAAATGACTTCCTAATCAACTCTCTTCATGGCTTTTCTTTTACATAAGTAAGCTTATTATTAAAATTTTTTTCTAAATGACCTTGTTATTTGTTATGTTGATTTTATATGATTTAAATACAAATTCTAAATGTTTGATAGTTTAAATCATACTTGATTCTTATTACATACTTGATAAAGAGAAATTAAGAGCGAAATATAATCGCTCAATTTATCAGATCGGTTATTTAAATATTAAAAAAAAATCCCAAAAAAAGCTTTAATAAATTTGCTTCTAAATAAATAAAATAAATTAAAATAAAATTCAATAAAACAGTTTGCTGCACAGTAATAGAGCAAATAAATAAAATTTGATTCCTTTTAAGATTAAAAAACTAATGACACTTCAAGTTATTTATTAGCGTGGCTTTGAATCGACCATTTTAGGTTAGCTGGTTCAATAAAAATTTACAGCAACAAAACTAGTTGGTATGCTTTATTACAAATTTTGTTTTGTTTTTTTTTTTTTTTTTTGTGGAAAACAAAACAAATCAGCTAGTTTCATTGCATTAATAGAAATAAAAAAAGCCATGCAACCACTTAGTTGAAGTTCGTGTGTTGTTGAGCTTTGCGAAACTTGTTTGAAAATGTGTGCTAACAACACTGAAGACAACAAAAACAACAACAACCGCCAACCCCCAGACAACAAACGTTGTTGCATTTTTCAGCAGTTGATATTAATAAATTAGTATGTAGTATGACTACATTAAAAAAAATTATTTATGAAATTAACAAGAACATCAGCAAAAAGTTGCAAAATTTGACGAAAAGTAACAAACTTGCGAAAAAGTTTAGTCACCAACCTTGAATAGGCGTAGATGTTGTGGGGCTTCAGTTATGTTATGTTATGTTATGTTATGTTATGTTATGTTATGTTATGTTATGTTATGTTATGTTATGTTATGTTATGTTATGTTATGTTATGTTATGTTATGTTATGTTATGTTATGTTATGTTATGTTATGTTATGTTATGTTATGTTATGTTATGTTATGTTATGTTATGTTATGTTATGTTATGTTATGTTATGTTATGTTATGTTATGTTATGTTATGTTATGTTATGTTATGTTATGTTATGTTATGTTATGTTATGTTATGTTATGTTATGTTATGTTATGTTATGTTATGTTATGTTATGTTATGTTATGTTATGTTATGTTATGTTATGTTATGTTATGTTATGTTATGTTATGTTATGTTATGTTATGTTATGTTATGTTATGTTATGTTATGTTATGTTATGTTATGTTATGTTATGTTATGTTATGTTATGTTATGTTATGTTATGTTATGTTATGTTATGTTATGTTATGTTATGTTATGTTATGTTATGTTATGTTATGTTATGTTATGTTATGTTATGTTATGTTATGTTATGTTATGTTATGTTATGTTATGTTATGTTATGTTATGTTATGTTATGTTATGTTATGTTATGTTATGTTATGTTATGTTATGTTATGTTATGTTATGTTATGTTATGTTATGTTATGTTATGTTATGTTATGTTATGTTATGTTATGTTATGTTATGTTATGTTATGTTATGTTATGTTATGTTATGTTATGTTATGTTATGTTATGTTATGTTATGTTATGTTATGTTATGTTATGTTATGTTATGTTATGTTATGTTATGTTATGTTATGTTATGTTATGTTATGTTATGTTATGTTATGTTATGTTATGTTATGTTATGTTATGTTATGTTATGTTATGTTATGTTATGTTATGTTATGTTATGTTATGTTATGTTATGTTATGTTATGTTATGTTATGTTATGTTATGTTATGTTATGTTATGTTATGTTATGTTATGTTATGTTATGTTATGTTATGTTATGTTATGTTATGTTATGTTATGTTATGTTATGTTATGTTATGTTATGTTATGTTATGTTATGTTATGTTATGTTATGTTATGTTATGTTATGTTATGTTATGTTATGTTATGTTATGTTATGTTATGTTATGTTATGTTATGTTATGTTATGTTATGTTATGTTATGTTGTGTTGTGTTATGTTATGTTATGTTGAGTTAAGGTAAGTTAAGTTAAGTTAAATTAAGTTAAGTTAAGTTAAGTTAAGTTAAGTTAAGTTAAGTTAAGTTAAGTTAAGTTAAGTTAAGTGAAGTTAAGTTAAGTTAAGTTAAGTTAAGTTAAGTTAAGTTAAGTTAAGTTAAGTTAAGTTAAGTTAAGTTAAGTTAAGTTAAGTTAAGTTAAGTTAAGTTAAGTTAAGTTAAGTTAAGTTAAGTTAAGTTAAGTTAAGTTAAGTTAAGTTAAGTTAAGTTAAGTTAAGTTAAGTTAAGTTAAGTTAAGTTAAGTTAAGTTAAGTTAAGTTAAGTTAAGTTAAGTTAAGTTAAGTTAAGTTAAGTTAAGTTAAGTTAAGTTAAGTTAAGTTAAGTTAAGTTAAGTTAAGTTAAGTTAAGTTAAGTTAAGTTAAGTTAAGTTAAGTTAAGTTAAGTTAAGTTAAGATAAGTTATATTGAGTTAAATTAAGTTAAGTTAAGATAAGTTAAATTGAGTTAAATTAAGTTTAATTCAGTTAATTTAAGTTATGTCAATTCAAGACAACTTCAGTTAAATAAAGTTAAGCTTAATTTTCTTAACAAAGACACTGTTGAGTGCCTTCCCTGCACACATTTGGAAGAGAAGTTGATTTTGTGAAGCACTTGCGATTTGACCAAGGGTTCTTTGGAAGATGGATCGCTTTTCGATCGCCCAAGCGATGAATTCGCTATTCAAGAAAAACTTTCAAAATCTTCCTTCGCTTATTGCGACGATCGGTGGAAGATGGATAGCTTTTCAATCACTCAAGCGATGAATGCCCGATTCAAGAAAAATTTTCAAAATATTTTTCGTTTATTTTGGATATCGTTGGAAGATGAAGCGCTTTTCGATCGCGCAAGCGTTGAATGCGCAACTCAAGAAAAATGTTCATAATCTTATTTCTATCATTCCGGCGATCGTTGGAAGATGGCTTTTCAAAACATTTCAAAATCGATCGTTGGAATATGAAGCATGCTATTTTTTACTGCTTTACTAAAAATAATCATCGATAAAATTTTTAAAAATTATTTTTTTGTTTTCAATTTCCGTATGGAAACAGAATTTATAGCAGCAAAATTTCGCGGTGGTCTTTTGAATCTTTTTGTGACCCTTCGCAATAAATCGCTGAGAAACCCTAAAAGCGATTCCTATGGCATTCTTGTTGGCATGCTAATGAATCGCTTAAGACCCTTCTTGCCGATTCGTGTGCGACTTTTCCCGCGAATCGCTAAGAACTTATCCGTGTGATAAGTTTGAGACTCTTCCCAGCGAATCGCTTTAGACCTTTCTCGGCGTTGCATTAGCAAATCTTCCGGGTGAATTGCTTAAGAGCCTTTTCGGCGATTCGTTAGTTAATCTTCCCAGCTAATCGCTTATGAACCATTTAAGCGATTTGTTTGCGAATCTTCCCGTCGAATCGCTTTTATAGCCTCAGCTGCTATACTGTCGGTAAGGGCGTAGGCAGGATGAAAATTAGGGAGGGGGAAGGCAAAACCTTTTAAATTTTGTTTACCATATCTGTCATTCATACATTTTACAAGTCAATGCAAACAGTTCAAAATGAATTTATAATGTCTTATACCTGATGTTTTCATGTTTTCTGTGGCGTTTTAAAATAACATCTTAAGTTTAAAAATCATGTTTCGAGAAATATTGCTTCAAAATTTGCAATCGCCATACAAGTTGTATGAAAGGGTGTTTCGTTTTTGTGTCATAACCTTGGCTACGGTCATGCTAGAAACTCCAGATTTTGTGTTCTTATAGTGCTGTATGTGTGAAAGAGAGCTACATCAATAACTCAGATCTGCCTTAATTCGACTTAAGATGTTATTGTAAAACGCCACATATATAATCGAGCTAAATGGGAAAAAGATTTTCAACTTATGTGTATCAAACAAACGCAAGCCATGAGATCAAATAAAGTTACAATAATTGAATTAAGGTTAAATTCATTTTTAAAAAATATTATCGATTAAAAATTCACTCTAAAAAAATCAACTAAAATATGCAAAAACTCAAACTAAGGAAAACTCAACCAAACAATACAAAAAATTAAACTAACGTAAAAAAACACAAACTACGAAATACCGGCACTACGAAAAATCGCCCAAATATAATGAAAAATTGCATAAATGAAAAGTGGCCCAAAAAATAAAATGAAAATCGCCCAAAGAAAAAATCACCCAAAAGTAAAATGAAAAATCGCCCAAAAAAAATTAAAATCGCCCAAAATAAAATGAAAAATCGCCCAAAAAATTAAAAATCATCCGATTTTATATGAAGAAATTTTGGGCGATTTTTCATTTTTTTTTTTGGGCGATTTTTCGTTGCGCGATTTTTCATAGCCCCCGAAATACCAAGCACACTGGTCAATTAAAAAAAAATAATGAGGAACCAATACAAAATAAGAATGTATTAAAAAAAAACACAACATCCCAGCAAAATATTTGAGAAAATAAGGCATGCATTCTTAGGGACACTGCTTCTAGAAGACATTATATAGATATTTTTTTAGCTATATCGAGAAGCGCTTTCAAGAAGCATTCTCATAAACTACTTTTGGAAGGTATTCAATTAGTATTTAAATTTAATAAACGTAAAAAAAGTGCATATAACAATAATATATATTTTAGATATTTGTCGTGTAATTTTTTAAATAACAAAATCCCAGCCGCTTCTAACACTAAAATGCCGTACAAATCGGAAAAGGGGACAGGAAAACTCTCAACAAAACCCAAACACTTTGGGGAAATCGGGAATAAGAGATATTTTTCGTGGGATTTTTTAAACCCCCCCCCCCCTAACCATTATATGGTATGCCTTAAAGTTCTCCTGGAAAACACCTACTAGAATCCTTTCATTGAACGGCTCAAAGAAATCTTCCATTTAAAAAATTCTGGGAGCACTTCTAGAGAAGACTAAGGAAGGCATTCCTTCCAATGACATGCATATGTTAAAAGAGTGCCTTCTGGGTATGAAAGTTGAAGGGATGGAATTCAAGACTTTCCCTTTCACTTGACCTTCTTTTGGAAGCACTTTATTTTCCTGGGATAACGAAATATATAATTGAAAATAGTTTTTAAAGATATTAAAAATAAAAGAAAATAAATTTTTTCTTATTTGAATATCAATCGGCAAGGAATTTTCGCAAAACGGTCAATAGTTTCGACTAGATTATTTTCTTGGTTTTCTGCAACAAATTTACGATGAACACTCAACTTGCAAAAACTTGAAATGTCGCTCTGACTGTAGTTTCAAATGAAAAATTTGCTACGATTCACGTACCGCTGGCAATAGCCGAGCCTGTTTTGTTTTAGGTATTTGAAATGTTTTACTTCTTTTTTTTTTTGTGCGATCCGATCAAGTGACGAAAAAACAGAGGTGAAAAATATTTTGAAGCATTCTGGTATTAGCAATTCCCATACTTATTCGGTTACTACCGATACTCAAATCTTTGCATAACGAAAAATAAAATAAAAATGTTCATATTATCGACTCCATGTAAATACATATCTAAGTTTTTAACTTTCCGTTTGACAGTATTAATTTCCAGATAATATTAGACCATTACTAACCGGCTTGGACAAAATTATATAATATCGCTTTAAAAGTACTGATTTGCTTTTGACTTTTCCAGCTCTTGTTTCAAAGAAAAAGGTAAAACCACACAATAAAAAGGATCACATATAGTAACTACTAAAAGAGCCATCGATTAAATAAAAAATCCCAGATTTAGGAGGGCAGTTGCCCCCTGTATTCCCCTCTGCCTACTCTCTTGACTGTCGGCGATACCCGGATGACTCCCAAATGAGTTCGCTGGCGAGTCTCATCTTCCAAGCAATTCGCTGGCGATTTTGAGGCGATTGAAAATGTTGCATATGTTGTTGCAGAGTCCCGTGATGTAAGCCAAGCCCAGAATAACATGTAAGTAAGTTGACCCAATTTTAATGTAATCCAAACAAGTTGACAGAAACAGCAGTAGTATCTATCAGATTCAGACAACTAACTAACTGCATTAACCAGTGCCACATAAGAAAACCAGTATCAGCGGAAAAGTAATTCCAAGCAATTTTCTCCCAGCCAAACAAACAGTCAGCTTCAAACAAAACCCGACTCGTGTCCAAAGCTTCTCACAGCTGTGACCAACACAACAGGAAAAAAAAACATCATTGCACCGGAAGCTTATGAAATTAACTAATGTCAACTCTAAATTATCTACAATTGATAAGCGAGAAAAAGCAATGTATGCTGCAGGAAATGCATAACTTATCTATACAAATACAGTTGAGTGAATAACAGGCGCCGGATTATGTGATCAGCCGGTTTTGGCCACGATTGATATTCTGCACCATCAAAATACAAGTTATCGTCGATATTCATTGCTGTTTAAACATTTGAATAACGTCAAGCAAATGCAAAATATGTAGGAATTGGCAAGAAAAATTTTGCATAATTTTACAGCGGTGCACAATCAGAAGTTTGGGAAGTAGGCCTGGGTAACGGCATGATCCGAAAAAAATAATAAGAAATAAGAAGTAGCAATTGCTAAGAAAGAAAAAAAAACTAGATATAGGCCAGTCAGCCCACACCACGCGCCTTCGTCTAAAACTAAACCTGTTCATGTTGCATGCCCGCAGAAAATCGAACGCTAAATTCGAAACTTAGCCAACGTTTTAGCTGGCAGACGTTAAACTCTAACAAACAGACTACAACACAAGCTATGACTAAGAGAAGGCGCTGATATTTTTTCTTTTTTTTTTGCATTGGCCACAATCTTTTCTGTTTTTGAACTGTTGTGCAACTCAAAGTTAATAACTATTTATTAAAGTTGCTTAAATTCTTCTAAGCAATTTATTGAAACCGTGTAAATATATAGATTTATTTTTTTAATTTATGATGATATTTTTTGAAATTCTTGCATAATAATTAAAATTGTATGACTTTGTTTGTTTTGAACTTTATTAACTTTAACTTATGTCGTAAGTCTTAGAATGAGCAAGTTTGCAAAACATAATTTATGTGTGAATAATAAAACCATTCTTAGCAAAATCTCATACGTTATAAGTTTAAAGTTAACTTAATTTACATATAGAACTAAAAATCTAGAAATGTTGCATGAGGCAAGCAAAAATATTATTGAGGTTGCTATTTCGACTGATGGTTTTTTGAGAACTTTACCGTTCTTATGAGAAAGACATTAAGACCTTAACCCTTAACTGGTGCACCTCAAAAAACGCAAACTAACAGTGCATCTCACAGACAGTCTCAGAGACCACACCAATTAAAAATGCTATAAAAAATTAAATTGAGGTAAAAATAATGTTGTTTTGTTTTAAAGAATTTCTAAAATAAAGTCTTTTTCTATTTAAATATTATGTTGTGAATTTTTTTTAATAATTGAATTGAGTTTAATTGAATTTTGAATTGAACAATAAGATAAATACACACCTTTGGTTTTTTGTTGTTGTTGTTGTGGTCCCACAGACTAGGTGTACTAGTTAAGGGTTAGCATTAAGTTATTCGTAGAGTGCCTATCCTTGAAATAAAAAAATTTAAAAAATAAACTAAGCCCCAATATACCCCAATTTTATACAATAAAACATCAAAATAGCGGTATAAGACTCAAAAAGATAAGACTTATATTTTTTTAACACTTTGGGACTTACTTTCTATTATACCTGTTTTTTAATTTAATAGAGTCGCCACAAGCGAAATAAGTTTTGAGTTTAACAATTAAATGTTTCATATAAAACTTGCTGGTTTGGTAGACATTGCTCTACCCTTTCCGGTAGTTTGTAATAGATTTCTACTACAACGCCCTCTGGTGTTAAAGACATATCAAAATTGATAGCGACAAAATACTCATCGCTTTTAAAAACAACTTTATGCAAATTTTCATGCCATTCATATGAGAGGTTTAAAAGTTTTTATCAATTTTGTAAAAGATTTGTACTACAGCGCCCTCTGGTGTTAAAGAAAGATAAAAATTGATAGCACCAAAACAGTAATCGTACCTAAAACTTCCTATACACGAATTTTCATGTTAATCGTATAAACGGTTTAGTGGTTTTCAGTGTTTACCTAATCGCAGCGCCACTTTAATTGGGCGCCTTATATAAATTTAATTTTATACTAGCTTTATACGCCCCCTTTTCCAACGCCCATAGAATGTTATCAGTGGAACGCTACGTGTAAATTGTGGTCGAATAATGAAAAAATATTTCTAAGACTCTGCGACCTATAATTCGAAAGCAATTCGATATCGCAAATTTGGGTTGTGTGGGATGTGCCACGTCCCCTTGTTTAACACCCATAAAATTTGATCAGTAAAATGGCACGTGTAAATCGTGGTCGAATACTGAATTCCTAGGCTGTGCGGCCTATAACTTCAAAGCTATTCGATATCGGAAATTTTAGCTGTCTAGCTGGGACGTGCACCGCCCCATTTTCCTCTTTAAACCTGGCCTGAATTTAAGACAACCTCTCTAACAAAACCTACGCATGAATGCAAACCAATTTGGAAAGTTTCATCGCGATCGGATGAACGTTGTAGAAATGCATTCAGGACACACAAGCAAACTTACATTCATTTTTACATATATTAAGATTATTACTTCTTGAGATCCTTCTCATATCAATTTTATTTTATAATCTTACTTCTTAATACCCCGTTTTATAAAACATATACAATTTTCTTATGCTTAAAAAGGGGAATAGTTCCATTTTATGATAAAAAAGAAACGACTTAGTGGATTATAACTCGTTTGGAGTAACTCGGATCATCGAATTACTTTTGATTAGAAAAACGCTTTACGTTAACACTGGTATCAAAACTATTGACTTTATCCTGCACTGAAACAAGTATTCTTTTAAAAGAAAAATTGCTTTTATGATAATTTCATAAAAAAAAAACAATTTGCTGCTTGTAACGGACTAAAAACTATTAATCAACGGACACCTTTACACTGCAGGAATAGCCATTACACTCATAATATTTATCTACATCTATAGTATTTTAAAAAATTCCACTGTTTTTTACCAGTAAACTCCAAAAGAACTGGGCTGATTTTTATGAAATAAAAATTAACATGTCTAATTTCTGATAAGCATTTTATAGGTATTTTTCGTTTAAAATTTTAATTACAGGTATATTTAATAAAAGTGTTACCATTATTAAAAACTCATCCCAGATGCAGCGCATGGCTTAGTCGTTTTCTTTCACGCATTTTTGTTGCGAGAGTTTCTGTAAACTCCATGTTGCTCCCTTCTCTTCTCTTTTGGGCTTAGCTAGCACAACGCAAAAAAAAAATAAATGAGCAAGGCAAAAAGTGATATACATTTATATATGGTTGAATAATACAGGTAGTCTCGTGGCTAATCGTGATCTCTTTGACAATACTACCAGAATTGTCAAAATCAGTTTTTTTTTAAAGATAATGAGAAAAATTAAATTACTCCAATTGGATATTTTTGTGTTGTGTTTAAAAACTTGAATAAAAGTGAATTACTTATTTTTTTAATTAAAATGAAGTGCGCGTTGTGCTAAAAAGATTTGGACAAGGAAAATGGGCCGAGTTTTCGTATTCCAGCTGACGAGCCTAGAATACAACGATGAAACATGGCATGCGCCAGAAATTTTAAAAAAGATGCTCGTGTTTGCTATAGGCACTTCCACGAAAATGATTTTTGGGACCTCATATAAATTACTTCAACAGCTGCACAAAATCCTATTTTAATTGATTGATCAATAAAAAATTTAAAAAGCAAAATAGTTTCAGCCATGACAGATTATTGTTAATTGTGCCTTTCTCATCGCATTCTCATCAATTGCAGATTTTGTATGAGCTCAGTTGCCCTTTGACAGTTATGGTAGTTCGCTCTCAGCTGTGCGACTACCTCTATTCTTCTACCATGCATTTATAAGCAGTGCTGCGCTCCAAAAAAATAAAAAACAAAACAAAAGAAGATATTTTTTATTTCATATGACATGTGTTGTCTTATGAACTACATTTCCGTTCATAGAAACGGTTTGCTTGCCATTGTAAAGGTGTCGTACATTTTTTAGTATATATTATAAATGGAAAGGAATTAATTACATAGCATTCAAAGAGCACTGTTGCACAAATGAGCGGAACCAAATTTTGACTGGTGACCTATGATCCGAGTAATGAGGGTTAAGAAGAATTAAGTTTTATTTTCAGAAAAATTATAGGTGTTTCGAAGAATTGTTGAGGAAGAAAACATAATAGAACCATCTTTTACATTCGACTTCTCTACGAATCACCGGGGGGAATACCAGCTATGAACAATTTTCGGCAATTTTCTTAATTTAATGAGTTTTTACAGGGGGAGAGGGGTCCCCAAAAGGCTGGCTTCAAGAAGACAAACTTCAACGCTTCAAAAATAGCAAACGCTAGGCATTTTTAATGTTCTGTTTACTAAAATCTACGCTACAGTGCCTTAACATACGCTACGTTAGTGTTCATTTTGGTTCGCTTCTTTACAGGCAGTTGGTCGAATTTTAACCGCAGGCGATACTTGTATATTTAAAAATAGCGAAGATATTTGCATCAAAAGTTAAAACATTGTTTGTCTTTCCCATTCTTTTGTAGCGATGTTTTGTGAAAAATTTTTTGTTTCAGAACTTTATACAATTTTAAATATATACGAATTTTGCTGGTTATTTTAGTGCATGAATCGTCCTTTTTTGATATGTAGTTTAGATTTTAGGAGGAATTCGGGGCAAAAAAATAAAAAGTTCATAAAAAAGGACATTAGAAATGAACAAGAAATGTAATTTTTTAAAAGTCTTCCAAGTATTCAGTCTTGTGGGCAGTAGCTTAACGAACATTTTGGTGCATAAATCGTCCTTTTATGATATATGGTTAAGGAGTTATGGCTAAAAAACAAAAAAACTAGAAAATCACCAAAAATGACGTAGAAAACTAAGATTCTTGAAAAAAAATTTTTTTTTCTAAAAATGCAGTCTTGTGTATACATTAGGGCGGGTCGATTTGTAGGGAGTGAAAAAATTCACCAATTTCCTTATGATTTCCGTATTCTATGGGTTATTCCATGAAAATTTGCCGAAGGAACCATACCTCTATCGTTAAAATCGAGTCCCCTACTTTTTGTTGGTAAAAAGTTCAAAAGTTACGGGCATTTTTGTCCAAATTTTGGACCATTTTTCCATTTTTTTCATGATTTTGTCCAAGAATATTACTTTCATGGCCATTTTTTTGGCTCAATCCATTATTTAATTCAATTTACAATTCAAAACGAAGAGTTTAAGCCCAAATTTATCGAATTCGGTTGATTAATTCATGCGAAAATAACACATAAAACAAACTTTTTGATTTTTTTTCCCTTTTTATTTTTTTTTTCTACAAAAATTCAAATTAAGAGATAATAAAGTATCTATCAACCTATTATCAAAAAACAATATTCAATTTGAGTGTAGTAAAAGACAAAATGTGAAAAAAAAACATTATTTTTTCTGAAAGTCTTGTTTGCTTTCAAGTCTTGGTGTTTTCGTACGGCTCTCTAATGTCGTCGCCATAGCGACTTCTACATTCTTTCCTGTAACTCGTTTAGCAGTGGCTAAAATTGAGCCAAAAAAATGGCCATGAAAGTAATATTCTTGGACAAAATCATGAAAAAAATGGAAAAATGCTCCAAAATTTGGACAAAAATGCCCGTAACTTTTGAACCGTTGGACCAATGTTGGAGATTTTATTTTGTTAATTGATCAAAATGAGCTCACCTTTCCAACCTCGAAATCGCCTACTGGCGATTAAACCCGATCGATAGTTTTTGAGTTATGGATGTGAACGTGTAGGTAATATTTCATACGAACGTCAATTTGGGAAAAAATCTACCAACAAAAAGTAGGGGACTCGATTTTAACGATAGAGGTATGGTTCCTTTGGCAAATTTTCATGGAATAACCCATAGAATACGGAAATCATAGGGAAATTGTCGAAAAATAAATCGACCCGCCCTAGTATACATGTATTAGAAACATTTTGGAGCATAAATCGTCCTTGTAAGATGTATGGTTTGGTAGTTATGGCGAAAAATCCAGATGTTCTTCCTTATCTTCCTTAAAAGTGCTATTCCTATTATACCTGTATCATACTTGTCCATACTATATACCTGTCCATACTTAAATAAAAGATTCCTTACCTGATTTCCACTCGGGATATTTTTGGTGCCAAAATAACAAAAAAATTTTTTTTAATATAATAAGAAAATTTGTGTTACTTGAAAAGGGGCAGAAGGGGCGCAAGGGGCGTGGTCAAAACAAAGTATGTTAAAATCTAGTCTAAGATGCACATAATACATACGAATATGTATACAAAATTTGAGCAAAAACCATCCAGCCGTTTAGGATTGTATTGCGGTCAAACGAACAAACAACCAAACCGAAAATTGGTTTTATTAATAGAGGCAAGATGGAAACAGGAGGGGACAAGGTTCTTGACAGAAATCCTTTTCTATAAACTAAAATCTTTTAACAAAACTTGTAACATTTAACCGAAACTGGAATGACATGATAATCATTTGACTGATATGTCACTTATCTATCGTCTTAAAATCAACTCTGGCTCTCTTCATTTCATCTTTAAAGATCTGCTTCCAGAATTTTCAGATTCGATTTGAAACATCTTCAATTTAGAACTCACAAAGTCGCATCTTTATAAATGGTTTTTGAAAAATGCTTTTCAAATTTTTCTTTTTATGTTCAAAACATCACATTTAAAAGCTCTTTCAGAAACTCTTTCTAAAAAATATTTACTCTTGTTGTTTATGTATGAATTGTTTTTACTTTGCAGTTAAACACCGTTAAAGACGTGCTACGATTATGGTTTGGCGAAAATTTAATAATTTTTTTACGATTTCCACTCCAGTTGAAAATTAGGTCAACACTTTTCCGCACACATTGTTTGCGATAAAGCAAAAAAAATCCATTATTTTTTATGATTATTAATTTGCGTCTTTCACTCGATGCAATAACTCATAAACTACGTGAACGATTGAAGGAAAATAAAATATTAAAAAAAAATTAATCAATCAATCGATCAATTGCAAAAATGCATTCAGCTGCTAAGCAGACAAACGAACGAACGAAAATCAATTAACACTTCACAGCACAATATTTTGACCGACGACTGCACCGCAAGCAGGTGATAACTTCTTAACCAACAGTGCAGCAGCAGCAGCAGCAGCTGTAGTGAGAAAGGCTTTCAAGACTTTGAACGACTAAAGTGCTTGAAGTGCAGAACCACGCGTTGTTGAGACTCGATTTGAACTGATTTTGCGGAAAACTGCGCTGGAGTTCAATAGCATGGATAAAAGCTAGCTGCAGCAGCTTTACCAACAACAGCAGCAAAAATCCGCCTCATCTTAGTGCGATTTATGAATATACATTTTTATTTTTTCCTTTAACCCCCTTCTTCATTTTTAGCTTAAGCATTTTCTAAGCAGGTTGCTGCTTAGCAGGCAGCCAGGCATTTGGAAGCCATTAGAAGCCACTCGCCAAGCCAGTCACTCACTCAGTTGGCTGCACAAACAGCTCACCCGCCGCTCGCGCACCGGTTCCCAAGGAATCGCAGGCCAACCAAACAAGCTGGCAAACTTGTAGAGTCGAAGACATCGAAGACGAGATGAAGAAGACAACGATGACGAAGAAGAAGAAGAAGCAGCAGCGGCAGCAACAGAAGCCGCTGCCTACTGGCAAGAAGTTTTGCTGCAGTTTGGCCAACTAACCATGCGAGACTTGAAAGACATGTTATAGTGGTCGCTCCAGTGTTTGCTGCTGGTTTGTCTTTGAATCTAATGAGTCTACAGTCATGCGAAAAAGTTCGTAAAGTTTTGCAAAATTTTTTCGAGATATGATATAAATATAAATAACGCTAAAACCAAGGACCGAAAATAACAGTTATTTTTAAAATTTTAAGGAAAAAATCATTATGCAAAAATCTCTGCACAAAAGTATTAAATATGCCAATATGCTTGTTTAGCCTTTCACTATTCAAAAATATAGGGTTTTATGTTTTTAAGTTGTTTTGGTTTACTCACAAAATACAACTTCTTTTGAGTTTTATTTTTTTCCTCATGAATAACAGTTATTTTTCAAGATTTTTTTTCACACAACAAAATTTTTTATTGAATTTTATTTTATCTCTTACGAATATGTAACAGGTTTTTTATAATTTTATTCCTTTCATTACAAAACTTTTTTCTGCGTTTTTTTTTTCTTTACAAACAACAGCTATTTTTAAGTTTTAGTTTTTCAGATGACAATCTTGGTAGAGTTGATGGCTGTGATCTATAAATAGCTTACTGCTTAAAAATGTCATATGATTAAGTAGCCGATTTGAACGTAAAGTTCTTAAGAATTTGTTCAAACATGTGTGAAATCATATACGACTTTAACAGTGAGTTGATCACAGCTTAATCACTCGAAGACTACTGAAGAGGAAATGTAGCAATTTTCGAAACAGACTGTCTAGTCAGTGATTGACTCTATACAGAGTTGCTGTTGCCTTCTTAAAATCTTACTTGATCTAAAGCTCACAATTAAATTCATGTAATAGTTTTATTTTTTCTTCAAAAAATATAAGTTATTTATGAGTTGTATTTTCCTCTTACATATAACTGTTCTTTTTTTATAAATACTTTTTTCCTAACAATACGATATTAATGTTTGAGTTTAATTTTTTCGCTCACATATTAAAGTTCTTTTTAAAGTTATCTTTCTTATTTATTTAAAACAGAAAAAATTTCTACACATCTACCCAAAAATAAAAAAGTAAGATCGTTTACAGAACTAGGAAATACCAGTTTTAATACAAGTGGTATTCATACTCAATACAGAATACCCTGTAAGCTAGGCAACATTACATCTCTAACTCAAAGCTGTACTTAAGTTATGCTTAATGAAATAAAGTGCTTAAAAAATAACTTATAATAGTAAATTATTCAGCCTGACAGTATTTTAAAGTTATTTAAAATTAAATTAATTAACAGCCCTATTCTGGCAATGTATCAACTGTTACCCAGTTTTTCTAATATTTCTATGTATTTGTTGTCATTTTTTTAACTTAAAACAAAATTTGAAACTCAAAAAACCAAATTTTTTAATGAAATTGTGACTAGTTGAAAAGACAGTGACAATATTTATCAAAATTTATTATTTTTGAGCTTCAAATTTTGTTTCGAAATAAAAAAATTACAACAAACACTTAGAAATATTGAAAGTACTGATTTATTTGTAAGTACTGATTTAATATTGAAAGTACAATTGATACTTTGCCAGAATAAGGCTGTAAATAACATTTTTTTTTGTGAGGAAAAAAAAATACAACTTAAGAAACAACTGTTATTTGTAAAGGAAAAAACACTCAAAAATATGTTTTATTTTATGAGGAAGGAGATAAAACTTGAAAAACATAACATTTATTTATGAGGAAAAAATGAAACCAACCTATGCCGGGAGTAAGCATTATTTCATGTTCTTAAAATCAATAATATGTTTGCATTAGGGCGGGTCAAATTCTGGCTCAGCGAAATTCGTAAAATACATGTAATTTCAAGACTTTTTCTCCACTACAGCATATACAAATTCTGAAAAAAAGCTGTGCGGACTTTCGTAAATAGATTCATACACATACATTCATACATTCATATTTTATAATTGAGAACAAAATCTATTTACGAAAGTCCGCACAGTTTTTTTTCAGAATTTGTATATGCTGTAGTGGAAAAAAAGTCTTGAAATTACATGTATTTTACGAATTTCGCTGAGCCAGACCTAAAAATTCGTCCATACAAATTGACCCGGCCTAGTTTGCATACTACTTTATTACACAAAGCAGCCCAGCAAAATTTTTTTATACAAATGTGACATGCATTACTACAAACACTGCTTCCAGAAGGCATTCTATAGATCCTGTTGCGATTTTTCTTAGCCTTATCAAGAAACGCTTTCAAGAGACATTCTCATAAAATACTTCTGGAAGACATTCAAATTTAAATTCAATCAAAGTAAAAAACAATTAAAATTGTAATTAATTTTGTATAACCCCCAACAAAAAACAACCACTTCCCTATTCCAACATTAAAATGGCGTAAAAAATCGAGAAAAGAGATATTTTACGTGGATATTTTTTATACCCCATCAAAATCCTAACACTTCTCATTCCCAATATCAAAATCGCGAGAAAATCGGAAAAAGGGATATATTACGCGGGATTTTTTCAACCACCACCCTAATCACAAAAACATTTCCATTCCATGGAATGCCTTTTAAAAGTTCTCCTGGAAAACACCTATAAGAATCCTTTCAATAAAGGGCTCAAAAAGCTTCCATTGAAAAAATTCTGGAAGCACTTCTAAAGAAGACTAAGAAAAGCATTTCTTCCAATGACATGCATATGTTAAAAGAATGCCTTCTGGGTATGAAAGTGAAAGGGATGAAATTCAAGATTTTCCCTTCCACTTTTCTTTCTTTTGAAAGCACTTTTTTTGCTGGGAGGCTGCTTTCACCTATTTCATATTAAAACAACACATCTACACTTCAAAGTTTTAATGTCAATTATATTTTAAGTAATGACTAAAACTGTTATTAATTAAAAAAAGTCTTACTAAAATGTTTTTGAATTGTATTGAATTGAATTGACTAAACCAGAACCAACCAAAGCTCAAACAAGGGTCGAACATAATAAAATAAACTCACCCGTCCGAACATTGTCCAAACATCCATTAAAAAATAAATGCATGTGCTGTTCGACCCTTGTTCAGCCGATATTCGGGTAAAGTTAAAATAATTCGTGCTTGCTTGAAATCATTTTTCTTTGGTATGTATTTGGATATTGACGACATGATCACCAAGCATATACTTCTACATTAATGTTCTTTGAAATTTTCATTTGAGATGATGCAGTTGGTTGACGTAAAAAAACAATACACACAACATTCATAGACAAAAGCATATGCTTGTTCAGTCGATGTCCGGGTTAGTTGAGAAAATGCATGCTTCTTTGAAATCAGTTTTCTTTGGTCTGTATTTTGATTTTGATAATATGATCACCAAACATACTACATAAATTTGTTAAAAAATTTTCATTTCAGATGAAGCAGTTGGTTGATGCACAAAAACAATACAAGCTGCATTCAAAAACAAAAGCATGTGCTATTCAACCCTTGTTCAGCCGACGTTCGGGCTTAGTTGAAGAAATTTATGCTTCTTTGAAATCGGTTTTCTTTAGTCTGTATTTTGATAATATGATCACCGAGCACATGCTACATAAATCTTTTTAGAAATTTTCATTTGAGATGAAGCAGTTGGTTGACACACAAAAACAATACAATCGGCATTCAAAAACAAAAACGTGTGCTGTTCGAGCCTTGTTCAGCCTATGTTCGGACTTAGTTAAAAAAATGCATGCTTCATTAAAATCAGTTTTCTTTGGTCTGTATTTTGATTTTGATAATATGATCACGAAGCATTTACTTCATAAATTTGTTAAAAAATTTTTATTTGAGATAAAGCAATTTGTTGACACACAAAAACAACACAAACAGCATTCAAAAACAAATGCATGTGCTGTTCGAGCCATATTCAGCCGACGTTCGGACTTAGTTAAAAAAATGTATGCTACTTTGAATTCAGTTTTTCATATGTATTTTGATAATATCACCGAATATAAACTACATAAATGTTGGTAAACAATTTTCAATTGAGATCATGCAATAGGCTGATTCACAAAAACAATACAAACAGCATTCAAAAACAAAAGTATGTACTGTTCGACCCTTGTTCCGCCGATGTTCGGGCTTAGCTGAAGAAATGCATGCTTCTTTGAAATCAGTTTTCTTTGATTAGTATTTCAATTTTCATAATGTGATCACCGAACACATGATACATAAATCTTTTTAGAAATGTTCACGTGAGATGAAGCAGTTACTTGACACAATCGACCCTTGTTCAGCCGATGTTCGGGCTTAGCTGAAGAAATGCATACTTCTTTAAAATTAGTTTTCTTTGATTAGTATTTCAATTTTTATAATATGATCACTGAACATATACTACATACATTTTGTTAAAAATTTTCATTTGAGATAAGGTAGTCGTAAGTTATTTTGGTAACCTTCATCTTTTTTGAAAACGTCTCGGAAAACATGCTACCACTGGCTTATGTCTTAAAATTTTTTATATAAGCCTGACTTAATGTTCTCGAAAATTTTCTTGAATTTTTCTTTTAGATGAGCTAGAGTTTTGAATACTTAAATAGCTCAGAAATGGATGACAACACAATAATCACTTAGTTTTTTGTCTGTTTGTTTATTTGTTTGGCTAAAATGCGAAATTATTTGATACATGCATACATATTAAAAATCAAACAAAAATACTGAAAAGCCTATTGACATTTTTAAATTTCCAAAATTCACAACTCTCGACCAAAAAGGTAAAATGGCTTAGATGGGTTTAAGCCCATGGCGAGGAAAGCAATTAAAAAATTTTATTTTATTCGAAGCTCCATACAAAAATTTTCAGAAAAATGCTTATAACTGAGACAGGACTTGCATTTTAAGGGTGGAGACAAGTGCATTTTGAAGAGCTAATACAAATATTTCATGTAATTGGAATAACTCGAAAAAGGGCTTAAATGAATTAAGCCCTTTTGGCTTTTAGTTCGAGAACTGAAGTGAATTTATAACCTCATTTAGTAAAAGTCTTGGTATGAGTTCTGTAGCTCATAGCGTAAAGCGATTTACAAGGTAGTGAGTTCGAGCCTCAATAATGTGGACGAATTTTTTGTTGTTTTTTTCGTATATATTCAATATATGAGCATTTTATTCAAAATAGATATCAAGTTCGAAAATGAGCCAAATCGAATAAAAACCACGCCAACCTTTTTCATAGGCACATATTACACGATGATCGTTGATCGGCGTTCAAAATATTTTTGTTGTTGCTTTCAATGCGAAACTGTCAAAAAACACTGAGAGCCAGAGCGGATGAACAATTGTTAGGGCGATCAAGATATGTTCATTTTTGAACGCTGTACATGACAGCAATCACAATCGAAACAGTGTTGCTGGGTGGCAAAATTTAAGATGTGTTCTCTTTTAGCAGCTAAAAAGTACTAGAAGTACTGCTTTTCGACTGAAAGGTATTAAAAAAAAAAGTTGCATGAAACCCTTATTTTTAACAAGAATTCTTACTGGAATAAAGAAAAAAACAAGACTTGATCGCGATGAAACGATCATCATGTGACCTACCAACGATCAAAATGTAAAAGAGCGTAAAAAAGTGTTCATTGAACGCCGATCAACGATCATCGTGTAATATGTGCCATACAAAGACGCTTTACCAAAACGGTAAAATCTTTTTACATTCTACAAAAATTACATTTATTTGTGTTATTTCACGAAAAATGCACTCTGAGTATGAAATTTTAAGACATCGAATGAAAAATTCACCTACCTCATATACAAAGAACCTTCATGAAAACTAGGAAATATACTTAAATTCTACAAAAATAAGTACAATAGCTTTAAATTTTACAAATAAGTTTTAAACTTTACTAAGCACTCGATGTTTAAAATTCGGTAAAAAAACTGATAACTCCGCTTATCTCTCATACAATGTTTCAATTTTGTGAAGATTTTCAAAATTTTTGTTAGGTCAGACTTTAAATAAACAATAACATCTGAGCCACGTTTGAGGGAGAAAATTCGCCAAAATAGGTCAGATTTGTGGAAGCAATTCGCGTTACTTTCTTGACGTATAATCAAAAGTCAAATATTGTAATATTATGTGTAAGCAATCTTAAGCCTTATTCATTTCACTAGTTCAAAATAACGATTATGAAAGCCTTTATTTTTCTTTAGGATATTTTCGACATATCCATATTTTCAGTTTTTTCAATGACTTCTCTATCTAAAATGACATAACTAAGAACATTAGGAAATACTTCGTTTTTCATAGGTTGCAGGTCAATATGGTACGTTGAAAACTCCAAAAAATATTTTGGAAATATAAACATTTTTTGCAACATTTCTCTAATCTTATTCTCATATATCGTCTACTAACATTTTTGTTTGAGTGTCAACACGGCATCTATTTTCTTTGCAAAAATCTGTCTTAATTGTGAACAGCGCAATTGTGAACATTGATGAGGCACAATAAACCTGCTGCAAGTGTAACTAGAATGCGGTTAGCCGCAGAACTTTATTGAAGTGCCTTTTTAGTGTTTCTCTTTTCATTTTATTTTTTTTTTTTACTTTTAATGCCAAGAATATTAAATTTAAATTTTAGTTCTTTGAAGGAAGTAGTTGGTTGGTTCTGACTCTTAAGTGGCAGTTGTAATGAGCATTAAAATGGATTACATTAATTGCAGGATTTAACATAAATGAGTTTAAGTTGATGACTACTTAGAGTAGCGATTTTTTTGCCGCTTTTAATGTTAGTATTCAAAGTTTATGTCTGGGGCATCAGAAATGGCATGAATAGGCAAGTGAAATGGAAGATATGCAGTTTTGTAGAACGTTATTAAGATTACTGAGATACTCTTCAACTAATTACTAACAAAGATAATGACACATTTCAAACTTTTGTATTCTTTAATTAGAAAATATATGCCATTTTTAGTAAGATTTTATAAAAAAATTTATGTGTCATTTTGCTTACCAAAAATTGGTTAAAAAAAAATTGGATTGATTTTACAAATATTGTTTTAAACAAACACATATTTCAAATTTTGCAAAATGTTCATACAAACACTCAACAGACGGACTATCATTAAATTAGCTTAAGAGCTGCAGCAATAAGCTGTCAAAATTGCTGACAAAACAGTTTGCGTCAGAGTAAACGTCAACATCAACCTTTCAAAAATAATTGATTTTTAAACTTGTTTACTGTTAGGCAGCAGTTCGTGAGGCATATTTATGGCGCAAAAATGCACAGCAACATTTTGGACTACACCCTGGAGGTGGAATGGGGGGTGGTGTTGTTAATTGAAATCAATGTCAATGTCAATTTGACACGTTTAAGTATGTGTTACACTGCATGGCTCATACTCGAGTCAAGCAGCTCTGAAAACATATTTGATGTGCAACTTTTTTACATACATATCTACTATTATATGTAGCTACCTTTTACACGCTCAAAAATTGCAACATTGCATCTGTCAAATTGTCAATTAACTCATATTGTAAACGTGATTACGTTATGTCTACATTATATATGTCATCGCATTGCTGTTGGCGTTTGTTGCAACTGTGTGCTAATGAAATCAAATTGAATTGAATTTGATTAAAATCAATTTAGATTGATTACAATTGCAGCAACATGCAAGCAAACGAGCTTTTTTATTGCCAAGCAGCGGAGTATCAACAGCGTTTATCGGTTCGTCTCTATTTAAAATGGTTAGAAAAGTAATGACCCTTTGTCATTTATTGTGCTGTAGGCGTTCGCATCATCATGTTGCGACATTTTATTGTTGGTGTAATAATTTCTTTTTATGACTTTTCCCAATCGATACATGAATCACGTGGCAGCGCTGCAAGCTCAATTTATATTTTTCAGCTCCATTCGAATTGAGCAAGAATTTTTATTATTGTTCAATACAGAGTTGCATCATGTATCAACGAGCCATTCACTCATGCCTTATTCTGGCACTCCAATTTGTCACACATTTTTTTTTTAATTTTTTTATCGATTTTTTTTTTTTATGATGCAATTCGATTGTCATCAAGACATATGACTTTATTTAATGGCGTTTTTATTAGAGGAAACATATTTATTCAAATGTTGCAACAAAACTTTATTGTTGAGAAAAGCGAATATGCAATGAATTGCGGAACAATCCAAGACTATACCCAAATAAATATTAAAATCAATTAATGATCAATATTTCTTAAATCAAAAGAAAAATCTGTCATTGATCGTTATTTTAGTTAACACAAATAAAAATCTGTGTCGACAAGGAATAACAGCTAAAGTGTAATTTCAATGTTTCGAGAAATTTTGGTTTAAAATTTTCGATCTCCATATAAGTTCTATAAAAGGCAGTCTGCTTTTTGTGTGATAACTTTGGCTGGAAGCACGCTATAATCTCCCGATTTTGTGTGTGTGCGGAATTATATACGTGGAGCACATCTGCATCATTAGCTCAACTTTGACTTAACTCGACTTTAGCGGTTATTCCTTGTCGGCACAAAAATCGTTTGACATATTTAAAATTCATCATTGAAACAAACAATATCAATTATAAAAAAACCATCGATTATTTATTGATGTTTTTTCTATCAAAAATAAATATATAAGGTCGTGTCTCCAGTTATGAGACACGTTAGGTTTCTGGCTCATAACTTTTGATCAAGTATATAATATGTAAGCAAATGCATACCCGTTGCTATGGAAAGCTTATCAATTCAATCAAAAGCTTAAGCTAAATTTTAGCTGAAGTAACAATATTGTCTAGTCAACCAGAAAAATTTTACCACCAATTTTATGAAGGGTTAATTTTTTGCCAAAAAATAATTTGTGCCCGGTTGTGGGACATCTTGAAAAATCCACTATAAATGGGAAATTTAAAGAAAAACCACAAAAAATACGAAAAATAAAAAATTTGTTCATTTCAGAAGCCTTCAATGGCACAAAAAACAACAGAAAATGGCACTTTTTTCATTTTATTCATCATATTTTAATGCGTAAAACGGCAAGAAAACACAATTTAAACATGATTTGTAGACAAAAACGATGTTATTCGACAGTTTGTAAGTCAAACGCATACTTTAAATGCAAAAACAAGGTGTCCCACAACCGGTTACATAAAGTGTCCCATAACTGGGAATGGTAGCCATTTTGAAATTAACTGACAAAATTTTATGGTGCACATATTTTGCCAGAAATTTATGTTTCATCACAAAATACTGTATAAATTATGCATAACAATTATTTTTACATAAATTCACTTCAATTTATCGCAATCTCAAAAAATTCAAAAGTTACTATTGTGTTGATTTGTTTCGATTGTTTTTTAATGCACAATTTTTTTTTGCAATTAGCAAAATAACTTAGTATTGTCAAACTTGTAGTCGATCTCAAATCCACGATATTTGCTTTTTGTCAAAAAATACGAAGGGTGTCCCACAACCGGAGATGTACAACAATGACTAACCTCAGAGAGTAGAAACTACCATGTAAAGCTGCATCAAGCTTCGTTGGTTCGGTTCTGGATCATTTGTGTTGAAAATTTAGCTGAATTGGCTAAATTCGTTCGTTTTTGATTCGATTAGATTTGACCTTTACGAAAAAATTACAAATCAAATTTTGTTTCATACTTTAACCCCTTCTAACTTTGGAGGGCCGATCCACCCATGCCAGTGGCACACCCCCCTTGAACCCCCTGGAACACCCCTGGGGAACATTTGTTTGTTTGGGAAACTTTGTTTGTATGGGGAACATCCCAGGGGTTCTAGAGGGTGTGCCACTGGTATGGGTGGATCGGCCCTCCAAAGTTAGAATGGGTCGGTCATACATTTGGACTCGATTGGGGCACTCTAAATGGGTCAAAGAGGAATTTTTCAAAATTTGACCCTACGGAAAAGTTGGGGTATTAGAATTTGTTTTAGAAGTATAGTTCCTCGGGCAAAGTTTCTTATTTTGATCTCTAGAACACGATTTTCACTGAGCAATGGGTGATTTTTAAATCGACCCGCCCTAATATATATATATATATTAGGGCGGGTCAATTTGTATGGACGAATTTTTTGGAGGTCTGGCTCAGCGAAATTCGTAAAATACATGTAATTTCAAGACTTTTTCTCCACTACAGCATATACAAATTCTGAAAAAAAGCTGTGCGGACTTTCGTAAATAGATTTTGTTCTCAATTATAAAATATGAATGTATGAATGTATGTGTATGAATCTATTTACGAAAGTCCGCACAGCTTTTTTTCAGAATTTGTATATGCTGTAGTGGAGAAAAAGTCTTGAAATTACATGTATTTTACGAATTTCGCTGAGCCAGAATTTGGCCAGAATTTATTTATTTAATTCTCGCAAAGCACTTGTAATTGGAAAATTTGAAGCATTATTCGTCCTATGACGATCCTACATAGAACAATTGATAATACCTCAAGATTCTGGATGGAATGAATAAAAATGTATTAATCTCAGTGAGTATGGGTAATCCGTAAAGTCAGAAACAATATCGTATCTGAATAACAAGGACACAACAGTCCTCTTATTTTCTAAAGAAGTCAGGTTTTAAAGCCTACGTTGAGCATTGTAGGAAGGTATTAGACCCGAAAAATTTATGGATCAAATTTATAGTACACAATTTTTGAATGAAATATTACTAATTCTTTTAAAGTGACTATACTCGTTGTGAAATGAGAGAATAACAAGTCATGATCGAAATTGTTTTATACTTGTATTGTAGGGCAAAGGCCTGGGTTGCATTACTTATTTTTCTTTCCCTAATTGACATACCGCCAATCTTTCAACTGTCAAGTTTGTCTTTTGACAGGACTCAGTTTTTGTAGTTACACCTAAGTGTAGAGATGTATTACTTGTAGCAGCTACAGAGCAGCAGCTAAGTATGTTTAAGTGTTGAATTTGTTATTTAACAAATTTATTATTGCATTTATATAGTTTAATAATATGTAGTCTTGCCTTTTATAGGATATAAAATTGCAGCAATAAAAATATGAATCTGTCAACCAGAACAGCAAGTGCTTTTTCTCCACAAAAAAATTTTGACTCTGCACCAAAATTTCGCATGTAGAGTTATATGCCCAAAATGTTTCGTTCCTACAGCATACTAAGAGTTAAGTGACAAATTTCCGCGCCAATTAAATGTACGGGCATATAATCGACAGCGAAATTTTGGAATTTCAACTCTCCACTCACGAATGGAAATTTGGCAATATAGCAATAATTTTCGCTTCTACAGCGTACTAGCTGTCGAAAAAAAAATTTCGCTGCCTGTTCGTTGTCAAAAATCTCAATGTATTTTTTATGGAAAATTTTTTCGTTCCCACAGCATACTTAGCTTAAGTGACGGCATTATAACTTGTTTTTTCTCTTAAGGCCTTCTGAATAAATAAAATCCCATCTTTTTATTAAAATTTAATGTTTTTCTTCGTATTTTTCAACTTTTATTGGGATTTGTCAGATAGTTCACAACCTAGCCACTTTTTTGGTAGAGCCAAAAATCAAGTCCTTAGAAAATTGGCCCTAGCGAATGAAATTTTAATCAAAACTCTTATCTGTTTGAATAAAAAAGTTGCACTTTATTTTCATCTTTCCAACGGTATCTTGGATTATTCGATATCTTTATACTGTGAAAAGTTAGAGCCCAAAAGCAAAATCCGGTTCACAACCCAGCCCTTTCCCCTTCTTATTTGTTTCTATTGTTTTTTTTAATTAGTGATAAAATCAAATTAGCATAGGTAAAGGATCAAAGGACAATAGTAATTGTTAAGTATAGAAAAGTTGAAGTCAAAACTTACCTTAAGAACTATGGATAGACTGCTTGCTGTAGCTGATTCGGAGAAAACGCTGTCATGCGATTGTGAGAAACCATCACGTGAGTAATCACTGAAAAGATTACACATTAATAAAATTACATTAATATCGACAAAAAATTAATTATCAAACTTAAAAAAATTAATTGTATGCGGTAAAAGTTACTTAATCTTTAATATAGATGGCGCTCGCCTTGGCATGATTAATAAAGATACTGAAAATCAACTCAATATTTGATTAATAGTTGATTGAAACTATGTATTTTTAAGATTATCTTTAAGCTTCATTTTAAACTTATACTTGTAGTAAAATTAAACTTAAGGCAAAACAGCCGTGAAAAAATACTGTCATACACTTTAACAAAAATGAATTGCTTAGCTTCCAAACCGATGCACAGTGCGTTTTTTTAATTTTACTATGACATTTGGGTTTTTTTTTTTTTGTTAAATTTTTATAAAAAAATATTTTTGTTCGTCAGATTATAAAACATGTATTATGAATGTGATATTAAAAACTTGATGTATTATATGGTTTTTTAAATTAAATTCGTCAAAGTTTAAACTTTTTTAACAAAAATAAGCTCAATAAAACCCAAAAAATAAAGTCAAGCTTAAACAATAATAATTTCGAGCTCAAAGTATATTTCAAGGTTTTGTTTTTTTGAGTTTTCTATGTCTTAATTGTCATTGAATTTAATGTAAAATACAATAACAAATGTTAATAAATAAAAATAGAAAAATCGTTGAAATATGACTGCAAATTTTTCAAGGAATGAAAATTTAAGTAAAATTTAGTAGAAAATTTCTAGTTAATTAAGCATTATTAAAGTCAAAGGCTATGACTATCATAAAATTAAGTACTTCTACCTTCTGTTTTTGTAAAAACCTGCTGCATCTAGCTGCAACTAAGAAAAACCACTTAATTTGAAAAAAGTCTTAAAAATCAAATTTTGCCCTAAAATGCACTGATTTCTAAGACAATTTGTAGATACTCTTAAATATAAAGAAAAATAATATAGAATTCATAATTTAAAACAAGTTGTGACTTTATTTTGTATTAGCAAAAATTTTTTAAAAAAAAAATTTTAATTTCATTATTTTGGTAATATTGTTTTATAGGAGATATATCTAAAAGTTATCCGATTTGAAATATTTTTAGCATGACTTATAAGTAAAGTTAAATAAACTAAATTTACTCTTTAAAAACATAAATAAGCAATCTTATGCGAGTTTTTTTTATTAAAAAAATATGGTTTGTATGGGAGGTAGGCGATGCAGTTGACCTAGAATTCTAATTCGTGATGTTACTTAATTTAGGCTAAAACTCATTTGTACAAAATTTCATGGCCCTAGCTTTTAGAGTTTCTAAGATAGTGCAAAAGTCATCCTAAAATCGAAAAAAGCGCACTGTGCGACGCTAGTTTCAGCATATTTTCTATTTTTGTTATTTTTTTGCTGCTGTAATTTGCATTATTTTTCTATTCATTACGAGTGTTTCAAATCAACAACAATAGCTAAAAACACAATACAAAAATAAAAGGCAAAAACTATGCATTAAAAAAAATGTGCAAATGTGCAGAAGAGTGATTATTTGTAGAAAGTAAAACAAGAAAATCAGTGAAAAATAAAAATTTATGAAAGGGTTCAGGCAAGCTGAAAGTCAGGTGGGTGGTGGAATTGAGTGAGTACAAAGCTGACTATTCTGACAAGGAAGCGTTGGCTGTAGTGAATTTTTGTAAGCACTTGAAAGGCTTTGCTTAAAGTGTAAACGTTATCATTTTTGTCTCTTCTCCTACTGCTTCTTAGCTTTAATGAGTTTCTTTTTTTATTATGAATATTTGCTTATGCACCCGCTTTCAACGTGCCGAACATTTATTGAAAGGAATTTGACACACCCAAATTCTGGATTTTTTTTTAAAGATACAAAAAAGTGTATAAATGAAATTTTGCATTTATATTTTTGGGTTCTTAAAGTGAACAAAAACAAATTTTTCCAAAGAAAAAAAAGGGAATTTGGTGTTTTTTTAGGTCAACGGTTTAATTTCAAAATATATTTATTTTTTATTTTATTTATTTTTTTTTTATTTATTTATTTCTACTACTACTGTGTCAAATTTTCTTAAGTGGGAACAATAAAAATCAATTTATTGAACTTTAACTTTTTTTCTTTTTTTTATATCTTTTTATATATAATAAAAACTTTTTAACAAAAAAAAACCAACTTCCAAGCCACTACAAACTAAAAAATAATTTTAAATTACTTTTCATATTACTTCTTTGTCAAATTTGATAGTTGACTTATATATAGTATTAAATTGGACATCTTGTTATTATAATTTTTTTTCTATTTTGTATTATTATCATAAATATATTAATTTCTCCATGAATAAAAAACCTTTAAAACCGGAGCGTTTATTTTATTAAAGTCTGATTATATAAGCGCCGACTTTAAAGGTCTTATATTCATGGAGAAATTAATATATTTATGATAATAAAACAATATAGAAAAAATATTATAATAATAAGACAACCAATTTAATACTATATATAAGTAAATTATCAAATTTGAGCAAGAATTAATGTGAAAAATAATTTAAAATTATTTTTACTTTGTAATGGTTTTGACGTTGGTTTTTTTTTTTTTTTTTTTTGTTAAAAAGTTTTTATTTTTTCTTTTTTAGAGATGATGATAACAATTTTTCCCGTTTTTGTAACGAATTTTCATACCCTAGTGTCAACATTAGCTGAGAAACAGTATTTTTTTATATTTTCACGCCTTTTTTCCAATAACGCCCACTTTCTTGACCGAAAATTTTCATAACTATGCCTACCCCTGTACCAAAATTCAGTATCCTAGTATCAATATTATTCGACATACGGCGTTTTTCTAATACTGTCACGCCTTTGTCGAACAACGCCCACTTTTTTGACCGTAACTTGTAATAATTGTTCCAGCCCCTGTCCAATTTCCAGTACCCTAGTGTCAACATTAACTGAGATACAATATTTTTCTTATATTGTCACGCCCTTTTGTCTGACGACGGCTACTTTCTTGACCGCACATTTTCATGATTATGCCTACCCCTGTACCTAATTTCAGTATCCTAGTGTCAATATTATTCGAGCTACAGCGTTTTTCTAATATTGCCACACCCTTTATCGAATAACGCCTACTTTTTTAACATAACTTTTAATAATTGTGCCTACCCCTGTACTAAATTTCAGTACTATAGTGTTAATATTATTCGATATACAAAGTTTTTCTTATATTGCCACGCCCATGTGTCGAATACAGCGCACTTTTACGAATACAGACGGGCACCTTCGCGTCTAATATCTCTATCTGTTGACAAAAAATTGTGGCAATCGGGCTAGTACTTCAGGAGTTATCGATGTACATACATTTAAAAAAAAAACAACTAACAAACTTGAGAACCTCCTCCTTTTTGAAGTCGGTTCATAAAAAAAAATAAAAAAGAGCCGCACTTTACTTAACAAAAGCTGCGTTCCATTCGCTTTAAAATAATCCAGATTATTTTTTTTACATGCAAAGCAAAAACAAAAATAATAATGCTATAACAAATAGGATTATTTTTGCTATCCATATAAAATTGTGATATAGCCTTTAAAAAATTTGAAACACAGGTGCCGCACCTGTATATTTTTATGAGTTGTCATTTCATTTTTTGAATTATTTCTTTGTTTGATACAATGACTATTAGGTAGCCATGACAGCTGTCTATTTTCTCAAGAGATGCGACCATCGAATGTTAAACAAAAGAAAAAAAAAACAAACCGCGTGAGTCACACACATTGGACGCATTCAGCGGAGCCAACAATTGCACTTAAATTATATATATATAAATGCATAACATTAATAATTAAATTAAACTAAATTCTCATTAAATTAAATTCTCATGACACCTAATTTTCTGACGTTTAGGGTAAAACACATTCAGAGAAAAATATCAGCTACCATAACAGTTCACAACAGTTTTGAACGACACACATTCTCATGACACCTAATAGTTATTGTATCATGATTGCTTGTTTGAATTCAATTTTGACTGCAACGGTAGTGCCCTCTTGCTATCGAGTCGTTTTTCTTGCCGTTCCTTTGAAAAAATTTGTTATCGCGATTATATTAAGGCGAAAGGAACGCAGCTAAAGATCCGCATGCGGCTCAATGAGCCACATTTGCCCACCGTTGTTTTATACAACTTGATGAAATTGTGCTTTAATTTGTTCAGCCTTTTTTCAGTTGTGTGGTCCGAGTAAATCGACTTTATTAATAAAAGGGGGAAAAGGGGGGACTAAAACTGGACTTTTTTACACTAATTATATGTTATTTGTTCGAACTTATAAGGAAATATCGTGGAACTTTGTGGAGCTTTTTTTATAGCTTTAGATAAACTAAACCTTTCAATACTATAAATAATTATTAGTTTAATAAAAATTTAAAATCAAACTACATGCATGATGCTTGAAACTATGTATAGAAAAACATAAAACTGCGTTTTTTAAAAAATTGGCGTGTGGAGACCACGGATTTTTTTATGAAATACATTAATTTTATTCATATTATAAATATTCCATTTATACTCATTCAAAAACTGGGCTCTTTATTTGGTTCTTTACATGCTTCTGAATACATTAAATCTCAAATCTCTGCGACTTTATTTCTTTAAAGCCCTTTTCTGCTTCTACGTATATGGTAATATGTATGTATATGGAAAAAATATTGCTTATTAAAACATTTTTACTGCAAGAAAGCTTCTTTTTTGTGACGCAAGCCAACCGAACTGCTGCCATGGCGACATATAAAAAAAAAATCGAAGCAGAATAAATTGGAGCCTGGCACGAAAGGCACCATCACCGAGAAATATAATATTAAAGCAGCTTATTAAATGCACAAAACGGACATGCTCTAAATAACAAGACGCCACACAAAGCGCCACCCATTCGCCCATCACGCCAACCATGTCTCCCATGTCCCATGTCCCACTACAGCTGTACGACCAGCTAAAATTAGGTCGCAGCTAATTTATAGGTCAATGAATTGCATGCAAGTTAATCTGAGCGTGTGTGTAAATCAAAAGCAATAAATACAATAAAATAGTTAAAAAAAACACTCACCTGTCCACCAAACGTCCTTCGCTGAAGCTGCGCTGACTATCCGTCATTTCGCCACCACTGCCATTTACGCTCGCATGACCAGTGTTGCGCTCATTTCCGACTATGACACGACGGCTGCTGCCGCCCAGGCTGCTGTTGGCGCTGCTGTCCAGTTCCTGTGAGGAGTCACCGAGGCTTTTCAGCTTCTGACGCTCCGCAAAGAAGCTGCGACTCAGGGCCGCATTGAAAGCTCCCGGCAATACAGCAACGCCTCCTATCGTTGACGAACGATAACCGGAAGTTGCTACCATGGGCTGCAGCTCTGAGCTGGCAGTCATCAGGGCGGTGTTGGAGGAGGAGGAGGAGGAGTGTGACGTAACGTTAGACGCATGGTTGTACATCTGTTGTTGACGTTGATAATATGTTGTTGCTGTTATGCCGCTAGATTCATACATGACTTCAGCGTCTGTTTGTAGATGCTTTTGATTTTGAATTTGTTGTTGTAGATGCTGTTGGTGCAGTTGTTGCCTTGCTTTCGGAGCTAGCAGCATATTTCCATGGCTACTCTTCACAGAGGTTGAATCCTTCGACTTGGGCAACGACTTGCAGCCGGTGGTGTTGTGCAAAGATTGCAGCAACTGATGGCTCAGCGGTGAGGAAGGCGACGAGGCTGGGGACGAGACCACGGATGATATCGAGGACAACGTAGCGCTGCGTAGATTCTTCTCACTGGCCGAACCAATTGACGACGGTTGTTCGTGCTGTTTAGCGTTCAGGTTACGTACCTCAGCGGCAGCTGGACTGTCGTCGACGCTCGTGATGGTGCGTCGACGAAAAATACGACGAAGGTTACGCAACGGATGAAAGCGACGACGTTTTTGTTGCTCTAAAACGGAAAAGAGAACAATTTTAATATTAGGCACTGAGAGGGACATAACGCGAAGGCAGGGGGTAGGGAAGGTGTATTCCGTTTGCACTGCTTCTTCTGCTGTTGTTTTGCTGGCTGATGATGTGGATGGATAGGACGATGGATTTGACTTTTTTTTTGGAATTTTTAACACACGTAAAATTTTTTTTGCTTTTTTTAGTTTTTTTCTCATTTAATATTTAGCATTTTGACATTTTTAGAAAAAAAACAATTAAATTTTGAGACATTTATCAGGGTTCATGATTCAATGATAAATTTAAGTTTTATTTATTTATTTATATTAAAATTAAAATTTTAACAGAAAAGAAATTAAATTTAAGCTATTTCATAAAGTTAACGAAAATTTCTACGAGATGTGATAAATTCCTACAGGGTGGAGCATGGTTCAATCAAAATAAAGAATAATCTAATATGAGATCCCTTTTTCAACTGATTTTTTTTGACAGCTGTTATGTGTCAAATGGCTTGTCCATATGACGTTTGTGTTCACTATTTAATACGACTCAAGCATGAATAGACTTTACTCCTGAATAACGTTTATTAATTGTGAAAAATTACTAACAAAATCAGTCATCAGTTAAAGAATGTTCACGGAAAGAAAAAATCAAGCATTCCGTGCTTGAATCAAGCAAATTGGCTATCAGTTTACACTCAAGCGTAAATTTCTTAATTCAAGCATTGTTTTGCTAGAATTGAGCAAATTTAGAACACATGATATTAAGAAAAAATACTCAATCCAAGCAACATTTGCTTAAAACTCAAGAAAATTTTTTCTACATTCGAGTCTTATATTTACTTGAAATGAGAAGAACTTGCTTGATTCGAGTAAACAATTAGCTGAAAACTAGAATAATTTGCTAGATTTGAGAAATTTATTTTTCTTGAATTGAGAACAATTTGCTTGATTCAAATAAACAATTTACTGAAAACTGGAATAATTTGCTTGATTTGAAAAATTTATTTTATATATTTATTTATTTGTTTGGCCAAGCAAGGCAATATACTTATTATAACAGGTTGTTTTTTTTATTTATTTTTTTTTCCTCACCCCTTATCTTGTTTTGGTGTACAAAGACATGCTAATCGAAGTGGGCGTAATCCACCCACCTGAATGACATGAATTCAAGAACACGTCAAAAAGAAAAGGAGATAAGAAAAGAAAAGAAAAAAACAGAAGCAACTTATTACTTACATATTTTATACAAAGTAGTAGAAAATATGACTATAAAGCTACTGTGCTATCTTATAAAAAACAGAAGGAACTTATTACTTACATATTTCATACAAAGTAGTAGAAAATATGACTATTAAGCTACTGTGCTATCTCATTATTAATAGGGAACAGTTAAAGAGGCATGGATGGTGATTGGTGATTGGTGATCGTGATAAGGATAGATGCTTAGGGTGGAAAGAGGTGATTGGAGAGGGTACGCTTGAACATGTATTTAGACATAGGTGGTAGGTAGTGCTCGCTGATAGTATTAAATATCATACAACATCTGTTAATTGGTTCTTTGAAAGCGTAAGTGGTGTGGTGCTGTGACTCACTCCGAAATCTTGTATGCCTAGTACTCCTTATTGGGTCATTAATTGTTACTTTGTTGGAAATATATTCGCTGTCAATGTTTCGGGCAATGACATCAAATATAAAACATGATCAGAGGTAGCGATCTTCTTGTTGACAACGGCATTAAGTTAATGGCTTTCAGTCTGTGAACATATAGTGGCAGGTTTCTATAGTCCCGAGGGTCATATGTGGCTCTCAAGGCAAAAAGTAAGAATCGTTTTTGTAAAGATTCTATTCTATCACTATGCACTTCAAAACTTGGGTTCCATACTGTGCAACAATATTCAAGAATTGGACGCACTAGCGTGCAATATAAGGTTTTAGTTACCCTGACATTATTGAATTCGTTTGCACGTCTTTTAATAAATCCGAGAAGCTTGTTTGCCCTGGATGTAATATGATCGAGGTGAAGATTAAAGCGCAGCCTAGAATCTAGGATAACCCCAAGATCTGCAATGTGATTGATCCTTTTTAGTTCAACCCCATTTAGCCCAAAACTACTGTAAAGCATTTCTTTTTACGGGAATAACTTATAATGATAGAAGAATACAGGTAGATGCACTAGATGAGAGCATACTGCCGGAAATGTCAAAACGAAGTAAAAGTTTTTATTTATTTTCTTTTGTTTCCATTCGCCACACAGGTAAATTTGACAGACACGGCAGTTTGGAAAGAGAGCAGAGTCAGCGCTGCATATACCTCTATCCTATACCATGCTTATAACATAGCATTTATTTTCATTTAGAGAAAGCTTATTTTGATTACACCAATTTTCCAGAGATACAAGTTTATTCTGTAAGAAAACTGTATCCACGTCTGATTTAATGACATAATACATTTTTAAGTCGTCTGCGTATAAGGGATGTGGGACATTGGCGTCGGAAGCGGGGGGCAAGGTGGGCAGTTTCCCCCCCACTTTTTTAGCTAGATAAACAATTTAAAAGGAAAAGTTATTCAAAATATCAGTTTTTTTGCAACGATAATATTTTTGTATTATATATTTTCCTCTTCTTTCTCTCTTCTTCATGTTTCATGTGAAGAAATTTTGGTGAACTTTTTTTGCACCACTATTTGTACTGCCCCCCCCATTTGTACTGCCCCCCCAGATGAAATTCGCTTCCGACGCGCTTGATGTGGGATATCATACAAAACTTCAAATATATCTGCAATAAATATGTTAAAGAGGAGTGGACCAAGGTGACTTCCTTGGGGTACGCCTGATGAGACAATAATCTTATTAGATAGAGTAGCCTGAAATTTAACATGTTGGGATCTTCCATTAAGATAGGATATAAGCCATTTCAACAAAGAACCTGATATACCGAATTTTTCTAATTTTTTAGTTAAGATTACGTGATCAACTCGATCAAATGCTTTACTTAAATCGGTATATATAGCATCTATCTGATGACTTTTTTCCATATTGTTAAGAACATCTGATACCATTATTGTGAGGTTTGTAGTGGTTGATCGTTCTTTACGGAATCCGTGTTGTTGTTCATTCAAGTGTGGATTACCTATTTCAGTGAGCTTAGAATATATAATTTTTTCAAAAAGCTTAGGAATAGTTGACAATAAGGCAATACCTCTGTAGTTTTCGATCGCTCTCTTATTGCTATTCTTATAAATTGGTGTAAGATGAGATGACTTCCAAAAAGATGGAAAAACACCTATTTGCAAAGACTTATTAAAAATAATATGTAATGGTGTAATTAATTGAGCTAGGCACTGAACAAGGAGAATTGGTGGAATAAGGTCCGGACCGGGAGGCTTGTAGGGATCTAATTCATTTATAGAATTAATGATGTCCTCTTGTGTAATATTGACTGTGCAAACCAAAGGGGACGTGTTCGGATACAGTAACGGGGTACGAATTGGGGTTGAAGGAGGACGAAATACTTCTTTAAAATGATCTGCAAAGAGATTACAGATACTTGTGGGTTGGAAGAAGAAACATTACCTTTGAACATGGTTGTAGGATATCCGGCCGATTTACGCTTGAAGTTTACAAAGTCGAAAATTTTTTAGGGTCAATTATAATTCTTTCACCAATCAAGTTGGTGTAAAATTTATATGCTTCTTCAGACTTTTTTGAAAACTCTTTAGACAGCTCTGCATGTCTTGCCTTTACTTCATCACTTACAAAGTCGGTGTTTTTAACGAGTTTGTAGAGACTATTTCTTTGATTTCTGAGTTGTCTAAGATTGGAATCAAGCCACGGTTCAGATAGTTTATTTCGTTTTTTTATTTTTGGAACAAAAGTTTCAAGTACGAAAAAGATACTCTGATAGAAAAACGAAACAGCATCATCCAAATCCAAGACTGATAGTTGGTCCCAGTTAAAAGAATTCAGTTGATTTCTTATAAAGGGTGTCCCAACAAGAACGCAATTTTTAAAGTTGGCGCCATTCGAAGTGTCATTGTTTGACATTTGAACAATTGTTATTGTTTGCTAGTAGAAGGTACGAGGTTAGTAAAATTGGAGCGCTACACGAATGAACAACGCATTCTCATTGTGAAATTGTTTTACCAAAATGGTGAAAGTTTTGCGGCTACAGTTCGCAAATTGCGATCAATTTGGGGTCACAATAATGCTCCAAAAGAGTCAACTGTAAAGAGATTTATGGATAAATTTTCCGAAACTGGGTCTGTTAGTGATGTAAAGACAACAACGTGCCTTCGACCAGGTCGATCGACCGAAAATGTCGCAGCTGTACGTGATGATGTCGCTCAAACTCCATCCACCTCAATTCGACACCGAGCTCAGCAAATTGGTGTCTCCAAATCCACTATGCAGCGAATTTTGACGAAAGATTTGCATCTTCATGCATACAAAGTTTTATTGACTCAGGAACTGAAGCCAGCTGACCATGGACAGCGAAGGGAGTTCGTTAATTGGGTATTGGAGAGACAACATGAAAATGCTGATTTTGCCGCTAAAATCAGCTTCAGTGACGAGGCCCATTTCCATCTTGATGGCTTCGTCAATAGGCAGAATTGTCGCATCTGGGGTGAGAAAAATCCTCGAGTGATTCACGAGTAGCAAATGCATCCTCAACGCGTCACTGTGTGATGTGGTTTTTGGGCTGGAGGAATCATTGGACCTTTTTTTATGAAAATGAGGCAGGTCAAGCGCAAACAGTCAATGGTGTTCGGTATCGTGAAATGATAACCAGTTTTTTCTTGCCTAGAATTGAAGAAATTAATGTAGAGGGCATGTGGTTCCAACAAGACGGCGCCACATGTCATACAGCCAGAGAAACAATTCAATTGCTGCATCAGTCATTTCCCAGTCGTGTTATTTCGCGTTTTGGAGATCAGAATTGGCCGCCTAGATCGTGCGATTTAACACCATTAGATTTTTTTCTTTGGGGTTTTTTGAAGTCGATGGTTTACGCGAATAAGCCGACGACGACTCAAGCCTTAAAAGAGGAAATTTCATTTAAAGATCGCGTGTATGCCAGCAAAGCCGCGGCGGCCATCTGCACGATATATTGTTCCATACATAACCTCATTCTGTCTACTTTACGATATAATAATGTTTCACGATTTTTTTTTTTTAAATATCTGTGTTTTATTTAAAATTTAAAAATTGCGCTCTTGTTAGGACACCCTTTATTATTATAATCAGCGTTAAGAAAAGCATACACTAGAGAATTATTAAAGGATTTTCTAAGGGTTATACGGGAAGAAAGTAATTGAACTGTAAATGCAGTGTGGTGAAGGGTGTTTGAGAATAAATGCTCTGCTTCACAGGTTGGAGTGAGTTTTCCTTGAATTGAGAAAAATTTGCTTTTTTAGCTAGATAAACAATTTAAAAGGAAAAGTTATTCAAAATATCAGTTTTTTTGCAACGATAATATTTTTGTATTATATATTTTCCTCTTCTTTCTCTCTTCTTCATGTTTCATGTGAAGAAATTTTGGTGAACTTTTTTTGCACCACTATTTGTACTGCCCCCCCCCCCATTTGTACTGCCCCCCCAGATGAAATTCGCTTCCGACGCGCTTGATGTGGGATATCATACAAAACTTCAGATATATCTGCAATAAATATGTTAAAGAGGAGTGGACCAAGGTGACTTCCTTGGGGTACGCCTGATGAGACAATAATCTTATTAGATAGAGTAGCCTGAAATTTAACATGTTGGGATCTTCCACTAAGATAGGATATAAGCCATTTCAACAAAGAACCTGATATACCGAATTTTTCTAATTTTTTAGTTAAGATTACGTGATCAACTCGATCAAATGCTTTACTTAAATCGGTATATATAGCATCTATCTGATGACTTTTTTCCATATTGTTAAGAACATCTGATACCATTATTGTGAGGTATGTAGTGGTTGATCGTTCTTTACGGAATCCGTGTTGTTGTTCATTCAAGTGTGGATTACCTATTTCAGTGAGCTTAGAATATATAATTTTTTCAAAAAGCTTAGGAATAGTTGACAATAAGGCAATACCTCTGTAGTTTTCGATCGCTCTCTTATTGCTATTCTTATAAATTGGTGTAAGATGAGATGACTTCCAAAAAGATGGAAAAACACCTATTTGCAAAGACTTATTAAAAATAATATGTAATGGTGTAATTAATTGAGCTAGGCACTGAACAAGGAGAATTGGTGGAATAAGGTCCGGACCGGGAGGCTTGTAGGGATCTAATTCATTTATAGAATTAATGATGTCCTCTTGTGTAATATTGACTGTGCAAACCAAAAGGGACGTGTTCGGATACAGTAACGGGGTACGAATTGGGGTTGAAGGAGGACGAAATACTTCTTTAAAATGATCTGCAAAGAGATTACAGATAACTTGTGGGTTGGAAGAAGAAACATTACCTTTGAACATGGTTGTAGGATATCCGGCCGATTTACGCTTGAAGTTTACAAAGTCGAAAATTTTTTAGGGTCAATTATAATTCTTTCACCAATCAAGTTGGTGTAAAATTTATATGCTTCTTCAGACTATTTTGAAAACTCTTTAGACAGCTCTGCATGTCTTGCCTTTACTTCATCACTTACAATGTCGGTGTTTTTAACGAGTTAGTAGAGACTATTTCTTTGATTTCTGAGTTGTCTAAGATTGGAATCAAGCCACGGTTCAGATAGTTTATTTCGTTTTTTTATTTTTGGAACAAAAGTTTCAAGTACGAAAAAGATACTCTGATAGAAAAACGAAACAGCATCATCCAAATCCAAGGCTGATAGTTGGTCCAGTTAAAAGAATTCAGTTGATTTCTTATAAAGGGTGTCCCAACAAGAACGCAATTTTTAAAGTTGGCGCCATTCGAAGTGTCATTGTTTGACATTTGAACAATTGTTATTGTTTGCGAGTAGAAGGTACGAGGTTAGTAAAATTGGAGCGCTACACGAATGAACAACGCATTCTCATTGTGAAATTGTTTTACCAAAATGGTGAAAGTTTTGCGGCTACAGTTCGCAAATTGCGATCAATTTGGGGTCACAATAATGCTCCAAAAGAGTCAACTGTAAAGAGATTTATGGATAAATTTTCCGAAACTGGGTCTGTTAGTGATGTAAAGACAACAACGTGCCTTCGACCAGGTCGATCGACCGAAAATGTCGCAGCTGTACGTGATGATGTCGCTCAAACTCCATCCACCTCAATTCGACACCGAGCTCAGCAAATTGGTGTCTCCAAATCCACTATGCAGCGAATTTTGACGAAAGATTTGCATCTTCATGCATACAAAGTTTTATTGACTCAGGAACTGAAGCCAGCTGACCATGGACAGCGAAGGGAGTTCGTTAATTGGGTATTGGAGAGACAACATGAAAATGCTGATTTTGCCGCTAAAATCAGCTTCAGTGACGAGGCCCATTTCCATCTTGATGGCTTCGTCAATAGGCAGAATTGTCGCATCTGGGGTGAGGAAAATCCTCGAGTAATTCACGAGTAGCAAATGCATCCTCAACGCGTCACTCTGTGATGTGGTTTTTGGGCTGGAGGAATCATTGGACCTTTTTTTATGAAAATGAGGCATGTCAAGCGCAAACAGTCAATGGTGTTCGGTATCGTGAAATGATAACCAGTTTTTTCTTGCCTAGAATTGAAGAAATTAATGTAGAGGGCATGTGGTTCCAACAAGACGGCGCCACATGTCATACAGCCAGAGAAACAATTCAATTGCTGCATCAGTCATTTCCCAGTCGTGTTATTTCGCGTTTTGGAGATCAGAATTGGCCGCCTAGATCGTGCGATTTAACACCATTAGATTTTTTTCTTTGGGGTTTTTTGAAGTCGATGGTTTACGCGAATAAGCCGACGACGACTCAAGCCTTAAAAGAGGAAATTTCATTTAAAGATCGCGTGTATGCCAGCAAAGCCGCGGCGGCCATCTGCACGATATATTGTTCCATACATAACCTCATTCTGTCTACTTTACGATATAATAAAGTTTCACGATTTTTTTTTTTAAATATCTGTGTTTTATTTAAAATTTAAAAATTGCGCTCTTGTTGGGACACCCTTTATTATTATAATCATCGTTAAGAAAAGCATACACTAGAGAATTATTAAAGGATTTTCTAAGGGTTATACGGGAAGAAAGTAATTGAACTGTAAATGCAGTGTGGTGAAGGGTATTTGAGAATAAATGCTCTGCTTCACAGGTTGGAGTGAGTTTTCCTTGAATTGAGAAAAATTTGCTTGATTCAAGTAAGCAATTTACCAAAAACTAAAACAATTTACTTAATTTGAGAAATTTATTTTCCTTCAATTGAGAACATTTTGCTAGATTCAAGTAAATAATTTACTGAGAACAAGAACAATGTGCTTGATTTTCACAAATAAACAACACTTTCACATGCTTTATTGGCACACATTGTCGACAGTGATCTTGAACGTAGATTTTGTTGTCTAGCGACTCTTTTTCATCCACTTCAAGATTTTCATGATTGTTGTAAATCGCTGAATTGTACAACTCTGCGTTTGCTTAAATTAAAAAAAATATATTCTTGATTCAAGTCATGTTCCAGTTTCTAGAATCAAGTATTTTATGCTTGTTTCAAGCTGTTGTTTATTTTGCTCAATGTTGGCAATAAATGCTCATTATAATTGTTGTTTTTTTTTAATTTTACTTTATAAGGCTTGATTTGAGCAAATGAGACTTAATATTAAATCTTCTTATATCAAGCAAAATAGTTGCTTAATATAAGAATATTATTTCCCTTCGTGTTAAAGAGTTCTTCAACACAATTTTGGTCGTTATGAGCGACCTAACCATCACCAAATTTCGAACCAATTTTACACTATTGGACATTCATCATTCAACCAGAGTGCATAGAGCCCGAAATTTTCAGAGTATTGCTGCAGTAGCTGAGAGTGTACGTGAAAACCGTAAACAATCGATTAGTCGCCGATCTCGAATTTTGTCGAAATTTGAAAGTTGGACCCACAGAATGGACCATGTAAGAGCTAGCTGTTGGCAACATTTTAACGAAATAGTTTTTAAACATTGAGTTTTAGGAACCGAAATATCATTCCAAATAAAGATTTGCATCAATACATTGATTTTTATGTATTTTATTTAGAAAACAAAGTAGGAAGCTCTCATTGGATCACCCTTTATAATGGAATCATGGGGTGGAGTGGACGTTAAGACGGTTGGAAGAATGACAGAGAAGAGCAGGCAGAAAAATACACTTTCAGTGAAGGTTTTCAAAAAAAATCTGCAAATTAATGCAAGACAAACACGCAAATTTTTAATAGGTATTTGCAAAATAACGCTAAATAGAGATGTTTTTCCCTGTGTTGATAACACTCGTATGTATCTTTCGAATGCGGCAATATTTTATCATTTCTCATAATCATGATTAGTGTTGCCAGATTTTGGGAGGGATCATTCCCTTTTTGTTCATGCATTTCAATAAGTTTTTCCCGTGTTTTTCTTAACATTTTTCCGTTTTTTTCCCCTTTTTAGAAGTTCAGTGTTTTATTTTAAATAGAAATAATAACAACGCGAAACCTTACTAATATAATTAAATATATGCCTAACAAAATATATCACATTTATTACATGTACATTAGGGGTATAACTTTTTAAAATTTTCCTTAAAATTTAAAAATACATAGTGTCACATAATGAGGAATAGGGAAAAATTAATAACTGCGTTTTTATTTTTCAATTTCATTTAAAAAAGTTCACGCCGCGAGCACAATGAAATTTTCCTAAGTCAGACAAAATTCTACTAATTTTCACTTATTGTATTTACGTTACTTTTAAAGTTTTGCGCGACGTAACGTGAGTAAATATGAGTGTAAGCTCAGCCTAAAACAAATATGTCTTTTCCACTAATGCTTTTGTAATGTTGAGCATAGTTGGCCGATTGTCATGACAACGGTAAATTCATCTTAGCTACTTTTGCTTGTTAAATTCTCGGCATAACGTGCAGTTGAATTGATTGTTTGTATTTTTTAATTACTAAATCAAAATCAAAAGTGCCCTTCAATGTCTTTTAAAAGTAGTAAACGGTGCGTAGAGAAGAACTCTAAGATTTTGACAAATAATTTAACTCGTTTCGAACAAAGTAAGACAAAAAGACGCGATATACCAAATGTGGAACATTGTTTGAGTGACTTATGTAAAATACCGAACAAAATAATTATTATTGGAAGATGCAATGCTTTAGCTAAATTAGAAAAAAATAAAATAAAAAGGTATAAAATTGTGTCAGCAGAAGTGATCGATTTGTGGCTTAAGCTTAATTTCCCCAGCATTATAAAATCTTCAGTTGAAAGAAAAGTTGAAAAACTTATGAACGATTATTCAAATTTTATAAAGCACAAAAATGGTAAAAGTGCCTGTTCCGTTTTTAATCAAATATTCGACATTACTTACGAAAAAGGTTTGTGGCTCAGTGCAGAGGATAAAAAATTTCATATACTTTGGAAAAATACAAATGGAAAAGTTGGATACACAACTAGTAAGAATATCAACGTGCATCCATCAATAGCTTGTAAAGTAAGTCGAGCTGCAGTGAATTCACATTGCTGCCAAGAAAATCAAAGTGGTTCTGACTCAACAACATCTATCGACGAAGACCTGAGTTCAAATGCTGAATATGATGAAGACTTCGAACGACCACGTCAATTAAAATCTTCAAAATCTTCAACAGTCGCAGCGGTTGCAATTGTTCAAAAAGCAAACGTTACCACAAAAAATGCAGCTAAAATCTGCAAGGAGTTGGTTAAAGCAGGAGTTAATATACCGACACCTTCACAACCAGGAATTTACAAAGCTGCAATGAAATCAGCAGAAGTTTTGGAAAAAGAATATGTAAACACGCTTAAAAATGAAAATTGGTGCCTTCATTTTGATGGGAAAAAGTTTGGTGATAAAGAAATACAGGTAGTTGTGTTGAAAAATGAAGAACGAGAAGTTAAGTTGGCTGTTTTGGTTTTTGATAATGGCAAAAGTGTAACAATATATGAAGGAATTAAAGAAAAGCTCAATAAATTTGATCTTTGGAAATCAATAAAGATGATTATTTGCGATACAACTAGTGTCAATACTGGCATTAAAAATGGAGTTGTTTCTCTTCTGAGAAAACATTACGAATTTCTGAAACTACCTCCACCACAATATATTGGTTGTCAGCACCATGTGCTAGATTTGGTATTAAGGCATGTCATGGATGAGTTACTTGACGGGAAATCAACATCGCCTAATATATCTTATAATGTATTCTCCGAACTTATCACTCACTATGAAAACCTTAAAGAAAGCTTCATGCAAAATAAGGAAAAAATTGAAGTAAAGTGCATTAAATGGCGAGATGATATGCAATATTTGTTTGAACTTGGGGAAACCCTCAGGTTCTACGAAAAAAACAAAAAATTTCCATTTATAAAGTTCAAAGCAATTCCACCGCTAAGTAACGCTCGTTGGAACTCCAGAGCTATTCTTGCGATTTTAACATTTATACTCATACCAAAGTATAGAGCTCAATTAACTCCGATATGCCAATTTATATGCGGTGCTTGGTATGACGTTTGGTTTTCCGATCATTGTTTTCGTGACAATAATTTTGAAAATTTACAAAATTCGGTAAAGAGGTTTAAAAAAGGTCACGTATGCTTCTTAAAACATTGGGTGAAAGAAGATTCAGCCATAGAAAATCAACAGCGCTCTAACATATGTGCCGAACGTGCCATTAAAGTTGTAAAGGACATCTACCCTAGATGCAAAACACCCCATACTTTGAATATAAAATTTATTTCTACCAATGTTTAAAAGGTTAAACCAAATTTTTAATATATTTGTTTGTGATAAAATTGAATTTTACCTTAAAATAAAATGTAAAAATTTTTTAAGGTGTTTTTTATTTCGGATATTGCCTGTCCGGCGTGAACTTTTTGAAGTTAAATAAGAAAATAAAAATGCAGTTATCTTTTTTCCCCTATTCCTCAACTTATAGGGCCATGTAAATATGGTCTTTGAAAAAACTTATACCCCTAATGTACATATTACTTGAGTGTAACTCCAAACACTTTCTTTTGATTTCTAATCCTATGCAGTTGTAATTTTTCATATGTATTTTGCTGTGTGAAATAACATTTAAGGTACGGTTGTGTAACGGCTTTCTTATTTTAGTTTTATTTAAATTTATGGCAGAAAAAGCTCTTTCAGCGCATGCACTGCTATGCAGAAGAGAAAAATTAACGATATCAATTTTTTTTTAAATTTTGGGAACATTTTACTTGTATTTGCAAATTTCATATTTAACCCTAGACCTACAAACCGGGTTAGATATCTACCTCAGGCAAACTTCGAACTACGTTTCTAAGTTAGTCAATGACGTTATTGACTGACGACTTATACCATAATTAGATTCAAGGTTCTAGCGATAGGGCTAGGTCGCGAGACCCTGTAGTTTCTTGTTTACTGTGACGGAGTGAAGACGTGATGCCCGTGTGGGTTTGATATGTACCCCGGCTTGTACTTCCCGTTAATGGTTTGCCTAGGTAAGTTATTTTTCTTTTTCTTACTAAAATAAATTTAATTCACGTAAATACGTTTCCACGTTTTTTTACAATAAAACATTAGATATAAAATTTTCGGCAATGATTGTCATATTTAAGGTGTTCATACACTGAGATTGTGTATCCCGTTATTGAATCGCCATAAAGGCGATTGTGGCGCCTTTGAATGAGTTAAATCGTTAATCAATCGTTGTATGTATGAAGTTCCTTTTTTTTTACTTTTTGCATAACAGAAACCGAAATATATTCTTGGAAAGCAATATTTCAAGGATTTGATCTTTCCATGTATAAGATTCCGAATTTTATTTTAATTTGCAGAGTCTCAAATAAACCAAATGCTCAATGTTGGTATTATTTTACTTAATGCCTTATGTGTCCTCTTTAAAATCCCGTTTAAAATTTTTAATTCGGTTGTTTGGAAGTAAAGTCATAAATTGTTGTTTGTTGAATTACGGTTTGACCATTTTTCAGTACATTTAGCTATTTAAATCGATTTTTCACCAAATAAACCTTCATAATATTGAATTTGTTCTTTAACATTCTCTTTAGCGTGAAAAAACAAAAAAATGCATGCACTTCAGAGACAGATCACTGCTTTCAGAACGATTCTACGAAGAAGAAACACATGGGGTAGATATTTACCCTGGTTTGTAGTTTACAGATAAAAAATGGGTTTGTAGTTCTAAGCTTAAGGTGCCAACAAATTTTGCACATCTTGTGTAACTAAATATCATAAATCAATATTTTTACTGACCTATATTCTAAGTCGATATATATTCAGTTTTTTTAAATAAATAAAAACACAACGGAATTAGTGAAGGATACGTTTTGTTTTTCCAAACGATAGGATCCACAAATGCGAAAAGCCTAAATGCGCCGCCTTCGTCCCAGCAATGAAACCTTTTAAAGTTCTCAGTTTTATTTACACATTTTCCATAGTTTGCCAAGCAAAAAAATCAAATTACGCTGAACAGAAAAAATTACTTTTGAGCTTACAACTGATGACTCTCAAAATTAATTTAAGCTGTACACACAGGCTAATTCAAATTGTACAAAAATTAAATTAAAACTCAAGACGACTCAGCTAATTTCAAAATGTATTTAAATACCAGATATTAAAAAATTCTTAATATGTTGATTTTGTGACGAAATCACCTTTTTTGCACAAAAACGAGGTCAGCCAAATTTGCCCCGTTTTTAAGAGTGTTAATCCCGTTTTCCCTTTTGCGTTCAAAATTCCCGCAAAACGGGGAAAATTTCCTTTTCTGGCAACACTGATCATGATTAAAATAGCAGTTAGCAAAAACTTGCGTGTTATAAACAAATAAAGATGACTCAATGGGGAGCAAAAAGGATGAACTGAGTCAAACAACCAAACAAGAAGATATTGATTTTTTTTTCTTTTTTCTATTGTAATAAAGTAACAAATGTTCTCAAGTGTTACAACGTTTGTTTCTCTAGACAACAATATTTGAAGTACAACAACATAGAAACAGCAAGACAGAGTGACAAAGCGTCCACTCTAATAACGTCGCAGGACGTGTTGAAGAGCGTGAAATTAAGTACTTTGCTGGACACGCTAGACGCCTCAAAACAAGTGTGAAACCAGTAGAAAAGATTGAACAAATCCGCAAACATCTCTCTTAACTTGGTCAAAACCAAAGCAATTTCAATCAATCATGTTTATTCCCAGCAAAACATACAACGATAGTTAGTTAAACTAAGCGATATAGTCTCGATATCGAAACGATATCTTATATGAAAAAATCTCGATAATATTTTCAATACTTTTTTTATTTTTTTTCTAATATTTTTTACAATTCCTAGCCTTATAGCAGTGAATTTTATTTGTATATTTTTTAAGGAGCTCCTTTAGGAAAGCATGCATTTAAATATACGCTGAATTCAAAGAAAATTAAGTCTTACATACATTACGGTGCCTTGAAAGAAAAGTTCCATTTGTACCCCCATAAAAAATGAACCTTACACGGAAAAATATAATTCATAAACTTTTAATGAAATCTGTTCATTGCATTTTTCTTGACCATTTTATGAATAAATTCATTATTTTTAATGGCTTTTTCGTAAGCTTAACGAAAATGTTCATTAAAAATTATTAACGAGTTCATAAATTATAATGAAAGCAATTCATAAATATTTCTTCAGAGTAACTCTCAAATATGTTCAGTATTCATTGTCATTTGTGAAAAGTAATAAGTGAATAGTGCTTAGAAGTAAATTAGAGATTAATAAAAGTGTATTAACCCATTAATGACTACGTATGATATATCATATGCGATTAAAGTATTTTTCAAAATTCCTCTAAAATCCTCAGCCACTGTAAAACTTTTGCTTCCAACAGTGTGAGAAAGCCAAAATTATGTTTTTTCCAAAAAAAAAGTGACATTTTAATCCTTTGTGTTCACTTGTTCGCTCCTGTTAATGCAGTATTTAAAAAAAATTGAAAAATATTACTCAGGTGAGTTATTTTGTTTTATAAATATCAAGAAAAAAGAAAATATAATTAAATATAATTAAATATAATTAACCTACGCTACGAAATAAAAATTTTCCAATTTGTCCTTTTTTTTTATTTTGTTTTTTTATTTCTCTACGTAAGACCCCTTATGCGTTTATACGCTTCGCCACACCCAAGTCCTTTGAATTTTTTTTTAAACCTTCAAAGTTTTCCGTCTTATAATAATACAAATTTATGCTGAAAATTGTAAAAGCTAAGCTCAACGGATTCTGGTAGTGAGCATTAATGGATTAACCAGTGATTGTGCTAGTTAAAATATTTAACGTAAAGAATAAAAAAATTTTGTGTTCTTTGTGCAAAAAAGAATACAAAAATATAGATATCTTTGCAGAACATATAAAAAACTGCATTTTTTACACGTTGCCTTGTTTTAAAGGACACGTTACCTTGCCAATTTTGTACACAATTGTTTGGTGGTGTTAATATTTTACTATTTATGATATACCAATTTTACCAATTTTACTCAAGACTGTAAACATATTAATAAAATATGTAAAATTTATGAAATATTTACCTTTGAATATTGAAGCAATACCTTTTCATTTAAATTTATTTTGTGTAAATAATTCTTGGGCAATTGTGTAAATATTTCACAATTTCACTCAAAAATTTTATTAATGAAAAATTTACTCAAATTTTAATTAAAATGTAATAAAATTTTAATAAACTTCTTCATTAAGATTATGAACTTTTCATTAATTTTAATGAAACTAAAGGGATTTTAATGAAATTTTCATTGATTTTTTAGCTCTTTCATTAAGTTTAATGAATTTTTCATTTATTTTAATGATATTATTCAATAAACTTTTATGAAATTTTTCATCAAATTATACGTAATCATTCATTTTGTTCATTAAATTTCAGGTTTATGGATACCGTTCATTAAATTTTAACGAACGTGTGAGTTGGTTCAGTAAGAAGGAATATTTTCATTAAAACAACGCATAAAATCACTTATTTTATGCACATATTCCGTTCCGTGTAGTCTATGAAGATTTATGAAGATTCCCAAAATATTTTGGTTTTCACGCTAACCGCCAGTGAGTTAAACCATTTTACAAAAACCTCAAAAAATCATGTTGTTCATGAATATATTAAGGGTATTCACTGCTGAAATTTATGAAATGCTGAAATTTGCTAAAACTTCAGTGCAATTGTTGTTGTTTTGATTTTAAAAAGGTTGCTTAGATTTAACCACCTATTTATTGAGTTGATGAAAAATAATCGTCGGAAATTTGCGAAGAAAATATGTGTTCAGTAACCATGAGCAAATATGTATCATGTGTGTGAGTCATTGTGAATATGTAAATTTCGATAAGAAAAAGAGCATTCCGTCAAATCTCTCCTAAAATTTGATGTAATGTATGCGAGCAAGAACAAAAATTATAATTAATTCTATTGTAGCCGACTCATATAATTTAGTTTTGCTACTTTTTTTGGCATTATTTTTCTATAAAAAGACAGAAAGCACAAGTTCTTTAACAAAATTATTTGTTTTGGTAACAAGCCTACGAACAAAATAAAGCAATGGTGATTTTAAGCTTGACAGATGCATGTGAAAAAAACGAGACATTACAAACGGCCTGAGTGGGTTGAAGTGAGTCTTCAACTCGTCGGAAATTTCCGATTTCTGAAATTTTTAGCAATGAAGTGAATACCCCTATTGTTTGGTGTAATAGTTGTAAATCAGAAATAATAGAACGGAAAAAGCTCTTCCAGTCTGGATCAAAACATTTAACATTTTTGCAATCGGATTAGAGATAATAGGCGCGTTTTTTCCAACATGCAAATCCGATTTCCATACAAACCAAATTCTGCTATGGATTTAGATTTTGTGAACTTGTAGTTTGAAACAACACAGCCAGGTGTCGTACAATGAAGTAAGTGATCGGAAAAAGCATTGTTGACATTCTTATGCTTGCATTCAACGCCATCTAGTTGTTATATACTTTTAATGAGCATCAAATTAACAACCAAATCCAGATTTGGATGTTGGGAAAAAACGCTGCTAATGTTGTTATTCATGCATATTTTTGATATTTTTTAATTTCTTACCATATTTTTTTTAATTAATATTTTATATGTAATATATATCTTGAAATCTATATATCTTGAAAGTGAGGTTCGCATGAGAAATAATGAAGTTATTTGAATTTTAATGAGAATAACTATAAAAAATAACAAAAAATGCTCAAAAAACAGCACTATCTTTAATTCGATTGCAACAATTAACAATTTTTTGATGCAGATTGGAAGAGTTTTTTTAGTCACTACCTATCTGCCTTTCTGCTGAAAAATCTGCTACAAAAAGCACATTTTTTCATGTTTTTAAAAGTTCTTATAACTTATATTAGTGACTCCTGAATGGAACACTGCCAACACTACCCCCGCATTTCTTCTTCTTATCATACCTTGTGCCTATATGCAACCTAAATTGGCGTCTTCTACCAAAAAGTACAATAATTTAAGGCAGAAAAATAATTCATAGCTCCCCGATATGACTCTTTCTAGATATGAGCTGGTTCTATAATATTTTCGCCCTTAACATTTCTTCAAAACATAGCCACCCATATTTACAACCATTCTAGATATCCTAATACAAAAAAGTGCGTTCGATATTTTAATATAAGCCTGTTTTAAATTTTAAACCAAAGCTGTATTAAAATCAAATTTTATTATTTTGCAAATACTAGATTTGAAACCAAAGCTTTTGTGTATTTTATAGTACAGAAAAGTTTCAATTTTAGTACAAGATTTCTAGCCGTGTAATGATCCAGTGGACACGAAAGTTATTACAATGTGGGAGTGGTTTTTCAACCTATATTTTTTTTTTGTTTTTTTTTTACTATCCCATGGCAGTAACCTTGCTTTTATGCATATTTAATCGACTTCATGACAAACCTAAAAGCTCGTTTATGTCATAATTGTTTTTAACTGGATTCTATTAATCCAAAGACTATAAAGAACATTTTTTTAAAAACTCTAAATGTATGTGATTTGGGTCACACAATGCTGAGATATTCCGAATGCATACGATATTCAGTTCATTAAAATAAAATTCATTGTTCCGTTTCACATTAACTTATGTTAGTTTTCGTTAGTTAAAATATTTTAAAAAATACTTTAAATAAAACCATTTCATTGAAATATTTTCAAAATAGTCGTAAATTCCTAATCATGTAAACAGTATATGCTTAGTTTCCAAATAAATTGGCTGTTCAGCACAAAACACATATGAAGTCAAGTTAGTAAAGAGAACTTGTGTGAATGTTACTCTATAATTGAATGTACATCTGTTGTACAAAACTGTCAAATAAGGCATTCTCACTGAAGATGGCTGTCACTAACTAGGCTCGTAATGTTATGTACTCGGCAATTATCAGCTCTAGTAAATGAACGATTTAGATTAGATACGACCTTGAGTGTTGTTGGTGTTTCCTATCTTGTTCTATGTTTTCACACCGGTTTCCCTTTTTTTCATTACCTTTACTCATTTCATTTATAATACATATGTTATGATATTCTCGTAATCACTGTTTTGTTTCATTGTTATTGGCTTTTTATCGATAATTGTGCACGTTTTGCTTTATATTTAGAGCGCACAAGTTGTTACCTTTTTTGGTAACAAATATATAAGTTTTACGCTTAACTGGCGTACTAAACATGTGTTGTTTGTTCTCGGAGTTTGCACTTTATGGAATTTTATTGGTAAAGCGTGTTATCGTTTCTTATCGGTTATTGAGATTTTTTTTTACAAATTTCGTTAAACAGCGCAGTTTTTACCGTTTTTTTTTTTTAATGGAAATAAGTTATTTATTAAATTTTGTGACGCAATTTTTATTAATTCTTATATTTAAAGATAAGGATTTTCTTCGAAACCTTAATAAAACGGAAATGAATTATGTCAAGTATTCAAAATAGTTTTTTGATCACATTGTATATTTTTCAGAGAACCGTTTTCGCTTAGGGTGATGTTGCTCATTTGCTGCAAGACTGTAGCAGGAAGAATTTTATGAAGAAGACAATTTTATAATGGTTGATAGAAATAGACCGGAGAATTTACTGTAATGCAGAACAAGAACAATACAATGTTATACAAACAATTCTGTTCACAAGGATAGATTATAATTTATGAAAACATTTATGATAAGGGATTTTTTTTATTTTCGCTAAATTTATAATTGTAATAACAACCAAAATAACTACATACTTCGACAATCAGATTCTGGTACTGAAGATAAGAAACATTTTACACAACCTATAGTATAATTTTATAGGAAATATTTTTGTAAAATTATTTTACAGGGTTTTTTAAACGCTTTTGAAATACCTTTAAACAAAAAGGTACAGGGTTAAGATGTGTTATGAAAATCTTCCTTGTAAAATTTCACTGTCTATGAATACCTATGAAGAAAAATAGTAAATTTTATTTTAAAACTCTCTAAAGCAAGGCAATACAAGTTTCTTCCAAAAATACATATGAAACATTTCTGCAGGTGATAAACTTTTCAAATGAATTAAACAAATACTGTCAATTTTTCGGTATAGAAGTACACATTACACAAATTTTATCCAAAGATACTAAAAGTGAAATTTTCCGAGGAACGTTTTTATAAAAAACTCTACGACTTAGTTCAAGGCTATTTTAAAAACCTTTTTTCCAAAAGGGTTAAAAAATAACCACAAGCTATAAGGTTAAAATATTGTACAAAAATATTTCTCATAAAATTTCACAACAACTATGTCAAAATAATTTTTAAGTAGTTAGCAATTTACCGATATTTCATACATATATAAAAATTACTATAAAAATGAGTAAGACAGTTATAAACACTAGACTTTTTTAAACTATATTTCAAAATATTACGATAACGAGTTCTTGTTTTTATCAAATCAAATGAAAATAACTACCGCAAATTAGTCATATGTCATGTCATATGTCATGTCATGTCATAAATCATATCATATGTTATGTCATATGTCATGTCATATGTCATGTCATATGTCATGTCATATGTCATATGTCATGTCATATGTCATGTCATATGTCATGTCATATGTCATGTCATGTCATAAATCATATCATATGTCATGCCATATATCATATTATTTTTTTAATTGAAATAACTTAAATTTTCTCAGTTTCCTAATTATTTTGTCATAGTTGTGAAATTTTATGAGAAATATTTTTGTACAATATTTTCACTCTATAGGAGGGGCCTTTATTATGGTTATTTTTTAACCCTTTTGGAAAAAAGGTTTTTAAAATAGCCTTGAACTAAGTCGTAGAGTATTTTATGAAAACGTGAATATGTCATGACAGATTTATAACCGTTTATAACATATGACATGACATATGACATATGACATGACATATGATTTATAACATATGACATGACATATGACATGACATATGACATGACATATGACATGACATATGACATGACATATGACATGACATATGACATGACATATGACATGACATATGACATGACATATGACATGACATATGACATGACATATGACATGACATATGACATGACATATGACATGACATATGACATGACATATGACATGACATATGACATGACATATGACATGACATATGACATGACATATGACATGACATATGATATGACATGACATATGACATGACATCTGACATGACACATATAATATTATTGCTCGTGCACACAAAAAAATTATTTTTCATGACGAGTCTCAAAAACTTTGACCCTCAATGTCATATGTCATGACAATTTTATAAGCTTTTATAACATATGACATGACTATGACTCGACAAATGACATGACATATGACAGGACATATGGCATTGAGGGTCAAATTTTTTGAGACTCGTCACGAAAAATAATTTTTTTGTGTACACGAGCAATTATATTTTTTATTTTTCACTTCCAGAAGGGTGGCAGATAGAGTGCAGGCGTGTTCAAATGAAATATTGAGGGAGAATAATAATAGGACTAGCCACACCTTTGACCCCCCAAGGGCTCATACTTTTTTTGATATAAACTATAATAGACATTTTTTTTTTTCTATTTCTTGTAATTTTTGTAAGTTCTTCACGTTGAAAATAGCGAATCACGGAAATATATCTCACATTTAAGTTATAACAAGGGCTAGGATTTTAATAACATGTCATCCTTTTTCTGCTGCTTCTAAGACATTTCCTGCTAATTTAAAACGTCCATTTATCTTTCCTAAATTCCAAATATGAAAAGTTTTTAGGACATTTTTTCGTCATTATTCATCGTTTTGAGTTTTCAGGTCATTTTTACTAGATTTAAGGCATTTTGTGGTCATTTTTAAAGATTTTTAAGTTATTTATTGTCATTTTTGGACATTTTAAATTTTTATAGCATTTTAAGGTCATTTAAGTGCAATTTTTAAATAACTTTTTTTTTGTTTTTTTCGTACTAAAAAATGTCAATATGCAAATTTTTAAACATATTCCTTTAACACTAAAGTCCCTTCAATCAAAAACATAACCTTTTAAAGCTCTGCGCGTGGTGAAACTGACGTAGGGGTAAGTAGAAAAATGAAACAAGTGTTAGATAAAAACTCAGGATATGCTAGTATAAAATCAATTTTAATTTAGTAATGTTTTATTTTTAAGGCTAAATATTTTGCTTATTTTATATGCAATTGTTTGCGTTTTTTATGCAATTTTTGTCAGTTTTTAGGTATTTTCTGCAGTTTTTAGGTCATTTTTGTAGCTCATTTTTTGCAGTGTTTTAGGTCATAAAATTCGAGCCCTGGTTATCACAAACCATTAAAATCAGTTTATTTATTGAAGCACAGTTTATTCTGTGAATAAATTAAAGAGGCTTCTTTAATATTTAACATTTTATCTAATAACAGTTTAAATATTATATATACAAAATATTTTATGCAAATTTTGTATTGTACTTCTTTTGGGATATTCTCTCTCTGTCTCTTGCACAAAAATCTCTCTTATTCTGAATTTTTAGAAGTTTCACTTCTGTACTGTATACACACTATACTGTAATTTGTTTTACTGTCTGGCTTATATTTAACTTGCGACTTTTTGCACCCTAAAATGTTTGTTCTTTGAGACTTTTAACCCTACGACTTTTGTAGTCTACAACTTCTTAAACATTGCAACTTTTGGTGACACATGATATGACATAACATAATGATATGACATATGACATATTACATGACGTCGTATACCTTGCGAATTTTAGTGGCTTACAATATTTTTATCACCTGGCTTTTGTTGTATGTATTTTCATGTCACTTCAGGTCATTGCGACCTTTTTTACTTTGCAACTTTTTGCACCCTAAAATTTTTGTACTTTGTGGGTATAAATCTTGCGACTTTTGTATTTTTTGTTAACTTACACATTGCAACTTTTTGTGCCCCGAAATTTTTTTCTCCGACTATTTTAAATTTATATTTTTTTATTACCCTAAGACTTTTTAACTTTGCTTATGCTGTTACCTTGCAAATTTTTGCAACCTTTGTACTTTTTGTTAACTTTTCAATATTTTTACAATGCAACTATTTTGCAAGATACTCCTGTTTTTACTTCTCGACTTCTAAATCTCTGATTACTTTTACATCTCATGACTGTTTACACTTTGAACTTCTAATGCATTGAAATTTTGTATACTTTGCCATTTTTTTATTTGCGACTATTTTGTACCTTTTGGCTATTTTCGGTTTGCGTCTGTTTAACTTGCCTATGTTCGTACCTTGCGACTTTGTACCAGTTGTACCAATTTAACTTTGTGACTTTTTACAATACGACTATTTTGTACGTTAATTCTATTTTTACTCAGTGACTTTTTAAGCCCTGAAACTTTTTATGTCCCACGAAGTTTTATACTTTAAGATTTCTAATAATTGCGAACTTTTATGCGTTGCAAATTTTTTAACCCTGCTACATTTTTCTGCCTTTCAATTTTTATGGCTTGCAACTTTTTTAATTTTGCTTATGTTCTTAGCAGGTGACTTTTTGTACCCCAAAATAGTTGTTTTTGTGACCTTGCATTACAAGACTTTTGTATTCTGTGTCTTTGAAACATTGTGACTTTTTGTACCCCATGATTTTTTTCACGACTATTTTGTGCCTTGCGACTTTTTAACCTTTCAACTTTGTTAACTTTGCTTATGTTGTTACCGTGATTTTTACAATATGACTATTTTGCAAGTTAATTCTGTTTTTACCTTGGGACTTTTAAGCCCTAAACTATTTATATTCCACTACGTTTTACACTTTGAGACTTTTTTTTTTTGAGACCTTATGATATCTTTTACCTTGCGACTTTATAAACCTTACACTATTTATATTCCGCTATGTTTTACACTTTGAGACTTCTATTTTGAGACCTTTCGAGGCCTGCGACTATTTTTTACCTTTCGAATTTGGGGACTTGCTGATTTAATTTGCTTATGTTCTTACCTAGCAACTTTTTTTACCCTAAAATGTTTTTTGTTTGTGACTTTGAGTTCTTCGACTTTTATATTTTGCAACTTCTTACACATTGAGACTTTTTCTGCCCAACGATTTTTTTTATACAAATATATTGTGCCTTGCCAATTTTGACCCTGTGACTATTTCTAACTTTGAGGCTATTTTTAACCTTGCGACATTTTTGACTTTGCTTATGGACCTTTTTTATCTTACTCTGTTTTGTACTCTACGAGATTTTTGTAACTTGCAACTTTGTAAGCCCAAGTGACTTTTTTTTTGACTTTTTTGAACCTTGACATTTTTTATACTTTGGGATTTTTTCCCTCGTTGTGTTGTGGTTTCTTTTTTTACCTTGCTACTTTTTTTACCCTGCTCATATTGTTGTTATCCATTGCGACTTTTTGATTTTTTTAATCTTTGTATTTTTAATCCCATTTTTAATTTCATTGACTGATTGACTTGTTAACCTTTTTGATATTTGATACTTTTCATAGCTTGCAATTTTTTTACCTTGAAACTTTTGTACCCTAAACTATTTTTTGTACCATGCAACACTTTACCATGCAAGACTCACAAAATGTTCATTATTTTAACTGCAAAAATCTGCCCAATTGGAAAAAAATGTTCAAAATAAACAACAGAAATAAAGCTCGCAATTTAATTCATGCAATAATTTAATAGATCATAAAACTAATCAACCAAAAACCGATTTAAAGAAAACAAACTACCACATTTGATAGAATTCAACCAAAGCGGCAACGCTGGATGTGACTCTCTATGATTTGCGGCTTTTTGTACCTTGCAAGAAGGAGAGAGAGAAAGAGAGAGTTGAGAGACGGTGTAATGTGCACACAATTTACAAAATCGAGTCGTAAATATACAGACGTCACGTTGCGTTGATTAAAGTCTTATAAACCTCGTACATCGTTGACTATTATGTGCCATGAGACTTTTTAACCTTTCAACTTTGTTAACTTTGCTGTTACCGTGCTTTTCACAATGCGACTATTTTGTAAGTTACTTCTGGATAACCTTTCGACTTTTTAAACCCTGAACTAATTATATCCCACTTCGTTTTAACTTTGAGACCACTTTTACGTTGCGACTTTTTATATTTTTAGATTTTTTACCCTTTTTAACGTAACTTTACGTTTATTAAAGTCGTATAAACACTATAGAAGGAAATCGTGTACCTATCCAACAGTAAAATTCGCATGCGCTTTACCTGTATGCAGTTTTAAAGTGCTTTCTTCTTATTACAAATAGCGCTGATTGTATAGCACTGTATTGCTAGCACTTTCCGAAGCTATTGGGTAGCACTTAAGTAATAAATACAAATAGCAAAATAAAAAAGAATTCAGAATCGGGATGAACGTCAAAGAGAAAAAACTATCTACTTTCCCTTTATTTTTGAATAAACTACAAGAAGACATGGTAGAAGAATAAAGGTAGTCGCACAGCTGAAACGAACTACCAAAACTACGAACTACAAACTGTCAAAATAGTTGCCTGACGGCTCACACAAAATATTCAGCCGATGAGAATGCGAAGATAAAGGAAAAATTTAAAAGTATCTGTCATGGCTGAAACTATTTTGCTTTTGGCCATGTTCCATCGCTGTCTTCTAGGCTCGTCAGCTGGAACACGAAAACTCAGCCCAAATGTTTTTGGCAAAACACGCACTTCATTTTAATTAAAAAAAAATAAGTAATTCACTTTTAATCAAGTTTTAAAGCACAACTTGATTTTGAAAATTCGGGTAGTGTTGTCAAAGAGATCACGATTAGCCGAGCGACTACCTCTATTATTCTACCATGCAAGGAGATATGTGTTTATACATATATGCTACAAGGAGAACAGAGCGCTCTGCTCTCGCTACGTTTTCTTATTTACTATAGTGACAGCGAAGCGCTTACATCTGATGACATTACAATGTAAATGCACTATCTACAAGGAGAATGAAGCGCTCTACTGCTTTTTAGCATTTGAAGCCCTCGGTTTTCTATTGGGTACAGCCAGACATAATATGTACATACAAAGATAGCAATATTCAGCTTTATATGTTTGATATTGGCATTTTTTTAAACTCTTCGGCTATATTTTTTTATTTAATTTATATCAACAAAGCAAGGGAAATCTAAATAAATGCAGGCAATGAAAAAATGTCTTTATAACCATCTATTTTTCAATCGCAATTTTTTGAATTAAATAACTAATTTTTTAAAACTCATATTAAGTGTCATAACTGATTTGTTTACATTTCGTTTACGCAAATAAGAAGCGTAAACAACAGTTATTTAGTCATGGCAGCAAATCTTTTTGCAGTTCATAAAGATCAAATAAATGTCAAAACTAATGCAATTTAACACGTAAACATAATGTGAATAATATGTTAATTTAAGCTAATTTATTGCTGTTTTATTTATGTCTCTTGGCTGCTGTCATCAATTTGCTGGACTTGCATACAAAATTAAATGCAGTTGTTAGAAAAACAAAAATAAAAACACAAAACATTCAAACTTTTACAGACATTTCAATTAACATACTTTTTGTTAACCATGTCAGTGGATCAAGTTTAAATTTACAAAAAAAAAAAAATAAACCCACCAAACACAAGCTAAAGGCAATAAATTAAGATTCAAATCGCATTTAAAGACAGTTTAGACAACTACTATAATGTTGTTGATATATGAGAGAAAAAGTGTCATTTCGCTAAATGCTACTCGAAAACCGTTAAGCGTCACTGTTAACACATCAAGCGTGGGTTTGAAGAGCTTTGAGAAATTTTGCGACTTCCATACAAACTATACGTATTGCGTAAGAAGTTAGCGGCACTTTGAGTTGATCAACTTTAAAGTTTGTTTACTATTTAAATTAAATTAAAACAATCGCTGCAAACTTTTGTTTTACTGCAAATTATATCGATTGTTAAGATTTGTTTTACTGCTGCTGCTGTTTTTGTTATACTTTTTCTCTTTCAATTTTGAAAAAAAAGTGAAACTTTTTATGCGTTAAAAGTTTCTTTGTTGTTTCTAAAAAAAGTTCCATTGTTTTGAGACTGTATGCATATAAAAACAGCTTGACGCAACTTGAGCTCTTTACACAATACGTTTAGGAGCATATTTATGTATATGCTTTATGTTAAAATGAAAAACAATTTATTTGTGCATAAAAACGAAAAACGTATTATTATCTTTTTATCGTATTTTTATATTTTAACACTAACATACGTATGTTGAAATTTCTAAAGCTGAGCTTTGGTTTCAAATCTGTTTAGAGCAAAAAAACACCTTGAACTCAAAACCAAACACAACTCCCACTATGGGCGTAGCGAGGGGTTAAGGGGCCACGGCCCCCTTTAAACTTAAGAAAAAGAATTTTTTTAGTATTAAAGTTGGAAATTCAAAATATTTTTTCTTATAATTAAAACAGTATTGAAGTTTTTAATATTTAGTCAAGCTTAATTCATTTTTTATTACAATTTTAGGGCCAACACATTTATTATTCAATAAAAGAATTGTATGAAAAGCTTAAAATCAATTTAATTGCTTGACAACTCTGACAGATATGTATATTGCAATCTGAGCTGCACAATTCGTTAGTCGATTTTTTACCAACACTAACGTTCGTTGTCATAAACTTCTGTGAAGATAGCCCAAAATCTTCAGCCCAAGTTTTTGCCGGAAACGCCGCAAAACATATAAAAATATTGAATTCGCCGCAGTTACAAAATTGAGTTAAACATACATTTTTTAGCAAAAATGTATATTTATTTGATAAATTTGTCACATTTTCTCCAAATTGCTATCAATCGTCTTTGATATATACATTTTCGAACTAAAAAACTTAGTTAAGGTAAAAAAATTTTTTTTTTCTAAAAACGAAAAAGTTATGGAAAATTAAAAGTTTCCATCCTGCATTTTTAGGCAGCAATGTATTTTGATGTGCCAAATCGAATGGCACTATGCTTAAGTCCCGCTCTATCGTCCTTGGTACCTAAATTTGGGCTTTAGTGCAAAAACTCGTGATTTCTATATAAAAGTAAGCATTGCACACCCCAAAACTTACCCCAAACTAAAAGGTTCCATCCTGAGTTTTTGATATGTGATAGCATATAGCAAACTGATTATATTAGGCCTTAATTCCAAAATTGCTGTCTATCGTCCTTCATACCGTAAAATGGTATTGAAGTAAAATAATCAGTTAAAAAAAAATTATTTTTAAAACGAAAATAATATAAAAGCTGAAAAGGTTCCACTCTACATTTTTATTCAAAAATGTACTTGTATGTGTTTAATCGATTGGCACTATGCTCATGTTCCTTTCTATCGTCCTTGGTTCCTAAATTTTTAGATGAAAAGCAAAAAATCGTGATTTTTTTATGAAAGTAAGAATTGCACACCCCAAAACTTGCCCCAAAACAGAAAGTTCCATTCTGGATTTAAGATATATGATAGCTGATAGTAAACTGAATATATTAGTTCTTAATCCCAAAATTACTATCTATCGTCCTTCATACCGTAAAATGGTCTTGATGTAAAATACTCAGTTCAGAAAAGAAAAAAAATATTTTTAAAACGAAAAAAGTATAAAAGGTGAAAAGGTTCCAGTCCACATTTTTGTTCAAAAATGTATTTTTTGTGTTAAATCGAATTTCACTATGCTTAAGTCCCGCTCTATCGTTCTTGGTACCTAAACTTGGGCTGAAGTTAAATGGATTTATTTGTGAATTTTTTAAATTAAATTTTTTTTTATAAACGGAAATATTTGAAAGATTTTTGGTGGTAAGTGTATATAAGATTACTGCAAATTATATGGTCTATGTTTATTTTCTAATCAATTTCTTTACAGTCCATAAAATAAAATTGAGTGGCAATGAGAGTAGAATGAAAGAGAATGATGATTTGCTTGCACCCACTGGCCTGCTTCTACTTGCAAAAGAATCTTTCAACGTCTGCTTCTTCTAGCACATGCAATAGTGACAGTTTCTGTGAAGACGACTTGGGCAAGTGGGTTGGCCGGTGTGCCCTTATGAGTATATCTCAGAAATTGCAAATGCTCAAATACCCTTGGGTTCCTCTTCAAATCGACGGTTTGAAGGAGGACACGATTCAAACCAAACTGAAATTTTGTCACAATTTTCTTCAAAGCTATGCGGCGCGCAGTGCGCTTTTTTCGATTTTGGGATGGCATTTGCATTACCTCAGAAACTATAAAAGCTAGGGTCGTGAAATTTTGCACAAATGAGTTTTAGCCTAAATTAAGTAACAGCACAAAAGAATTTTAGGTCAACTACATCGACTACCTCCCATACAATCCATATTTTTTTAATAAAAAAACCTGCATAAAATGCTTATTTATGTTTTTAAATGGTAAATTTAGTTTCTTCAACTTCACATAAACAACTTGTTTTAAATTATGAATTCTATTTTGTTTTTCATTAAATTTAAGAGTACCTACAAATTGAGCATTTTTGAGCAAAATTTGATTTTTAAGACTTTTTTCAAATTAAGTGGTTTTTTCTAAGTGGCAGCTAGATGCAGCAGGTTTTTACAGAAACAGCAGGTCGAATTACGATATTTGATGACAGTTATAGCCTTCGACTATAATAATGCTTAATTAGCTAGATATTTTCAACTAAATTTTACTTAAATTTTAATTTCTTGAAAAATTTACAGTCATATTTCAACGAGTTTTCTATTTTTATTTATTAAAATTTTTTGTTTTTTTTTATATTAAATTTAATGACAATTAAGACATAAAAAAGTCCAAAAAAACAAAACCTTAAATATACTTTGTGCTCGAAGTTATTATTGTTTAAACATGACTTTATTTTTTGTGTTTTATTGAGATTATTTTTTGTTAAAAAAGTTTCAACTTTGACGAATTTTATAAAAAAACAATACAATACATCAATTTTCTAATACCATATTCATAATACATGTTTTATAATCTGACGAATAAAAATATATTTTTATAAAATTTAACAAAAAAAAAACCCAAATGTCATCCTAATATTAAAAAAAGTGCACTATGCGCCACTCTGCATTTATATGCTTTTTACTCTTCGCCTTGCTCGCGGCTCATCTGATTTTTTTGTGTTGCGCATTACAAACGCTTGAAAAACAAAGATTAACCAAAGCGTGGCAGCTAAAATGATTTCTTATAAAACTTAACACTTCACTTAAATATACTTATTATTAAAATTTCGAAAGAACAATACCGCTAAAAAATGATGTAGCACAAATATGCTATTTCAAAACTTATTTCATAAAAATCAAGTCTTTAATACCACATTCTTTAAAAATATTTTTTTTATAAAATAAACAAAAAAAACCAAAAAGTCATCCTAAAATTAAAAAAGGAGCACTGTGCGCCGCACAGTGGCCCCAAATGGACTTTTGCATCTCAAAAATCTGTAACTTTTTTGTCTCTTGGTATAATTAACCCAAACTTGAAATATATTATCTATTATATTCAGTAAATTCTTTGAACTATTTTTTTCAACATCCATGCTTTATTTATTACTTAGATTTTATTTAAATTTAAAAAAATTATACGATTATGGCTTGACTTGTGCGTTTCAAAATTATCTCACTTTCGTGTCTCTTGCAGTAATGAAGTCAAATTAAAAATATTTATTTTATAATATTCAATATATTATTTAAACTCCTTTTTTTAAAATCCATTTTAGTTTTTAGTAACTAAATTTTTTAGTACTAAAATTTGTTTTAAATTTTAAAAAAATACGATTTTGGCTTTAAAAAATCTGTAGCTTTTTTGTTTCTGGACATATTTAAGCCCAATTTGGAATGTATTTTCATTGATACTCAATAAATCACTTGAACTAGTTATTTCTAAAATCCATTTTTGTTTTTAGTACTAATTTTTTTACTAAACTTTTTTGTCTCTTACAATAATACAGCCAAATTTAAAATAAATTTTCTATGATATTCAATAAATCGCTTAAACTAATTTTTTTCAAAATCATTTTAGTTTTTAGTACCAAAATTTTGTTTTAAATTTTAAAAAAACTATTTTGGCTTTAAAAAGTCTGTTACTTTTTGTTTTTTGAAATATTTAAGCCCAATTTTGAACGTATTTTCTTTAATATTCAATAAATCACTTCGACTACTTTTTTCCAAAATTCATTTTAGTTTTTAATACTAATTTTTTTCAAGTTCAAAATATATGATTTTTCGTTTCAAAATTGTGTAACTTTTTTGTCTCTTGCAATAATAAAGTCAAATTTAAAATATATTTTCTATGATATTCAATAAATCATTTAAACTAATCTCTTTCAAAATAATTTTAGTTTTTAGTACCAAAATTTTATTTTAAATTTAAAAAAAATACGATTTTGGCTTTAAAAAGTCTGTTACTTTTTGTTTTCTAAAATATTTAAGCCCAATTTTGAACGTATTTTCTTTAATATTCAATAAATCACTACCACTCCTTTTTTCCAAAATTCATTTTAGTTTTTAGTACTAATTTTTTCAAGTTCAAAATATACGATTTTGCATTTCAAAATTGCGTAACTTTTTTGTCTCTTGCAATAATAAAGCCAAATTTAAAATATATTTTCTATGGTATTCAATTAATCATTTAAACTAATTTTTTTCAAAATCATTTTAGTTTTTAGTACCAAAATTTTGTTTTAAATTTAAAAAAATACGATTTTGACTTTAAAAAATGTATAGCTATTTTGTTTCTTGAAATATTTAAGCCCAATTTGAAATGTATTTTCTTTGATATTCAATAAATCACTTCGACTTTTTTTTCCAAAATCCATTTTAGTTTTTAGTACTAAATTGTTTTCAAGTTAAAAATATATTATTTTGCGTTTTAAAGTTGTGCAACTTTTTTGTCTCTTGCAATAATGAAGCCACATTTAAAATACATTTTCTATGGTATTCAATAAATCATTCAACCTGTTTTTTTCAAAATCCATTATTATTATTGATACAAGCTTGTTCAGATTATTCTAATAAACTGATAGAAATTTTTATAATTTTTGAAATCTTAAAAATAAAGACTTAAATCTAAAATTTAAATTTAAAGAAAAGTAAATTGTGTAGAGCGTTTTGTTGTATGTGGTAAAATTGGGGCCCACATGCGTACGATTATGGGGCAGACTCCATACTACACATATATAACCATGATCACGGAAAACAACACATCAACACAAAAATCGTATTTGTTGAAGAATTTTGATATAAACCAGAAAACATATGTTATAAAATAATACGATGCAGGACAAAGGCATGGGATTAAAAAAAAAATATAGAAATAGTTGAATTGTGCAAAGTTACCATAAAAACCCCAAAAACACAAGTTCATAATATGTGATAAGTTAGAAAGGGCAGCAAGGTCCCCTTTTGCATTCCTACGCCACCGGTTTCCTCTAGCCAAACATGTATTTGAGAAACATGCAGGCTTTAACTGACTGCATCAACAGAGCATAATAGAAGAAAAAAAATAAAAAGTTTATGGGATATATTTTTGACATGCACCTAAGTTATGAAAGTTTAAATTTCTCAAATAGGGCAAAATTGGAGCAACGTATTTTTTCTTTGTCTAGCTACCAATACACTAAGGAACCAAATGCAGTGTGAAAGAAAACAGCGCAAGACAGTGCAACTATTTAAACCTTAATCAAAGGTGAAAAAAAGTAAAAAACAGATTGATAAAAAATATTAAATTTATTAAATAAAACAATTTTTTGTTTTTTTTTTCAAAAAGCTTAAACATTAAGCTTTCTAGCGGTATATAATACTTGTATGATCAATTTAAAAAGAGTTGAAAAAAATTCGATTAAAAACGTTCTTCATTACGCTGCTTATATAGGACTGTGTCTTGAGAACACTTTAGCTAGCCATATATCGGAATCGTGTCAATTTTTTATATAAAATTTTCATTGCAGTACAAAATTTGACCTTTTCTTAGATAATTTTCATAATGATACAGGCTGCAAGAGTAATTTTGCAAAAATCATTTATGCGACGCAAACGTCCATTTGGGCCCACTTTGCGCCGAGGTTAATGTACTCAACAAAAATTAAAAGGTGCACTTTACTTATACTGTTCCCTCTTTCCTGTTCAAGCTGTTTTAGGATCACTCGTTATAAAGCCTTTCACAAAATATAAAAATGTGCATGAGTATTGTGGAAGCCAAGTCAGTGGCACATAGGATCTGCAGAAGCTGCTAACGCATTAATTACCGACCTGCTTTTTGATCGTTGTTGAATGATGCTGTCTGGTCACAAGAAATTACTGGAGCAAAATCGAAAGGTTTTGTCTTTGATTCGATTTGATCAGTTATAGTTTTTTGAGAATCTCACGACTTGCCAGTTCGAGGAAAAGACCAATCCTTCGGTCATCCAGTTTATTTAATACTGCTTTACGCAAAAACTGAAATCAGCTTACATATCATACGTCAGCATTACTTTTCGAATATTGGAAGTGACTTATTAAAATCATCCTTACAACGACGATTTTATTCCTTTAAAGCGTGAACAGAAATTTGATGCAAGCGAAAATAGAGAAGCTGAATAATGATTTTTTAAATCGCTTTGCTGAAGATGCGCGCCGATGAATGCTTTGATTTTCGCTTTTGTTAAATCGCATTAGGGCAATATTTAATTGGATATTTTTCTCAATAAAGCCAATATTTTAAAAAATTAATTCTATTTATCGCCTACATAAAACCAAAAATGGCACCCCCTCCTGAGTAAAATCCTGGCTACGCCCATGACTCTCACTAAAAGATATTTTTCTTGTGCAAAAATGCATTAAGAACTTTGATGTTTTATATGTGAATGAGATTTACTTACTCAATACACTTTGTTCTTAATACACTTTGTACTTCAATTTTGTTATGTTAACTATCTCACTTTAAATTTATATTTTTAAAATGTCTGGTTTAAAAAAGGTTTGCTGGGATTCAAAAAATAAACTTCTTTCAAACAACATCAAATAATATTTGCTTCTCCTCACCGCACAACATACATATCGTAAATGCCAATAAAGTTATTTATATTGAAAATTCTGCTATGATTTAAAGTTGAAAAATTACACAGTGCAACACAAAAAACAATAACCATATACGTACACCACTACGCGGCAAAAGACCAAAAAAAAGACCCCTGTCTCCCAGTTTTGCCCAAAGTTTTCCAGGTTTTTTTTTATGGGCCCCCAAAGATGTGGGGCCTCGGTGTCATTTTTGCAAAAAAATGATAATTTTCTCAAGCACATATCTTGCAAACCGTTCGGAATTTTGATTTACTCTCTGAGGCAAAGTTGTAGCTCTTGTCATAAAGAACAAAAATTGTGAACATATCGCAAAAAAACTTTAAAAAATGAGCGAAAAATGGCCCAAAAAGGGTTTTTTTTTTATTTTCCGCTTTTACTAACAAATTTACTTTATGAAAAATGCGCCAATTTTCTTTGACCTGGTAGGGCTTACAGCGCTAATTAAAACCCCAAAGTTTTTTAAGGAGGCCGATCCAACTTCTTGAGATATAGACCTTTATAGCTTGAGTATATAATCGCTTATATCTTACCCATTTCTTATCGGATCTGGTTAAGATGGGTATCGTTGAAAAGACCTTTGAAAACGCTATAAATCTGTATATAAATATGTTAATTTTTATTAACTCATTGGGGCAAATTAAAAAAAAAATTTTTTTTTAACCTCACTTTTTTAATAAAAAACTGGTTTTCTCAAAAAACAGCCCTAGTAAAAAAAACAATTCAAGTGTAAGAAAATAAACGATTTTAAAAAAAAAAAAGTTGATTTCAAAACTTTGAACGTAAATAATTGTCAGTCAGGAGGCCGAGTGTGTGAGTGCACTGTACCTTCACTGATAATAAGTGCATTCTAATAAAAATTCTCAAGCTGGTGGGTGAGTTTCCGTGCCCAAACTGTCAAACAACTACCTGGAAGAAAACATCTGCATTGAATTCACATAAAAACAACTCAAAATTTAAAAAAAATACCTGGAAACACATTTTAGCTCTTGTCATAAAGATGTAATTGTAAACATATAAAATCAAAAAAACTTCTATCAAAAAACTGCCTGGAAGCAAACATCTGCATTGAATTCACATTGTAGCTCTTGTCATGTTTAATGTCTTGTATGTCTAATTAACGCTCAAAAATTAAATATGCCTGGCCAGAACCATGTGTTTGTCCAAGGGTTAACACCGTTTAGGTAGCGCTTAGGTATCACGCGATCACGCACCGACCGCAGCAGCACAGGCAATGCAGTAAGCTCAGCTCAAACAACTCCCTACCGAATCCGATGAGCAAGGAGAACGGTTTCACCAAACCACAATGCCCATGGAAAAACGGTACAAAGGCAAAAAACTCGACGCATTGCTTGCAGAGGTAATATCAATTTTATTGATGCATTGTTTTGCATTCCTTTTTTGATTTCTTTTCTAATTCATTTCAGGTATGTTGGTGGTCACAAGATCACAAGATCACCCTGTATGATGTTAATGAAGTATCTGAAGAAGAAAAAGCTGATGATTGAGGGCAGTCTGGAAGCAACGTGCCTGTGGACACCATAAGTTCTGAATCAGAGACAGATTCGGACGATTCGGACGACGATTTGGATCCACAACTTAAGAGAGTGCGATTTGCAAGTCCAGGGCCATCAACATTATAAACATAATACGAATATTTTTTTTATAATTTATGTAATAGATAGCATAGTATTGTAGTGCCATCCCTGCTGAGACTACTAATCCCTACAACACTGAATCATTATTACTAAATATCTATGCTACTACTACTTGTTACAACCCTAACTCTAAATGTCAACCCATACCACCTAAGAACTAAGATTAATAAAATCAGTAATAGTATAACAATGAAACCTGCAACATGCCTTTTCACTTACGGGAGAAGGCTTTATAGTATCTCAATGTTGAAGAAAAGAAAAAAACAAATGAAATTAAAAAATTTTCGGGAAATTTTTCACTTTTGCGGCTACTTAAGCGCTACCTAAACGGTGTTAAGAATCATTCCTAGGAAGTTCATATGTTCTAAAAAGTTATTTATTGAGATCTTAGGTTCATCCTTGAATTTTGAACTGTTTGCTACCTATGGACCTGAACAGGGGGAAAAAAGGTTAAAAAAATTGAATTTTTTAAAGTTTTTTGCGATTTTGAGATATGAGCTTGAGAAAATGATCATTTTTTTGCAAAAATGACACCGAGGCCCCGCATCTTTGGGGGCCCATAAAAAAAAACCTGGAGGACTTTGGGCAAATATGGGAGACAGGGGTTTTTTTTTTTGTCTTTTATCACGTAGTGATGTCCGTATATGGTTATTTTGCCATGTCTTAAAAAATTACACAGTGTGTAATTTATATTGAAAATTCTGCTATAATTTAAAGTTGAAAAATTATGAAACACCAACCAAATAGCAAGCCCATAACTTGACATACTAGTCTTGCAAAAACAATGTCAACTCTGGAAAAAATTTGGGTGTAGCAAACATTTAAAATGATTACATTTCTATACACAAATAAGTAATTTGTATTTCTGTGTCGATAAGCGATAAAAGCTTAAGTTTGATTTCAAAGTTTCGAGAAATCTTGCTTCTCGTTTTCAATGGCCATATGAGTTATATGAAAGGGTCTTTTGTTTTTGTGTCATAACTTTGGCTAGGGTCATGATAGAAGCTCTAGATTTTGTGTGTTTATAAACAGTTCAACTCAGTTCTGTCATAAGTCGACTTAAGCGATTATTGCTTGAGAACACAGATTTTTTTAATGTTAAATAAGCAAAATTTCCACATAATCATTATGATAGTAAATCTGAGATAGTAAATATTACAATTAAGTAACCTGGAATAATAACAAATGATTTTTCTTTAACATAAAATTTTCGATTTATCAAAATGGCAATTAATCAAAAACTCATTTCTTTGCGTTGTCATGAGCTTCGATCAGCATAACCGCTACTTGCTATTAAGAGTTATGGAAAATTTAATTGGGTCATTAAACGGTTTTCTAAAAACAAAAACAAAAACCAACAACAACAATGCAATACAAGCACGTACAAAATGCCTGAATAATGTTCAGAGGTAGGCATGGCATAAATACTCGTGTAGCACGTGCGTGTCACACTCGAGTGTGTAGCTCAAACACCACCAAAAACAACCTTCAATGGTTGACCAGTTTTGCCAACATTTTGTCAAACAAGTGTCCGCTGCAAGTCTCCCCCAGCTATGCGTCAAAAAAATCTGAACTTTTTTGTTGTTGTCTGTTTTATTTTCTCTTGTTTTGTTTTGGCCAAACATAAGCTTTTATTTTTAGATTTTTTTTTTTTTTTTGTCAGCCACATTTTTTGCCCTAAGCAGGAAAAAGGTATTTATAACGAATACATATTTGTTTTTATATACGCTTAAAACATATGCAAAAGAGAACAAGTCGTAGAAAAACAGCGTAAATATGTATGAAATTAATGTTCAAACGTGACTCTAATGCTTAATGATTTCGGACAAATTTTTTGCGAATATCCATAGTTTTAGCAATTTATTTTTTTCTATATGGCTGGAGGATCATGGGGAAGGTAGGTTATTGAGAACAAATCAAGGAAGCTTAGGTAATATTAAAATCTATTTTTTAAAATGTCAAAATGTGAGCTGAACTTTATCTAATTCGTATAGTTTTAAATAAACTTTATTTATTAAAGTTGTTCAAACTTGTTGTTTTACATAACAATACGTAGGCTGCTACATATAGGATAGAATGCATAAAAAGTGAGTATTTGCACCGACTCGATTTTTCAAGTAAAATAAAGAGTGTTTATGAATTTTTACTTGAAAAATTTAGTCGGAGCAAATGCTAATTGAAGCGAAGCTTTTTACGCTTCGTTTTGTGATTTGCTTGAGTGAAATCTGAAAAACGACACTTTTTTCCATACACCTTTTTCTTAGAATTGTTGTTGTTATTTTACTTTCGTCTATTACAACAAGAGGATATAAAATTAAAAATATTTCTTCGCAAGCGTGAGGATCGAACTCGCACCATGCTGATTGAGAGTTCTACACACTAACCACTACTCCAAACCATGGTATAATTATTTGACAAGGTAGCCGTGACAGTTTTTTGGCGATTGGTAGTTGTCAAAAACAGCTAAAGGAGCGTCAAAAACAGTTGTAGTTTGCTGCTGTTGACTAGCTGTGTGCTTATTTTTAACTTTTCTTCGATTCATTAAATTTCTTCACGAAGTTTATTAGAATATTTTTAGTTTACTGCTATTGACTAGCTATGTTTAATTCGCTGCTTATTTTTTCACATTTATTTTATTTATTGGATGAATAGCTAATTTTGACAACTACCCATCGCCGCTCGTGAGAAAAAAGCCAGTCTACGCTACTACCTTATCAGTAATTGTACCATGCTACAAACCAACCCTTTGCGTTATGATGTTATTCATTCAATATTAACTGAAGTTATGTTGCAGTAGATGACAGGAATTTATAAAAGGGATTGTTCATTAGCTTTCCTACATATTCCATAGTGAATGCGTGAACCTATAATGCAGCAGATCACAATTATTGATCAAATACTATGTTTCTATGGCGAGTTAAGTCGCGGTTGACTCGGGATTAACTTACCATGGAAACGCGAGTTGAGTTGAATTTCGTCAAATCCACAAAAACTCCACGAATCTTCTTAGATTTAACTGAGTTAGATTCAATGCGTTCAAAATATGAAACAATTGCTAAACTGTTTTCAACGAGGTTTTATAATTTGTTATTTTATTTTATTTCTGTCACTGCGCTGACATAAAATGTGACAAACCATTCAGCAGGTACACAAAGTAGCGGAAACTAATACCGATTAAAGACTCAACATGTTTAGTAAATTTTGTACCTTCTGAACGCACACACATTTATACTAAGAAAAAATGGCGAATAGAATGGCCAAAGTCCAATTCCATTCAATAGCCGCATTCCTGAAGAAAAAGTGCTCAGGTAGCGGAGTAGCATAAAGTGATACTTTCTGCTGAACGGGTTTTTTTGCAAAACGTCAAATGGCAAACAACTGTTCGCCGTTCGTTGTTTTTTTTTTAACATCAAAAATTTGTTTATACTATTGTGCATTCGTTTCACACAAGAAATCATTAGAATGATAGAATAATCTTCTAATAATTAATAATTATCTATTTTCACTTCACAGCACAACTTCAGCAACAATTAACAATTTGCAGCCATGTTTTTTTAGCTGTCAAAATGAAAAGAGATAAGCAGCTCAACCAAAGTAGCATACAATTTTTCGGTACCTAAGATGGCGACCGCTCGGGGAGCATGTTTTTTGAGCGCATTATGATACATACTATTCAGCCTGAAAGTTGTGGAACAGCTACGTAGCAAATTTTCCGCTGAATGGGGCCAATGTTGCGCATGGAAACACTATGGGGCATGGCACACTTGCGCGGACATGGACAAATTTGTTGTTGTTTTCGCGGGTAAAATAAGAAACTGGAAATTGAGAGAGCTTCTTTTAGCCGTGAAAACAACAACAAATTTGTCCGTGTCCGCTAAGTGTGACATGCACCTATCGAGCTAGAAACGCCATTTTCTCAACTTGACGAAAACCCAACTCAGACTCAATTCGCCATGGAAATGTAGTAAAAAGCATTGTGCATTAGCTATATAAACAACAAAAGTAGCAAGGTTCCATTGAACGGGTTGAAAATTATCACAAAATGCCAATTGTTTTAGGTGTCGATTTTAATTGCGAATTCAGACATGAATGTTCATAGGCACTTAAGGCAAGACCGTTGGTCTAGCGCTCGAAAATTTAAGGTATTTTTAGGATTTTTTTTCAAAAATTTCTTTTTTTTTTAAATTGTTGATCTGGTTCAAAATGGCGCTGAATAAGACGCTCTCAAGGAAAAGGGGCATGGGCGGTGTTGTAGATTTAGACTTTTCTATTTATCTGAAAAATAAAAACAAAAAATATTATAAAGCACTATGAGAGCACTATAGAGTGGACCTTATTTAAAAAGACCTCCAAGCGCACCAAGATTAGTCGAAAATAATACAAATATTGCTGGGGAAAATCCAAAAATTAAAATTTTGTCCGCCTGAGTTATTCAAGTGGTGAAGAGTTATTTGAGGTGATACCCTTATTAAATTGAAAAATTTTTGGAAAAAACAAAAAATCTTAACTCTTTCCTTTATTCAAATGGAATTGCAAATGAAAATATTAAAAAATAAAATTTTTTTTCTTTCATGGTACAATTGACAGAATGACAAGCTATTGAAAATTAATTTCTTAAAACAGCTTGTTTTTTACCAGTTATTAAGTGTAAAATATGCGATGTTTATTAAATAAAACTTTGATTCTAGTTCCAGCGATAGCCACTGATGTTATGAATAGCATATTTAAATTTCAGATGATTCGGCTGAATAGTTTTTGTTTTCCTACAACACCATGCCGAAAAAAGTAGTTTCGAGATTTATGAGTATAAAGAGAATGAATCTAGACTACACACTGTGGCTCGACAGCTACTAAAACAGCTGTAGAGAGAAACTAACGTCAGAAAGACTATACTTTTGAAATATAAAAAAAACCAATTTCATAAAAACCATGTTGTCTTGATAAATATAATTTGGGAATGATAAGCGATCCAAATATTTGCACACCACGATTAGGACAACTATTGATGTAATATTTGCTAGAAATATCGATGCAAAACATCTATATAAAATACGTTTAATATTTTAGTATTGAAACACTATAATTTCATTTACATTTACAAAAATAAATAAAAATTAATGCAAAATAATAATGTAAGGTAATAAAATTTACTGGTGGGTATATTATTTTTTTTTTTTGCTTCTCTCGTGTGTCCAGCGACGCATCTGCTTTTTTTATGCATTCCAGCCATTATTTCGGTTAACGGGCAACGCTTATGTCATTCCATTATGCTTATTCCATTGGAAAGTTTGTTACCTTTTAGCTTATACGTACACACAACATTTTGCTGTATGTGCGCTTATTGTGTTGTTTACAGTGCTTTTCAAACGGTATTTCAGCAAAAAATGGAATCAACACGTGAACATTTTTGTGTGATTATTTTTTTTTCAAATTTCGACGCGAATTATCTCAACAAGACTTAATTCTACTTTTATAGATGAAGCACCATCATGTTAATCGATGCCCTGATATCTACCCTTTATATGGTGGTACCTACAAATTTCAAGACATAATTGATTAAAATTTTCTCTAAAATTAATAAGCTTAACAAAATCTCAGCGGTGTAAATAAAACGATAAAATTCAAATCAACACACAAATAATTAAAAAAGTAGGAAAAAATGTTTTTGATGTTATTGCTATCTATTGGCTTCCGGTTGAATAAACAATTTTTTTTTTCTTTGTGTTATTTTAAACATATATGACAGAAATTATGATAAACAAAATACTAATATAAAAACAACAATAATAACAAGCTGCCCAGCAGCTATACCGCTGATATAATTGCATTCAATGTAGACAAAAATGAAAAAATCGATATCTTTAAGCTATTTGACTCAACTGCTTCACTCTTATGACTCAATTACTTATGAAAACTTTTTATGAAAAACACAAAAAATTACTATAAATTTGATTAATTTAAGCAACTACAGAAACAAATACAATATCCTCCTTTTTTGGTGTGAAGTCAGCTTTATTTTAAAATAAAAAGCAAATAAATTAAGTATCTGTACAAAAAGCATCTTAGCTGTAGGAAAAAATATTCAAATAAATCTACTTCAAAAGTGAATTAAAAAAAAAAAAAACGAAGACAGCAAAGAAGAGCTTACAGCTCAACCAGCTTGGCGTGGGAGCCAAGCTCGCTAAGAACAGCAAAGCAATTAAGCTAAATAAAGTTAACACAAAAGCTAACAGCAAACATGACGCAACAACAACAACATGATGACTATTTTGACACCATTCGGTAACAAGATTTTATGACACCAACTCAGATCAGAATACTTGTAGTGTGAATTGAAATGATTTTCTTAGGCAATTCAATTAGCACAGCAACCAAAACCCACCGACTGTCAACAGCGCAGTAGTTGTAGATGTTGTTGTTGTTGTTGCTAAACTTCTAGTAGGCGCTCTTAGTTGATTTAACTAATTAATTAGTTGCAAATAAATCAGCAAAACTTAAGCGATTTGTAGGTTTTAACACCTTCTATTTTTTATGTTTGGTAGATTTGTTGCTGCGGCAACTCGTAGGCATGCGTTCTGCCATGCAGTCACTCAGCTCATGGTTACCAACTTTGCCTTTTTCATTCAGAATTATATTTATTCTTGCTGTATTTTTACAACACAATAACTCATAGCTTATTGTTGTTGTTCCTTTTTTAATATTGCTTTTATTCTCGTAGGTTTGCTTAGGTTTTTTATTTTTTTTTTTTTTTTTTTGCTCGAAAGAAGGTCAAGCGAATGTCTTTGCAAGTGATGCGTGAGCGTTTCAAGTATGTGTGGTAATAAGCACCTTATCCGGCTCATGAGGCATTTTTTTGCAATTTTTTATGTTTTTAAGACACTCTTAACGGTCTCTAAAGACTATTTAATTCAGCTTTTTGATAAATGTACACTTTGTGGTACTTGATAGCCACAACTTGGCTTGATTTGTAGATATTAGGTTGGTCCTTATTCCTAAAAAAAATATTTTTTCTTTTATTTTCACGAGGCAACACATTATTTGAATATATGCCATAAGAAACTAGTACTTTTTTTTTATTTTAAAATGATATTTTGGAGTCGCTACCAAGTCACAGTGGTACAAATGGCAGCAAAAAGTGGCCAAAACCAGAAGATGACTTCGTATCTACATGAAATCAGGTACTTATGGGTTTTTGGGATCGATAAGCATGAATCTGGAGTCAAAAAATTAAAATTCAAAATGGCGGCTCCATATTTGGCGGACATAAAAATGTTAAAATTTATATCAAATTTTCGGACGCCATTTTGAACCTTTAAATCTGAGTTTTCGCACTTATAAATACCTCAGATTTTTGTCCTCTATCACATATTCGAAGCTCATTCAAATCGAGAAATGACTCCTAGGGAAGTTTTCTTGTGAGAGGGCTAAACTTTGACAACTTGTAGCGACCTTTAAGTCATATGGAAAAATTAAAACAAAAAATCTCTTAAATATTTTGATATATATAATCGAATAATGGCATGCCGCGATGATAATTTAAAAGTTGAAAAAAAGGATCACCCTAGTAGATATATTATCTCAATAAGTTGCTAGATGCCTATGTAAATGTGTATTTAAATATAAACAAATGTATATATCTTTCGAAATAGTTCCATGTCAATTGAAGAAGTTGAAACCTATGTATGTTAAAATATTTTTAAAGTCAGTCTCAACTATTCGATTATCTCAAAAATTTGTTTCTATAATTCCTCAATCTCTAGATATGGATGTAATAAAATGTGCTTCTTTAATATAAAACTAAAACTTTTTATTTATTTTATTTATTTATTAGAACTTACATAATAACACAATTATTACATAATTAATTAAATTATTGAGCACTCATATTGAGCTCCAATATGTCATGGCGTATGTCATGTATTATGTCATGAAATGCATATGTCACGTCATATGTCATGTATTATGTCATTTGTCATGTCATATGTCATGTCATATGTCATGTCATATGTCATGTCATATGTCATGTCATATGTCATGTCATATGTCATAATGACCTCGAGACAATTTTTCTTTCGGCATTTCGACCACCATAATAAAAAAACAAGTTTATGAAACGATTCGTTTTCCGTGTGAATGTGCAATAATGTCGCTCATTTCGTGCAAGACCGTCACAACTCAAAATTTGGGTTTTTTAGTTTATATTTAGAAATATACATTGTTATCATATCTTTAATTTGAGCTAATTCCAGACCAATTTGCTGTAAATTGACGGCTTTATAGATTACTTGTATCGTTTTGACTTTTAGAAATGTCCTCACTTTTTTGTAGCAATAACGTTTCATTTCTATTTATACCAAAATTTGTTTTAAATTTCTCCATAGTTTTTCAACAACAACGACTTAATATATCATAAACCATTTTTTTAATAAAAATCCAAGCAAGTACCCTATTTTTTTAGTAATAAAGTACCAACTCAAAATGTGACATCTCTTTAACTGATAAGTATGTCATCATATTGTAGCAAAATCGTCACAACTCAAAATGAAGCATTTTTTAAAAATGAGTTTTTGTAGTAATAATATCACAACTCAAACAGACACTTTCAAAAATGCGCGATGTGTTCATATATGAAAAATTATGCACAAATGGCAAATATTACAAGAACAAACTAACAGGTTTGACAGATATATACGAAGATATGCAGTTAATGCATAATAAACTTCTCATGCATAAAAAATATGCGCAAATGTCAAATATATGCCCAAACTAACAGAACATATGCAAAATTAGTATTTACAATCATTTATTAAGAATTGCCAGCCCTGATCATAACATACGACATGACATTTCCGCAGACATAAAACTTACAGTTTTCTTATTATGATTTTTCAATAAGAGTTACTAAGCGCACTATACAAGGTGTAAAAGCTAAGAGTTGTCAAAAGTTCGGCTCTCAGATAGAGGCAGAACTAGTAAAGGTATATGCATTTCAGACTGCTCTCTTTTTCTCATAGCCAGAATTGTCAAACTCAAGCATTTTGCTATTCTTGCCTATTTTCGCTTTCTTATAGCATTCTCATCGTTTTCAAATTTTGTATGAGCTGTCAACATCGTTTTGTCAAAAGTTGACAGTTGCGGCAGTCTCCCTCTCCGAAATGCATATATCTTCTCTAATTCTGCCATGGATAGAAGCCACCAAAAATGGTACGGTACTTTACGTGACATAAAATTGAAATGGTTTTTATCTACATCAATATAAACGAAAAAAATCTGCGAAGTGTGCACGAGTTTTTTTATGAAAGTTTTTTAATATAATTTGGAATAATATTGTTACATATTCATAATTGTTTCGTTGAAAAATCTTTTTTAATTATTTTTATACAAACCATAGTATGATACGTTACGTGATATACGTTATGTGACAAATTTTATCCTTCAAAGAAGTGTAGATATTTTATAGTTTTATTTTTTAATTGAACTAAAGAAACATGTTAAGTGTAATTCAGGACCGTTACAATCGAAAACTGAACAAAATTTAATTAAATTTTGTATTATACGATACTTATAACATGACATATGACATGACATATGACATGACATACAGTGTTGGTCACGAATTTAGCACACACATTTTGTTAGTAACTCTAATTTGAAATTTTTTACATCTTAGCTTGAGAATTGTAATCAAATATTTTTGTTGAGTATTGTTTATGAAGTTAACTCTATGTACCGTTAGTTGGTTTCTTAGTTATTCTTAAATTTTCTGACATATTTCAAGTAGTATGAATCAATGTGGTTTAAATGCTGGACACGAATTTAGCACAGGTTAGAATTACTGTTCCATATCGTATTTTATTTTCGGTAATTAAACTTTACTAGTAAGATATACTAAATTTATTAAGTTTCTATTTGAGTTCTAACAAAAAATTGCAGAAAGATATGGCGAAAGGCTACTGATGTTCAGAGGCTCAGCGGCATTTGATTCAGCAAATGAAAAATGGTGGAAGCACAGTTTCAGAGATTGCTCTGCTTCTTAGATGTTCGTGAAAGTTATTATATAACGCATTACAACATGTAGAGCAGTATTAGAGCATTAAAAATGTAAAATAGCGACCAAGAGCGCGAGAAACAATAGCAAGAGAGAGCCATTTGATTTATAGAGCTTCACTTAGTGATCCTTTTAAGACCTCAAATAAAATTTAAAATGAAATTTCATCAAAATATGGCATAAAAGCATCCTCAAAAGGCATAAGAAGACGCTTGAATGAAAACAATTTACGTAGCTTTATAGCCCAACAAACACCACATGTGTCGCAAAAAAATATTAAATGCAGTCTTGCGTTTGCAAAATAATATTTAAATAATCAACGAATTTTTGGAAAAATGTGCTTTGGAGGGATAAATCAAAGTTTTGCCGGTTTGCATCTGACAGCAAACAATATGTGTGGCGTCCTCAAAACATGCAACACAATCCAAAGTACGCGCTCAAGACGATTAAACAGGGTGGCTGAAATGTTATGGTATGGGCGGCGTTTTCTTGGCACGGAGTTTGTCCGATTGTTAAAATTTACCAAAAAATGGATCAGCACGCTTACAAAAACGCACTTGTCAATACCATGATACCGTTTCAAGAGGATAATTTGCCACTTTAATGGCGTTTTATACAGGATAATGATCCAAAGCACAGTGCTCACATAGTTAAGAGTTGCTTGGAAGACAAACATATTGATATTTTGAAGTGGCCATCGCAATCATCGGACTTAAACCCGATTGAGAATTTGTGGAGGGATGTCGAGCAGCAAATACTAACAGTAAAATCCAAAAATTTGCCGAATTTGTTTAGGGAAATCCAAAGGATTCGGTATAGCATTCCAAAGTACTGTTGTGAGGCTTCGGTCAAAAGTTTACCAAGGATATGAGATGCAGTAATTAAGAATAAGGGATTTCCTACGAAATATTGAGTTTTATGCAATCAATTTTGATTATATTTTTCATCCTAGACATTTTTTCGCTCGTGTGCTAAATTCATGACCAAGTCGAAATGCTTATTTTTAATTTTTATTTGATTTTAAGTCCTATAAGAAAAAGTTTGGAAATAAAAAAATGTATAGAAGAAATAGAGAAGACATAATATATATACTAAAAAAAAGTTAATTAAAAATTTACAGCAAATAAATGGAAAATATAAGTATTCACTTTACCTTTTTAAGTGTGCTAAATTCATGACCACCACTGTATGACATGACATATGACATGACATATGTCACGAATTTAGCACACTTAAAAAAGTAAAGTGAATACTTATATTTTCCATTTATTTGTGCCCAAAAAATTTATTTAAAATTAGGAAGATCGGTGATCATCTGACTAGAAGTGCGGATTTTTTTTGTTGACCTAAAAAGTTTTATTTTTCGCGTTTTTTTTCCACTTCGGACCATTTTTCTTAAAAATGACCTTTTTTAAATATTAAAATATCAAGATGATTTTGTTTTGCCAATAGGTAGCAGTACTAGGTAACAAATTTACAGAGATGATTTCAAATAGTCGATAATGTTCCCAAGAAAAGTTTACCTCATTTTTAACGGAAAACGGTCAAGTCAGCAAACAACCCCTTAAAACAAATGTGTTCATATTTTTCTATGCAATTTTGTTTTTTAAATAAAACTTTTAAATATTCAGATATATTTTAAATACACTTTCTGTTATGCTATGTTCACACTGAGATCTAAATGCGCATATAGAGCATTTACTATATATATTTATCCCTGTTACTCCTACAACGAGTAAAGGGCCGTTCGTAAATGCGCATTTAGCTCTCAGTGCGAAAATAGCATAACTTTGACAGAAAGCTGCTGTAAACAATTTTTTAAGCATAAAAATGTAAAAATATAGCAAAAGTTTGTTTTTGTATTTATTTGCTTATTTTTAATCAATACATAAAGTAAAAACCACAAGTTTTACCATTGAAATTGATTTAAAAACTGTGATAAAACTTAAATGAGAATTTTGAAAAAATTTCAAAAATTGCTTGAAAAATATTACAATTGTTATCAGTTTTAAAAGCAAATAGATTTTTTCAGATGTATTTTTTTGAGTGAAGGTATAAATGGAACTCTATTTCTGAAACGCATTTTAGAATTTTTGTTAGTCTTTTTCTTGAGAAATATTATTCTAGCACTTGTATAAATAAAAATTTATTTTATTTATTGCTGCTATTTGTATTGATAATTTGACTGTTGTTTTTTACTGTTGTAGAGAATTAATTTAAGAAACGAATTTCTTCAATAAATTATTTAAGTCACTCAATAAAATGTTATTTCTTCACACAGCAGAGCTGCCACAATGTACTGAAAAATGTCTGCTGATAACATTTTTTGCTACGACTACAGTTCACTCTTAATCTAATCAGTTATTAATTTTTAATTGAATTTCTGATAAAGTGCGTTCACTCAGCTAATATCAATTAATGATAATTGCATTTTTTACTGAGAACTTAAGCTGCTTTTAACTTTTTTTTCGAATTTCCCCCTCTTTTTGAATAACAGAAAAGAGTATTTCAGGAATGTTGAAAATTTTTTCAATTTATATTTATTCACTTCACATTAGAAACCATGCAAAGGGCACACTTTATTATGGCTACATGCCAAATCCATTTGACTTGGTTAAAACTTGGCAAAAGGCAGGACTTTTAAGACCGAAGCTTTTTGCGGTTCCTGCAAAACACCAGATAGAAAACGCATTTTTCTAATAATAGAGATTTAAGCAAACCGACTAACTATAGAATGGCACGTTTTAATATATATATTAAAAATTTATTTAATAATTATACATTTTTTAGCACATCTGTATAGCTTTCGAAATTTGTAAAGCTTAATGCTTGGTTTTCACTATGTCATTTCAGTGGTCAATTGATGTCAATCAAATTGAAAATAAGAACACTTTGGCAGTCTTAGAAAATTCAAAACCATTAAATTATTAAATGGAGCTATGCAGAAAATGTTCAAGAGTGTTATTAAGGTGATATTTCAGGTGATAAACTTTTGTGTCGGCATAAAAATGACATAGTGAAAACAAAGCATAAGAAGCTAATTTTGGGAAAATTTAAGGAAACTAAATAATTCTAATTCTGAGAAATTACTTACATCTTGCGGCTTCAAGTAGTCCTGTTAAGGCTTTAACTTCTCAGTTTTCGCTTTGAAGAAGCAAATCCTATTATTATTTCAAACAATTTTGACGTTTTATAAACACTTTCTCGAGTTTAAACTTTGAGCTTTAGAAGTTTTTATGCTTTTTAGTCGCAGAACGTTTGTTTCTACAATATAAACAAATATAATTAACTTTATCCGTAGTTTTGTCCGCTTTTAATGATGTTTGAGAGCTTTTGTTTGTAAGAACTTTACTATCGTTATTTATATCAATTTAATTAATACTATAACTTTTTTGATTGGCAATTTCACTGATTCTTATTCATTTTTATAACTTTCGTATATTAATCTTTTCAATTTCTCTTTTAACTTTGAATAGATCTTAGCTTATTAAGTCTTTTTTTTTTTTGAATAAGACTATTTTTTATAGTTGAATACTCTTAAAGAACTTGGAAATACTTGTAGATACTTTGTGTCATAGGTTTTTCTTTAGAAAAAATTGAAAGTAACTTAAAACATAAAGCGACATTCTAACATTAGCAGCCAAACACATCTGAAAGAGCTTTTTTTGTTGCCATTAGCAAAGCATGGTGGCAGAGAAAGCTCTTAACTCGATAAATTATAAAGCTTAAAAAGCTTGAATTTAAAAACTCTTAAGCTTTTGGTTAAAATAATGTAAAGTCCTGAATTGGTTAGTTTTTGCTAAACAAATGGAAGTCACTATGAGCTTTAAAGCATTTTCCTAAAAACATTGTCGTGATTTTTAAATTCAACAGCTTTTGGGCTTAAAAAACGTATAAACACTTGGAAGTTGTGAAGTTTTGATAAAGATTGTGCAACCTTTTTATAACAAATTAAATTTCTAGTCACTTTTGTGGAGTTTTTTGTAAAAAAATGTTTTGAACTTTGACTACATTAAGCTAAAAAGTTAAGTGGCATAAAACTTTAAAAGCTTTTGAAAAAAATTGTACTATTATTGCTTGTCAATAAAATATATTGATCTCATTTTATAAAAACTTTGCTTTAACAAAACTTTTTGCTTTTTAAGTAGCTTTTATTTATAATTTTTCCTTAGAAAATGTTGTCAAAATTTGAAAATTTAAAAGCTTTTGTCTTTGAAAAATTAATAAAAACTTGTAATTTTTAAAGTTTCCATAAAAACTTTGAAAGCTTTTTATAAAAAGTTAAGGTTCTGCTCACTTTTATAAAGCATTTTGCGATGTTATGAAATAAACTTTGACTAGACACGTAGACAACTTTCAGTTGTATGAAACTTTGAAAGCTTTTTAAAAAAATTGTAACAATAAAAGTTTGTCGATATATAATCCTATCAAAAAATTTTAACAAAACATGGAAATTTAAAAGCTTTTGGCTTTGAAACCCTTTATAACACTTTTAATTTCTAAATTTTCCATAAATACTTTGAAAGCTTTTTATAAAAAGTTAAAGTTCTGCTCACTTTTATAAAGCATTTGGCGATGTTATGAAATGAACTTTGAATGTTTTCATGTAGACAACATTCAATTGTATGAAACTTTAAAAGCTTTTTATAAAAATTGTAACAATAAAAGTTTATTGATAAATAATCCTTTAAAAAAAATTTTAGCAAAACTTGGAAATTTAAAAGCTTTTGGCTTTGAAAACTTTATAAACCCCTTAAATTTCTAAATTTTTCATAAATACTTTTTATAGGTTTTTATAAAAAGTTAAAGTTTTGTTCACTTTTAAAAAGCTTTTTGAGATGTTATGAAATGAACTTTGACTTTTTTCAGAGCCCAGAGTTTTTATATTTTATAGCTTTTTGCAGAACCGAGAAGCTTTTATGCTTACTTTTATAAAGCTTTTTGCGATGTTATGAAATAAACTTTGACTCTTTTCACGTAGATAACTTGCAGTTATATGAAACTTTGAAAGCTTTTAAAAAAAATTGTAACAAAAAAGTTTGTCAATAAATAATCTTAAAAAAATTTTTACAAAACTTAGAAATTATAAAGCTTTTGGCTTTGAAAACTTTATAAACACTAATTTCTAAATTTTTCATAAATACTTTGAAAGCTATTTATAAAAAGTTAAAGTTCTGCTCACTTTTATAAAGCTTTTTGTGATGTTATGAAATAAACTTTGACTGTTTTCACGTAGACAACTTTCAATTGTATGTAACTTTAAAAGCTTTTTAAAAAAATTGTAACAACAGAAATTTGTCGATACATAATCCTTTAAAAAAATTTTTACAAAACTTGGAAATTTAAAAGCTTTTGGCTTTGAAAACTTTATAAACGCTTTTAATTTCTAAATTTTCCATAAATACTTTGAAAGCTTTTTATAAAAAGTTAAAATTCTGCCCACTTTTATAAAGCTTTTTGCGATATTAGAAAATGAACTTTGACTGTTTTCACGTAGTCACCTTTCTAGTGTATGAAACTTTGAAAGATTTTTAAAAAAATTGTAACAACAGAAGTTTGTCGATACATAATCCTTTAAAAATATTTTTACAAAACTTGGAAATTTAAAAACTTTTGGCTTTGAAAACTTTATAAACACTTTTAATTTCTAAATTTTCCATAAATACTTTGAAAGCTCTTTATAAAAAGTTAAAGTTCTGCTCACTTTAATAAAGCTTTTTGCGATGTTATGAAATGAACATTGACTGTTTTCAGAACCCGGACTTTTTATATTTTATAGCTTTTTAAAGAACCGAGAAGCTTTTTTATAATCTATATCACTTACAATTTAAATATTTCTTTGCAAGAACTGTTGTCACTTTTCACTTTAAATCGAACAGTTTCCTTTCACAGTTACTTTCAGAACATTTCAACCTTAAAAGCTATCTTATAAACATTATAACTTGCGCTTAGCTTATACTAGGAAATCTATTTTTCAATACAACTTTCAGTTATTTTGATTTTGGAGACTTTTTCTAAACACATTTATCACTTTTTATTAAAGTTGAGCTTTTGTTTTTTGTTTTGTTGTATTTGTAAAAGCTTGAATATTATTTATTAAAAATGTTTTTCATGTTTTTTTAAGCTTGATTGATTTGTAGCTTATCTAAAGCGTGTCATTACTTCTTCGAAAACTTGAAAGCTTAAATAAAAGTAACCTCTCTTTAACACATTAACTTTAAAGGGTTGATTTTGCTTTTAAAATGTATTGCTTATGTTCATTTTTTAATCAAATTAAAGACACTTTTTTAAAATATTTTCAAATATTGTTGGCCCGCTTAACGCATTATGCACTATTCCGTTTAAGTTAATATGTTAAAATTTGTCTCAACTTTTAGCCCTTTTCACTTTGTTGTTGGCTCGAATTTTTTAATTTTTTTGTTTTGACTCTCGTCGTTGTTGTCAACGTTATCGTTGCCTACCTCTTTGCAGGTGAAGCAATTTTTACTGAATGAAAATAAAAAGCGAAAACATGATACGCTCGTCGTATGAATTGTACGCTAGCTAGGATTGTGTATTTTAGTTTGGTGTGTGCGTGTGTGTGTGTGTTTGTCTGTAGCGTGAGGTGCTCGCGTAGCACCTAACAAAGCTATCTATTGCAGGCCGCCAAAAGTCAAACCAACATTTTTGCCTACCGCTACGTCAGCCAGCTACCTAGGTTCTCTCGCACCTTTTGTGTGATATGTGTGAGCGATGTGTGTGTGTGTTTTTTTTTTGTTGTATTTTTTTTCTGTTTTGGCTCACTTGTTCATAAGTTCATTCGCTCATTCTATGCATGTTTTTTGTTATTTTTGTTGGGACTGCCGAATTGTTTAATTTTCAGTCATACACTTGTTTTTCTATAGAATAGTTTTCATAAAGAATCATTTTGGCAACTTTATTTTTTGAAGTACCAAAAATGGCAATAAAAAAAATGCACCAACTGTGACACGGTTCGATGAGTTCAATCATTCAATCGTACATTATTATGCATACGTTCGTTAACTTGTTTAGCCGTTGCTTTTTTTTTTCTATCTCTGCAAAGCTTTTTTTAACTCTCAAAGCTTTCACAGTTTCATTTGACACACTGTTAATCAGAGTTGATAACAAAAATAAATGAGATAGGAAAAGTTAAAAAAGGAAGTAGACTAGTTGTGAGCACATGCTTCGACAACACTAAAGGAGGCGTGGCAGTAAGAGCTTTTAACCAGAAGCTTTTTTTGAGTACCTTCTTAATATTTTTAGAATGTTTTTAGTATTATTTAGATATAATTACAATCAAAAATGTCTTTTAAATGTCCTAACATAATTAATACAGTAAAATAATTGCAAAATAACTAGCAAAAAAAATATTGCAAAATATTTAAAAAAATTTAATTTTATTAAAATAATTAATTAACCTAAATCGGTTCTTTTGTAATTTTACACACTTTTCAACTTCAAGCTGATATTTTTTTAATAAAATTTTATCAAATCGAGCTAGGATTTTGGCTCAATGTAAAAATCGTAAGCAAAATTTATGTTTTCAACGTTTTTTTCACGCTAGTTGTCGCTGCTACCGTACAAAAAAAATTTCCTAATAGTTTTTTGTGTGTAAAATGTACACACCATAATCTTGGCCCGCCTATGTCACTGTTTTTCTGCTTTATTGTTAATTTTTGTTTCGATATTTTCCCAATTTTTCATTTTTTTCTTAACTAGCTGAAACCCGGCGCGTTACTACCATGCCCCCTTGTTCGACACCTATAAAACTTTATGAGTGTAATAGCACGTATAAATTATAGTCGAATACCGAATTCCGATGCTGTGCGCTCTATAATTCCAAACCTAATCGATATAGTAAATTTGGGTTGATTAGGATGTGTCACGCCCCCTTTCACAAGGTAAAAAAATACTTTTTGTAACTTTCTATAACTTCCTTATAAATTCCTAAAGTTTCACGAAACCTAATTCCGATGCTGTTTTTCCAAACCTATTATTCCAAAGCTATTCGATATCAAAAATTTTGGGGTATATTTGAGGTGCTACGCCCATTTTTGCAACCAGCACCAGACTTCACAAGAACATTCTCAAGACTTTGCTACCGTTTCTCTGAAAATTTCATAAAAATTGGTTCAGCAGTTTCGGAGTCTTTACGTGATGTACACAAATGCATATATTAATTTTTGTTTATAAAGATAGATGGGCGAAAAAGTGGGCGTGGCAACATTTATATATAGTAACCGCCACTTGGTTCCATTGCACCTACATACCAATTTTCACTATCAAAACGTGAACATCCCAGCCATTTCTGTCTTTCGCTTGCTGGCGCCAGTTGGAAATTCCAAGCTTCGTCAGGTTGTCCTCTACTTGGTCTTTCCAACGAAGATGCGGTCGTCCTCTTCTGCGTTGACCGTCGCTGGGTACCGAATCGAATGTTTCCTTGTACGAATGTCAGCGTACAGCTCATACAGTTCATCATTCCACCGTATTCGGTACTCGCCATTGACGCAGATTGGTCCGTAGATCTTACGAAGAATCTTTCTCTCGAATACTCCTAAAGTCTTTTCATCTGAACTGCTCAGCGTCCAGGTTTGTGATGCGTAAAGTAGGACGGGCATGATGAGCGATTTATAGAGCGTGATTTTCGTTCGTCGAGAGAGGGCTCTGCTTCTCAATTGCCTACTGAGCCCAAAGTAACACCTGTTGGCAAGAGTTATTCTTCGTTTGATCTCAATGCTGATATCGTTGGTTGAGTTAATGCTGGATCCCAGATATACGAAGTCCTTCACAACCTCGAAGGAGGTATTGTCAACGGTAACGTGGGTTCCAAGACGCTGGGACTGTTTGTTTGTTGACACCAAGTATTTCGTCTTATCTGCATTCACTGCCCGACCCATTCGACTTGACTCTTTTTCTAATCTGGAAAATGCTGCACTGACTTCGCGCGTATTATGGCCAATGATATCGATGTCATCAGCATACGCAAGCAGCATAACACTCTTGTAGAATATTGTGCCACTACGTCTCAGATCAGCAGCTCGGATGATCTTTTCCATCATTAGGTTGAAAAAGTCGCACGATAAGGAATCACCTTGTCTGAAACCTCGTTTGGTAACAAATGGTGGGGAGAGGTCCTTCCCGATTTTAACTGCGCTGCTGGTGTTGCTCTGTGTCATCCTGTAAAGTCGTATTAGTTTTGCAGGAATACCAAATTCAGACATGGTGGAGTACAGGTGCTTCCTTATTGGGCTGTCGAAAGCGGCTTTGTAGTCGACAAAAAGATGGTGGGTGACGACTTGTTTTTCTTGAGTCTTCTCCAAGATTTGTCGTAGCGTGAAAATCTGGTCGATGGTGGACTTTCCAGGTCTGAAGCCACACTGATAAGGTCCGATCAGTTCGTTTACAATGGGCTTCAATCTTTCATATAAAACGCTCGACAGGACCTTATATGCGATATTAAGAAGGCTTATCCCACGGTAATTATCCCATGGATTGGGCAAAGCACACTGAGATTCCAATCATTCGGAATGCATTCTTCCGACCATATTCTGCATAGAAGCTCGTGAATGCATTTAAGTAGAGCTTCGCCTCCGTTCTTAAACAGCTCAGCAGGTAAGCCATCAGCTCCCGCGGCTTTGTTATTTTTAAGCCGAGCTATATCTGTCAGAACTTCATCATAGTCGGGCAGCGGAACCTCAACGCTGTCATCCGAAATTGGGATTTCCGGAATATCATCTCTATTGGCGGGATAGTTGTCAGCGTCGCCATTTAGATGCTTAGAGAAGTGTTCCCTCCATAACGTCAGTGTACTCTGGACATCTGTCACTAGATTCCCGTTTTCATCCTTGTAGGAAGAGGCCCCGGTTTTAAAACCGCAAGACGTCTTATTTTTTCGAAAAATTTTCGGGCCTCATTCCTGTCACCATACATCTCAATCTTCTCTTGCTCGCGCTTTTCTGCCTCTCTTTTTTCCGCCTGAAAATATGTCTCTCTTCCCTCCTCTTTTCTTTGTATTACTCCTTAGCAGCGCGCGTTACAACCGACTGCAGGGTGGCTTTGTAGGCGGCGTCTTTCTCTGCAGTGGCGTCGCGACACTCCTGGTCGTACCACTGGTTTCGGCGAGGGCGTTGGTAGCCAATCACATCTTCAGCAGCCGCATGCATGGAGTTGGAAATGTGTGTCCACTGCACGCATATATCATCGATTGGAGGAGTGCTTTGAAGCAGGAGTGAGAGTCGAGTGACGAAAGCATCGGCTGTCTGTTTCGATTGCAGCTTGTCGACGACTAGCTTTCTCTGTGTAGAGTTGCGTGTATTCTTAGCTGCGCATAGACGGGTACGGATCTTGGCTGCAACAAGATAGTGATCCGAGTCAATGTTTGCACCACGGATCGTGCGTACATCCAATACACTGGAAGAGTGCCTTTCGTCGATCAAAACGTGATCAATTTGATTCTTGGTTTTTTGATCAGGGGACATCTAGGTGGCTTTATGAATATTGAGATGCTTGAATCTAGTGCTACTTACGACCATGTTTCGTGCTGCAGCGAATTCAATCAGCCTCATTCCGTTATCGGAGGTGTTGTCGTGGAGGCTGAACTTTCCAACTGTTGGACCAAATATATTTTCCTTGCCCACCTTAGCGTTGAAGTCACCAAGCACGATTTTTACGTCGTGACGGGGGCAGCGCTCGTAAGCATTTTCAAGGCGCTCGTAGAAAATTTCCTTGATCTCATCGTCCTTGTCTTCTGTCGGAGCGTGCGCACATATTAGGCTTATATTAAAAAATTTAACCTTGATGCGGATCATGTCAAGTCGTTCGTTTACAGGTGTGAATCGCAGGACGTGGGGCAGTAGTCTCTTGCCAACTACAAATCCGCATCCAAACTCGTGCTTCTCCGCATGGCCGCTTTAGTAGATATCACAGGGTGCATGCTGAATGCAACCCTGTCACTTCCATCGCATTTCTTGGATAGAAGTGATATCAGCTTTGTATCTTTCCAAGATATCAGTCAGTTGGATAGAGGCACCTTCCCAATTAAGGGTTCAGACATTCCAGGTACATATCCGTAAATCATTATCAGTTTTTCGTTTGCGGAAGTCGTCATCAGATTTGGGAATCAGTTTTCTTCTTTTCTTAATTGTTTTCATTGAAATGGGTTTTTACGGGTGGGCTTCAAACCCGACGCACAACCTATTTTAAGCCTAGGGAGGCCCGCCGCTCAGATTAGCCGCCAAACTAACGGTTGTCAGTTTTGACGATGCCCAAGAAACACCACGTGGAGGTTTGAGTCGACTTGAGGCGATTTCACAAAGATTATGCTGGCCTCGCCAGGTTGAGACAGTCAGACATGTTACATTGTCAAGGTTCGCCCCCAGTTTCCCCGCATACGTGTTATTATTGTATATTTCTAATATTGTGTATTGTATGAAGAGAGACTTACTGATAAGATTTTACACTAAAAAAATATATCTAAAACTTCAATACTCTGTACACTGATAAAATGCACAACGTTATAAATAAAACAACGTTTAGAATCGAAGAATCAAAAGCCAGCAAGTCTTTTCTTTTATTGGCGAAAGTCCGAGGGAATATAATATTTCCCTATTATAATGGTATTTATAAATAAAGTATCAACCAAACTATGACCCAAGAAATTAAAAGGAAAAGTAATTTAAAATAATTTTTTTACTTTCTAGTGATTTTGAAGTCGGTTTTTTTTTTTTTTTTTGTTAAAATGTTTTTGTTTAAGTATCAAAATAAATTCGATTTATTTATTATATTATTATTAGATTTATTTTATATTAAAGATATATTTTGTTTGCTAAAAAGTAAATTTTAAATTATATTTAAAATATATATAAGTTCTTTATTACAGTAAGAATATAAAATGCATATTTTCCAGAAATATTTATTTCCATTTATTAAACCTAACATCGAATTACATATTATTTTAACCAACATAAAAATGAACAAAAACAACAAGTTCCTACCCAAAAATAACAAACAAAGAATTACATATGATGCAAAATAAATGTCTTTTCAAATAATTTTTATTTAAACGACAAAAAATTTTAAAATAATTTTGAAAAATATATACGAAAAAAAGAGTTTTTCTCTACTACCCAGCAAAATTTTTGTTATAAATATGACATGTATTCTTAGGGACACTGCTTCCAGAAGGCATACTATAGATCCAATTGTGCTTTTTCTAAGCCTTATCAAGAAGAGCTTTCAAGAAGCATGCTCATAAACCAAAGACCTTTAAATAGCATTTAATTTCAATTATTTTTTTGATGTATTTTTTAATTTTCCGTGGGATTTTTCAAACCTCCCATAAAACGCAACCACTTCCTTCTTTAAACACTAACATGCCGTGAAAATCGGGAAAAGGGTTATTTTACGTGGATTTTTTTTAAACCCCCAACAAAACCCAAACACTTCTGATATCCTACACTAAAATCGCGAAAAAATCGGGAAAAGGAATATTTTACGTGGATTTGTTTAAGCCCCCCTAACCACAAAAACCATTTCATTTGGAATGCATTTCAATGGAATGCCTTCTTAAAGGTCTCCTCAAAAACACCTACTAGAATACTTTCATTAAAGGGCTCAAAGAAATCTTCCATTGAAAAAATTCTGGAAGCACTTCGAGAGAAGACTAAGGAAAACATTCCTCCCAATGACATGCATATGTTAAAAGAATGCCTTCTGGGTATGAAATTGGAAGGGATGGAATTCAAGACTTTCCCTTCCACTTTACCTTCTTTTGGAAGCACTCTTTTCGCTGGGTACTGCATAAAAAGGAATTCTACGTCTTCACTTACATTACTATCGAAAACTGTATTTTTTTTATTTTGCTCCACTGTGCACTATGCTTACAAATTATATAAAACATGCCTGAGAGATACCGCATCATGCCGACCCTATAATAACGATTTATAACTGCTTCCCTTTAAAGCGTACAGAAAGCTTTTGCATACTATTTTACCACTACAATTGTTCGCTACTTTTTTTTTATTGCAATTTCTTGTTGCTAAGTTTAGGCCAACTCATAGTCAGGGCTTTTGTCAAACATAGAGGTAAGAGGGAAAATAATAGACGTCACGTTACCCGGACTGCAACGGCAAACGTGCTTCAGCGTTGCACTTTATTAGCTGTAGACAGATTCCAATCAAAGGCTTGTCTAGGCGTGTCGCTTGTGTCATGTGCCTTCTGACAACAACAACAATAGCAATTGCAGCAATAAGCAGCTACATTGATTTTCCATGGCTCAGATACTCCAGCGCGTTCAGCATAAATTATTGGCAATGAAACTTAATGATGATGATGATTATGATGAAGCATCAGACTTCATGCCATAGCTGGTAGAACACTGACTGCAGCTGGAAAATTTGTTCGCAGCAGGAAGCGGTTCGTTTTGAAGTGCTGACTGCCTGGCTGCCTGGCTGCCTCTTCAATCGAGAGTCATGAAAACCATGCTTACATGATAGAAGACTTTAGAAAATTCAAAGTAGTTGCTTTGGTAGCGTGCATATAATATCGATATTTATGATTGTGACGCTCTTGTGAGCATGATGACAAGACTTTGACAAAATTGAAGGTAACAAAGATATGACAAAGATTAGTGTATAGATATGACAATAAAATGAGATTCTCCTAAAACAAAAACTAAACAAAAAATGATTCCATAACAATGCTATTTTTAATATAAAATTTAAAGTAAATAAAGTTTTTAATTGTTTTAAAAATTGGTTTTGTTTAAAGGCATATTTAACAAAACCAATTGTTAAAAAAATTAAAAACTTTATTTACTTTAAATTTTATATTAAAAATAGCATTGTTATGGAATCATTTTCTGTTTAGTTTTTGTTTCAAAAACATTGTAGTTCCGCCTTTTACTTTGCCTTCACAGCCCACTGTGCCGCTGACAGTGTTGCCGCCCTTTTTAAAGAAAACCAAGCTTTATTTGAATGGGTTTCCCATAAAATCCCACACACACACCTTTTACTCTGTAGTGTTTTTATGTACGTGAGTGATGTCAACCTAACATAGATTTCAACACAAGATACTATTTTATAGCGTTGCATTGTTAACAATTTTTTCACCGACATAACAAAACAAAAACAACAAAAAAATCATTGAAAATTGAATATAAATGGCATAAAACAATAGAAAACTGAGCCGTCTAAGCTGCATGGAGCAGAAAATAATAACTATAAATACACATGTATATAATATTAAAAGCGTAGCAATATAAATACAAAGCGCGCTGGAAAAAATATAATAATTACAAAAATGCTTTAAGAGATTATAGTTAGAAAATTAAATAAAAAAAAACATTTAAATAAGAAATAGAAACCAATATAAAATTCCATATGGACTCGGTTGAAAGTTCAACACAATATTGAACGTGCATTTGTTGCTACGCATGCGCCAAGAGTGCATCTCCAGTGCGACGAACCCACAAAAGACAGACCGATAGGCAGACAAACAGACAGTCGAGGCGATGGACAACTGAATGCTTGATAGTACTGAGCAAATGAATGTCAGCGTCAGGGACGAGTAAAGATTTATCTGGCAGTCAAGGCAAGAATAACTAATATAGAAGGACTTTTTGTCGATGCAAAATGTTTAACATAAGTCAAGAATTGTTAATATCATGTAATTTTATTGGCGAAAACTTATGGTCATTGTAAGAGGAAGTGTGTCATCTCATCTACAACTTATATTGTTTTGGCTTAACTCTTGTATAAAGCCTCCAAGCAACTTAATCTAATATAGTCTTTCATGAGACATGAGTCTGTTAAGTTATAAAAATCATTTGAGTCAATTTAACAATTTGTGACACATTAGTTCTTTGCATCACATAATTTATTTGAGTCACATGAGTTACTTAAGTTGCATAAATCATTTTCGTTATTTGTGTGATTTGAAATATTTGAGTTATAAAAATCATTTGAGTTATAACTATTTGAGTCAATTTAACGATTTGAGACACATTAGTCCTTTGCGTCACATGAATTTTTTGACTCACATGATTTATTTAAATTGCATAAATCATTTCCGTAATTTGTGTGATTTGAAATATTTGAACCGTGTCGCAGTGAATCGTGTAGAACATGCTAGCTGGACAAAATTGATTTTCTCACATTGAGAAAATAAGTATACAAGTTGAGTAGTAGTGATCGAAAAGATCTGGTATTAAGAATTTTTTTTTTGTCACTGAAAGATAAGTATTGAGTAGTTAGCAGTGTAAAACCCGTATCTAGTTTTAATAATTTCATATTAGGGCAGATCACGATCTTGTTGCATCGTTGCAAATGCAAAATAAACAGCTTTTACAAAAACAAATAGCATATGTTGCAAAAGCTTTTCAATGCTTTTTGTTTTTGTAAAAGCTGTTTATTTTGCATTTGCAACGATGCAACAAGATCGTGAACTGCCATATTGATTATCAGTTGAAATGAGTGCAGTTTTCATGACTCAAGTGCATTTTTCTACATAATTTTTTTTTAATTTTTCAATGGAATTTCTAGTGAAAGGTATGATTTATATAGTCTTATTCAAAACAATTGTGAAAATGGACACATATTTTGGATATTTTCAAAACTGTCAGAAGAGCTATTTCTGCGCTATTTGTTTTTATTTTTAAACTTCCAGAAGGTGGGACTTATTTGACACCGGACTTATTTGACACCAAACTAATTTGGGGTTTCGCACACGCTCGCTTCTATTTAATTTAGATATAATATTAGAGTACACATTCTCCTTCACTAAATGGGAATTGTATGAAATGTGGTGCAAATTTTCGAAGAACGAAAGATTAAAATCAAAATAATATTTTGTCGATGCTGATAAGGAGTCTTTAAGATCCATTAAATATACACTCACAAGTTTTTCTAGCAAAATACTAATAAAGTGGAGCGGGCCACACCACTGCAAACAAACTAATCGACCAATTTTAATTTACTTGTTTATAAGCTGTTTATAATGCAATTCTTCATATCGTTTACCGAAATGAGCGTCTTTGAAAAATTTTTCTAATTTTTAAAAGCAACAATATGGTCAAAAATAACTTAAATTTTTCGGCTTTTTTTCAACGCTTCATAAATTTTTAGTATAAATAATAAAGTGTTTTAGAAAACATCTTCTCAAGTTTGCCTTAATTTAAACCGCATTTGCCTTTAACCTCCCTTAACAATCCCGCTTATTCATGTTTAACACAAATTAAAAGAATTTTATGACTACCGCTTTGATAACCCAAAGTTTTAGATATAAAAATAACCATATCAAACAGAGGTACGGTAGCCAGAGATGTCATACAAAGCACACATTAAGTGTGGGAGGTATCTAAGTTTAGGATGTGCCTCAAACTAAAATATTTAAACACCAAAATAATCGTTATGCACGTAGCAATGAAAAAATTCAACAAAATAATTTGTGCTAGCATGTTCTACACGATTCACTGTGCGTATGAGCCATTTGGATCACTTGAGTCACATGAGTCATTTGATTCATATGATTTTTTTCATTCATATGAATACTTGGTGTCTTATATGTTATTTCGATCAATTGAGTCATGACTCGTATGAGTTATATGAATCATTGCAATTATATACCGCTTTGAGTGATATTAGTTGTTTGAGCCACAGGATTCCTTGCAGTAATATTTGTTATTTGATTCATAAGCTATTGGATCCAAAGGTCGTATGAGTCATATAGTATATTTGAGTATTATAAATTATTAAATTTAAATGAGCCATTTAAATCAGTATAGTCATTTGAGTCATTTGAGTTATTAGATACTTAATATGAGTTAATTAAGTTGCATAAAGCGTTCGCGATTTGAACCATAAGCTATTGGATTCAAAGGTTACTAGAGTCATATAATACATTTGAGTATTATTATTTAATATTATATTGAAATTAACTACTTAAATCAGTTTAGTCATTTGAGTTACTTGAGTTATTAGAATCACATGAGTTAATTGAGCTGCATGTAGCGTTTACGATATCATAAGAGTCTGTTGACTTATATAAATGATATGAACCAAAGAAATGGTTTGAGATGACTCAAAAGATCAAAGTTAATGATTTGAGTAGCATAATCCATCTTAGTCACATGAATCATTTGAGTTAAAGTATTTATTAGTGCTAATTAATTTGTGATATATTAAATTATTACATGAATTTAATTGCGAGCTTTAGATCAAGTAAGTTTTTTTTTGTTTTTTTTTTCACTCAAAGACTAATGAAGAGAAAATGTAGCAATATCCGAAACATACTGTCTGGTCAGCTAAGTGACATAAGAAAGTTTTTGAATTCTTAAAAAAAAAAAAGAAACTTACTTGATCTAAAGCTCGCAATTAAATTCATGTAGAAATTATTAAGGATTTATAAATATGTTCCTCCATATATGTCACTTGAGATTGGGCCAGGTCGAAAAAACATATTCGATAAACTCGATCTAATATAATCCTTGGCTCATTATAATGATTATAGTACCTTCCTATAATTATAGTACCTTCTACGAAAGGATTTCGCGATGTGTTATCCCTTAGGCTAGCTGGATTTTTTTTTAAAGTAGCTTTTTTGGGAAAAAACACTATTTGCATGTGCCAGTTTTTTGTTTCTATGCATTGTCATAAACAAAAAATTACAAACATGAAGCTTCAAAAATTATTACTACCTGTATAAAAAATTAAAAAAAAAAAACATTTTTAAAAAAGTTTGGTTAATTTTTTTTATTTTAGTTCAAATGACTGAAACGTTAATAAATAAAGTCCAATGTTGATAAGATTTAATGTTTTCGAAAGGTATTGAGTTAATTAAAAAATATAAAAAATAATATTAAAAAAACGGTTAAGGTACCAATTTAACCCTTTGCAGGCGAGGATGCCTTTGTCCGTCTTCAATGGGTTAATTTTGTTTCAAAACATTAACAAGCTAGCCTCAGATTTTTGTAGGAAATTGTATTACCTTTCCAGCGGAGGCTAAACGACCACAATCGGACGATAAATGGCATAGTTATGGCGAATGTAGTTGAAATCGTATCGAAATGCATCCAAAAAAACAAAAACAAATCGAAAAAAATTAAGAACGAGCAGATTTCTCAAAATTTTTCACTGATTCATCTGTAGTAACCATTTTTGAAGCTTAATTTTTTTTTTGCTTAGAACAATGTAAAATGTTTTAAGCAAAAAAAATTAAGCAAAAATTGTGATTTTTTTGTTTTTGCTTAAAACATTTCATAAAAACACAAAACTTGTCCATACAAAAAATTGTTTTTTTTCAGTTAAAAATTCTAGATAGCATTAGGGTTAACACATCGCGAAATCCGTACTGATAGTAACTATTTTTGTAGCTTAAATTTTTATTTTTTTTATTTTATTTTTTTTTTTTGCTTAAAACATTTCATAGAAACACAAAACTCGATTTTTTGTCTAATAAAAGCACTTTTTGTATGGAAAAGTTTTGTGTTTCTATAAAATGTATTAAGCAAAAACAAACAAAAAAACGCAAATAAATCACCATTTTTGCTTAATTTTTTTTTTTTGCTTAAAACATTTAATAGAAACTCAAAACTTGTCCATACAAAAAATGCTTTTATTAGGCAAAAAACAAGTTTTGTGTTTCTATGAAATGTTTTAAGCAAAAACAAAAAAAAGCAAAAAATTAAGCAAAAATGGTGATTTTTTGGCATTTTTTTTTTTGTTTTTGCTTAAAACATTTCATAGAAACACAAAACTTGTCCATACAAAAAGTGTTTTTTTGTCCAATAAAGGCACTTTTAAAAAAAATCCGGGTAGCCTAAGGGTTAACACATCACAAAATTCATACTACAATGAGCAAATACGGGAATATTTTAGACCGAGTTTATCAAACACTTGTTTTTTTATGGAGACCGACCCGGGCTACTTGAGACATGTGAGTCATATGAGTCATTTGAATCAATTGAGTTATATTTGTCACTGGACTCACATAAAATCTTTTAGTCGCATAAACTATGTGAAGGATTTAAATAAAACTTTTAATAAAGGAGTTTAATAAACTAATAAAATGTGCCAGTTATTTGAGTCACATAAGTCGTTTGATTTATGTTAATTATTTGAGTCACACGATTTATTTGTGTTTATCTATATATATTTGTGAATTGAATTTGTGTATATATTTTGAATATAAGTTTTTTGAATCAATTGAGTCATGATTTCTTTGAATTGTATACATTATCTTAAGTATTTACTCCTTTGAGTGATATTAGAAATCACAGGAGTTAATAGAGTAACTTGAATAATTTTTATCATGAGCCAATTGATTCATGGGTTACATGAGTGATGTGAGTCAAAAAATCCATTTAAGCCATATTAATTATTTAAGCCTCATCATATCGCTTATTTGCTCGAATAACGTCATAACTCAAAAAACAAGATTTTTAGGTTAATGATGCAGAATTGTTATTTATATCATGCTTCATATTGTGTAAAAATTGCATGTTATTATTTTGAATATTCTCCGCGTGAGAAGAGAAAATGCCTCTACCTCTTCATACACGGTGTGAGTCAATTGAAAACTTTAAATGCGTTTTAGGCAAAATGACTTTTTTGAGTTATGCCGTTATTCAAGCAAATGAACGATATGTCATTTGCACCATATGTCATTTGAGTCATGACTCTGTTAAGTTAAATGAATAGTGTGAACTATTGAAATCATTCGAGTCATATTATTTATTTGAGTCCAATTTCTTATTGAATTTTCGAAAATTATTTACTCCATGTGTGTTAAGTAAGATATTTAATTCATATGAGTCATTTCAATAAAATGAGCTATGTTTGGCACTGAAGTAACATAAAACCTTTAAGTCACATAAGTCATATGCCTACTTTCAATTAAATAAATTTGTTTAGTAAAATTAACTAGCTATTTGAGTCATATGAGTCATTTGGATTATGCACACTATTTGAGTCACAAAATTTATTTGTAAGCGTAAAATATATTTGTGTGTATATTCTTTGTGTAAGTAATTTGAATCACAGGAGTCATGAGGCCTGAGAGTTATATGAATCATTTTAACCACATACCCCTTTGAATGGCATTGGTCATTTAAGTCACAGGAGTCATTTTAAAAATACCATGAGCCATTTCAATTATAAATCGTTTAATTCATGAGCCACATGCGTCATATGAGCTATGAGTCATGAGCCATTTGGGTTACATCAATAACTCAAGCACTTTGAGTGATATCAGTTATTAAATTCATGACCGATATCATGATTAAAATAACTCCTGGTATGATTCAAATGACTCCTAATCATACCAACAGTTATTTTACTCATAGGTCATTTCATTCATGAGCCACATGAGTCATTTAATCCGATAAAGTCATAGAAGCCATTTGAATTACATAAGTCATTTGAGGTACTTGTGTTATTAGAGTCACCTGAATTATTTGAGTTGCATAAGTTATTTGCGTCACATGTCATTTAAGTCGCAAGTCTGTTGTGTTATATAATTTATGTGAACCATACAAGCATTTTCTGCCATGTTAATGATGTGAGTTGCATGAATAATTTGAGTCAAATTAAGTATGTATTTCCTTTTCATATGTCAATAATTTTTTTTAAATATGTTGTTGAAATATGTTAAAAATATGTTGTTTTAAAATACGCCGCTTCAGATACTTGAATCGTATGTTTCATTTTAAAAAATTAAATTTTACTTGCAACATTTATTTTAAACCACATAAGTTTTGAGTGCTATGAATGAAATGAATAATTGTAGAGATTTGATCTAGTTATTTGAGTTACATTAGCCATTTGTGTTATGTGAATTATTTGAGTAAAAGCAGTTGCATGAGTTATGAGTTATTTGAGTTACATTAGTCATTTGAGTTATGTGATTTATTTGAGTAAAATCAGTTCTATGATTTATGCGCGTGTTATGTTGTTTTGATAATTATAAAAATCATTTAAACCATGAACCTTAACTGTGAGTCATGCAAGTCATATAGTTCATGTAAGTCGCATAGTCACCGAGAGTCAAGCGATTCCCAAAATAAAACGGGCCAGGAGAGACGTTGGAATCATATGAATCATTTGAATAATATTAATCATTTCAGTCAAATGGGACATTGAAATCATAAGAAACAATTATGTGAGTCAAGTGAGTAACGTATGGCATTTGAGGCATTTGAAACGTTTAAGTTACAAAAGTTATATGAGTGCTTTGAATGGCTTTAATCATTTGAATAAAATTTACAATTCATTGTAATCTCTTCTACACTTATCTCAATAATATCTGAAATTGAAATTTATACAAAAATTTTAACAAATTATATTCTGATAGCATTTGTAATTGCTCACATCTCTTTCACCTCTATCGTTTCTTACTACTTCTGCTTTTTCTTCGTCTTAATTCTCCATCATTAAACACTTTCAGAGTTCTGTTTTTGCCTATTAATTTCTACCTCGTCGCTTTGAATTTCAATTCAATTTGTTTTCCGCATGCTGCGCCATTTTTCTTTTTTTTTTTTTACATTTTCTGTTGTGTTTTTTATAGTTTTCTTTTTCTATTCCAACGCTAACAAGTAAAGTTTTCCTCATTTTTTGCACGATTTTTCTTTGCGTAACGTGCGATCAATTTTCATTTATAGAGCTTTTCATTTCGAGCTGCTGGTGAGTTTTTCTGCTTCTTATACTTTTTTCTTTGAGTCTTTCACTCGATTTTTTTTTTTCTTAAACCTTTTTCATTTTACTATTTTATTGTGCATTGTAGTAAGTTGAATGCAGTTCGGAAAAATCATATTGATTGCAATTTTGTTGTACAACAACGAAGGTGCTTTTTCACAACGTGATGAGCGCGACGCACTCATCCGTGCAACAAGATAACGTTACCAAATTTCGAAACATTTAACGAACACAAAATTTTGTATTTTGCATTTTGCAACGCATTTTATAGTTCCGTAAATTACTGACTTTTTATTGTTTTTATTGAACTAATGTAAGTGGTTTTAAATTTTTTTTTTATTATTTGCACAAAAAATTAAAATACAAAAATAGATGACAACAATCAATTTTTCCGACACTTTGGGTAATGAAACTAGTGCCGATTGGCGTGAGAGTTTATACTGATAATATTATGAAATTTTGTAGAATATATATAATAAATTTATAAAAACTTTTTTATACAAAGTCTTTGTTTCTTAAACAGCGGATACTCTTAGCTTTAAGCAGTCTGCTGTTAATCCAGTACATAAAACAAAATTTCATTCACTCGCCAAGCCTATATGCATATAATGAAAATCGATTTAAAATTCCTTTGATCACCACATTATGGCGCATCACATTACGGAACAAGGTTTGTCAAAAGCTCTCTTAGCCATTCCAGCCCAACCCAAAGTTTGATACTCAGCTGCCAGGACATTCCTCTAAGCCACAGTACTGCAAGATTGTGCAAATTTATGGCATCGATTTTTTAGGACTTTATTTTTTTACCATTTTCTTTGCATCTTGCTTAGCAGCATGTGCATAAAATAATAACAAAAAAGATATTTTGCAATGGAGTCAATCAACCTCTGGAGATAATATCAGCGAAAACCTGCTGCAGCTTTGCTGCTGTATATCCAGCATTTAAGGGTTAAGGGATTACATTGCAGTGCAGCAAAAATAAAGGTGGCAATAAACTAAGGCAAAATTACGTTAGGGCTTATGTCATTTTAGTTAACGTCTTCTATGCGGAATGTCAGAACAATTGTTGTTAAACCAATCTAGATTTCCTTTGGGACCTTATGTTACATGAATGATTTGAGAAGAAGCAATGAAGCTTATACGTATTTTGTAATAAAAAGTGTGGTAATAGTAAGTTGCTACTGAAGTGATTTTCTCGTTCTGATAATAGCACACAAAAGTGAACTTCACTTCAGGTTGTTTCTTAAGAAGTGCTGATTATGGTTGTGGATTGTGGTTTAAAGGAAATATGTCTTAAAACATTAATAAAAATTTAATACTTTTCAAAAACGAATATCATGAAAAATTAATTTTAGAAATTTGATAATCATATGAGTTATTTGAGTTATATGAGTAGAATGAGTCATTTGTGTCATAAGTCATGTAATCATACAAATTATTAGAATCATATGATTTATTTAAGTAATTTTAGTCCTCAAAAATTTGAGTAGTGAGTCTTGAGTGATTTGAGTCTTGAGTAATTTGAGTCTTGAGTCATTTGAGTCTTGAGTCATTTGAGTCTTGAGTCATTTGAGTCTTGAGTCATTTGAGTCTTGAGTCATTTGAGTCTTGAGTCATTTGAGTCTTTAGTCATTTGAGTCTTAAGTCATTTGATTAAAAAGTAATTTGAGGTATGAGTTTTAAGACACTTAAGTCATTTGAGTTATATCATTAGCTGCGTTTTTTCATGGGAGATCAGATCATTTGTGAAAAAAACGCTAGAGTTATTTGATTCATGAGTCAATTGATTTATAAGTAATTTGTGGTATGAGTCATAAGACATTGAAGTCATTTGAGTTATATCATTAGCTGCGTTTTTTTCATGGGAGACTAGATCATTTGTAAAAAAAAACGCTAAAGTTATTTGAATCATGAGTCATTTGGTTAATAAGAAATTTCAGGTGTGAGTCATAAGACATTTAAGTCATTTGAGTTATATCATTAGCTGCGTTTTTTTCATAAGAGATCAGATCATTTGTGAACAAGACGCTTCAGATAAATTTTTGCGATGTTTTCTACTTACAGACAGACGGCGCTATTTTCTGCTTGCATATGAACAGCTGATGTTCTTATGTAGCTGGCAGATAAGTTTTTGCGAAAAACAAAAATTGTTTTATGTAAGCTGCCCTACAATTTATCCAATTGCGTATAAGGGCAAAACAAACAGAAAGCATGCATGCATCATATCTGTGATAAAACACATAGCAAGCATACATCGAATATGTAAAAAATGCCAAAAATGTTGAAACTAAACAAAAATTTTTAACAAAAAGTCGAGGATATACATTGAATTAAATTCAAAATAATTCAAGAAATCAATTAATAATATTGATTTTTTTTAGCAAAGCTAACTGATGCTTATGTCTGTCAAAGTTTTGATGCATGCAAAATGTTAAAAGTTGAGCAACTTCAGGAATGCTTCAAGCATCATGCATGCATGCATGCTTTTGTTGTGGGCTACTTCAAAAGAAAATGTATATTAGGGCGGGTCGATTTAAAAATCGCCCATTGCTCAGTGAAAATCGTATTCTAGAGATCAAAGTAAAAAACTTTGCCCGAGGAAACGAATTGTAATGCCCAACTTTTGACTTTTGTCCCGAAAGGTCAAATTTTGAAAAATCCCTCTTTGACCCATTTAGAGATCAATAATCGAGCCCAAATGTATGACCGACCCCCACTAACTTTAGAGGGCCGATCTACCCATGCCAGTGGTGACCCCATTACGCTGATTTTTTCATGTAAAGTGCCAAAAATTGTGATTTTTTTAAATGTTTGTATGGGGAACCCCCAGGGGGGTTCCAGGGGGTGTGCCACTGACATGGGTGGATCGGCCCTCCAAAGTTAATGGGGGTCGGTCATACATTTCGACTCGATTGGGGCACTCTAAATGGGTCAAAGAGGGATTTTCAAAATTTGACCCTACGGGACAAAAGTCAAAAGTTGGGGAATTAGAATTCGTTTTAGAGGTATAGTTCCTCGGGCAAAGTTTCTTATTTTGATCCCTAAAATACGATTTTCACTGAGCAACGGGCGATTTTTTTGCCTCCCCATAAATCGACCCGGCCTTATGTATATGCAATCTCAAATGTCAGATGCTTGAAGCATGCATGCCTCCTATGTGTTTTGGCCTATAGAGTCGGAAGTTCGAGTAGCGAAGATTTCACTGAAGAATTAGAAAAAAACATGTTTCTTGTTAGCAATGCTATTGCTACCCAACTTTCAAGATGTGAAGTAATGCAGTACTGCCAGTTTTTACAGTCACAGCGTCATCTAGCCGTCAATAACAGCTGAGTGTTGTCTACTTTGACAGTTGCGCTCTCAATACTTAAAAACATAGAATTGGATAAATTTAAATGATTCAGCTCACTTGCTGGATCATTTGTTGTTTTTGGTTTGCTTGCAAATTCAATTATATGATCCTGATCTCCCATGAAAAAAACGCAGCTAATGATACAACTCAAATGATTTAAATGTCTTACTCATACCTCAAATTACTTATTAAACAAATGACTCATGATTCAAATAACTCAGTACTCAAATGCCTCATGATTCAAAGTTTCATGAAAAATTAATTTTAGAAATTTTATAATAACATGAGTTATTTGAGTTATATGAGTAGATTGAGTCATTTGTGTAATAAGTCTACAAGACGAATTACAATATTAGAATCAAAATCAGAAATTATGAGAACCGTATGATTTATTTAAGTCATTTTAGTCCTCAAAAATTTGAGTCATGAGTCATTTGTGTATAGAGTCTTTTGAGTCTTGATTATTTCAGCATTGAGTCATTTGAGTCTTGAGTCATTTGAATCTTGAGTCATTTGAGTCTTGAGTCATTTGAGTCTTGAGTCATTTGAATCTTGAGTCATTTGAGTCTTGAGTCATTTGAGTCTTGAGTCATTTGAGTCTTGAGTCATTTTAGTATAGAGTCTTTTGAGTCTTGATTATTTCAGCATGGAGTCATTTGAGTCTTAAGTCATTTGAATCTTGAGTCATTTGAGTCTTGATTCATTTGAGTCTTGAGTCATTTGAGTCTTTAGTCATTTGAGTCTTGAGTCATTTGAGTCTTGAGTCATTTTAGTATAGAGTCTTTTGAGTCTTGATTCATTTCAGCATTGAGTCATTTGAGTCTTGAGTCATTTGAGTCTTGAGTCATTTGAGTCTTGAGTCCTTTGAGTCTTGAGTCATTTGAGTCTTGAGTCATTTGAGTCTTGAGTCATTTGAGTCTTGAGTCCTTTGAGTCCTGAGTAAGTTTAGTCTTGAGTCATTTGAGTCTTGAGTCATTTGAGTCTTGAGTCATTTGAGTATTGAGTCATTTTGACCTTGAATCATGAGGTATTTGAGCCCTGAGTTATTTGAATCATGAGTCATTTGATTAATAACTAATTTGAGTTATGAGTCGTATGTGTCATAAGACATTTAAGTCATTTAAATTATATCATTATAATCATAATTAATTTTTGTAATTACATATGGGTCATTTGACCTATGAGTCACTTGACCTATTAGTCATTTATAGCATGAACCATTTCAGTCAAATGAGTTTTCAGCCTTCATATAAACCTATTATATCTCATTAATTAAATCAGTCGCACTTGAGGCATTTGAATCACATGAGTCAATTGAGGAATTTGAGCATCATGAGTTATTAGACTCATATGATTAATCTGAGTTGCATAAATAACGTACATATAATCATAATTTGAGTTATATTAATAATTTGAATCATAAATCACATAGGCATTTCCAGACTCACGGACGCGACATTCGTACGCATAAATCACGAAGAAAAACGAAAATAAATGTAGCAATATGTAGTTTATTTTGTCTGTTGGGAAGCAAGAAGCGAGTCCTACTTTATTTTGTCTTAATTTAAGGCATAGACGACTATTCAATTTAAATAAATTACACAATATAAAACGAATCGGACGTGACAAAAATGGAATTGATTTTCGAGCACATTTCAATTTATCTATTATATTAACCTTCACCTGGCATGCTCATCCTGAGTAGCATTCCTGGACTTGTGGAGTACATACGAACCCCAGTGATTAAAATCTTTGTAAAAATTTAAATATTGATTATGTTGCCTTAAAAAAATACGTACGTACCCCACTAGGGCCGGGTGAAGGTTAAGATTAAGAAAATCTATTAAAATATTAATATTATTATAAAACATATATTTAAACTTTACTAATTTACATCATTTTATTTTTTCTTATGTTAATATTAAGAAAATCTATTAGCATAACATCATTAATAATATTATTAAAAAACATAAATTAACGCTTTATTTTTGAAGGTTAAAAAATATTTTTAGTATTTTTAATTTATAAGTCACGGTTGGCTTACTTCTGAAAATGCTCATTTGGGTCCCATTAGTAAATTAAGCTATTGACTTATTTGAACCACATGCGTCATTTGACTTTAATAAGTCATTGAAACCATTTATTTTTATAGTCATATGAGTTATTTGAGTCGTTTGAGTAATGAGTCATTTAAGAACTATAAATCATTTTAATTGTATACCACTTTTAGTCTTATGAGTCATAAGTATCAGGAGTTATTTGAGTCCTGAATCATTTAAATCATTTTTTTTAAAAAGATCAAAGAACCAAGGCATGTCTTATACAAAATATGTTTGGTCTTTGACCTGAAAGAAAAGGAATAGATTATTTAGAGAAATTAATTGGAACCATACGTGAATTATTGATTAGGCGAAACAACCGTAAAAGGCAATTTGAATTGCTTTTAACAGAGGCTAGTGCTATGCCTTAACCTCGGCAAGCATTTCCAGCCCTTAGTTTTTCCTGGCCTTTAATTCAACATTTTCCACAATTTAGTTGTGGATGTTTAGTTTTCCATAATTCTTAAATGTAGGAAAGAACAAAGAAAGTGAAAAGAACCATGCCCGAACCCAGATCGAACCAGGGACCTCTGGGTTGACAGTCTAGCGCACTCTCCACTAGACTACAAAAGCCGACAATGGATCGTTTGATAACGATTAATCATAATTTAAATTATTATTAATTTACAAATTATTTATGGCAGATAAGTGTATTGATTCATATGAGTCATTTCAATCATTAAAACCATTTAGTCATAATAATCACTTGAGTCCAAAAGTTATAAATTCACTTAAGTTTAAGAATTTCATTAGTTATTTTTCATTTTTAAAATTTTCAAAAAAGCTTAGCCTTAAAAATTATTACAATATCTCTTTCCAGTCAAGAGTTATCACTTAAAATTTATTTCACTGTTTATAAAACTGATTTTCTGAATTAAATTATTCCAGTTCTTTATTAATTGCGTCATATCACATTTGAGTTATGAGTATGTTTATTTGAAATAAATCATTTGAATCATAGAAACCACTTCAGTCATAATAATTATTTTGAGCCTCATTTGACTCAAAAGAGTTATTATAGCTACATGCGTTTTTTGAGTCATAAGTCCGTTGAATTATATGCATCATTTGACTCGTAAATCATAAATAAATTCGAAGCATTATTTGAGTTGCATAAACCATTTGCGTCGCACTTTTTTTTAGTCATGAGTTTATTATTCGAGTTCTTTAGTAATTGCGTCATATTACATTTGAGTTATGAATCTGTTTATTTGAAATGAATCATTTGAATTTCAAAGAAGCAATTTTTGTCATAATAATTATTTTCAGTCACACGTGACTCAAATGAGTTTTTATAGTTACATGCGTTTTTGGAGCCATGAGTCTGTTGAGTTATATACATCATTTGACTCATAACTTATGACAATCGTTTTAGCCATATGAACCATTTGAGTCGTGAAAGTATGAGTTGTATGAGTACTTTGAATGACACGAATGCTTTGAATAAAATTAACAAATAGAGTCATAAAAGATTATTAATGATGCATTTTAACTATTTGACTTGCACAATTTATTTGAGTAATAGAAGTCATATAAGTTATGCGAGATATTATATCATGTCATTAATAATATAAATCTATGGTAATGATCCATATGAATCATAAGCCATTTGATTTGAGTTACTGATATAGGTCAGTAGCATTCGAGTCATATAAATTTTAAGCGGTATGTGAAGCAAATTACATAATTTTAATGTGATTCATTTTAATCATATTAATTATTTCAGTCAAATGAGTCTTGCAAGTCATATGAGACAATTATGTGCCATGTGAGTCACGTATGTTACTCGAAACATTTCAATTATACAAGTGATTTTAATCATGAGCTTCATGTCTGTCATTTGAGTCAAATGAGTTATGTGAATCATGTGATACAATCTTTTGAGTCATGTAAAGTAAATTAATTGTGATCCAAATCGAAACAGAATAAAATCAAATTAGTTAAGTTTGTAAAAAAATACTTTTAACAAATTTTAATTTATTTATAAAAATAACAGTGCTTCCTTGTAATGTAAGGACTCGTTTTTCCTTACATTTATAATATTACATTTGTATTCAGAGTTGAAATTGTTCTTAAGCTCATTTATCAAACAATTCCTTTTGGAAATAATTACATCAGGCATCGGGTATTAATCATATGAATCATTTGAATCAATTATAAATCAAATGAAACAATTTTTTAGCCATGTCATGCGAATTATGTTAGTCATTTTAGTCAAATATATCACACGAGTCATTTAACACAATTTTAAGAGTCATGAGAGCTTTGCAAAGTATTATAATAATGCATTTCAGGCCTCTGAGTCATTTGAGACACACATTTGATCCAAGTCAATCATGCATCAAATCGAAATCAGTCAACTAAATTGTAAAATTTAAAGTGTTCACTTTAAATTTAAGCTCATTTTATTTTAGTGTATAATATTTAACTTAAATAAAGAGATCTAATTGTTCTTGAGCTTACTTGTATATTTATTTATTTTTTAAATAATTACAACAAGCATCAGATGTTAATTATATGGATTAGTTTAATCATATGTTACTTATAAGAAACAATCTTATGAGGCATGTGAGTCACGTATAATATTTGAATCATCTGAATCATACAAGTCGTTACAGTCATGTGAACACATCAGTCATTTTAGTCAAATGGATCATGCGAGTCATCCTAACACAATTTTATGAGTTATATGAGAAGCATTAAAACCTTTGAATCAAAGAAATTTTAGTGAAATATTTAAAGCAAATGATTTATGAAACAATCGAAATCAATGAATTAGGCCTATAGCTCCTTGCGACAAAACAGTTTCAAAACAGTTTTCTACACGTTAGTTCAAATGCATGTGCTCTCACTGTGTTTTGATGCAAAGACAACACTTTTTGTGCTGAAGCTTTGGAAGTTTTGCAAAACAAAACTTTTTCGGTATGTTCAGAGTCAAATGAAACTTGAGACTTTTTGTTTCGAAACTTTACTATGTTGTTGGTAAACGGTGAAAGGCGAACGCGAAGTAAGCATGGTAAATATAATTATATTAAAATAACTATGTTATAAACGAATATGATATAAAAAATAATTTTTTTAATTGACTAAGTTTAGAAAAGGCCAGTGAAATAATCTGTATCAGTCAGAGCACTTTTCTAGTTGAACACCAAAACAAAAACAAAACTGTTTTGAAACTTTTTGTCGCAATGAGCTACTGGCCTTACAGTCTTTCAATTTCAATCATTTGAGTCCCATAAGGCACTTGAACCAAATTAATCCAATACAAGTAAGTTAACCAACTTTTTCTTTTAATCTAATAAAGTTACACTTTAATACAACATGCCTATAAAACGAAATGTTTCTTTTTAGGACTCATTTAAAAAGATGTTTCCTCAAATTTATTCAATTCCTTTTGCATAATTTTAATAGCTTTTCAACACTATAATCCTTAAAATCCTGCAGGCATATTCTAACAACGAAGAATCCTTAACATGCGCACTTAAACATTTTCACTGTCAATTTATTTTATAACTTTGTTATTGCTTAAATCTACTCAAACCTTTTTAGGTACGCGAAACAAAGTTAATGAATGCAGCCAAAGGTTTTGTTTTGGAACTTCAAAATAACGGAAACAGGAAACGTCCAAAACACTTAAACCAAAAAACAATTGACGGCTCGGAGGAGCACGGAAATTGTGTACACAATTTATGATTATTTTAGCAGACAGGTTGAAAAGAACGACAAGGAGCCAAAGCAAACAAGGTGGAAAATTAGAAAAGCGGGCTAGAATATAGACGCTTGACACTTACCAGCTGTTGGAGCTGCTGTCTCGCAATTCGCTGACATCGCGCCCGGTGACATTGGCGCCAACGACGTTGATGTCGCTGCTGTCATCGTTGTCTCTGGCAACGAAAGTGCACCCGACTCATTGGCATCCAGTTCCAGAGGTGGCGAATTTTCACGCACGCAAGACATAAGACCAGATGACATCCTGCAAGGAAAAATAAGACTTATTGTTATTTAAGTAATAGAAAAGGTAAAAATTTTAAATTTAAATCTTTAACAACTAGGTTTTACAGCTAACTCCAAGCTGGCGGATGAACCATTACTCAGGTCATTTGCATCATTTAAAAAAATAATTGCTGCAAATTTGAGCAACAACTTAATTTTGAAATATGTCATATTTTAATTAAAAATAACTTAAAAATATCTAGCTCCCATAAAACTCGACTAAAAAAAAACTCAATTCTTAAATTTAATTTTTCGATAGCTTATGATGTGTAGAATATGTTTCCAAAGCGGTTTGGCCGATAGCGATTGCATAAAAAACTTACTGCAATCGAAAAAATCGCTAACCAAATCTTAAAACGCGTTTTCTGAAAAATCATTTTTTTTAAACTGGTATCCACGATATCTCAAGAACTACTCTATGGATTGACTTGGATTTTTATTTTATTTTAAAGAAGATAAAAGTTATTGGATTCTAAACCTAAATTCAGATAAAATTAGCAGTTTTTTTTTAGAGCAAAACGCTACTTTCACGTGTGCGCTTCTCCGGGAGAAAGCGAAAGCAATGGAGATGGGAGAAAAACTGAGAAATTGACAATGAAATCTCATCGCCTCTGTGGCATAGTGCGCTAATGCGCTTGCACGGCGGTCACGACCCTGATTCGATTCCCGCCGGCACCACAAAGATTTCTGATGAAGCCTGTAGCAGGGACGAAATTGCAATAAAATCAGCTAGTGATGTTTTCCTTTTCATATTGAAAATGTTGGTGTTGTTTCTTTGGAAAAATTCGTTAGAGCAATTAATTGTTCTAACCTGACCTAAAGCTCAATAAACGATTTTAAACTATCAAACAACTAGACTATCAAACATTTAGAATTTGTAATAAATCATACAAAACCAATATTTTTTTTATGTATGATTCTACTGCAAGCTAGTTACCATAAGAAAAACTGATTTATGTTCAAAAAACCGATTTAAAAAATTTTTCATTTTGCAAATAACCTGTCGCTAAGTTGACAACACTGCATAACCAATTAATTTATCTTGCAAAATACAAAACTTGCATATGAACTTTGGACTGTGCGGCGCCTTGACATTCTACATGGATGCACCAGTGCCATATATTATAAATATAAATTTGTTCACTGCTTGTTGAGTGTCACCAGACATCAACGTTGTCTGCAACTGCATCTGATATTCACTGTCGAGCTGTGAGCAATTGACTTATTTTGCTCTATGTTATTTGTCGTACGTACAGACATGTTTTTTTTTTCCTAGTTTTTTTCAGTCACTGAAGGGGAGAAATTTTCTATTAATAGCACTTATGTTGTTCTTTGTAGCAACTTAATTAGCTGGAATTAAAGTAAATTATTTAATGTTTGTTTAAAACGGTTTATGGTGCTTGGGCGCCAAACGTTTTTTATTGATGATGCTTGGCATTGGCTGCAATTCTGAGAAAATAAAAGGGGAGATGATGGCACTACTATCAATTACTTTATTTTACTATATAGAAGATAACTTTTTCGATAAGTTTCCGAACAAAAATTGGCCTAAGTAAAGAGGCTGAGAATTCTCAGAAAATTCGTATATTAATAAGGAACTTATTTGCAGAGTGACTTACTATTTCAGGCCACCTAGTTCTAGTAACATCCAGATCAAAATTTGATAGTTATATTTTAAGAAATTTCCTTACCAATGCTATACTATACTATACTATACTATACTATACTATACTATACTATACTATACTATACTATACTATACTATACTATACTATACTATACTATACTATACTATACTATACTATACTATACTATACTATACTATACTATACTATACTATACTATACTATACTATACTATACTATACTATACTATACTATACTATACTATACTATACTATACTATACTATACTATACTATACTATACTATACTATACTATACTATACTATACTATACTATACTATACTATACTATACTATACTATACTATACTATACTATACTATACTATACTATACTATACTATACTATACTATACTATACTATACTATACTATACTATACTATACTATACTATACTATACTATACTATACTATACTATACTATACTATACTATACTATACTATACTATACTATACTATACTATACTATACTATACTATACTATACTATACTATACTATACTATACTATACTATACTATACTATACTATACTATACTATACTATACTATACTATACTATACTATACTATACTATACTATACTATACTATACTATACTATACTATACTATACTATACTATACTATACTATACTATACTATACTATACTATACTATACTATACTATACTATACTATACTATACTATACTATACTATACTATACTATACTATACTATACTATACTATACTATACTATACTATACTATACTATACTATACTATACTATACTATACTATACTATACTGACGCTAAGTTTGAGCGATCGAGAGCTGTGATTAAGTTTAATTTTTAATGAATTATTAGGTATCGCCGCGAATTCTCTTTTATATCTTCTATCGACTGAAAACTGGTGTCTCGAAGTGTTAATTTGAGTTTTGGCAAGAGAAAAAAGTTGCTTTCACATATAGAAAGTGAAAAGCAACATTTTCTGCGTATTTTACTTTTTGCTATTGAAAGGTAAATATGCAGTTCAAACAAGAACAATATTATCCGATTAATATAAAGATGATATTTTGCAACAACGCCAGTGCCAAAACTGGTTTGCTGAATTTCGATGCGACAATTTTGATGCTGAAGATGCACCAAGGTCTGGAAAGCCAGTTGAAGCCGATGAAGACAATAAAGGCATTAATTGATGCAAACTGACAAATAACAATTCATTCAGCCATGGAACTATTTTTTGCAGAGCTATCGAAAAATCATTACAGAGATGGTATAAAATTATAGGAGGTTCATTGGAATAATTGTATTGAAGTTGAGGGAGAGAATATTATATAAAAAAACTAGTTTTATTTAAAAATTAACATTCTTTCATTTTCGCTTTCAATACTTTTCAACCAACCTGTATATAATTCAATAAAATATTTCTGTACTATAAGAAAACCGCCTCTTATTTTTATGAAAAAACAAAAATACTTTCCGAACAACCCAATATATAAGGAAGTGGCTCTGGTTGTGAGGCACGTTAGGTTTTTGACTCATAACTTTTGATCGAGTGTATGATATTCCATTAATGCATAGCTATGAAAAACTTATTAAATAAATTTTTGCTGGTTGCAATTTTATGAGGAGTTAATTTTTTGAAAAAAAAATTTTATCCGGTTGTGGGACACCTTGAAAAAACCACTTAAAATGGGAAAACATGAAAAATAAAACCACAAAAATACGAAATATGATAAAATCTATTCATTTTAAAAGTCTTCAATAGCACAAAAAACAACGAAAAGGACAATTCTTGTATGTTATTCATCATCTTCCAAATGCGTAAAAATGCAAGAAAAAACATTTTACATATGATATGTTGACAAAAACGACATATAAGGAAGTGTCTCTGGTTGTGAGGCACGTTAGGTTTTTGGCTCATAACTTTTGATCAAGTGTATAACATTCCTGATGCATAGCTATGAAAGCTTATTAAATAAATTTTTGGTGATTGCATTTTTATGAGGGGTTAATATTTTGAAAAAAAAAAAATATTTGGTTGTGGGACACCTTGAAAAATCCACTAAAAATGGGAAAATAAGAAAAATAAAAACACAAAACATACGGAATATAACAAAATCTATTCATTTTAAAAGTCTTCAATGGCACAAAAAATAATAGAAAAGGTCACTTCTTTTATGTTATTCATCATCTTCTAAATGCGTAAAAATGCAAGAAAACACAATTTAAATATGATTTGTTGACAAAAACAATGTTATTTGACAGTATCTAAGACAAACACATACTGTTAATGCAAAAACAAGGTGTCCCACAACCGGTTACATGAGGTGTCCCACAACTGGGAATGGTAACCATTTTGGAAGTGACTGAAAAAATTGTATGGTGAACGTATTTTGCCAGAAATTTATATTTCATCACAAAATACAATCTTTTCAAATTAATTCACTTCAATTTATCACACTCTCAAAAATTTTAAAAGTTACTGTTATGTAAATTTTTTCCGATTTATAGTTTTTAATGCTCACAGCAAGCAAAGAAATGCATGTATTTTCTCGGTGCTAGCAAAATAGCTGAGTTCTGTCAAACTTGTGGTTTGTAATATTCAAATCCACGATATTTGCTTTCTGTCTAAAAATACGAAGGGTATCTCACAACCGTCCACAACCGTAGTTTGACACTACCCTATGTTATTTGTACACAAATTAATGTATGCAAGCGTGTTTACGGTGGAGTTCTAACATGTAATTAATACATTAGTGGTATTCACGATGTGGTGTATTAACTCTTGCATTATATATTTTTTAAAAATTTGATATTTATAGTAAAGTTCCTAAAATTAAAAAAAAATACAGTGTTCAAAATAAAGCCCTGTAGCTAAGAAACAACGACCAAGCACTACTGTATTCTTTGTTAATTTCGTTGTGCATTTGATCAGCTGATCGCAAAAGTATTTCCATTCAATATGGAGCAAGCTATAGGCTACGCTGTAAAATTATTTAATAAAAATTAATATAATTTATTGTATCGTTTCAATATTTTAATGATTTCCTACAGTTTAATGATGATATCAATATATATCTCCTAACAAAAGTACACACAAAAATCAGCTGATTTTAAAAATACAAGACTTTATTGACGGTTCGTTCACAACAAGTTGTAAATATTTTAAATTTTGCAAAAATTTATCACAAATACACCACATCGTGAATACCCCTATTGTATGTTTGACATACATTGTATCTTCTATTTCAATCTGCTTCAGTTCTCTGCAGAAAGTTGACGACCGAACATAAATACTTACCTATTATTTCAATTGAAAAGCATTTTATTTGAAATGGAAATTGAACCCGGGCTACTGCGATTTTTCAGCATACAGGCCCGCTCTCCTTGGCACCAGTATGCCACAACCGCAAAAGAACTAGCACCCAAGCAAATATTCTCATGTTTATGGTCTATTCAACAAATATGTATCTTGTTAATTCTCTATCTTGTAATTTTTTCATCGCATATGACTTCACATCGTCTTAGGGCGCATTTATAGTGGCGAGTTGTTGCTTTGCCGAGCCGAACAGAGAAAGAAAGCTGAAAAACGCTGCACATACAATAATATGAAATAAGCTCAAAGTGCTTATAGTGCAGTAATCATCAACCCAGGGTTCAAACAACAACAAAGAGAGCCTTCCGAGTGCACAGCTTTACAGTGAAACAAGAAGTTTTTAATAGCTCTCGAAAGTTTTGGTGCAAGAGAATATTGTCGTGTTGATTTTTCAACATCAAGACTTATTTTTGTGTTTGCTTTTTGCTAGTTTAACATAGAAAAGAGCAAAAAAGGTAAAAGTGTTGAATAGAATGTATCAATGTTTTTTATTATCTGTATTTTATATTTGTGTTCTAATTTTTTTATTTAAATTCTTTATGTTTTATATTGTTTTGTTTTAATTTAAATGATATATTTTAATTAGAAACAGTTTAAAATAAGACAGCGAGCTACACCCTTACCACATGAACGCTCAAAGCATACTGACTTAAAATTTAAAGCACAGGAGAAAACACAAACGTTTACGCAGTGTACAAACACAGCGAACCGATTACTACTTCGTGTGCAAAAACATAAAAATACACGACGCCCGCGTGTTATGGGAAAACATAAATTGATGACCACTGGTATAGTGCTTGCCGAACAAGCAGCTTAAAGCGACTTGTGCGCTGGTCTTCAGAGTGCCGATTGTGCTTTCAGAGTGCTTTCTCGCTCCCTCGCACGATTTGCATGTTTTAAGTTTTACGTTACAAGATGTTTACTTATTACTTTCATTAAATAAAATAAAAAAGGTAGAGCAACAAGGAAAACTCTAATAAAATACATACATATTTTTTTGTTGTTGTTGTTTTGCTGTTTCGCCTTTTCTTCGTTTTTTCTTCTGACCAAAAGCAAGTAGGCGAAAAAATTAAAATAAGCATCAGTAGCTTTTGTGTTCTTTTAAATTTTCTAATTTGTTTTGCAAAATTCAATCATTTAACATCAATCTGTTATATGTGTGTGCAAAATATCAAAATAATTAGATGCTGGTAATCGAGTCTGTAATGCATACAAAGAAATATTTGCTAGACATATAAATGATTGATGTCCAATGATTGACCGTGTACGGTCCGCATTCGGTCAAATGTATAGGAAACCTTTCGATGAGTTGCTTATTCTTCAGTCGATTGACTTTTTTTCTCACTATTTTTATGTTGTTATTTTTCTTGTTTTGTCTAAAAAAATAATTCGAAATAAAAAAGAAGCAACAAAAAACAGCACAAAACAATTGCAAAAAAGTCGAAACAAGCTGAAACAGCAAGTGACTTAAAGCTACTTACAGTGGCTTAAAGTGCGTTTCAGCATAGTTTTTCGCATTTTTATCTGTTGATTTTTTGTCCGTATTTTTGGGGAAAGCAAGAAGCACACACGAAATAACGTGACTTATTTTATGCGTCAATTTCAAAGTAAACAAAAAAAAAGTAATATACACAAACAAACTCAAAAAAGGCAAAAACCAGCTGCAACAAGTCAGCGACAGCGACTAACAGTGGCTTGAAGTGCGTTTCAGCACCATTTTTTCGCATTTTTGTCTTTTCACTTGTTGACCGCTGGTTTGAGGAAAGCAAAAAGCTTACACGAAATCACGTGACTTTTTTGATGCTTCGATTACAAAAATAAAATACAAGCAAACCCCAAGAAGTCAGAAACCATCTGCAACAAGTTAGCGGCAGTAAGCGCGCACTATTCGCACTACCAGCTGCTTTTAGCTTGACGCGCTTTCAGCTCGGCTCGGCAAAGCAACAATTCGCCACTATGAATGCGGCCTTTCAACGAAAAATGCATCAACATTTTTTAAATGTGCATCCAAGTTAACTAAAGTTTAACCCACCAATATTGGGCGTTTAGCCTTAGTTCAAACTTTAGTCAATATTTACTGAAAAACTTGCTCCTTGGTTTAAACTTTGCTTAAGCCAAAAACAGATTTAAACTTGCACTGAAAAACTGGCCCTAAGTCAGCTTTAAAGAAAAGCTATTGCAGTCACACAAAATATTGCGAAATTTAAGTCTTTACATAGTTATAGCCTAAAAGCATTTTATTATTATTTTTCCGATTTCATTTATATAAATCCAAAATACTTCCGTTTTTAGCTGTATCCATTCTTAATTTTGTCAGCCATTAGAATCAGTTCGTAAAGCTTATATCCAGCGTGACGTCAAGCTCTTTTCCGGCGCTCTGTTTAGTTGAATTCTCATCTCACGTTATTTCCAGAACATTTAAGATAACGTGTTTTGCTTTACTTGAAAAGTAAATGCAATGAAAAAGTTTTTTGGGGTTACTTTGTTTTGTCATTGTACATATTTTGTAAATGGTTCCATTTGGCTACTTATTTTTGTATCCTGTTATCAATGTCTCGCAAATCCTGTCGTATTTTTGTTTATTTTCTTGTTATGATACCAAGCTGCTAAAAGTTTTCCTTTGTTTATTTTGCGATATCATGCATGTTTTGTTATCTTTTTGTGCTGGTTTTGTTTGGATTTGTTTTTGGTTTTTTTTTTTGAGATTTTCTTTGCCTCGATAACATATTGAAATTTCCATGATTTCAGGCATGTTGACAGCTCAAAAGAGAGTTCTTATATCTGGCTTTCAATCATAAATTTTTTATTGCAGATAAAGTGACAGGAAGATACAGAGATACGGGATAAATTATTAGCTATAAGATACATTGATACTTGCGCTAATGTCATATATAAATGCAACATAATGGTAAGAATTAACCATTAACGAAGTCAACATATTTTTTATAAGCTTTTTTTATGATACTAAACATTAGCTTTATGCTATCTATCTCTCATAAAAATTCGCTGACTTGTCACGCTGACTAAACAGAGTCAACATTTGTATAAAGAAGACCAAAAACAGTAATAATGCTAAAGTCGTAAACAAGTTATTTTCACATTCAGCGAGTTCTATTTTGGCCAGTGAGGTTTCGAGCTCTGTGAAAATTAAAGAAATCAAAATTAAAATACATGGAATTATAAAAATTTTGCACTTAACTTTTAAAACTGATTTACGGAAATAAATAATACTGTTGAGTAAATTTTTTTTGTTTTAAATTTGATCTTTCATAAATTGTTTATAAACAAATGTGCTACATCCACTATACATAATTATAACTTAAACTCTACTAATTTAGTTACTCTTACGTATCCTACGTTGCTATTCTTACAGATAAAATGTATTTTTGGTCAAAATTTGGCAAATTTATTTAAGTCAGAAGTCGACTCTCTGAAATGCCAAAAATACGATCCAATAAATATTTTCATAACTCTATGCACACAAGAGTAAAAATGTCCTAAAGTTTGCTCAAGTTTCCCCAACATAATTTTTTTATTAGAATTAATATCCTTCTCAATGTCAATCCCACGTTGACATACATATGTTTATGTGTGTGCAAAAACTCTTATATTTAATTTCCGCTGTTGCTACTTCTGTGCATCCGTTGGTGCACAGCACGCCGAATTCAACTAATTACACTGTTTGACAAATTTCAACGTTCCTTAAAATTACAAACTTTGGCCGAGTAAAAATATTAGCCAGCGAACATGGGCCGCACGGCCATACAAGGTTCGAATGTGGCCTAAAAATAATCCCACAAGCTCATCGGTGAAAAAATGGGTCGAACAACGGCCGAACAAGGCTTAAATTAACAAATTTAACATTACATTACAAAATGTATAAAAATTTCAATTAGTTTTTCTATTAATAAAAAAAATAGCTACATATTTTTTCGATGAGTGGAAAGTTTATGTATCTTAATTTTATGTATCTATTTTAGTATTGGTTCATATATTTTCAACCGATTATTTTGTACATTATACACTGTTTCAGAAATGCAGTTTTTTTCTCGTAAATGTTTGGTCAATGTTTCGTAAACTTTTTTGTTTTAATAAAAAGGGAAGTAAGAAAAATATATTAAATTTTGTTTTTTAATTACTTAATTCTATAATTACTTAACTACCCAATTACTTAATTGGACTATCTGAAAATCTGAAACGTCCGAACAAATAAAATGACTTATTGTGACATCAATATGCCCGTAATAAAGACGACATATGACTTTTCTGAAAGCTTGTTAAATTTAAAAAAAAATAACTATCCGAATTTTAAAAAATTATCCGAAAATTACTTCCGTTTCATGAAAAGTCCGAACGCATATTTAAAATAAAAATTTTGTTCCAAATTTAAGTTGAATAAAAATTTTAAAATAATTTTTTATTATATCAATAGATAGCTTTTTGATAATACACACATATCCTAAATATACCTCTGGATCGTATTAAAAATGTTTAAAAGAAGCGTCCTATTGAAACATCCGAAACACTGGAAATCCCCATACACATAAATTTGGAAAGGAAAAAAAAAATTAAATACAGAAATTTTAAAAAAAAAACATTTTTCATATTTTTTCATTAGTTAGTGCCAGTTTAAACACATATATATTTTATTTGTTTCAGCATGAAGTTCCAATTTTCATTGAAAAGCTGCTCATTTTCATTGTAGAATAATCACTGTTCGACCGATGTACGGTCTCTGTACGGCCGCTGTTTGGCCACAAAGTCCTGAAATACGCCCTAATACGGCCCTTGTACGACCCTTGTACGGCCGAGAAAAATATTAAAAATTAGGCTTTGTTCGGCCGCTGTTTGTGCTTAGCTAAAAAATTTGTTATTTTTACTCGGGCGATCAAAGGATTCTGGTAGTTGAGATAAAATTTTTTTTTACATATATCGTTGTTTTATAAACTTACGTTTGAGTCATTTTCAATATAGATTTCAAATGTATTTTAGATTTAGCTATTTACTAACATAAAATTTGAGAAAACTACTAAATGTATATACCTATGATATGTTGTTGTGTTTTCAGACCTATAGTCGATTTTTATGAGAAATATTTTTGCAGTCTATTTCAACCCTGTAGTGCTTTTTTTATAAGTCTTTTACGAGCCCTTTCGTAGTACAGTTTAAAAAAGTGCCCTTAAACGTAGTCTAAGAAAGTTAATATATTCTATAAAATTATTTCTTGGACAATTTTACTGTAAGCCTCTGCGGACAAGATTTGTTTAAGGCGCAATTCTATAAACCAATCTATAAACCAATTATAGATTGGGTTCAGTCTATTTCAACCCTGTAGTGCTTTTTTTATAAGTCTTTTACGAGCCCTTTCGTAGTACAGTTTAAAAAAGTGCCCTTAAACGTAGTCTAAGAAAGTTAATATATTCTATAAAATTATTTCTTGGACAATTTTACTGTAAGCCTCTGCGGACAAGATTTGTTTAAGGCGCAATTCTATAAACCAATCTATAAACCAATTATAGTTATTTTTTTAATTAATTCATATCAAAAGTTTATCACTTGCTAAATTATGAATCATCGGAAGAAATTTTATTGCATAATTTTAGGAAGTTTTTAAATTAAGTTTACTATATCTGAGTTCCTAAATGCATTTATGCAATGCATCAGTGTGTTTTATTTTGATTTGTTTAGAAGCTTATTAACCAAAACTGCGCAACTGTACTATTTTTAAGAATATCAACAGAGTTGTGCAGTTTTCGTAATTGAACTTAGCACCAATTAAAAAAACACACTGATGCATTGCATAAATGCATTTAGGAACTCAGCCTTTGTCATAATAGATATACAAGTGGACAAATATTGTAAAAAGACACTTATAATACAATTTTCCAAGAAACATTTTTATAGAATTCTCAATCCTGTAGAACTTTAGGGTAAGTAAGAGTACTTAACAGCTATAAAAAGGGCGATATAGGCTCAAAATATTCTACAAAAATATTTCTCATAAAATTTTACTCTAGAGATGTGAACACAACAATTATGGCCAAGTCATATATTTGGTAGTTTTCTTACTTTTTGTAATAAAAAACCTGTATTAAAAATGACATAAGCTTCGTTCCATTCACTTCAAAATAATCCAGATTACTTTTTTGTACATGCAAAGCCAAAACAAAAATAATAATCCTATAACAAATAGTATTATTTTTGCTATCCATATGAAATTGTGATATATCCTTTAAAAAGTTTGAAACACAGGTGTTGCAACTGTATATTTTTATGAGCTGTCATTTCATTTTTTGAATTAACTGTTTGCATGATACAATCACTATTAGGTAGCCTTGAAAGCTACCTATTTTCTCACGAGCTGCGACCATCGAATGTTAAGCAAAATAAAACAAAATAAACTGCGTGTGTCACACACATTGGCCCCATTCAGCGGAGCCAACAATTGCACCTAAATTATTTATATAATTGCATGATAATAATAATTAAATAAAATAGGTAAATTAATAATTAGGAGCCAACAATTGCACCTAAATTATTTATATAATTGCATGATAATAATAATTAAATAAAATAATTTACAATTTTCCTGACGTTTATCGCCTGAAGGTATCGCCACCAGTATCGCCAGGTATCGCCAGTTCAAAACAGTTGTGAAAAATCTCATGACACCTAATAGTTATTGTATCATGATTTTTTGTTTGAATTTCATTTTGACTACAACTCTACGTGCCCGAGTCGTTTTTCTTAACATTCCTTTAAGAAAATTTGTTACCGCGATTATATTTAGGCGAAAGAGACGCAGCTATAAACGTAATTTTTAAAACGCTAACATACGTATAATTTTTTTTTTTTTTTTTTTTTTGTCTCTACCAAAATTCGTTGGCCGAAGTTTGTAATTTTTTTGATTGTTGGACTGTGTTGTATATAAAATATGGCAAATTTATTAAAAGCGCTCGCTAGTAGCTGCTTGCTTGCAAGCTGGGAGAATGTTGCTGATTTCTGAATTTTCCTCTCCCCTCCCCACCTCTCCTCACCCAACCCCACAAGTACTCTTTGGTAAATATTTGCACTTGAAAATTGAGACTGTCGTTGTGTCAGGGAGTAACGCTGACAATATTAAAGTGTATGTAACATTTCCACATGACATAAGCAAGCGACTTAATTTCTTAATGCTCTTCTGAAGTGATGATTAATTCTTGGAAGCGGTTTTTTTACAATTTTATTAATTTTGCCATTTGCGCGTTATTAAAAAGTCGCACCCACATAACTTTTGGGGGATGTTGGCAACCTTGAAATATGCATTTAATGTATAATTAAAAGGAGCTCCAACTACAACAGCTATAAAAAAGGGCAAAAATTAAAATATTTAAGCCGAGAGGAATGCAAGATGATGAATGATTTAAAATTTTAAATTTGAAATTTTGAATTTAGTATTAAGAATTAAGAACTTGGAATTTTGAATTTAGAATTTGGAATTTAGAAATTTGAATTATAAAATGTAAAATGCGATATGTGAAATATGAAATACAAAATAAGAAAAATAAAATAAATAAAATTAAAAATGGCAAACAACAAACGAAAAATGGCAACTCAAAACAGACAAATAAAATATGAAATATAAAATTAAAAATGGAAAATGTAATATAAAGCATTAAAAATAAAAAGACAAATAAATAAAAGAAAACTTAAAAAATTTTTTGCGCAATATTAAAAGTGATTACAATATATAAAAAATTATAAACTAATATAAAATATGACATTTGCAATATGACATGAAATTTGGAATCAGATATGTGCAAAGTAAAATGTTAAGTTTGAAATGTATGCAAAACTATACAATGCTATAATATACTACACTAGGGCATTGATTACATTTATTAAACATATTCAATACTAAATTGCAAACTGTTAGCTGATAATGAAAAAAAGTCAAGGCGAAGAAAAATTATATTAAAGTTAAGGATATTTTTATAATTACACAAATATGCAATCTCAAATAAGCAAGATTTTACTATACTATACTATACTATACTATACTATACTATACTATACTATACTATACTATACTATACTATAACTATAACTACAACTACAACTACAACTACAACTACAACTATAACTATAACTATAACTATAACTATAACTATAACTATAACTATAACTATAACTATAACTATAACTATAACTATAACTATAACTATAACTATAACTATAACTATAACTATAACTATAACTATAACTATAACTATAACTATAACTATAACTATAACTATAACTATAACTATAACTATAACTATAACTATAACTATAACTATAACTATAACTATAACTATAACTATAACTATAACTATAACTATAACTATAACTATAACTATAACTATAACTATAACTATAACTATAACTATAACTATAACTATAACTATAACTATAACTATAACTATAACTATAACTATAACTATAACTATAACTATAACTATAACTATAACTATAACTATAACTATAACTATAACTATAACTATAACTATAACTATAACTATAACTATAACTATAACTATAACTATAACTATAACTATAACTATAACTATAACTATAACTATAACTATAACTATAACTATAACTATAACTATAACTATAACTATAACTATAACTATAACTATAACTATAACTATAACTATAACTATAACTATAACTATAACTATAACTATAACTATAACTATAACTATAACTATAACTATAACTATAACTATAACTATAACTATAACTATAACTATAACTATAACTATAACTATAACTATAACTATAACTATAACTATAACTATAACTATAACTATAACTATAACTATAACTATAACTATAACTATAACTATAACTATAACTATAACTATAACTATAACTATAACTATAACTATAACTATAACTATAACTATAACTATAACTATAACTATAACTATAACTATAACTATAACTATAACTATAACTATAACTATAACTATAACTATAACTATAACTATAACTATAACTATAACTATAACTATAACTATAACTATAACTATAACTATAACTATAACTATAACTATAACTATAACTATAACTATAACTATAACTATAACTATAACTATAACTATAACTATAACTATAACTATAACTATAACTATAACTATAACTATAACTATAACTATAACTATAACTATAACTATAACTATAACTATAACTATAACTATAACTATAACTATAACTATAACTATAACTATAACTATAACTATAACTAAAACTATAACTATAACTATAACTATAACTATAACTATAACTATAACTATAACTATAACTATAACTATAACTATAACTATAACTATAACTATAACTATAACTATAACTATAACTATAACTATAACTATAACTATAACTATAACTATAACTATAACTATAACTATAACTATAACTATAACTATAACTATAACTATAACTATAACTATAACTATAACTATAACTATAACTATAACTATAACTATAACTATAACTATAACTATAACTATAACTATAACTATAACTATAACTATAACTATAACTATAACTATAACTATAACTATAACTATAACTATAACTATAACTATAACTATAACTATAACTATAACTATAACTATAACTATAACTATAACTATAACTATAACTATAACTATAACTATAACTATAACTATAACTATAACTATAACTATAACTATAACTATAACTATAACTATAACTATAACTATAACTATAACTATAACTATAACTATAACTATAACTATAACTATAACTATAACTATAACTATAACTATAACTATAACTATAACTATAACTATAACTATAACTATAACTATAACTATAACTATAACTATAACTATAACTATAACTATAACTATAACTATAACTATAACTATAACTATAACTATAACTATAACTATAACTATAACTATAACTATAACTATAACTATAACTATAACTATAACTATAACTATAACTATAACTATAACTATAACTATAACTATAACTATAACTATAACCATAACTTTCCAGTAAAAAATAAACTTGCTTTTCATCAATCAGCTGTGAATTTTATGTTTTGCAAAGTAAACTAAAAGAGACTGTTCAAAATTGATGGTTCAATGTTACAACTGCACATATTTCCAATCTCAAGCACACAAGATTGTGAATTGCTCTAATATATATATTGAAAAATGTTCAATGTTTAAAGTTTAATAAATTTTTGAAATTGGGAATTAAAATTTTGAATGTGATATGTACAATGTTAAATTTGAAATGAAACAACGAAATTTCATTCTTATGTGTAAAATAACAAATCTGAATAATAAATGCTAAGACTGTTAAATTAAAATGAAAAATGAAAACTGTGAATTGTGAATTGTGAAAGTAAAATTTAAATATATATTGAGAAATCAATAATGAATAAATAAATGAGAAATCAGTAATGTGAAATAAATAATGATACATATGAAATATGCAAAAAGAAATGTGAATTATGAAATACGAAATATGGAATGTGACACATTACATGTAAAATTTTATATATAAAACTTTAAATGAGTTATGTGGACTGTAAAATGGAAATAAGAAAAGTGAATTAGAAATGCAAAATGTTAAATGTGAAAAGTACAACCTGAAATGTGTGAAAAAATATGATAAAAAAGTGTGAAATAGAAAACAAAAATATAAAATGAAAAATGAAAATATAAAATTGTAAATGTGATAATAAGAAAATATAAAATGTTAAATATAATACGATAATTAATTTGTTATTAAATATAACGTATGACATTTGTAGAGTGAAATGCGAAATGCATATGCAAAATATAATATTTAATATGGGAAATATGAAATATAAAATGTAAGATAAAATATATGATTGTGAAGTTTGCAAAGCAAAAATGCTAAATGTGAAATAAGAAATGCGTAATATGTAAGAAATGTAAAGTGTAAAAAAAATTTACTTCAATGATTTTAATTTTTATTCGGGTGTTCTATATCAGCACTTAAAGTTGTTGTTGTTTTTTTTTTTGTCTTGTTAGTGCCCTATTAATTGAATTAAATGTTGAGCTTCTTTTGCGCCTTTAACAGTAACAAGTGCCCACTCTGTAGACATCAACAACGTTTGTACCAGTTGCTTTATGCCAGCGCCTATAAGTATGCAATGGAAATAATTGCTTCATTCATTCCTTAACACTAGCTAAGCTTTTCATTTTCAACTGCTGCTTCTGCTTTACAGTTGAATTTGCTTCAATTAACATTTTATTGCGCTAACAGCAACTTTTTTAATGCTCTTAACTTATTTTTTGTTTTGTTTTAAGTTGTACCTTAATTCGTTTTTCTTTTATGTTTAGTGCATTGTTTTCTCATTTGTCGGAATTTTTTTTTTAAATTTTGTTTTCGTTTTATTTTACAAAATATAAAAAAAATATCGCACGCTTAGGTGTTAGATACAAAGGTACATAGCGTTGGTGGGTGCCTGCTTTGTTGTAGCCACAGCCACCACATTTGTTACACCTTCCTTTCTTCCTTCTTACCAGCTCACAGAGGCAACCACAACAAACATTATTTTTCTTTATTTTCTTTTATATCTGCAAGTTCATTTAGAAACCGCATCAACAACAACAACCAACTACCATTACATTATGATTTACTTTCTTTAAATTAATTTCAAGGAATAGAGATAGAAAATAAATGTTTTTTATTGTGTAGTTTTTCATAAGTTTTTTTTCTATGTGGGCACACAAGTTGAATGAATATTTTTTTTAACTATTTTGTATTCAGTTCATATATTTTTTTAAGAATACTCAAGTACCTACGTTTTTTTAATACACTTGTAACAGCGCACAGTGTGACGAGCCCATATAGCGAGTGGCCAAAAATAGAAGGAGTTGCTCAAGAATCATGAAATTTTGTAGAAATTGGTTTTATGATTGAGGAATTATTCTCACAAAATTTCGTACGAATTGAATAAATGCCGCGCCCACCTCCTATATAACCGAAATCGGTAATCTACCCAGTGAACCAAAACTACCGTTTTCGAATTCTATATGAACCTTTTCGGGTAAAAACGTTCATTTTCGGCACTCATAAATGAACTCTTTTTGTATCATTCGTCGGACGAAAATGCCTATCAGAAACGAACATTATTTTCTTCGGAAATGAGTTAAAAAATGAACCATAGAAACTCAAAGAAATGAACAAAACTGGTCCATTTACGAGGAATTTTTAGCTTCTAAAATAATTCTTTTTCGACTTAAAATAAGTTTTTTATGAATTTTGCAAAAGAAGTACAGTTTTATAGTATGGGAAAAGTTTTCACGAATTTTATTTTCTAGAGCAAGCAACCAAATAAAAAAAAATAAAAAAAAATTCTATACAAAAACCTTCGCAAAACTCTCACCTTACGCAAAACTTTCGCTTATGGTTCAGGGGGTACAATAGCTCGCCAAAAAATTATCCTAGATCAGTGAAACTTGGTGCACATAGTTCTTTTTCAGCTGTTAAAAGTTAATTTGAAAATGAACCAAATCGGCTGACTAACACGCCCAACTCATATATAACCAAATCAGCAATCTGGTATACTCAAAAAATGATCCCAGATCATTAAAATTTGCTACACATTGTTCTTTTGTAATTATAAATAGTTAGTGTGAAAATGAATAAAATCGGCCGACCAGCACGCCCAACTTCCATATAACTGAAATCAGTAATCTGGTACAGTACTCCAAAAAATTTTCCTATATCTGTAAAATCTGTAAAATATTGGGTCTATGTTAAGGAAATGTTTTATTTGAAAGTTTTATTAAAAACAACTTATTTTTTTTTTATTTGAATGCTTAAGAAAATTGGCTTTATTTTTTCATATGAAATTGCTTATTTTCGCCAAAACATGCTCCACAAAAGTGGGCGTAAAGTCGTTATAATTGAGTTTCAGCAAAGCAAATTTTGGGAGCATGTTAAAAAAATATTGATAATAGATATATTAATATATAAAAAAAAAATAAAAATGCTGTTTTCTTATTTTGTGTTATGATCTTTGTGAAAACTTTGTTATTTTTTTATATAAAATTGCTCAATTTGTCCAAAACATGCTTCACAAAAGTAGGCGTAAAGTTGTTATTTTTGAGTTTTGGTAAAACCAAATTGTTATAAGTTATATTAGAATAAAAAAAACTGTTTTCTTTTATTGTTTCTTAAAATTGTCGTTTTTTAGATTTCTAAGATCTATCTTTAGTTGTGTAAAATTTTTTGTATGTTTGCTTTTATTAATTTTTTTTTACTAAAACATATAAAATAAATATAAGTTATTTTTTTTGCATACTTATATTACTGAAATTTACGTCTTATTAAAAAATATACAGTTAGGGTATTCACAAGGTGTGCTATCATGTCATATTATCATAATATCCTAAGATTTTACACTAGTTTAAGAATGTTGTTGTTGCCTTCCATATAAAAAAGTACTAAAACTTTACAACCGTGAAAGCTATGTTATTGTTGAGTCGTATTGAATCAGCTGTTTATGTTAACAATTTATATTTTGCACAAAGTTGATTGTTCATTGATTCGACTCGCGTCGTTTCATCACCGAGGTCGTGAAGCGCGACTAGCCAGCTGTAATTGTGTTTGTGGTCCATCCGCTGATGTGACCGACACAATTAAAGTACAGTTTTAAATAGAATCAAAAAGATTCGTAATTTGTGATGGCGTTCTAAGGGCATTAATCTGTATCACGAAGCAGCACACCAACGACAAGCAAGACACGAGAAGCAATACTTTTTTCTATACGAAATTCTATTGCTTCTCGTATCTTGCTTGTCGTTGGTGTGCTGCTTCGTGATACAGATTAATGCCCTAAATCTTTGGATTGGGCCAAATAATTTCCTCTTCAGTGAGGATTCTTCTTGAGCTAGGGAAGCCTAGTTTTCGCAGTAACTTAAAGCACAAAAAAAAAAAAAAAAAAAAAGTTGATTGTTGGATTACTTATATCTTTTTCTACTCATTTTTAATGGACTTTATTGAAAATAAACAGGTAAGATCTAATGCTTATATCATACATATACTAATGTATATCGCTACCTTAATATAGAAAGGCCCTAACTCAGTTTTTTTCAAAATAAATTTTTTTACAGATTTTTGCCAAAAAAAATTGCTATAGAAACAAAATTGCTGCAAAAATATTGCTACAGCATTGAATTTGTTAGTGTCTTAAATAAAAAATTCATTTCAAGAAAATTCGGACCCGCAAAATTATAATTTTTATTAAGTTTTTTCCATCTTCTGTAAAGTAACAAAAAATGGGTTAGGGCCTTTCTATATTAAGGTAGCGATATATTTATGTTTATAAAATATTCTACTTTAAGCCCAAAGCGAAGCGTGTGCGCTGCAATCCCACGAGAAAATGGAACGTGTCAGAGGAGAAGGCTCTTATTGAATTTCTAATGGCGAATAGAGATTTTGAGGTTTGCATTTTTAGTAGTTATAACTTTAAACAAACTAATGTCATTAATTTCAGAAACCTGTAGCTCAATCATTTTACACCTTACTTAAAATGTGCGGATTTTTTACGAACTGGAAAATATTTTTGGAAGCAGACTAGTGGATACTACTTTTATTGAAGAAAATTTGGACACCCTTCCCTATATTGAGATTTTGGACTCTACGAAGATTGAATAACTTGATGAAACCACGATGTCATCAACGAATTTTACAGAAAACCAAAATGCAGCTTCTAGTAGCTGTACATGTACAATCGCCCAAAAAAGCGATGAACAATCGCCCAAAATTGCGACCTTTCGCCCAAATCGTGAAATGAATAATCGCCCCAAAAAATTTAGGTGTTCGTTCATAATGTACAATCGCCCACAAAAAACAAAACGAACAATCGACCAAACTCGAAATGAACAATCGCCCAAAAATATTTGAAGGTTTTTTGGGCGATCGTTCATTTTCGCACTTTTGGGCGATTACAACTTGGGCGATTATTCGCACAACCGTATAAGTCTATGTGAATATATTAGCCCAAACCTAAAATGAACAATCGCCCAAAAAAATAATGTACGAAATATAGTTTTTAAATTCCGTATAAGGACAAAACATTTTATGGCCATAATGTCCATCATTATCTTCATTCATTCATATATAAATCATTCATTCTTCAAAATTTTGGTAAACATTCAAAATGAACAATCGCCCAAACTAAAATGAACAATCGCCCAAAAATTTTAGAGTTTCTTTTTTGGGCGATTATTCATCTCACAATTTGGGCGATTGCAGCTTGGGCGAATATTCGCACAAACTAATACGGCTGTGCGAATAATCGCCCAAGCCCAAAATGAACAATCACCCAAAATGTTCATAATGTGCAATCGCCCAAAAAAAACAAAACGAACAATCGACCAAACCCGAAATGAACAATCGCCCAAAAATATTTTAAGGTTTTTTGGGCGATCGTTCATTTTCGCACTTTTGGGCGATTGCAACTTGGGCGATTATTCGCACAACCGTATTAGTCTGTGCGAATATTCACCAAATTTATATTATATTATACACCAAATTTTTTTTTTGGTGATTGTTCATTTTGGGCTTGGGCGATTTTAACTTGGGCGATTATTCGCACAGCCGTATTAGTCTATGCGAATATATTAGCCCAATCCCAAAATGAACAATCATCCAAAAAAATTTGCCCTTGTAAGAAATGTAGTTTTTAAATTTCGTATAAGGGCAAAGAATTTTATGGCCATAATGTCCATCATTATCTACATTCATTCATATATTAATCATTCATTCTTCAAAATTTTGGCGAACATTCATAATGACCAATCGCCCACACTAAAATGAACAATCACCCACACTAAAATGAACAATCGCCCAAAAATTTTAGAGTTTCTTTTTTTGGGCGATTATTCATCTCACAATTTGGGTGATTGCAGTTGTGCGAATAATCGCCCAAGTCCAAAATGAACAATCATCCAAAATGTTAATAATGTACAATCGCCCAAAAAAGCAATGAACAATCGCCCAAAACTGCAAACTTTCGCCCAAATCATGAAATGAATGATCGCCCAAAAAAATTTGGGCGTTTGTTCATAATGTACAATCGCCCAAAAATGCGATGAACAAAAATTTTTTGGGCGATTATTCATTCTTCCAAATTTGGGCGATTGTTCATTATGACTTATCGCCCCAAAAAAAAAAAGAACAATCGCCCAAACGCAAAATGAACAATCGCCCAAAAATTTTAACCGGTTTTTTTGGAAGATTGTTCATTTCCGCATTTTTTGGCGATTATTCGCACAGCCCACTCGTACACTGCACTAATACGAATTGATTTATTTTTGTTTACGAATATCATCTATATAAATAAAACTCATTTTCTGTTTGTTTGCTTGTTTGTTTGTTTGGGCTTTATACAAATCTAAACGGCTCAACGGATTTCACTCAAACTAAGTACACATATTAAATGTATTCTAACTTAAAATGTTACATACTTAGCTTTTGCCACGCCTCCTCAATAATTTTTCAACTAACGGTATTTTGTTGTTACAATACTTTTTACTGTAAAAGTTTTTCGTGTATTTAATTTTAAAAAAATTCTGTTATTTTGACATCAAAAACACTCACATATATTCAAAATTGTAGAAATTTTCAGTACAACGACTTTTTCATAAGACATCTAAAAGTGAGAAAAACACGACATGAAAATCCAAGTTTGGTCTTTCGATGCAAATATCTCCGCTGTCCATTATTATATTTCATTCAAATTCAAAAAGTTCAAGAAAATCACTTCACAAAAATAGGTTGAACTGTACCGTTAAGTCAGTGCATATATGTTTTATGATTATCTCAAAAAAGGTCCAAAATATTGACTTTTTACTCAAAAAATGACTCAAAAATTGTTTTTGTTGTAAAACTAAATCAATTAAAAATTGCACATCAGACTACCTTTCATATGACAGAGCATTTATTTGCACAAATTCTTCCAGCTAAACGCAAAAATTATTTTACTATTTTTGTCATCAAAACAACAAGGGTACCCCCTTTGATTTTTTTCGCGAAATTTATTTTTTCCAAAATGTTGTTTTTATATTTTTTACAAAAAAGTCAAGTCTCAAAAATAATTTATGTGAAAAAATTACCCCAATATCTCTTTTCAATCAAAAGTTATGGCTAAAAATCTATTTTTTCATACCAGACTATCAATAAAACTGAGTTCTGTTTTAAAATTCTCTATAAAGTTTAAACGTCCCCATTTATCTCTAAGAATGCAGTTGTGTGTCTAGAGTAATTACGAACATTTTGGATTATATAAAATCTTCCTTAGTTTTTTTTGCCTCCCCCCTCCTGTTAAATTTGTTTTGTTGTGATGGCTCTATTTTTTCTCACTATTGTGTCACCGTTGTCACTCAGTTCTTTATCAATGGTACTTTAAATGTTGTATATATATCACCATTTTATCGAAAAAATGACTGTGAGTAAGAATGCTGTAAAAGTTAATATTTTCATGTAATCAGTTTCAGCTATATGGCGATATAATAAAACATATGCGCATCTGGTAGTTTTGATCTTTGCGTTAAATTCAAAGATAGATGACGCCGCATTTGTAAGTACTATAAGTACAAACTAGGGATGGCAATCCCGGAATTCCGAAATCCCGGGATCTCGGGATCCCGATCTTTTTTAAGACCCGAATATCCCGGAATTATTCGATTCGAATACCGGGATTGTTGAAAACAATTTTTTAAATATCTAATTTTTCTAAAATCTAATTAAATCTAAAATTTTTCAAACTACCATCACATATATCCCCTTTTCAACGATCAACGATCGAACTAACAAGCGTTGAGGCGGAGCGGTGCTTCTTCTCTGCAGGTCTTATATGCAATAAATTAAGGTCTAAGTTGGGGGATGATACCATTAATGCTTTAATTTCATAAAGATCGTATTTTAATCAAAAGAAGGAATATTTTTACTAAGCTATAAATAGAAAGATATTGTATTTACTTTTAACTTAAATGTATTGACTTTTTTATTTTAATTTGAATGTGCTATAGCATATAATAAAAGGGAGGTTTTAGGTCAAAGCGGCTAAAATTAAGACATATTTTAGAAGATGTTTTCTAAAAAATTTTATTACATACACAAAAAATTTAATTTGCATGTTAATTTTACATCATCACTCTGATCGCCTGAAAATTAAATGTTTTTTGAAGAAAGACTTTTGAATGCACATCTTTCACCAAAATTTAAAATTAAGAAAATTACGAAGCGTGGAAAAAAGTGGAAAATATTGACATTTTAATTGACCATATTGTAAAACCAAGAAAAATTTTCCAAAGACGCTCATTTTGGTAAAAGATGTGTAGAATTATAATAGGAACAGATTAAAATAAATTTTCATTGGTCGTTTAGTTTGTTTTCAGTAGTGTAGCCAGTTTTGAAAAAGTATGTTTCAAGAAAAATCGTGCTTAAAGTTACTCTTCTTAGTTAAATTTACTCTGGCGCACCAGGTTTTAAGCACTGTAGAATCTGTATTATAAGCGGAATTGATTTATTGAAGGATAATTAAACAATAGTCAATCTAAAAAAATTTAATTTTAGAACAATTGCTGTTTAAATACTGATTTAAAATAATATTATGCAAGCAGTTACTGCTAAGGCTTAGTATGCTGTAGGAACAAAAATTTTTAGGCATTTAATTCTACACGCAAAATTTTGGTGTAGACTAAACAATAACACTACTTACCATTAAGTGTTTGTTGAATGTGTTAGTTGAACGTTATTGTTGAATGTCAAATTTCCACGCTAATTCAATGTACGGCCATATAAATGGCCACGCCAATTCAATGTACGGCAGCGAAATTTTGCCATTTTAACTCTCCAATCATGGTTCAACAGCGTACTAACCAACAAAAAAAAATTTCGCTACCTTTTCGCTGTCAAAAACGCGATGCATTTCTTACGGAAGATTTTTTTCGCTTCTACAGCATACTAAGCTTAAGACGAAAATATTTATTTGGGCATGTATTACAAAAACTGTTATAAATTACTGAAGACATATGATTGGTCAAATTTTATGTTTGTTTTTTTTTTTTAATTGGTACAAATTGTGCTTCTTTGTTATATCAATTAAATACAGAGTATGTACTATAAAAGAATAGAAGTGAATGTGTTGCACTTTTTGGCAAAAAAAAAATAACGAAATAAAAACTTCTTGAATTTCTGGACGATCTCGGGATCCCGGGATTGTATTTTCAGATCCCGAACATCCCGGGATCGAAAAAACTTCAAAAATTGCCATCCCTAGTACAAACTAAACACCTTGCGGTGAATAGCTGAATGATGTCTACCAAAAGTTTCTTCAAATTTAACCCCACACGTTTGGGATTACAGACAGGTGGCGCTATTTTTTGCTTACAGAAGAATATCTGATGTTCTTATGTAGCTGGCAGATAAGTTTTGCGAAATGTTTTCGAAAATGCTATTGCTATCAAACTTTTAACATATCAAATAATGCAGTACTGCCCGTTTTTTCAGTCGCAGCGTCATCTAGCGTCATCAACACTTACAAACATAGCATTGGATCAAATTAAATGTCCAGCTCACTTGCTGGATTTTTTGTTGTAATGATAATCAAAGTTTTATCAAACAATATCTCCGCTGTTTTTAATATATTTCATTAAAATTTTTTTTTAAAAATATATTCAATATATTTGTTCAATATATTTTTTATTATAAATCTTTGTTTAGATGCTAAAATGTCCATATCTCAAGGACGCATTGAGTCCCACCATAATTTTTATACTGTTGAAAAGGTAATTTTGCTTGCGTTAAGATTAAGTAAATATAAAAATTATTTTTAATTTTTAAAATATGTTTTTCGTACCCCTTCTTTGAATTCAATTAGCTCACCACAAGAGATGGAACCACCAACAACAAAAATTTTCCAAAACTTTTTTGGATTAAAGTTCGTTCATTTACCTTTCTAACGGTAGCTTACAAATAAAATTCAACATGTTTTTCATTATTCCAGAATTTAAAAAAGCATTTAATCGAGAAGTGTATGTTAAAATATTTATATAAATGACTCCCGAGTAACACCGGGTATATCAGCTAGTTAGTATATAAAACAAATATATTCGTAGAAACTACATCAGGTAATAGAAATATTTTACAAATGAATTCGTAAAGATATCACAATAAAAATACTTTGTATATTGTACGAATATTTGTTGAATGTAAGAATATTTTGGTTACTAATATCATTCGTAGAAATTTTACTAATAAATTTTTTGAGTGAATGAACCTTTCATATTGTCAGTCATTTCCAATAAACTATCCGAACATTTTTAATTTTGTACTAGGCTAAAGGTCAAAGTACGAAATCAGAAATGTTCCATTTCCTTACCTGTCACTTGAGTTGTCTCGGCCGCTATCACTGCCAAAATGACAGATAAGCAGCATGCTCAGGTTGTGCAGCAATAAATAAACATCTTATTATTGGCAACAAAAGCGCTAGCGCCCGCATCAAATTACGACTTGAAACACTTTACACTTTATAGAGACGTAAATAAATCGATATTTTCATGTGGCAGCACTGTTTAGGGAGGTTATCAGTAGTGTATTTTATGTAAAGCATAGCGAACATTGATGCTGCGTATTCGGTTGAGTTGAAGGCATCATTTGAACTTTTAACTCATTTATAAAAGCTGCTAATTTTTAGCACTCAAGTGTAGCAGCGCTGTGCGAATAATTGAATAAAAATTTTTAATATATTCAAATGATGTCATGTCATAATTTAATTTAATTTTTATTTTACCACATCGCATCACACTTCAACACTTTTTTCTTTTGCAACAATTAAATTTTTTTTTTATTTTTTTACACACTAATCGCTGCCATACTTCAGCTACTTAAGCACCTAGACAACAGTGTTTTCTGTTTATCAGACTCATCAATAGATATTTTGTTGACCCCATGGTAGTAGCAATGCGTGCGACAAGCACAAATTTTGTGTCCCTAAACACTCCGCTTTGCTGGGGGTGAAATAACACAATGAATTTCAATTTTATTCTGAATTCCAATGTATGGCTGCAACATTTGGTAGTAGACGAGCACCAAAAGGAGTGGAGTAATAATAGAAAGAGTCAGATTACAGAGTCAACAACTTGTGGATGCAAAAAACATGTGAGCACGTATTTAGTACGGAAGCAACTCCACTCTAGTTGTCGCCATAAATTAGTAGTAAGTATTAAGTTTTGAAAAAAGGGGTGGGCGGTGAAGGGGAAAGCAGCAATATCTATAAAAATAATTTTCTTATAGTTATCCTTACCGCGTATTTATTATCTTTGGTGATGCTGTTCGGGATGCTACGAAGTAAGCTTTGAAAAAAAAACGTACGCAGCAATTGGAAATGAGTACTAAGTTGCTCAAGGTCAAGAAGAAACAACACTTGCGCATTACATTGTAGATTTTACGCACTCTCTGGGGTTCAAATGTGTACATTTTAATGCATTTGTTTAGATACATTGTGTACAATATGTGTTGTTCTATACATTTTGTTGGAATTTTTGCTATAAGAACATGTTTACAAATAAGGCTGTGTACGAATACTTTTACATTGTTGCCAGAGAACATACACTCAGTTTTAAAAGTACCTACCCAGTGGTAAATCGACACTTGACGTAACACACTGTCTCCACCAGTGGCGTAACTCCATAGGTGCAAGACGGTGCAGAGCACCGGGGCCCTTCACTGACACTACAAATAGAAAATAGTTGCCTGCAAATTATAAAAAATGTAAGGTAAAATTAAAAAAAAATATAGACAGTTTTGATGAATCGTAACGTTGAACGCAGAATGTTTAAAATATAATGCCCTAAGTTTTAACACTAGTTAAAAATGTTTTTGCTTACATCCGTATAAAAAACGTACAAAAATATTACAACTCTGAAAGCTATGTTTATTTTGATGTCGTTAGCAATCAGCTATTTTTGCTTAAATTCGTTTTTCGCTGATTCAATCAGGATGCTCTCAAGCATTTTTCATTTGTGGTGCTTTTGTTAATAAATATCTGTGAAGTGGATTACTTTGTGTAATATAACTATTTACAACTGTTATTAAAATCTTAAGATTATTCATACAAGCAATTCATCATTTAGTAAGTCTTAAAAACTCAGTTTTTGTTGAATATTGCCACCTAAAACCAAAGATGGCGTAACAAAAAAAATTCAAACTAAGCTTCGAGTCCCTATTTTATTAACCAAATTCAAAAAGTTAGTGAAAAGGTAGCATAAGAAAGCCAGCAAAGTTTTTTGCTTCTTCTCTAAAATCATAAGTTTTACGTCTTCTCAGATTTCACGTTACAATATGTGTATTTGTATAGTTATGTTGATCTTTTGTATTTTAAAACTTGTGTGAACTTCATTCTTACTTCCCAGATGATAAACAAAGCAGGTCTGCCGATGGAAGGAGTGTGGCAGGTTATAATTTTAATAGATGACAACGTACTAAAAAAATGTTTCTGTACTTATTTTGTTTTGTAGATACAATATGCTTAACATGCACTTTAATTATTAAATTTGTAGAAATCGAATGAAAACCATGGCTGCCTTCTATGCAAAGTGACTTTATGAAATCAGAAAAATCTCCTTAAATTCCAAAAAAATTTGTATAATTGTTTTAAGTTTTGCAAATTAGCTTAAGTCTGAACTATGCGCTCGATGTTTGGAATTTTATTAAAAAACTGCAAATTCCGCCCACCTCCCATACAAAGTGACGTCACTTTAACAGTAAAACCTTTATAAATTAAAAAAATTAATGTTTAAACTTGATATTTTACACATAAGCTTTAATAATTTAAATGTACTCTGAGTTTCAAATGTAAAATTTTTGGATAAAGACCACGTCCTATAAAAGTGAGGTCACCAAAGTAATACAACATTCAAGACATTGAACAAACTAAAATATGGCAGTGGGGATATTTTAACTTCGGTCCATTCTTTACTAGTTTTGTATACAATAAAATGTTTTTGGTAGGAGCCCTTTTTTCAGTTTGCATACGGGCCCTTGATCACCTAGTTACGCCACTGGTCTCCACTTACAATATTTAATTGCATGCGAACTCTCAAATTGCATTTCAAGATATATATCTCAAGTGTAGACAACTCATATCATGCATTTTTTTCATATCATGAAATTAATCTCTTGAAATATTTCTTGAGATATATTTCATGAGATGAGCTCTCAATTTTCAGTAAAATATGTAAGTGTGTGCATTTTTAAGAACTTTTCAAGCAAAAAATATTGCAAAGCATTAAAAGAGTGAAAAAACTTAAAATGTCATGCCGAATGAAAGAAATTATTAATTGAATAAACTTTTACAGACAATTCCAAAATGAAATTTAAGAGATAAAGTGCCCACCTTAATATTATAGCATGAAATCTGGATATCATGAAATTCAATTTGACAGGTCGCATGCAATCAAATATTGTAAGTGGAGACAGTGCGTAAGGGACAGTGTTCAGACTTTACTGCAATTGCAGTAGATCTACTGCGCTTTTTAGCAAAATATAATATTCTACTGCGTCACTGCGTTTTTTCAAAATCTACTGCGATTTATTCGAAACAAAAAATTTTATAGTTATTTTTGTGATATTTTTGGAATATGTAAGTATTGATGTTGATTATAAAAATCTAGTTTTAGGGGTCCATTACATATGGTTTCTGTAGTCTTAGCGTTGAAACAGAAGAAAGTAATCTGTCAAATGAAAGTGTCAATGCATAAAAAAAAATTATTTTAAAGTTTTACATAAGTTTTTGCGACCAAATTAAGAATTGATTTTAAAGACCGTGACGGAATTTGTATTCGGCAATTATTGTTTGAATCAGTAAGAAATGTGTTTTTACAGCATTAAAATATATATATAGTATGGCTGTTCAAAATTCTGTGCAAATGGTCTTGCATCATAGCACTTGAAAAATGGTAGAGTATATTTTTACTCTACACTAACAAAATATACAGAGATGCATTAACTACGCTATTGTAAATAAGCAACACTAAAAACATATTAGGGCAGTTCACATTCTTCTTGCATCGTCATAAATGCAAAATAAACAGCTTTTACAAAAACAAAAAGCATTGAAAAGCTTTTGCAACATATGCTTTTCGTTTTTTGTAAAAGCTGTTTATTTTGCATTTGCAATGATGCAACAAGATCGTGAACTGCCCTATTGTTTATATTTACTTTACATATGCAATACTGAAATGCAAGCTGACAGCTGATAATTGAAAATAAAAACTGAAAAAATAGCTGATAAAGAAAAAAAAAGAAAGCCTTCAAGATTTTTTCGACATTAAATTTGTTTAAGCAAAATTTCCAATTGCAAAAACATAATTTTCTTTTCATCAATCAGCTGTAAATTTAATTTTTTGAAAAAAGTGTTACAAGTAAACCGAAAAAGGTCGCTCACATTTGGTGAATTGCCCTATTATATAGTTATGTATTTGTGTGTATATTCGGTTATTGCTAATCTGTTCTGCTACTATTAGTATAAAATGTACGTGCATTAGTATTGAACGTACATGATTGTAAATAAAAAAAACTACTGCGAAAAAATTCGTTTTACTGCGTTTTTTTTTTTTAATTTACTGCGATTTACGAATTTTCAAGTCCGAACCTGGTAAGGGATTTATTCTTAAATACAATGTAGCTGTGAGGCCTCCAACGCTTGTATGCAATTCTGAATTACATTTGTTCGAAAATGGCCGCTAGCACACTTATAGCCTCTACCTTACACAGTAAGCGACAATGGAAGTAGGTGTGCTGCTTATGACGCACAAAATAGGAGAACACACAAAATTTAACGAAAATCCTTTCTACGTTAAAAATACAACGAAAACGAAAGAAGATACAACAAAAATAAACAAACAAATGCTAAGGACTCCAGAAATTATTTTAACAGTAATGATTAATAAAACCTTTTTAATATTGTATAAAAAATTTTGTTCTGGTTCAAACATTAAAATAAAAACTTTTCATAAATGCACTTCACTACGAAACTTACTGTTAGAAAACACGATTTAGCTACTAGAGAATTCAATCTCAGGATCCCGAACGATTAAAGCTCCTTTAAATTCCGGAATTTTCTTTCCGGGATCACGGAATTTTCAAATAAAAAATTTCTATTGTAAGTAGTCATGTAAATTCAACCATTTCAATTTGATATGATATATTTGATATGAATATAGAATTAGAAAAACCATTTAATGAGGCTGAAAAAGATTGCAAGGACTATGAGCGTGAATCACTGGAGCAAAGACATTACAAAGTTGTAGAAGAACCTGCAACATCAGGAAGTCAGCTGTGTATTTCATAATTGTCAGCATTGGCGTCGGTAGCGGGGGGGAAAGGTGGGCAGTTGCCCCCCCACTTTTTTAGCTAGATAAACAATTTAAAAGGAAAAGTTATTCAAAATATCAGTTTTTTTATTGTACAACGATAATATTTTTGTATTATATATTTTCCTCTTCTTTCTCTCTTCTTCATGTTTCATGTGAAGAAATTTTGGTGAACTTTTTTTGCACCACCATTTGTACTGCCCCCCCCCATTTGTACTGCCCCCCCAGATGAAATTCGCTTCCGACGCGCTTGATTGTCAGATATTCTTACTGAGGAAATTCATTTATTTTGTGGTGAAGGCAATCGTGATCGAAACTTAAAAATTGCTTGCGATTATCGTACAGCTATTTCTCCAACTAGCATAGAATCATAACGTTGTATTTGTAATAATATCCGAACAAAACTCTCTAATGAAAAATAACACGCGTTGATCAGCTAAACGTATTACATTAAAAACAATTAAAAAAAAAAAATTAAATTTTGAAAAGTCTTTTCTAAACTTAATTTGCTAAAAACATTTCTAAAAACATTCAGACGGTGTCTCAAAAAAAACAGGTTAACATTTATATAATTAGGGATCGGATTTTTATGCAAAATCATTTTCAAATCAAATCCTGTGTAAAGATGGGATAGCAAATTATATGTTTTTTTTCTAAAAATATTGATAAAATGTACATATTTGATCTAAATGTGTTTATATTTTGCATACAATTTGTGTATCTCACACTTTTGACACTAATTTTTTATACGTTTTGCATAAAAATCCGATCCCTTTATATAAGAATACCTTAACCCATTAATGCTCACTACCAGAATCCGTTGAGTTTAGTTTTTTAAATTTTCAGCATGAATTTATAATGATATTAGACGGAAAACTCTGATGTTTAAAAACAAAAATTCGAAGGATTTAGGTGTGGCGATCATCAACTCATAAGGGGTTTGTAAGTAAAGAAATAAAAAAAATGCTTAACAAAATTATAAAAATGAGAAATTGGAAAATTTTCATATCGTAGTGTATGTATTCAACTTTAACCTAATGCACTTCTTTAATTAAATTTGTTTATAAAACAAAATAACTCACTTGAGTGGCATTTTTTACTCTTGAAGTACTGCACAAACTGGCGCTAAAAAATAAACAAAAAGGCTTTAAATGTCAATTTTAGAACAGTTTTTGGAAGAAGCATACCTTGAGCTTTCTCACACTGTTGGAAGCAAAAGTTTTACAGTGACTGCGGATTTTTGAGGTATTTTTGAAAAATGATTTTAACACGTGTAATATATCATTCGTTGTCATTAGTGGGTTAAACTGTTCTGTATTTCATTTAATTATTTTATGTTTATTAAATTAGTACAATCTGCTAGTCATTAATATTATTTCAGTTTTTTGTATTGATTTACAATGTGTTTTATTATTTTTTTTTTTTTAACATAAATTATTTAATTTACATTTTTAAGTTACAAGTAATAAATAAATAAAAAATTGTATTAAAAACGTTTTGAAATATTTACTTCTTAAAGTTTTCAATCCTGAACTAATCCCGTGATACCGGGATTGAAATTTTTAATCCCGATAATCCCGGGATCGTGAAAATTTGCCGGGATTGGACTCCGTAGTAGCTACACAGACGAATATAGTCAAACTTTATTTTAGCAATGAAAAAACTATCGATTTGAACGATACAAATTGGATTTTTTTCACACCTCGCTTACAGTTCTGCAATTCAATATCATTTATATCGACTATTTGACAACTGACATTTATGTTTCAAAAACGCGCTAAAAGTCAGTGCACTGTGAGAATGCCAAAAGCCATCAAATCCGTGCAGAGTAAATTCGCAGAAATGCGAATCGAGCCGTGCGTATATTGAAAGAGCTGCGTCGACGGTACGCGGAAAATGCTCATAGACGAATTCTATTTACCAACGAGAAAATTTTTACCATAGAAGATTCGTTTAACAAACAGAACGATAGAGTGTACGATGTATCATCATCAGATGCGTTAGGAAAAATCACCCAAAAAAACAAAAATCACCCTTAATTTATTCATACAAAGGGTGATTTTTCATACGAAAAAAATGGCTAATTTTGAATTTATTTATTTTTTTTTTGGAGATTTTTCATTTCTAGTTTAGGGTAATTTTTTAGCTTGCCGATTTTCCCACTTTCTTAAAAATTACGTAACTCCTGAACGAAAAGCTAAACACTTTTTGTAAACGTCACAGTGTGTATATTAGTTTCTTAGTGAAACAAAAACTATTTTATATCTTATTTATATCTTTTTTTTTATGTGTAAAAAAATATTTTTTAATATAAAATTTTTTTGTTAATATAAAATTTTTTATTTTTAAATATTTTTGAAAATCTAGCTTTGCCTTTGTCTTACAGTATTTATATTCATAAGATTATGATGTTTTGTTTTCATATTAAGAAAGAAATAGGCCTCTCGTGGCTTAACATCATATTTATTTTTATTTTTTTGTGCTTTAAAATATCACGATTTCCTCACTTTCTTTAAAATGACATAACTCCTGAACGAATAAAGGGTTGCACAGAAACCGTAAAACACTTGTTGTAAACGTTACAGTGTGTTTATTAGTTTTTTAGTACACCAAAAAATATTAAATCCATTGTTTATACGTTTTCTCTTTTTATTTAAAAAAGTGTATTTTATTAAGCTTAAATTTTTTTAAATATTTTGGAAAATCTAGCTTTGTCTTTAAATTTTAAATTTTTACATTCATGATATTTTTGACATGTTTTAGTTTGATATCTTGATTTAGTTATGATATTTTTTTTTCATAATAAAAAAAGAATAAACTTCTCGTGGGCTTACATCATATTTATTTTTATCTTTTTCGTGTGATACTAAATTGTAATATCCATGGAAATCGCATTTTAAAATGGTTTATTCTGCATGATAAGCGTCTGTTATGCAATTTACCATAGTTACTATGAAGTATACTAATGAAATTTGTCTATACAAAAACATTTTGAATTTTTAACTGAGTCATTGAAAGGAAAAATGGTTTAATCAATTATTAGATGTGTGTTTTCTATAGACTCCGAAATTACTAGGCCTATTGAGCCAAAAGAGTTTTCGACCCTTAGGTGGTTTAAGAAAAAACAGTTGCCACACCCCCTTTTTACCGCCCACAAATGTGAGCATTTCGCCCACAAGGTGAAATGTTTTTTTATTTTTGTAAAATTTTTTGGGATCCTTCGATTTTTATTTTTGTAAAATTTTGTTTGTTTTTACATTTTTGAATTCATTATTAATTCCATTTTTCATTTGGGTAAATATTTGTTGGTATATATTTTCTAACGCCATAAAAGTTTGTAAAATTTTATAGGTAATTGCAGTGAAAATGATGCAGATGTACATTTTCTTTCAATCAATACTATTAAATTATTCAGCAACATGCTGTGACACGGAGCAACAAAGTATCAATTTGTTGGCCTCCGTCAACATGCTGCCATCTATGTCAAAACATGAAACCGTTAAATTTGAACAAACTACGTAGTAAAAGTGCGCAGTTGCAGGAATTTTTGTTTTTTTTTATAATACTTGAATATATTCTCTATCCTCGCGCTGTAACTAGAATTCCCTTTTTTTTGCACTTATTATTTTTCCCTTCTGTCAACCTGACCTAGTCAACTACATTTGAAATTCAACACATGCAGACCAAATATGGTAAAAGCATAAAATGTTCAGCAACAACAAAATTGCTTTTCTTTTAGTGCCTCTCTCTCTCTCTCTCTTTGTCTATTTCACTTCTCAAAGCACAGTGCTTTCATTTCAATTTTAAATGGACAAAAGATATATCGCAAAAACTTTTACAGCTAGAGATATGAAATGCATGTAGCACATGGATTTTGAAGAATACAAAATTCATTGTTATAAGAAATAGGAGTGATCTGTCAACTATTACTCCCACCCCCTTCACCATTTTATTTTACAACTAGCTGTGTGCTAGTCGCGCAAGTGTTTTCTGCCCTTTCCTGTAGTTTCTTATGGTAGATAAGTGTAATTTGGTTAAAATCCCTATATAAAAAATGTTGGAAAAAAGCGGTTGTTGACTTTGTTCAAGGATAATATATCCGTTGTTACTCTGGACTTCATTAAGTAAAAATTTTGTTTTTAATTTTGTTTTTAATTTTCTATAAAAATAAGTCGGAAAGATTTACTAGAATGAGAAAAAGAGATGTCTGTTAAGAATTACACAACACTATGCAAATTAATTTTTTGACGTTAAGTTTTGTTAAAAAAAATCTTTATTTAATTCATAAAAACTTAACAATCAAAAATATTCTTATAAACTAAATTTTAAACTGCAGTTAACTACTGAACTGAACACTGAACTGAACTGAAACACTAAAGAAGTATTCTAAGTTCATACTTCTTTTATATCTTAATTTCCTTATTTACATCTTTACATAAACTTATGTATTACATATTATTTATTAAAGTATTTGGACCTTCCCGCTTAGATACTTTAAGAATTTATCATATAAAGAAATTTGATCGTAAACATCATCCGATCAATATTCCCATGAATCAGTTATAAACAATGAAATATGATTAAAGTCATAAACAAAGAAATATGATTAGAAGCATACTTTAATATGAAAGGCATTAAATCTTATTTATAATAATTTTTGTTTATATTATCTATTAAAGTTACCAGCAAGTGCTAACTTTAACTTGCACACTGTTCATAATCGGTTCTTTAACAAACTGAAACCAGTACAAAAAAACCGATATCAGTTTTGGAACCAGTACATCATTTGGTACTTTACGAGCAGCTTTAATGCCAATATGAAAATTAATAAATTCACACGAACTCAAGGGCCCGAAAAACACGTTTTTAACTTCAGCTCATCCAGGTTATGGAAAGTGTGGTATTTTTTTTGGGTTAAGCTATTTTTATGCAAGAACCTTTTATATGAGGGGAGGGTGAGGTGGGAGCATGACTAATTAGAAACACTTTAGTAAAATCCATATAAATGTGAATGTATCTAATGTATATTCTGGATCATAATCATCAATTTTGATCATGTCTGTCTGTATGTAACCACGATTGTGGCCGTCTTTCAGAGCTACTATAACAAAATTTAACATATAGGCATTAAGAAAGATGATCAAAAATGAGCAAAATCGGGAAAAAGTGACTTTTTCAGAATAGCAAAATATCTGAAAATTCTACGGAAAATCTACATACAGTGATGTGCAAGGAAATAGGAATACTTGTATTTTTATATTCAAAGCTGCAAGAATTATATACAAGGTGCCCCAGATGTAGCATTAACTCCCTCGGGTAGTGATTCTTCTTGATTAGGCGAATGATGAAGGTGACCCCCTCCCCCCTTTGGGAGCTACTGAGGAAAAACTTAAAAATAGGTGTCGTTACATTTTACTCCACATTTAATGTATCTCTTAGCCGATTTCCAAAGTTTACAACTTATTGAGAAGAAATCAAATTGACATTAAGATTTTTATAAAACATTTTGCATAAAATCACAATTAACAAAGTTATGAGCAACTAAATTCTAAACAAATTTTGAATTAAGCTTTGATAATTCTCTCGAATTTTAAATACATTTTTTGACAATTTTTGTGATGTAATTGCTTTTTATGATAAAATTTCCTCCTGACTTGGTTTTTTATCTTGCCATAAAACTTGAGTACTAAATGCAAACATAACTACTATTTTATTTTAAATGACCACACGTAAAACAGTTAGCTTTTAGTGTGGTACGATTAGAAAACGGATTTTGTAGCATTGGTTTGATGGTCATGTTGTCTCTTTTTCAAGATGCTCTTGACTTAGGAGATCGGTTAAGAGTTACATTAAATATGGAGTAAAATGTAATGACTCCTATTTTTAAGTTATTCCTCTCTAGCTCCTATAGAGGGGAGGGGGTCACCATCATCCTTACATTTTCTTACTCGCCTAATTAAAGAGAATCACCACCTGAGGGAATTAATGCTATATCTGGGGCACCTTGTATATAATTCATGTAGTTTTAGGAATAAAAATACAGGTGTTCCTATTTCTTTGCACATCACTGTATGAGCTTTGATGTTTAATATGCACTCTGAGTATGAAATTCACAAAATCGAATAAAAAGCACGCTAACCTCCCATACAAAGTGACTTTTTCAGAATGGTACAGTCTCTTAACATTCTATTAAAAATTCTATAAAAAATACGGACTCCAAAATGTTAAATGCGAGCTTTGGTATTTAATATGCACTCTGAGTATAAAACTTAATCAAATCGAATGAAAACCACCCTTACCTAACATACAAAGTGCATTTTTCAAAAAGGTACAATCTCTAAAAATTCTACTAAATGTATTCTTCTAAAATTCTTCTAAATGTATACACGAACTTCAAAATTTTAAATGCAAGATTTGATATTCTTATGAGTATAAAATTAATCAAATCGTATGAAAACCACGCTTATCTCCCATACAAAGTAACTTTTTCAAAAAGGTGCTATCTCTTAAAATTCTACACAAATTAATACACGGACTTCAAAATTGTAAATGCAAGTTTTGATATTTAATGTACTCAGAGTGAGTATAAAAATAAATCAAATCGAACGAAAATCACGCTTACCTCCCATACAAAGTGACTTTTTCAAAAAGGTACAATCTCTTAAAATTCTGCAAAAATGTATACACGAACTTCAAAATTTTAAATGCAAGCTTTAATATTTATATGCTCTCTGACTATAAAACTAAATCAAGTCGTATGAAAACCACGCTTACCTCCCATACAAAGTGACTTTTTCAAAAAGATACAATCTCTTAAAATTCTACAAAAATGTATACACGAACTTCAAAATTTTAAATGCAAGCATTGATATTTATACGCACTTTGAATATAAAACTAAATCAAATCTAATGAAAATCACGCTTACCTCCCATACAAAGTGACTTTTTCAAAAAGATACAATCTCTTAAAATTCTACAAAAATGTATACACGAACTTCAAAATTTTATATGCAAGCTTTGATATTTATATGCGCTCTGAGTATAAAACTAAATAAAATCGAATGAAAACCACGCTTACCTCCCATACAAAGTGTCTTTTTCAAAAAGGTACAATCTCTTAAAATTCTACAAAAATGAATATATGGACTTGAAAATATTGCATGCGAGCTTTGCTATTTAAAATGCACTCTTAGTATGAAACTCAGTCAAATCGAATGGAAATTACGCTTACCTCCCATACAAAGTGACTTTTAAGAAATGGTGCAATCTCTTAGAATTCTACAAAAATGTGTACATGAACTTCAAAATTTTAAATGCAAGCTTTAATATTTACATGCACTCTGAGTACAAAACTAAATCAAGTCGTATGAAAACCACGCTTACCTCCCATACAAAGTGACTTTTTCAAAAAGATATAATCTCTTAAAATTCTACAAAAATGTATACACGAACTTCAAAATTTTAAATGCAAGCTTTGATATTTATATGCACTTTGAGTATAAAAGTTAATCAAATCGAATAAAACCATCCTTACCGCCCATACATAGAGACTTTTTCAAAAGGGTACAATCTCTTCCAATTCTACAAAAATTAATACACCAAATTCAAAATTCTAAATGCAAGCTTTGATATTTATATGCAAAATTAATACAAAAATTAATACACGGACTTCAAAATCGTAAATGCAAGTTTTGATATTTAATATGCACTCTGAGTATAAAACTAAATTAAATCAAATGAAAACCACGCTTACCTCCCATACAAAGTTACTTTTTCAAAAAGGTACAATCTCTTAAAATGAAACAAAAATTAATATTTGGACTTGAAAATATTGCATGCGAGCTTTGCTATTAAAAATGCACTCGTAGCAATGAAAATTAACCAAATCGAATGAAAACCTCGCTTACCTCCCATACAAAGTGACTTTTGCAAAAAGGTACAATCTCTTTAAATTCTATAGAAATTAATACACGAACTTCAAAATTTTAAATGCAAGCGTTGATATTTATATGCACTTTGAGAATAAAACTAAATCAAATCGAATGAAAACCACGCTTACCTCCCATACAAAGTGATTTTTTTTAAAAAGGTAGAATCTCCTTAAATTCTACAAAAATTAATATATGTACTTGAAAATATTGCAGACGAGCTTTGCTATTTAAAATTCACTTTTAGTATGAAACTCAACCAAACTGAATGAAAATCATGTTTACCTCCCATACAAAGTAAGTTTTTCAAAATGGCATAATCTCTAAATATTTCGAAAATTAAAATACAGATTTGCAAATTGTACATGCGAGCTGTGATATTTAGTATGCACTCTCAGTATGAAACTAGATCGAATGAAAACCACGGTTACCTTCTACATATACAAAGTTAATTTATTTAATTGGTTCAATTTCTTCACAATATATAAAAATTAATATAGGTACATACACATTTTGAAAACCCGCATATTTAAAATGCACTTGAGTATTGTCGGACTTTGTAGTCTAGTGGAGAGTGCGCTGGATGGTTCCAACCAATTTCTCTAAATAATCTATCTTTCAGGTCAAAGACCAAACTTGTTTGTGTAAGGTGCATGCTTTGGTTCTTTGATCTAAAAAACAAAAAAAATTCAAACAAATTGAATGAAAACTACTTCTACCTCCCATATAAAGTGACTAAATGAAACGGTAAAAACTCTGAAACTTATACAAAAATTACTATATTGACTGGAAATTTTGCACATACATTTTTTTTTTTTAAATATGCACTTTGAATTTGAAATTTAACAGAATCAAATTTTAACTTCGCCTACATTCCATTTCAAGTGACGTCATCAACATACCAAAATCTTTATAAATTTTACAAAAATAAATTCATTCACATTATGTTTTATACCTGCTTAATAAGGTGGATCGTTTTGTTCAGGGGTAAAAAAACACTTTTTTGGACACTCATATTTTGGGAGCTGGATTCAAGTAGATCTTAAATCCGAAAGGATATCGAAATCGGTGGAACCGTTATCCAGCGGTTTTGATTTTAAAAAAATCACTTTTTCGCCAAAAATCACCGGTTTTTTCGCGGTAAGTTTTTATCAATCTAAAATAACTACCTAAAAGTTGGGTGCAAATGAAACGTATCTTGCACCCCAAGGTTGTAAGTAGGAAGATGGTTAGATTCAAGAAATTTTTTAGTGCAACAGGGTTCAGAACTCTGTCAACATTTTGGGCATTTTTTACTAAAATCGCTATAAACTTGCCATTTTTCAGTAAATTTGGAAAAATTAAGTATTGTTCAAAAAGACTTGGTGTAATCTATTGATATATAAAAAAAAAAAACAAAAAATCAAAATAGTGGAATTTTTTTTTAAAACTTTTTTTAAAACAATTTTACACAAACATCTATAAATCCACTAATTTTCAGTAAATTTTAGAAAATGTACCTACTATTTTTAAAATGGTGTGGCTTTGAAGAGGCTTCACCTTTTGTGATGAACAATCAAAAATTAACATATTTATAGCGAATGAACAGCAAATTTATAGCGATTTTAGTGAAAAGTACCCAAAATGTTGACCGAATTCTGAACACTGTTGCACTAAAAAATTTCTTGAATCTCAAAATTTTCCTATTTACAACTTTAGTGTCCCAGATACCTTTCATTTGCACCCATTTTTTAGGTAGTTATTTCAGATTGATAAAAAGTTATGGCAAAAAAACCGGTGATTTTTGGCGAAAAAGTGATTTTTTTAAATCAAAACCGCTGGATGACCGATTTCGATATCCTTTTGGATTTAAGATCTACTTGAAGCCAGCTCCCAGAATATGAGTGTCGAAAAAAATGTTGTTTTTTTTATCCACCTTACTGCATAAGCTTCAATAGATAGGATGTAGAACTCTGAATGTGAAATTTGGAAAATTTGAAAGAGAACCGTACATATCGCCCATACAAAGTGACGTCATTAACGTAAAATAATATAACCTTATAATAAACGCCTGCAAAGGTATTTTTACTTCGATTTAGACACTTCCTTACTAGTTTTTGGTGAAAGTTGCCATAAAAATAACCCGTTGCTTCTAATATTTTTTCGTTTGCAAAATTAAAAAAAAACACTTATATTAATTTGACTTCTAGGTTATGTTTTTTCCTTAGATAAAACATATGTAGTATCTTTCGGAATAAAAACTCTCTTTCTTCAAATTTAACAAAAACCTTTTGTTGCTTTTGTCCTTCTAAATTTGAGAGAAAAAACACACTGTGCAACGAAGGAGCATGTTGCTAAATGCTCTGGTTCAATTAAGTTGGGCGCTTTGGTGTAAAAATCTCATGAGATATGGCGAATTTGCAAAAAAATGCTGTTTATTACGCAAAGTAAAGTTAATTAAATTAATGCAAACAAGTAATTGAAATACTTTGTAAAGTTAACTTTTTGTTGCCATGCAATAATGATGATGATGGGAAAGATGATGATCAGCGTAGTAAAAATACCGCTGGGAATAAATTTAAGCGCTAGAAAAAGTAACAGCAGCTCATAAAAGGTGTCGAAGCTGGGCAAAGAATTAAGTTTTTATGACTGCACAAGGAATAAGTTTGGCAACAAACGTGTATGTGTGAAAAATATGTGTGTGTGGTGTTTCAAGGAAACATTTTAAGAAGTTTTTCAATTTTTAGTTTTGGCAGAAAAACCAACATAAGTTGCCAAAACTTATGGAACAGGAACTAATGGAGAAGCAATATTAAATAATGGTCATTTTTAAGTTTTGAAAAGCTTTTAAAAACCTCATTTAGACTACTTTCAGACTAGTTTGTAGTAAAGGCAAGCGGCATAAGCAACCCTCCAGGAAATGTGAGCATTCCTGGATGTTACCAGGAAAGATGCCATGGAATGTAGGAAGCATTCCCCTTTGTTGCACACTCCATTGCTTTTTTTACATAGCGGCTGTATTTCTTTATTCATTCCAGATGTTCGGAATGACTGTTTTTGTTTCTTTATTCAGTTTTGATTATCCGGAAAATTCTTTTTGTATTTCTTTATTCTTACGGAATACTCCGAACGCGTTCTTTTTATACTATCAGCTAAGGTAGAATAAAAAGAATATTCCTTGTATGTGAGGTTATATTCGATTGTTTGAAGTAAAACTTCATTAAATGAAAATGGAAAAATTTTTACATTAAATGTTTTAGATTGCTTTGTTGCATTTTTATTTTTTAAATTTTATCTGGTGTATTTGTTGTTTTTAATTAAATACGAAAAATATGTTTCTGGTTTTAATAATCACAAAATGTTCTTTCTTTTCCAATACTGTTTCTTTATTCATGCTGTTCTGGATAAACAACAATATATTCTATTCGTTCTCTCCTTTATCCGGAATGAATAAAGAAATACACCCAGCATGTCATTAGAGGGAAACATTCCTCCCAGCTGTGTTAAAAAGTCATGTGGAAGCATTCCTCTCCGCTGTCCTCAAAAGTAAATTGGTAGCAGTCCTCTCCCCTGTTTTAAGAATTAATGTGGAAGCATTCCTCTCCCTTGTTATGAAAATGGATTCGGCCAGGATTCGAACCCGGGATCCCTGAGCGACAGTCGAGCGCACTACCACTAGACTATCGAATTCTACAATAAGCGGCTAGAAAACAATGATATTAATATTTTCTATTGTCATTGCTTGACAATAAATAAAAGTTTCCACATGCATTCTTAAAGAAGCGGTTTGGAAACAATATAAATACAAAACTACCCTTAAACTTCCAAAAGATACGGTGGGGAATGTTTCTTTATCACTTTTAAATGGATTTTTCGTGGAGGGAATCTCTTAGGAATTTTTTTTAGATCATTTTCTATTCCATGAACTAAAAATATAGTCAGTCAGCCAGTCCCACTTAAAAAACCCTTAAAAAATAATTAATTCTTAAAACGAAAAATCATCAGAATTTCAATTATTTTCTTGTTATTCACAAAAATCCAATTACTGCTCTTTTATGACCTCAATAGTTGTTTTTTTTTTTCTTGTTTGTGTTGTTCTACATTCAATTCTTATTAAGTGAAACACATTTTTGGTTTTTCAATTTTATCCATACATGAATTCATTCGAAACATATGTTCGTTTTTAACATTAAACTGTATTTTTTTTTTTTTTGAAAAAGCAATTTTTTCCTTTGATTAAAATAAAATTGTTTTTGATTTTTTTTTTTTTCATACAAATTCATGTGGAGCTCACCTGGATATATGTATCTATGCAATCAGCCACGCATGTATTCGGAAAATGCTAGTCTTTGTTTCTAGATAGTTGTTGTTGTTGCTTTCGATTGAATTCGGTTTGGCTAAGTGTTCATTTTTCGCGGTTGAGTTGTTGAGTACTGGAAATGAGAACAAAAAAAATAAAAATTTTATTAAAAAAAACATATAAAAATGTGAAATTTTTTGTTAACAAGCTCTTTAGTTTATGGCTAGAAATACCACTTCAAAGTGTTTACAATCGATTAGAGTTTTATGAATTTCTACAAACGTTATGAAACATGTTGGTTGCCAGCATATAAAGGAAAAATTAATCGAAAAATATTTTGAAAAGTGATTGATTTTCATTTTTTCCATTAAGTTTCCACTTTTTAATTGGTAAAACAATTTACTGTTTTTAAGAGTCTTACTATAAATTTATAAAGTCAATATATCACCTTATTAATAGAGCTATTCTATTGAATTTTCTATTTAATGCTACTAAATAGTTTTTGTTAATTTAATAATATTAGGAATTTAATTAAATTTTTTTTAGTGCTCTAAAAGAACCAAGTTCTTATTGTACAATGTTTTGGTAAATAAAAAAAAATAAAAAAATCATTAATACTTCTCATAAAGAAATCTTTTTAGTTCTATAGAGGAAATATTTTTGAAAAAATAATTCTATCGTCAAACATTTTTTAACAATTAGTGTATTCACAAGGTGTGCTATCATGTCATATTTTTCTAAGATTTCACACCAGTTTAAACATTTTATTGTTGTTTTCCATATAAGAAAGTACTAATATATTACAACTCTGAAAGCTATGTTTATTGAAGTGTCGTAATCAAACAGCTGTTTCTTATTTGCATTTATTAATCTTGTAAATTTTAGTTGTAAGATTTTAGGACAATATGACAATATGACATGATAGCACACCTTGTGAATACCCTAACTATTTCTTATTGAATATTCAAATGAATTAAGGTGAAAATCTTAATAACACTAAACTTTAATAAGAACATTTCTGCATCATATTTATTTAACATTTTTTATGCCCCAATGCACAAAAAAGATTCGTAAAAGGTAACTTTGTCACTCTGTTTGTAACGACGATGAGGCGTTTGTAATGACGATTCTTTATCAGCATCACCTCCTGAGTCGATTTATCCATGTCCGTCTGTCTGTCTACGATCACGATAACAGTCGTAATTTTATATAAGCTTTATATTCAAAAATACAGGTCAAGTTCGAAAATGAGCGAAATTGGCTGAGAACCACGCCTACCTCCCATAGAAAGTAATTTTACCAAAAAGGTTAAATCTCTTTAAATTCCACAAAAATTAATCTAATAACTTCAAATTTTGCACATCACTTTTAACCCTAAATATGCACTTTGACTTTGAAATTTTAAAAATCTAATGAAAACAACGTCTACCTCCAATATAAAGTGACTTTATAAAAACTGTTAAATCTCCTTTAACACCACAAAATTTAGTAAATTGGCTTAAAATTTTGTAAATAAGTTCGAATCCTTACTGCATTCGATGCTAATTATTTGGTCATACCATCTCCCATACAAAGTGACTTTATCAAAACGGTTAAATCTCTTTAAATTTCACAAATACTAATCTAATAACTTCAAAATTCGCACATCACGTTAAACCCTTAATGTGCACTTTGAATATGAAATTTTTAAAAATCTAATGAAAACCACGTCTACCTCCAATACAAAGTGACTTAATGATAACTGTAATATCTTCTTAAACTCCATAAAATTAGTACAATGGCCTCAAATTTTGTAAATAAGTTCGAATCCTTACTGCATTCGATGCTAATTATTTGGTCATACCATCTCCCTTACAAAGTGACGTCATCATAATAGTAAAACCTTTATAAATAAAAAAAAATAAAGTTTTAACTAGCTATTGTGCACATGAGCTTCAATAAATAAAAAGGACTATGAGTTTCAAATGAGAAATATTCGGATAAAACCACGCCTTATAAAGTGACATCATCAAAATAGTACAACATTCAAGACTTCGAATAAACTAACATACGGCCTTGGGTCAAATTTTGCATGGAACATCTCTGACGGAATAAAAAACTTCATTTGGAGGAAAAAATTTTGTGTGATATATTTTGTGTGAGGGTGCACAAAATTTACAAAAATCGGCAAATAGGGCGAAAATCGATTTTTATGAAAATTCATATCTCAAAAACTTCATAACCAAATGTTAAGTTTTAACTACTAAATGCACAAAAATGCGCAAGAAACTAAAGTTTCAGGTTCGCAAAAAGATTACAAGGTGCAAAAAATCACAAAGAAACAAAATTTGCAGAGGTTAAGGTCGCAGGGTGAAAAATTTCCAACGATGCATGTAAATACAAGAAGTCGGTAAGTAAAAAAAGTCTTAAGTTAAAAGTCGCAAGGGAAAAATCGTAAGGAACAAAATGTTTCTATACATAAAAAGTCGCAAAATGCAAACAGTTCTAAGTAAAAATTAAGTCCCACGATGAAAAAGTCGCAACAGTACTTAAAAATATATGAAACTGTAAGAAAATTCGCATGGTTCCAGAACTCCCCAGGCGCCAAAATATCGTGAAATAGAAAAAATTGTAATGAAAAAATGGTATGGTAACAAACTCGCGCAAGGAAATTAAAGTCTCAGGTTCAAAAAAAATAACAAGGTACAAAAAATCACAGGTACGAAATTGCAAGTAACAAATCTCAGCGTGAAAAAGTCGCAGAGGTACAAAACAAAAATCTTAAAATCTATAAAAAATCTTAATTTACTTAAGCTTATCTTAAAAGCTTATAAGAAGCAATAAACCGTAAAACACAAAAAGTTTTTAGGCACAAAAAGCAGCAAAGCAGCAAAAAACCGCAAGTAAAAATAAGTCCCATGGTGCAAAAAGTTGCAACGGTACATAAAATTGCAAAGAATGGCAAGAAACAAACAGTCGGAGGGTAGAAGAAGTCACAAAAGTTGAATGGTACAAAAAGTCGCAGACCACAAAAGTTTAAAGAATCAAAAAGTCGCAAATTACAAAAAGTTCCAAGGTAAAAACATGCGCAAAGGTTCAAAATTCTCAAGAAACTAATGGCGTTTTCGTTTCTCGAAAAAATGCAACATTTTTTCTGCCCTTTTTGAAAAGGAAATTCTGGCCCCTTGAGAATAAAAATAGTGACCGCTACAATTGAAAATGTTGACCTCAGAAAAAGAAAAAAATTCAGATTTCTCAAAGATGGCAGAAAAAGGGCAGAAAAAATGCAACCTTTTTTCGAGAAACGAAAACGCCATAAATGTAGAAGGGTACAAAAACTTCGCAAAATAAAAAAAGTCACAAGGCCAAAAAATCGCAAGGAACGAAATGTCGTAAGGTACCAAATTGGCAATGTACAAGAGTCATTAGGTACAAAAAATTACGCGGTAAAAAATCGTAAGGAAAAATAATTTTATGGCACAAAAATTTGCAATGTAAAAATTCGTATGATAAAAAAACGAAAATTATAAAAATTAAAAGGCACAAAAAGACCCAAAATACAAAAATTCACAAGAAACTAAAAGTTTTAGGTTACAAAAAAGCCGCAAGGTGCAAAAGTCGCAGTGTTTAAAAAACGCAAGGTCCAAAAAGATTGAGGTTACAAAAAGTTTCAAGTGCAAATTAATTTCAAGGTAAAATGTGGCTAGGCGCAAATAGTTTCAAAAAACACTCAAAGGTTTAAGAAGTCGTAAGGTACAGAAAATGGCAAGAAACAAAAAGACGCAAGCTATTAAAGGGTTGCAAAGATACCAAAACTTGCAATAAACTAAAAGTTGCAAATTACAAAAAATCATAAGGCGCAAAAAGTAGGATTGCTACAATAAGTCGCAGAGTACAAAAATTGCTAACAAAAAAAAGGTGTAAATTACAAGCAGTCGCAAAGGCTCAAAAATTCGTAGGATTCAAGAAGTCAGAAGGCACAAAAAAGTTGCAAGGAACTGATAAAGTTGCAGGGAACGATTCGCAATGTGCTGACAATTGTGAGGTGCAAAAAATCGCAATGTAAAAAGGCGCACATTTAAAACCCTTACAGTAAAACAATTTAAAGATGCAAAAAATCGCAGGAGTATGAGAAGTCACACAAATTACAAGCAACCAAAAATTGCAAAGTTTAAGAAGTCACAAGGTACCAAAAAGTTTAGGGTTCAAAAAATGATTAGAAACATAATGTTGCAAGGTAAAAAAAGTCACAAAGGTACAAAAATTTGCAAGAAACTTGAAGTCGCAAAGGCTCAAAAATTCGCAGGTTTCAATAAATCGTAAGGTTGCAAAACGTTGCAAGGAACAAAAAGTCGCAGGGTACAATAAAGTACCACGACACAAGAACTCGCAATGTGCAATTTTAAAAAAGCGCCCATCTAAATGGTTTAAGAAGTCGCAAGGTACTAAAAACTTGTAACGTAAAAAAATGGCAAGTAACAAAAAGTCGCACAGATACAAAAATTTGCAAGAAACTTAAAGTCGTAAAGGCCCAAACAATTTGCAGCTCGCATTCAAGAAGTCGGAAGGTACAAAAAAGTTGCAAGGAACAAAAAGTCGCAAGGCACAATAAAGCTCCACGATACAAAAATTCTCAATGTGCCTCAAGTTGTGAGACGCGAAAGGCCGCAATGTAAAATGACGCCAATTTAAAACCCTTAATATACAAAAATTTAAAGATGCAAAAAGTCGCAGAAGTATGAATAGGCACAAAAATTGGCAAGGTGCTGAATGTTGTGAGGTGCAAAAATACGCAATGTAAAAAGGCGCTCATTTAAAACTCTTAAGGTATAAAATTTTAAAGATGGAAAAAGTTGCAGAGGTACGAATAAATCCACAAAAATTTCAAGAAAAAAAGTTTTCCGGGATAAAAGAGGCACAAGGTACCAAAAAGTAATAAGGTACAAAAAATGGCAAGAAACAAAAAGTCGCAAAGATACAAAAATTTGCAACAAACTAAAAGTCGTAAAGGCCCAAAAAATTCGCAATATTAAAAAAGTCAGAAGGTACAAAAAAGTTGCAAGGAACAAAAAGTCCCAGGCAACAATAAAGTTTCACGATACAAAAATTTGTAATGTGCAGAATGTTGCGTGGTGCGAAAAGGCGCCCATTTAAAACCCTTAAGGTTCAAAAATTTGAAGATGCAAAAAGTCACAGTGGTATGAAAAGGCACAAAAATTGCAAAAAACAAAAAGTTTTACAGGGTTACAGAAGACACAAGGTACCAAAAAGTTATGAGGTACAAAAAATGACAAGAAACAAAAAGTCGCAAGGCATAAAAGGTTGCGAAGATACAAAAATTTGCAAGAAACTAAAAGTCGCAAGACCCAAACAGTTTGCAGGGCTCATGAAGTTACCAAAACGTTGCAAGGAACAAAAAGTCGCAGTTTACAATAAAGTTTCACGATACAAAAATTGGCAATGTGCAGAATGTTGTGAGGTGCGAAAAGCCGCAATGTTAAAGACTCCCATTTAAAACCCTTAAGGTACAAAAACTTAAAGATGCAAAAAGTTGCAGAGGTATGAAAACATTCACAAAAATTTCAAGAGACATAATGTTTTGCAGGATTAAAGAAGACACAAGGTCCAAAAAATTATAAAGTACAAAAAATGCCAAGAAACAAAAAGTCACAAGGTATAAAAGGCAGCACAGATACAAAACTTTGCAAAAAACTAAAAGTCGCAAAGGCCCAAACAGTTTGCAGGGTTCATGAAGTTACCAAAACGTTGCAAGGAACAAAAAGTCGCAGGGTACAATAAAGTTTCACGATACAAAAATTGGCAATGTGCAGAAAGACGCCCATTTAAAACCCTTAAGGTACAAAAATTTAAAGATGCAAAAAAATGTAGAGGCATTAAAAACAAAACTAGGTTGCAAGAAACAAAAAGTTTTTCAGTGATAAAAAAGATAAAAGGTACTAAAAAGTTATAAGGTACAAAAAGTGACAAGAAACAAAAAGTCGCAAAGCATAAAAGGTCGCACAGATACAAAAATATCCAAGAAACTAAAAGTCGCAAATACCCAAACAATTTGCAGGTTTCAAGAAGTTGGAAGGTACCAAAACGTTGCAAGTAACAAGAAGTCGCAGGGTACAATAAAGTTTCACAATGTAAAAATTCGCAATTTGCATAAACTTGTGAGGTGCGAAAAGCCGCAATGTAAAAAAACGCCCATTTAAAACCTTAAGGTAAAAAAATTTAAAGATGCGAAAAGTCGCACAGGTATGAAAAGACACAAAAATTGCAACAAACAAAAAGTTTTTCGGGGTTAAAGAAGACACAAGATACCAACAAATATAAGGTACAAAAAATGACAAGAAAAAAGACGCAAGGCATAGAAGGTCGCACAGATACTAAAATTTGCAAGAAACTCAAAGTCGCAAAGGCCCAACAATTTGCAGGGTTCAAGAAGTTGGAAAGTACCAAAACGTTGCAAGGAACAAAAAGTCCCAGGGTGCAATACAGTTCCACAATGTAAAAATTCGCAATTTGCATAAACTTGTGAGGTGCAAAAAGCTGCAATGTAAAAAAGCGCCCATTTAAAACCTTAAGGTAAAAAAATTTAAAGATGCGAAAAGTCGCACATGTATGAAAAGGCACAAAAATTGCAACAAACAAAAAGTTTTGCGGGGTTAAAGAAGACACAAAGTACCAAAAAATATAAGGTACAAAAAATGACAAGAAAAACGTCGCAAGGCATAAAAGTCGCACAGATAAAAAAATTTGCAAGAAACAGTCGTTATTGCCCAAAAAATTCGTTGGGTTCAAGAAGTTACCAAAAGGTTGCACAGAACCAAAAATCCCCGGGTGCAATAAAGTTCCACGATATAAAAATTCGCAATGTGCAGAAAATTGTGAAGTGCGAAAAGCCGCAATGTAAAAAGATGCCCATTTAAACCCTTAAGGCACAAAAATTTACAGGTGAAAAAGTCGCAGGGGTATGAAAAGGTACAAAAATTGCAAGTAACAAAAAGTTTTGCAGAGTTAAAAAAGACTCAAGGTATAAAAAAGTTATAAGGTACCAAAAAAAGGCAAGCAAACAAAGTCGCAATACATAAAAGGTCGCACAGATACAAAAATTTGCAAGAAACTAACAGTCGCATAGGCCCAAAATCTTTGCGGTGTTAGCAAAACGTTGTAAGGAAAAAAAGTCGCAGGGTGCAATAAAGTAACACGATATGAATATTCGCAATGTGCAGAAACTTGTGAGGTGCAGAAAATCGCAATGTAAAAAGGCGCTCAGTTAAAACCCTTAAGGTACAAAAACTAAAAGCTACAAAAGTTTCATGGGTATGAAAAGGCACAAAAAATTGCAAGAAACAAAAAGTTTTGCAGGGTTTAAGAACTCACAAGGTTTCGCAAAGTCCAAACATTAGTGGAGGTGAAAAAAGCACTAGGTAAAGAGCCACAAGGTAACAAAGTCTAAAGTGCAAAAAGTCGCAAGGTACAAACAGACGCTAGTTACACAAGTCACTTGATTAAGCGCGACATGATAACAGACACGAAAGATATAACAGTAAAAATGTAGTTTTCAAACTGATGTCTTTTCACATCTGTATTCTGTTCCGCAAAGGTATCAGTTTTTAGATTCATACGTTTATTTTTTTTTTAAATCTTTTTGTTATCAATATTTTGCATAGCTTAGGTTTTGTTTTTTCTTAGATTTCTGGTCTTGATTTAAATTTCTGATTATTTATATGCTGGCGCCTATTTCAAAATGACAAAAGAAATTACATAGGTCTTTATAATATAAGTTTTCATTTTCTTTTTGAAGAAGCAATCTTTTTGCTTTTAGTTTTTACCATCTTTTCAACAAGTTGAGGTAATCTTTATTATGTATTTATTTGTTTTTCTTTTGCCGCTTTTTCATACAGCCACCACCAGTTGCATTACAATTAAAAACATGTGGCAATACTTGGCACAAAAACTGACAGTTAGCAAGATGGCGCGAGGTCGCTTAAGTTATTAAAAAGAGTTTCGTAATAAAAGCTTTAATTGTGTTGAGTTAAGAGAAAAATTATAATTGCGCAGATTTCTGAAAAAATTAACAAGATTCAAGCAAATGATTTTATTTGCTTAAATCTTTTGTAGTGGTTGCATACAAAGCAAAAGCGGAAGCGCCAGTTTAAATAATATATGTTTTTTTTTATTAACTATTAAAAAACCAAATCTTATTAAAGCTTAAAGTAACAATTAAAAGCGCCTTTACTTTTAATGTTGATGTTTTTTTATATAATTAATTATGGCAGAGTGCAGAGCAAAAAAGCGCAACATGGCAGCCAGAGGCCAAGCCAAATAACTAAAAAGCTGTCATGTTGCCGGATCTGACATCAATCGTAATCAACGCATTTTTGCGCGACAGACAGAAGCCAGTGTTGCGCTTTTATTGTTGTTAAGTTGCTGGAATTTAAACTTAAGCTATGCTTTAAATTTTCATTTATGCTTTTTGTGTGGTTTACTTAAGTTATAAGCTTATAATTTTTCGAGGTTATGTCTATTATGCATTGATTTTGACATTTGGTCAGGGTGTTTGTGACAAACAAACAGCGTGCGTCAGTGGTTGTCACACTTTGTAATTGTAGCATTTTGGTTTTTTAATTGTTGTACTCTTAAAGTTATTTGTTGTGGTTAAGTGAGGGGTTAAAGTGAGAGTTTATTATTTAAGGTGTTTGGTTATTACATATCTTAACTGAGATAATGAATGAGCTTTTGAAAGTTTGCTAAAGCTGCATTTAAAGTAATAGTAATGAAGAAATTAACTTTTTTTTTTACTAAAAAGTTTAATTTATTTAAAAGCTCTTTGCATATTGCAAACCAGTGATGGCCAGCTTAACGCACAAAAACCTTCATCAGAAAAGATTTTCCTAAACTTTCATTTTGTTTGAAAGTTTACTTCTTAAAACGTATTTATAAATAAATAAATAGAGTCGAAGCATTGTTGTTTGCTATCAAAAGCTAACCTTTTTGAAAACTTTAATCAGGGTTACCAAAAGTAAACTGCACACGTTACACCCAGTTAAACTTAGAATAACGCTTGGCAAATTTATCGTTTGCTTAAGCAACAACATCAAAATGCCTCGCAGAAACAAACTGAATGTCATTTCTTGTTGTAGTTTCTGGATTGACAGCTTAAAAAGGACGACACCCGCAATCAACTTCGAAGCAACCCCCATAAATATTTTTATACCCAACCTTGTTGTAAATATATTTAGAATTTTTGCAATATACACGCAGGACATGCGTGTGTTTTTTTATTTTTTTTTGTTCTCTTTGCATGCTTTTCATTCTATTGTTCTTCGATGGTTTTTGCAAATTCTTTGGGTAAATATGAAGATACCAACCCTTTATTAAATTCCAACTCTGTTTTCTACAGGGTAGGTTTTAAATAGACACCAGCTTATAGTTGGATTTAAACGTTCGAGTTAAAATCTTGTTAGGTTAGCTAGACAAATGTTTCGATTTTCTTCTTCATTGCACTTTCCGACGATAATTTGCTAATAACTAATGACTAGAATATCGGTAAAATTTATTAAATTTATTTATCTTTTGTAATAAAACTCATTTTCTGTTTGTTTGTTTGTTTGTTTGGCCTTGATACAAATCTAAACGAATCCACGGGTTTCGCTCAAACTAGGTACACATATTAAGTGCATTTTAGATTAAAATATTTTATACTTAGTTTTTGCCGATCCCATACAAAGGGTTGAACATCCAGAAAAAAGTGCAAATGGCAAATTATTATAATATTTTGACACATTGCGATAGAAATATATTTGGGTTATTTGAATTCGGCAGTTTTTTTTATTTTTAAGTGCGTACTTTTGTTTTTTTAAAGCCTCAAAGTTGATATTTTGTGATATAAAAAAAAAGTTTTTTTTTAAAGTCCTATAACATTTTGTTAAACTGCTTGATTTAACATATCCTTAAGCCACTTTTAAGCCAGATATTTTGTTTTTAAGTTTTTTGCTATCCCGTTATTGCGAAAAGGAATAAAAATTAAAAATTAAAAAATTATTACATTTGAAAAATAAAAAAATGGCTGGGGTTGGCCAGGGTTAGCCAGGGTGGACCAGGATCAAGGTACCTTACATTAAAAATAATGAGAGTAAGAAATGTTTTAAAAATAAAATTAGCGCGCGCCATCCAGCGCCTTCTGAGAATTTCACTATCAAAATTATATTCCTCGGGTTTTTTTACAGCATTTCTCACAAAGTTTGCCTATTACAGCATAACTGTAGGAACTGATTCAGTTTGATTAGCGATAAAAACTTGCGAATGGATAAAAAAACCAGTTTGGGATACATATCTTTTTTTAACCCATTCCGGCCTGGCTCCGTGAACTTTTGCAAACGGAAAAAATAGATATTTTGCTTTGATTGAGGCACAGCATCCATACTAGTAAAGTGACGTAAATTTATTGTACTAAATAAGTGTAGACAATATTAATGCAAATATTTTGGTATACTGTTTATTTATCTGAGACGTCTGGTTCATGAGACATATTTTAGACACGATGCTAATATCGTCAAGAATTCCAGTTAAACAAATACTTAAACTGGTACAGTACAGATAATGGGTATGAAATCCACTTAAAAGTAAAAGTAAAGTAAAAAGCCGATAAACACAGTTGTTATATCTTTATCCGTCAATAATTTATCAGCCCAATTCTGATGAAATCAACCCAAATGAAAACTCCCTTTTCCAATTCCCCGGGAAAAATCACTCACAATTGGGCTGAATATGAGATATATTTCAAAAGTTCAGTGCAAGCAAGCTGTATTTATGAAGGTGGCAGAAGTAGGTGACGTCCATCAAATCGGCACAGTAGCAATGTCAAAATAAAAAAAAGTCAACATTGCCATATTTTGAACGACAATCCAATGAAAAATCCCATGTTTTGTTACTTGATCATTTTGATTTGAGGAAAAAAGACGTGAGTTATTGTTTTTTTTTTGTAATTTTTTCTGAAGTGTGTAAATATTGTGAAACAAAAAATATAAAATATGCCGAAAAGCTGTGCTATCTGCAACAGTACTTGGATCTAGGAAAACACTTGTTTTTGCAATAAAAACATTAATATATATATTAGGGTGTCCCACAAAAAAATCGTGTTTGATGTCCGCGGCTTTTCCACTTCCATTTGACCTTAGAAACACCCTCTGTGAAACGCATCTCAATTGGTAAAGGTTTAGAGGTCGCGAATTCATTTTCTAATTTTCCCATACGATTTGTATGGGCGAAAATCAGTTTTGCTGGTAAATTGAATTTAGAACCATTATCTTTTAAGCAAAATGGTTAAAAAAAAGTGTTCCCTCAAATTTTGTCTGTTAGGACATATCCAAATTTCATGTTTATCTGATTATTATTTGGTGGTCTGTGGATCACTTCTTAGAGCTACCTATATAAATGAATTATTGCATTATAATGCTTCGAATTATTGCATTAAAAATCAATATGTCTTAAAGTACGCCATTTTTGTTATTGCTATTGGTCTTAAATTTTAGATAATAATAGTTGGAATGCACAATGAAGAAAAAATTCATAGGGTGGTCATATGTTTTTGGATTAAAAGTTACAACAAATAGTTTTTTTTTTTTTTTTGTATTTATATTTTTATTTTTTTAATCGTTTTGGGCCACCAACCACCAAATAATAATCCGATGAAAAAGAAATTTGGATATGTCATAACAGACAAAATTTGAGGGAACACGTGTTTTTTAACCATTTTGCTTAAAAAATAGTGGCTCTAAATTCAATTTACCAGCAAAACTGATTTTTCCCCATACAAATCGTATGGGAAAATTAGAAAATGAATTCGCAACCTCTTAATGGAGATGCGCTTCACAGAGTGTCAAGTGAAGGTCAAGTGAAAGTATTATAGCCACGAACATCTGTAAAAAAAAATATTTTTTGGGACACCCTAATATATATATATATTAAAAAAAGAAAAGGCCACCAAACTACATTGCTTAGCTTTATTAAGCAAAAAACATCTAAAATTTGGCTGCTTGTGATGTTTCGTAGCGGAATCTTCTTTCCCGACTGTAAAACTCCCTCTCAAAGTGTTTGTCCCACAAAAAAGGAAATAATAGCAATGGCAGCACTTGCACCAAAATTTTGACATTGATACGGTGGTTAATAAAAAATCACCACAAAGCTATCTGATTGAAGCAAAAGAGCTTTTTGATGAGCAAAGTAAAAACACAAGTTTTACAGATAATGTGTAAAATTAAGCTTATTGTATAATTATGTGTGGTATTAATAAATCACTGTCTGCTCTTAACGATACTTTGGGTTCCTAGACCCGCTACGCTCATAGAGGTTAAAGGCTTTCATGAGAAATTCTTTTAAAAAGACATGTTTAAAATTTGATCAAAATCTTATATATTAATAGGCAAACATCAAATGTTGTCGTACACATTTTCAATATTTATCTTAGAATAAGGGGGCAATGAAACTTATACCATTCGAAAGGTACTGCGCCCTATATGAGCAGAATCATTTTAGATTTTAAGATTATGACCTCTGACCCGAAATATTAACGTTGAAAGTTTGTATTATTTTTAGTAAGGAATCTCAGGACTAGGAAGAGGTAGAATGGTAAATGAGGTATCAAATGAAATATCTGGCTGCACAGTATGATAACATTGTAGATTGGTGACCCTTCGACCTGAAAAAGGAGCATTTATTAAATAAAAGCTAAACTGTAGCAGATGGAAGAATACAATGTAAGAGGGAATTTTAATCATTGATAAGCTTCTTCCGACATTTTGCGCTATCTCTTGCCCTACAATAAGCATGTTTTTATACAACAAGAGTGAATATATATTGTGTTGGTGAAATATCTTGCAAATAGTAAAGTCTAGAAAATTTCCGTTATTTTGACATAAAAATTATAACTATGTCTCGAAAACTATAGATGTTCTCAGTACAGCGTATTTTTGTATGAAAAGTCGTTGGTTGACGAATATAACGGTACACGAAAGCTTTTTTGGTAATATTTTCCACGGATAGTATGCAAAAAAAATCCCCTTAAAATGACATTAAAACTATTTAGATATCTCGAAAAATGTATATCTTCTCAGTACAACGTATTTCCTTGAAGCAAGGCCATCGCCTCAGAATGAGAACAAATCTATTAAAATTTCAAGTTTTGACTTTGCAAGCAAATATCTGAGCCATTTTTTAATCGATTTTCAACAAATTTTCTTGGTCTGAAAGATCAATTAAATGACTTTGGAGGAATAAGAAAAGATTAACCGTTATCTTATCAATTCAATGTTTTATATTGTTTCAAAAAAACCTCTAAAATATTTAGGTTTTGCTTAAAAACTAAGACAAACATTTTTTTTGTTGTTATTTTTTTATCATATTACATTGTCTTTTTTACACTCTTTCATATGACATATCATTTATTTGCAAAAATTGCCTCATTTTGACACATAATTTAATAAACAGTTTCTATCATCGAAATTCGTGAGCTACCACCACCTATGATTTTTTTGATGAAAATTAACTTTTTCAAATGTTGTTTTTACATTTTTTGCAAAGTTCTACAGCTCAAGAAATAATTTCTGTGAAAAATTTTCAAATATTTCAAACCACTCCAAAGTTATATACACAAATCTATGTTTTAAGCCATTTCGTTATATATAGAAATATGCGTGGCAAAAACAGTTCCTCCGTGTTTCTGAACCGATTTTGATAATTTTTTTAAAGAAATTAGAGTAGGGAGAAGGAGTTCACGGAATAGTTTTGTGAAATATTAGCGTTTAAAGAATATTTCTTCAGTAAAACCTTAACTTTAAAAAAATGGAAGAACATGGTGTAAGAGGAAATTTTCGACATTAATACAATGTACACAAAAAAATTTTCGCTATCTCTTACGAATACCCTACAAAAAGCATTTTTGTATGTAACATGTGTGAATATATTATGTGGTGGTGAAATTTCTTATAAATAGTAAATTCTGAAAAATTCACTTTACTTTGACGTCAAAGTTATGGTGATATCTTGAAAACTATAGCTTTTCTCAATACAACGTGTTTTTATATGAAAAGCCCTGATTGTGAAAAATAACGGTGTCCGAAATTTCAAAAAAATTTAGACTATTTTTATATCAAAATTATTGCGATAATTTGAAACTTAAGATTTTCTTGGTACAGCACATTTTCTTAAAGCAAGGTCATGACTCAGAACTAGAAAAAAACGATTGAAATTTTAAAAGGTTGGTCGAATTTTGGCCACAGGCGATACTACTACATCGAATCGTTCCAGAATTACAATCAATTATTTAAAGCAATATGCGATGTCCAACCCTTTGTATGGGCTCGCCTCACCGTGCGCCCCTTCCGAAATTTTTCAACTAACGGTAATTTTGTTATAATAATACCTTTTACTATCGAAATTTTTTTTTTGTGTATTCAATTTTAAAAATTTTTTGTTATTTTGACATTAAAAACACTCACATTTATTCAAAATTGTAGAAATTTTCAGTACAACGACTTTTTCATAAGACATCGTTACCTAAGAATGAGAAAAAAACAACATGAAAATCAAAGTTTGGTCTTTCGATGCAAATATCTCCGCAGTCCATTAATATTTTTCATTCAAATTTTTTTTTGTTCAAAAGTTCAATAAAATCACTTCACAAAAATAGGCTGAACTGTACTGTTAAGTCAGTGTATATATGTTTTATGATTATGTCAAAAAAGGTCCAAAATATTGACTTTTTACTCAAAAAAGGTCACTCAAAAATTGTTGTTGTTGTAAAAATGAAATCAATTAAAAATTTCTCATCTGGCTAACTTTCATTATGACATAGCATTTATTTGCAAAAATTCTTCCAGCTAAGCGCAAAAATTATTTTACTGTTTTTGTCATCAAAACAACAAACCTCCTTTGATTTTTTTCGCGAAATTTATTTTTTCCAAAATGTTGTTTTTATATTTTTTATAAAAAAGTCAAGTCCCGAAAAGTCAAGTCTCAAAAATAATTTATGTGCAAAAATTACTCCAATATCTCTTTCCAATCAAAAGTTATGGCTAAAAATCTATTTTTTCATACAATTGACTATCTATAGTAATAAAACTCATTTTCTGTTTGTTTGTTTGTTTGTTTGGCCTTTATACAAATCTAAACGGCTCAACGGATTTCGCTCAAACTAGGTGCACATATTAGGTTCATCCCAACTTAAAATGTTACATACTTAGTTTTTGCCACGCCCGCTCAAAATTTTTTAACTAACGGTAATTTTGTTATTATAAAACTTTTTAGTATCGGAGATTTTTGTGTATTTAACTTTATAAATTTTTTGTTATTTTGACATCAAAAACACTCACATATCTTCAAAGTTGGAGAAATTTTCAGTACAACGACTTTTTCATAAAACATCGTTGCCTAAGATGAGAAAAAAACGACATGAAAATCATAGTTTGGTCTTTCGATGCAAATATCTCCGCTGTCCATTAATATATTTCATTCAAATTTTTTTTTGTTCAAAAGTTCAATAAAATCACTTCACAAAAATAGGTTGAACTGTACCGTTAAGTAAGAGTATATATGTTTTATGATTATGTCAAAAAAGGTCCAAAATATTGACTTTTTACTCAAAAAATGACTCAAAAGTTGTTGTTGTTGTAAAAATTAAATCAATTAAAAATTTCTCATCTGGCTAACTTTCTTATGTCATAGCTTTTATTTGCAAAAATTCTTCCAGCTAAGCGCAAAAATTATTTTACTGTTTTTGTTATTAAAACAACAAGGGTACCCACCCCGCTTTGACTTTTTTCGCGAAATTTATTTTTTCCAAAATGTTGATTTTATATTTTTTACCAAAAAGTCAAGTCCCGAAAATAATTTATGTGAAAAAATTACCCCAATATCTCTTTCCAATCAAAAGTTATGGCTAAAAATCTATTTTTCATACGATTGACTATCTATAGTAATAAAAGTTTATTTTTTCATACCAGACTATTAATAAAACTGAGTTTTGTTTTAAAATTCTCTATTTCCTTTGAACGCCTCCATTTATCTCTAAGAATGCAGTTGTGTGTCTAGAGTAATTACAAACATATTTTTTTATATAAAATCTTCCTTATAGTAATTTACTTAGTTTAATATAAATTTTTTTAGATATTAAAATGTCTATATCTCAAGAGCCCATTGAGTCCATTCATAATTTTCATATTGTTGAAAAGAAAATTTTACTAGCTTTAAGATAAAATAAATATTTAAATTATTTTTAATTTTTAAAATGTGTTCTTCGTACCCCTTCTTTGAATTCAATTAGTTTACCGCAAGGAATGGAACCCCCAAAATTTCCCAAAACTATTTTTGGATTAAAGTCCGTGCAATTACCCTTCTAACGGTAAATCAAACTTAAAATTCAACACGTTTTCCAATATTCCCGAATTTAAAAAAACCTTTAACCGAGAAGTGTATTTTTAAATTACTCTCGAGTAACACCGGGTATATCAGCTAGTTATAATATGAATTTGTTGGGCTTTAGCCGTAGTGAAAAAACACAAAAGTTTTGCTTCTTGGTTTTTTTTTATGAATTAAATTATACTAGTATCGCCTGTGGCCGAAATTCGACCAACTTTCTGAAATTTCAATAGCTTTTTCTCATTCTGAAGCGTTGACCTTGCCTTAAGAAAATGTGCTGTACTAAGAAAATCTTAAGTTTCAATACAAAAATACGTTTTACTGAGAAAAGTAACAGTTTTCGAGATTTCGTCATAGCTTTGACGTCAAAATAAGGGGAGCTTTTCAAAATTTACTATTTGTAAGAAATTTTACCATAACAATATATATTCACACATGTTACATAAAAAAATGCTTATTGTAGGGTATCCGTAAGAGTTGGCGAAAAATGTTTTTCGTACATTGTATGATTGTCTAAAATTTCTTATCACACCATGTTCTTCCATTTCTTTTAGTTTAGGTTTTACTTCAGAAATTTTTTTTCAACGCTCATATTTCAGGTCAAAGGTCACAAAAATATTCTGTGAACTCCTTCTCCTTACTCTAATTTCTTTAAAAAAATTATCGAAATCGGTTCAGAAACACGGAAGAACTGTTTCTGCCAAGCATATTTCTATATACAACGAAATGGCTTAAAACTTAGATTTGTGTATTGTATATAACTTTGGAGTGGTTTGAAATATTTGAAAATTTTTTACAGAAATTATTTCTTGAGCTGTAGAACTTTGCAAAAAATGTAAAAACAACATTTGAAAAAGTTAATTTTCATGAAAAAAATCATGAATTTCGATGATTGAAACTGTTTATTGATTTATGTGTCAAAATGAGGCAATTTTTGCAAATAAATGATATGTCATATGAAAGAGTGTAAAAAAGATGTGATGTAATACGATAAAAAAAATTACAACAAAAAAATGTTTTATTTATACAAAGTTATTTAATTGATCTTTTAGACAAAGAAATTTTGTTGAAAATCGAATAATAAATGGCTGAGATATTTGCTTGCAAAGTCAAAACTTGAAATTTTAATAGTTTTTCTCATTCTCAGGCGATGGCCTTGCTTCAAGGAAATACGTTGTACTGAGAAGATATACATTTTTCGAGATATCTAAATAATTTTAATGTCATTTAAAGGGGATTTTTTTAACATACTATCCGTGGAAAATATTACCAGGAAAGCTTTCCTCTACCATTATATTCCTCAACCAACGACTTTTCATACAAAAATACGTTATACTGAGAACATATCTAGTTTTCGAGATATTACTATAATTTGTATGTCAAAATAACGGCAATTTTTCAGACTTTACTGTTTTAAGCAATTTTTTTTTTTTTTTTTGCTTATTGTAGGGTTTCCGTAAGAGATGGCGCAAAATGTCGGAAGTATTTTTTGCACACCTTATCAATGTCAAAAATTCCCTCTTACATTATATTCTTCCATCTGTTACAGTTTAGCTTTTATTTAATAAATGCTCCTTTTTTCAGGTCGAAGGTCACCAATCTAAAATGTAATCATAAAGTGCAGCCAGATCTTTCATTTGATACCTCATTCACCATTCTACCTCTTCCTAGCCCTGAGATTCCTTACTAAAAAGAATACAAACTTTCAACGTTTATATTTCGGGTAAATTTAAATTCTTAAATGATTCTGCACATATAGAGCGCAGTACCTTTCGAATGATATAAGTTTCATTGCTTTTATTCTAAAATTAATATCGAAAAAGTGTACGACAACATATGATGTTTGCCTATTAATACATACATATATAAGATTATATTAAATTACGAAGTTGACCCACAATGACCTTAAAGACAATAAAGTCTGAATTTTTTCAAATCAAGCCCGTAGCCAAGCGAGACTTCGCGGCTTAAACCTCAGCCCCCATCCTTCCCCTCAAAGATTAGAAAGTTATTGCATACAAATGTGTGTCAACAAGGAATAACAGCTAAAGTGTAATTTCAATATTTCGAGAAATTTTGCTTTAAAATTTTCGATCTCCATATAAGTTCTATGAAATGCAGTTTGCTTTTTGTGTGATAATTTTGGCTGGAATCACGCTATAATCTCCCGATTCTGTGTGTGTACGGAACTATAAGCGTGGAACACTTCTGCATCATTAGCTCAACTTTGACTTAACTCGACTTAAGCGGTTATTACTTGTCGGCACAGAAATAATACTACCTATTAAAGGCAAAAAATTTTATTATTTAAAGAAAGCAAATGATAATATTTTAAAAATAGTTTTAAACATATCTTATACTGTATATCGAATATAATTTAAGCTTATATTGGAAAAGTAAACTTTTTTATTGTCTGTCCTTGTATTGCATTTTATATGTTCTACAGCTTGCCAGTGGTCGAAACTTGAACTTCTAGAAAAAATATTCGGTAAGCAATGTCCCCATCAGTGACACTCATGCTCAAATTCTCTCTTTTTACGCAGGTTCGCGTGTGTGGCCTTTCGTCATTCAACAGTCAACACCAGAAATTTTTGTCATTGAATTTTTGAGTGTCACTCAACGATCGTTAATGTGTAGCCCGCTTTAGTCTGCTCGAATCACAATCAGTAGTAAGGGAATAGTAGAAAAGCACTTATGCAGATTTTTGACGTACGTGTGTTTTGTTTTTGTAAAGTGCACAATTCCTCAAGTCTTCAACTGCACAGACAAGTCCACTGAATCGTGAATACCCCTAGTGTTGCCGTTTTGGCTATTTATAGCCAAAAGTGGCAATTTTTTGTTTCGCGGTCATTTTTTGACTATTTGGCGATATTATTTTTATGCAAATGCGCAACTTTCCTTTCGCTCACTCTCTCTCTCTATGTCTCATTTTCTGACATGTAGAAATTTCGTTAAAACGCTTTTGTTATTTTTGTTTCTGTGTTCGTTTTAAATCATACGTGAGAGTCTTTATAAAAATTAAGTTTTAAGAAATGTAAACTGCAGCAAATGTGTGTAATACAGTGTAATCTGATGCTAAAATTTCAAAAAGCTTTTTGACTCTCGGGTAGACCCTTAAAAATGTGTTTTTTTTTATTTTATCCTACTTTTTGTGTATATGCTGGTTTATTAAGGTGTCGCTAATTTCGAACCTGGTGTTAGAACTTCAAAAAAGTTTTTTGCCACTAGGGTGGACCCTAAATATATGTTTTATTGTTCTATACTCTTTGTTGATGCTCTGATCGCTGATTTCGAATCTTCCCAATCAGCCAAACAAGCTTGGAATAAGCTTGTAGTAAGCTTGCAAGCGTAAACATTGTGCTTGGAAAAGGCTTGTAAAAATGGTTGTAAAATGCTTTCAAATAATTGTAGAATAACCAAATAGGAACCCTTGGAAAAATATTCCTTACTGTAATATTATTGCAATCGTTTACAATTCAATACTTCAATACTACAATACTGCAATACTTCAATACTACAATACTTTCTTTGCAATTGGAAAAAAGTGTTGTAAAAGTATTATAGAAAATAGTCATTAAATAATTGGAAGTAAGTGTTTTTGTAAGTTTTCTACAACTGTTTATAAAAAATTGGAAAAAAGTGTTATTAAAATATTATTAAAACATTTATTTAATAATGGGAAGCAAGTATTATTGTATGCTTTTAACACCTGTTTTTAAGAAATCTTATGTGCTCGCAGTTAACAAAGGAGCACAAATTCATCTTCTCAGTAAAATTAATCCATACGAAAGACCATCACATACAAATTTATAGGAAATTTATCTGTAAAATACCGTCGATAAACACATTGCCACTCAAAAAAAAAGGGAATATAAATATAACTATGTGGACTATTCAACATAAATTTTTACTATAGCACATTGGTGTAACTAACAAAATATTAAAAATTAATGTAGGTATTATAAAATGCTAAAAGAATGTGTTCTAAATATCACTGAACACAAGGCACAGACATCAAAGCTGTTAGTGATGAAACTTTGTTTCTTATTGCAATTCTAGTTTTTAGTGCTTGGGGAATTCCAAATTCCACAATAATGTGGAAGTTGTGAAACAATTACCTCTGAAAGCATTTTCCAATTATGCTTTGATTATTATAAAAAGCTTACTTTCATCATGTTGCAATACAATTTAACAACACAACTTGTAAATTTATTACGTAGACAAGTGTTTTCAAAGCATGTTTGTAAAAGGCTTTCATTATTTCATTGTAGGTAAGCTAGCTCCAAACACTATTGCACAATGGTTGATTGGGCTATATTAGTTTTTTTAAAAAATTTTACGCTAGTATGGACTCTAAAAATGTGTTCTTGTTTTATACTCTTTGTATATGTGCTGGCAGTATTAACAGATCGCTGATTTCTTACCTGTTGTAAAAATTTCAAAAAGTTTTTGACACTAGGGTGGACCCTAAAAATGTTTTTTTAGCTTAATACTCTTTATAGATGCGCCTGGTCGCGGATTTTGAATCTGATGTTAGAATTTGAAAAAGTTTTTCACTCTGGGTGGACCCTAAAAATGTGCTTTTTTGCTTTATACTCTTTGTGTATGTACTGGCAGTATTAAGGGGTTGCTGATTCCAAATCTTATGTTAGAATTTAAAAATTTTTTGACACTTGGGTGGACCCTAAGAAAGTGTTTTTGTTTTATGCTCTTTATAGATGCGTTGGTCGCTGATTTCGAATCTGGTGTTAGAATTTCAAAAAAGTTTTTTACCACTAGGGTGGACCCTAAAATTGTGTTTTTTTATACTCTTAAGTAAGTCCAGTTTTCAATCCAACTTTTCAATCAATTCAAGCTCCATACGATGAACATGATGAATGTTCCATGCTCAAATTCTTGTTGCGTCATGAAACAAACATCGCTGGCAAAGATAACCGCCTTTTTTCATCTCTCATAAAAATTTTACATCTGAATTTTCAATAAATAAATCTTTTCTACCTAAATTATTAGATTAAACTTTTTGATTTGGTTGTTCGTTTACATTATTTGCCTTGAGAAAATTATATAAAATAAAAATAATGCAAAAAATAAAAATGAACAGACTTTATTTCAAATTACATTCAGTGCTGAGGAAAAAGCGTACGGAAGTTCGTTCCTGACGGGGGTCCCCCTACCGCACCATTTTTTTTTATGAAATTTATGTGTCCAGACTTGAGATCTGGAAACAGGCCTTTTATAAGGTTGAGTCACAGGTTTCACCCTGTATGTGGAGGTAATCGATATTCACACTAATAATATGCATATTCTATACTGTAAGAAAAAATGCGTTAATTTACATAAAACTAATATACCCAAGTTTAATAAATCAAACTTAAAGTTCCAATTAAACTTCATCAAATTAATTCGTGAATAACAAGAAAACTATTTTGGAAAATATATTAAAATAAAATTTCGCATTTATTTTAAAATTTCAACCTTTTTTTTAATATATTTGAGTATAAAACAATACATTCTATTTAAACTGTTTAACCACTAAAAGATCTCCATATTTTAGGGTATAAGTTTTACTTCTACCATGATTTTTTTCAAAAATGGAACACAGAAATGCCAAGATTCCAAAGATTTTTTATATGATAACGTCAAGATTTTGCACAAATTATCAAAAAGTTCTTAATTGATAGAAAGTTAAAAGCTCAGTGTTGTAATATGCAAATGTAGGCATTCCATAAATGTTGTAAAACATTATGAAAAAGCATGAAAAAAAAACTAAAGCTGGGATATGCGCTATCTTATTTCCTTTTGGCACGACAACCCTTTCTTTGTTAGGGTTGTCTTTACTGGCCCTAGCTATTGACTGCTGGATTACGTTGTCAGGCTTAGCAACAGTATTAATTTTTGTGTTGCTTTTTTTATGGATTTTTTTTTAATGTTTCCACCAGGTAGCTCCTAGCAAGTTTTACATAATTCCATTCAGCTTAAGAAATACGCTGCTTTGCTAGGGAAAATAAAATAAGAACTATGTTTGAGGATATGTAAAGTAGATTATGTGTACAGCACAATGTTAAAGAGGTAACACACATACATAGCTATAATCATACCAACAACAATACACTCTTGAGGAAAACAATGCCGGGCTTTTACAGCTTGTGAATTGTTCTTATTCCACTCTACCGCGAGTTTTACTTTAGCAAATTTTTTCACATTTAGTTTTTTTATATATTTTTTTTTTTTTTTGTAACAAACTTGCTACAATAAAACTTAATATTGAATGAGCTGGCAACCCTTTTTTCAGGAAAGTTCGGCTTCTCCAAAGCCTTTTGTTTCGTGATTGCTACTTTTAAGGTTTTTGCTAAGTTGTCTCTACAAAATGGCCAGCAGCGCAAAGCTGTGCTTGGCGAGTGCTTAAAAAGTTTGCAAACTTTTAATATTAATGGTCGATCGATAGTGGGAAAAAGTATGTGAATAACGGTTTTCTTAGTAGATTGCATAACGGTAGCATTTTAACAGATAAAAAGTAGTTTTTTTTAATAGAGTGGCGGAGACGCCTAAGCTAGAGTGAGCAAGTTGAAGGAAATACAAATAGAAGCAAATGCTTTTTTTGCATTTCCGCTTTTGGGAATCATCATTAAAAGATTTAATTTGAACTCAGAAACAAGTAATGTAAAAACAAAAATAAAAAATTGCCAAAATTCCTTTGAAAGAAATAAAACAGCAGCTGTTAATATAGTAAAAACATGCGGCATTTTTTATGTAAATATTCAACACTGACTTCCTTGAACCAGAGCTTAAAGAATGAGCAAAATATCTGTAAGAAAAATATACAAATAAAAAAGCTTTAAAACTTTCAACATTCTCAGCACGCTGAGTGAATGTAAAGAACGAAATGATTTAAATGCCACATTTAACTATAATACATGCTTGTATAACAAAATAATCTGTAGCAAGAACAAAAAAAAAAAAAAAAAATCAACAATCTCCCACAAACAATCTATTCTTGAACTCATAAATATTTAAGAACCCTTCAAAAAAACTAAATAAAACTTCAGGCACGAATAAACAAAGCTCAGAATTATAGCAGATAAGCATTTGCTATAGATTAGCATTTGTTTTCTTTTTTGCCCGCAAAGCTGATGATGATGATGTTATAAAGAGTAGCTAAGCGGCAGTTTTTGTTAATAACTAGAAAAAAAATAAATGCCAGAATGCGGATTTTTCGACAGAATGTTGATTTTATAATAAAAAATAGCATTGAAGTGCTCGCAACTTCAAAAACGAATTCCGATTCCTGCTGATTTTCCGGTTTAAGATATTTTCGCGAACTATACGCAGAGTATTTACCAAGATATTAAAACTCTACTGATAAGCAACCGTTTACGGCTAATTCAACGTGTGACTGGCACTACAAATTAATTTTTGACTCATAAAAAGCAAGAAAACACGAGTTAGCAAAAATTTTGCCAAACGAAAGCCAAAAAGTGGCTGAAAAGGGTCGAATAGCGGCCGAACAAGGGTCGAACGAGGCCATTTTGAATAATCTCACCCAAACAAGGTTCGAACAGCTGTCGTGCAACGGAAGTTTGCGGGATTTTTAAATTCGAACTATATATATATTGTTTATTTGTAATAGTACACAAAGAAAATGTATCTAACAGTAAGAGCAATATCTTCGAGCGTTTTAAAACATATTTGAGCTCTTAATACCGAGCAACGGTATAAATATTTTGCTAACATTAAGCATAAACACTTATGAAAAACATAACAACTATATTTTCAAAATTTGCAATTGCTTGTTTATTTCAAATTAAATGCATATTGTTACAAACATTAAAATGAGGAAAAAATTATACCTAAAATAATTTGTGGACACCAGATTTAAAAAGAAACATTGTATACGTTGTTAATTCAAACTTTTCGAAGATATGTAAGACCTAGGAGTATTTTATTTTATATATGCAAAAAATAAATTCGCCATTTCAACCCTAGAAAGAACTCTGACCGAACTTCTATTGATCAATTGTGTTGAGCGTGTTATTAAATGTTTGAACACAAATGATCGAGAACTCGACCTTCGAGTTTAATGCCGACTCCGAATGGCTTCTGTTCTCAAGAAGCTTTACATGGCAGTTTTTTACTCTCTGAGTATTGCCATTGTCTGCAGAGAGGTGACGACCGAACAGAAAAACTAATTCAATTGAAAAAAAAAATTTGTCTGAGTTAGGAATTGAACCCGCGCTACAGCGGTTCCTTAGCTTAGGAGCCAAGCACTCTACCCACTAGGCTATGGCCGCCAATTTATACTAAGCATTTTATTTTACAGTAAGCATTTCAATATGGCAACCCAAGTAAACAATACATTTAAAACTGAGGCCGAACAGTGGTTGAACATGGATCGAACAGGCACCGAACAAGGGTCAAACGCTGCCGCGTTTTTACATAATCTGGGACATAGAAGAGTTTAACAGCTACCGTAGTACACCGGAAGTTTGAGAGGCTTTTAGGCTCGAACTATATATATTGTTTATAATAACATACAAAAATAAATATCTTCAAAAGTTTTAAAAATATATTTATGCTTTTAATACCAAGCAACCGTAAAATTAACTTTTTAACTTTAACACTTTTAGGGTCCAGCGACCAGGCGCATCTAAAAAGAGTATAAAGACAAAAAACACATTTTGAGGGTCCACCCTAGTATCAAAAAATTCTGGACTTGGAATTGACATTTTGAAAAAATGAAATTCTTACATCAGATTCGAAATCAGCAACCCCTTAATACTGCCATCACATATACAAAGAGTATAAAAATAAAAAAAAATTTTCAGGATCCACCCTAGTGTCAAAAAAACTTTTTGAAATTTTAGCATCAGGTTCAAAATCAGCGACTTCTTATACTGCGAACACATATACAAAGAGTAAAAGTAAAAAAAAAATATTTTTGGTGTTCACCCTAGTGTAAAAACATTTTTTAAAATTATAACATTAGATTCGAAATCAGCAACACCTTAATACTGCCATCACATATACAAAAAGTATAAAAATAAAAAAACACATTTTCAGGATCCACCCTAGTGTCGAAAAAACTTTTTGAAATTTTAGCATCAGATTCGAAATCAGCGACAAAGAGTAAAAGTGAAAAAATATTTCTTTAAGGTCCACCCTAGTGTAAAAATATTTTTTTTAAATTCTAGCATAAGATTCGAAATCAGCGATCAGCGCATCTACAAAGAGTATAAAAGAAAAAACAAATTTTCAGGGTCCACCCTAGTGCCAAAAAAATACTTTAAAATTTTAACATTAGGTTCGAAATCAGTGACCTCTTATACTTCTAGCACAAATGTAAACAAAGAGTATAAAGCAAAAAACACATTTTAAGGGTCCACCCTAGTTTAAAAATAATTTTTTTAATTCTAGCATAAGATTCGAAATCAGCGATCAGCGCATATACGAAGAGTACAAGACAAAAAACATATTGAGGTGGCAAAAAATTGTTTACATTCTTAAATCAGATTCAAAACCAGCAACCTGCAAGCATATGCACAAAAAGAAAAAGTAAAAAAAAAACAAAACCCATTTGTAGGGTCCACCCTAGTATCAAAAAATATTTTTTAAATTCTAACATCAGATTCGAAATCAGCGACCAGGCTCATCTACAAAGAGTATGAAGCCAAAAACACATTTTTAGGGTCCACCCTAGTGTCAAAAACTTTTTGAAATTCTTACATCAGATTCGAAATCAGTACATAAACAGAGAATATAAAACAAAAAAACACATTTTCAGGGTCCACCCTATTGTCAAAAAAACTTTTTGAAATTTTTAGCATCAGCGACCTCTTATGCTGCGAGCACATATACAAAGAGTAAAAGTAAAGAAAAATATTTTTAAGGTCCACCCTAAAGTAAAAAAATTATTTTAAAATTCTAACATAACATTCAAAATCAGCGACCCCTTAATGCTGCCAGCACATACACAAAAAGTATATAATAAAAAAACACATTTTTAGGGTCCACCCTAGTGTCAAAAATCTTTTTTAAAATTCTAACACTGTATGACACACATTTGTTGCTGTTTCCATTTCTTAGAACTTAACTGCAATAAAGATCCTCACGTCCCAGCGGGACAAAATGCACTCCAAAAGGCCTTTCTGAGTGCTTACATGTCAGCTGAAAGCGTAAAAGTGCTGACCCGCCGTATGACACACCATTGTAATTTTAACATTGTATGTCATTGGAAAAAAGCACTCCAATTTAGCTTACTTTGAATTGCTTTAAAATGCCTCTCTTGGAAAGCTTTGGGTCAGCAGTTAATTTTTGTTTTCAAGCTTTTTGAATTGTTCACTTGCACAACAACGTGCTGACGTTTTGCTCCTGGAGGAAACTGGAAAAGGCACTCCAATTTAGCTTACCTGAATTGCTTTAAAAGGCCTCTCTTGGAAAGCTTTGGGTCAGCAGTTCGTTTTGTTTTCAAGCTTTTTTAACTGTTCGCTTGCTCAACAACAAAATAAAGTGCTGATGTTTTGCTTCAGGAGTAAGCTGCTGACTTTCCGCCCCGTTCGGGTATGACTTAAAACAAACATAAATAAAAATATAAAATACGTGTCAAAAACAGAAACACTCAGAGTGAGAGAGAGAGAGACAATTGCGCACTCTTCTACTCGTTTCTTAGTCTGCTCGACTCTAAATACACGCACGCACGCATACAGCGCTCTTGCCTGCTACCCAGTGGGCAAAAGCAGGGCTTTGAAGCGCTTCTAGCAGGCCATCATTTGGATTTTTTAGCCCTTCCGTACTCAGTTCCAAGCCCATTAACTTTTTTATTTGAAACGAGACAATTTTCTAGGCCTTCCTCTCTCGAGACTCGTAAGAATCCTGCTAGAAGCCCTTTTTGAGAATGCACATTAGAAAGAAAAGCAATATAAATATCAACTTGAAATAAAAATATTATTGGCAATTTACAGATTTGAACCAATGTCCTCTCATGTGGCGTTTCAACATCTCTTCCACTCGTCTACCGCAGTTGTTAACAAATTTTAGCTTATTTTGTATCATTGCAAATGAAAGTAAGTTTTCGGGAGCGCGGGTTCGAAATCCAACTCGTATCAACAAAAAAAAACTTTTTTTTGTATTTTTTTTAAATCTACATTTGTTTACAAATTTTTTAAAATGAATTTAAAAAATTTTTTTGAATTTTTTTGTAAAATTTCTTACACAAAAATAATAGAAAAAGACTTTGAATTTTTTCATATAAAAATGTTATGATATGGCATTAATATAATATGATATGGCATTTCCACAGAAAATTCTTCCATGACCAAAAAATTAAAACTTATTAAAAACTATCAAGTATGATTTAAACTATCAAACATTTAGAATTTGTATTTAAATCATATAAAATCAACATAACTTATTAAAAACTTATTATTTTATGATATTATCTAAGAGAAACATTTTAATTTTATTAATTTAAGCAATTTGTACATAAATTCATTAACCATGATGATCAAATCGTCTGCTATTTCACAAATACAGTTTTTCTTTTTCGTAAGGGTTTAGTAAATGTTTCGTAAACATTTTTGTTTCAGTAAGAATGGAAGGCATTGGCTAAAGATAATGAAAAATGGTTGATGCAAGGAATGGCATATATATTAAATTTGTTTTTAATTACTAAATTACATAATTACTTTACTACCTAATTACTTAATAACCCAATTAAATTGCAATGGAAAAATATTTCGCGTGCTAGATTATACTTAAGCTTAAAAAAAACAACGATGGTAGCCATTTCAACATGACAGCTATAATTAGAAGGATACATTAATCCATTTAAGCTTAAAGTTAATTGCTTTGAAATTTGATGTTACGTTTCGCAGATTTCTGCATTTTTCTAGATGCAGTTGAAAATGAGTTCCATTTTTTGTCGCGTGATAAATCGCATGTTTATTGCTGATATATTGAAAACATAAAATCTTCGGAACCAACATTTTGTACTTAACATATTGCTACGAAAATGCTTTCGAAAAATAAAAATAAAAAATTTTTTTTTAATTTTCTTTAATTTTTTGCACCTCAAAGGCGTACGAATTTCGCGTGCTTGACCGTGGAAATGCCCATATGTAAATAATATTATATGCATGGAAAGCTTATCAAATAAGCTAAATTTTTGCTGAAGTAACTATATTGATTTAGTCAACCAATCCAATTTTACGACCAATTTTATGAAAGGTTTCTTTATTGACAAAAAAGTTTGTACCTGGTTGTGGGACAACTTGAAACATTCACAAGTGGGACAAATGGGAACATATTAAAAAAAAAACGAAAAATAACAAAATTTATTCATATTAGAAGACTGCAATGGCACAAAAAACAACAGAAAACGGCACTTATTTCATGCTACACATTTTCTTTTAAATGCGTAAAAAGGCAAGAAAACACAATTTTAATATGATGTGTTGACAACAGCGAGAAAATTTCACAGTTTGTAAGTCAAACTCTGACTTTAAATGCAAAAAACAAGGTGTCCCACAACCAGTTACATGAGGTGTCCCACAACTGGGAATGGTAGCCATTTCGAAAGTAACAGTCAAAATTGTATGGTGAACATATTTTGACAGAAATTTATGTTACATCACAAAATACAATGAAAATACTGCATAAATTATACATAACACTTCTTTTTAAATTCATTGGCTCATTATCATAGTAAAAATAAAAGTCGACTCTAACAGCTATATTCTAACAAAATCACAAAAGCCATCTCAGTATCAATTGATACAGAAGTCACAATTGATACAAATTCGTATTCTGAGCACTTTGAAAAAGCTCTTTTTGTATCAACTGTGATGTAATGTGTAATGTGTTAGATTTCCGAGACCTGGTTTCGAGCCCCAACTCGGACAAAAAATAAATAAATATTGTTTTGCTTTTTTTTTAAATTAAGATTTTTTTTAAATTGATCATTTGTAAATTTTTACAAATTTTTTTAAGAATTTTTTCATATAAAATATTATTAAATGACTCCAAACCTTCAAAAGGTAGGCCTTACAGAAGCACTCATCAAGACCGCGAGCATAGAAGGTATATTTATGCCAATAAAAGCACTACTATCATGCCTTCTTTTGCGTAACACTAGCTAAAATGCCTGCTGGGTAGTTTGTAATCTGCTCGAAACTCGCATGCATACAACCACAGCAATCTCACTGTTACATCACGAGGTTTCTTCCAAATCACACAGCCCGCAAGCCGCTTAAAGGAACTTCCCCAGTGGAAATTTTAGCAAAAGAAGGCATGCTAGCACTGCTATTATTGGCGTCAATACACCTTCCATGATCACTGCATTGATGATTACTTCTGTAAGGCCTACCTTTTGAAGGTTCTGATTCTTCTCATATTATTTTTTATGAAAAAATTTAGAAAAAAAATTCCAAAAAAAATTTTAAATACATTTTGTAAAAAAATGTAGATTTAAAAAAACTTTTTTTTTCGTCCGAGTTGGATCTCGAACCCGGGCTCCCGAAAACTAACACATTACATATTATATTATATAAAAATATTTTTATGGAACAACTCCAAGTCCTTTCTTATATTTATGTATGAAGAAAATTTATAAAAAAATTCAAAAAAATTTTAAATACACAGAACAGTTTGTAAAAAAATTTAGATTTAAAAAAACAGCAAAAAAAATTTTTTTGTCCGAGTGGGGTCTCGAACCCGGGCTCCCGAAAGCTTACTTTCATTTGTATTGGTGCAAAATAAGCTATTGGTTCTCAACAACCACGATAGACGACTGGGTAAGATGTCGAACAATCACATGAGAGGACCATGGTTCAAATCCGAAATTGTTAATTGTCGTTTTTTATTTCAAGTTGATGTTTATATTGCTTTTTCTTCTAACGTGACTTCTCGAAAGAGCACTTCTGGCAGGTATATTTTGAGCAAGGAGAGCGGAAGGCCGACAAATTTTCCCATTTCATACAAGCAACACAACGATGTTTGCAAGGAGTGTGGAAGGCCTACAAAAACCTAACGCAGGCCTGCTAGAATGCCTTCGGACTGCCGTAACTGACCACTGGGTCGTTCCAATAAAATTTTTATTAACTTAGGCCAAACTTCGACCAAACAAGGATCGAACAGTGGCAATATTTAAAAAATTTATATTTATTTAAATTATAGTTGTTGTATTATTTATTTTTTTTAAATTAAGTGCATGACAGACACTAAACTACGTGGCAGATGCTTCAGTGGTTTTGTGCATTAATATAAGGATAAAATGAAACTTATAATTAGCGATCGGATTTTTATGCAAAACGTATAAAAAATTAGTGTCAAAAATCTGAATTATGCAAATTTTATGCAAAATTTTAGCACATTTAGATCAGTTATGTGTATTTAATCGATATTTTAAAAATAAACAAATCACGTTTCTATCGTATCTTTACCCAGGAAATGATTTAAAAATGATTTTGCATAAAAATCCGATCCCTACTTATAATACACAATGACAGACAATCCATAACTTTTCTTTGCATAAATTTTTTTTTTTTTTTTTTTTTTAAAGATTAAAGAACCAAGGCATGCGTCTTATACAAACAATGTTTGGTCTTTGACCTGAAAGGAAAGGGTTAGATTATTTAGAGATATTGATTGGAACCATACGTGAATTATTGATTAGACGAAACAACCGTGAAAGACAATTTGGCCTTTTAGATGAATTTGCTTTTTCAAAGCCGCTTAACGCTCAGATAATATCTTTAATTTACCGACAGACCTTCTGATAAGAATTTTGACAATCCCTTTAAGCGGGCTTTTCACTTCTACCTTTTGACTTGTACTTTCTAGACAGAATGTACAAACTAAAAAGCTGAATTTTCGTCGAAAAAAGATACCGTTACTAAATTATAGATTGATTTATCCATCGATTTTCATTAACAATAGCTCGTTTTATTTTAAAAATTTTTAATTTTTATGTCATCTTCAACATTTTATGAAATTAATTCTAAAAATTTTGCTAAAAAGATAAATTTCCATAAGGGAATTTTTCCATAATTCCCTTTAAGTTAAACTTCGAAACATTATTTCGTTAGTTGTTAATTTAATCAAAGCGGATGATCCATTCTCAAATTATGATCAAAACTGTTCGAGAACCTTTTCGAAAATCGTCTATAACAAAAACTAATAACAAATTGTAAAAACTAATCCACAGAATCTAAAATTGTTTATATTTTTGTGGTTAGAGATCTTTAGTGCATCAATAATTTCTTTCAATTTGTCGCCTAGTATAATTAACAGTGTGAAATAGTAGTAAAACGTCACAATCAAAACCGTAAATAAGCTATTTTGGGGTCTGGCGGCATCTAGCCCAATTAAAAGTAACGCATTAATTATATTGTTCCAAATGAATTGTTGCAATTTGGACCAAATTTATTAGCCAATTGATTAAAAACCTTAAACCCGAAGCTTAAGTAACAGATTGTTCAGCGAAGTGATAAACGATAAACTCTAAATTTTTAGTGACAAAGTAAAGTAAAAGTTCTTTATTTAATACAAAAAAACAAAAACAGACAAACTTAGCCAATTAATTTTAATTTATTAACATTTTAATTGTTAAGAAGCTGCCTTCAAGCGTTGAAAGTGTTGCGTTCAAGATACCACAATAAATAAGTTGAAAGACGACCAACTTTCAGAAAAGTTAAGCTCGAGAGTTGGGTCAACTTTTGAAATGTTGAATGAAATTATTTTTCTGTTATTGAAAGCATGAAGTGAAAAGAAGTTGTTTAGTTTTATCTAACAAAAAGAAAAGAATTTAAAATTGAGTTTGATGCTTAGTAACTTTAAGAATTTCTTTAGAATGAAAAGTTTAATTAACTACAATTAAAAGTTAGTCCATAAGTTGTTTCTAAAGGTTTTTTTACACTTTCAAACACTACCTATATAAATGGTAGTATGGTATGGTAGTAAAAAACCTTCATTTTTGAACTAATTCAAAATTTAATAAACCTAAATCAAAAGAGTTGAAGTAACAAATTTAGATATGTATCTGTTAAGTTAGCCATAATTAAAACACTACATATCTAAGCACATGATGAATAATGAAATGTGTTTCTTTTCGGTTTCGGTACAACAATTACCAGCAATAAGACAGAAACAGAGCTCGCATTCAAGAGCTGCCCCAGGAAACATGAGTGCGCTCCAAGCGCAAATCAAGTAACCATAACGAACGTACGATCAGCTTAAAATCAACTTCAAATACAAATAGAATAAAACCAGACACATGAAGAAGCACTCGAGTAAGAAAAAAAACTTTAGACTTGAGCAAAAAATTAATAAAAAAATTTCACAACTAAGCGAGCTAAAATTGGCAGAATAAGAAGTGGCAAGATTATGGCAAGAAGTTGTAGAAGAATTTATTAAAAATAACTTTATTCACAAACGTAGCAGCACAGAATGAGAGTGTAAGAAAAACCAAAGCAAAAAAAACATACTTTGTCTAAAAACTGTTTTCAAAACAGTTGTTGGAGAATGATCAATTTAAGTTGATGAACAAAACAGCAACAGCAACAAAACAGTTGGAGCAGCACCGTCTGTTGCCTAGTGGAAATGTGTTATATGATGACCTCGTACAGCTACGTTCAAGATATGTAAAATTTTTAAATAAAGTTACAAGTTTAATGAACTACATTTTTAGAAATAAAAAATTAAAAAATTTTAACAAATTTGTTTTCATCATTAATGGATGGCAACTCTGTTAATAGCTCATATGAATAAAAGTAGCAGATTCGACTTTACTGCAATTCAAAATAAAAAACCTTCAAAAGTAGTTAGTTTATAAGAATAAAGTGGTCTTTACTACACTACAAGAATCAGCTGTTTCGAACTTTCTACAAATTAGCCGGATTGGTATGAATAAAAGTAGTGTTTGCTACTGATTTTGATTATTTATATATATTTAATTTGATATTTATCTGGGCAGGCGAAAAGAAGATTTGTTAAAGTTAAAAGCAAACTACAAACATGGCAACTGGCCATGGACAATTTTAAAGCGCTTTTCAGATTCACTTTATTAGGGGTATTCACGATTCACTGCACTTGCCTGAGCAATTAAGGACTGGAGGACTTTTGCAGTTGGGTTTTCGTGAACACGCCACTATCACTTTTTTCAAAGTTGTCAAAATTTTCAATGCGCACAGGCATACATTTGCTTCAGTCCTCAACTGCACTGGCAAGTGCACTGAATCGTGAATACCCCATATTAAAATTTACCAGCTGCGACGCGCATATATCACATTTTTGTAGTAAATTTCGAACAAAATATTTATTCATACCGAATAGGTGTTCAGGGAAATAACGCCCAAAATAAAAAATGAAATAAAACCCAAAAATTTTCCATACAAATTTGGGCCTTATTTCATTATTCATTATGAATAACGCCCAATGAAATAACGCCCATAATACAAAATGAAATAAAATCCAAAAATTTTCCATACAAATTTGGGCCTTATTGAAAATTAAAAATCGGACGCAAATGAGTTATATTTCTATTTTAAAATTGTTTGTTCAATTTTAAAGTATGTTTTTTTCTCAGTGTACCCAACAAAAAGAGTTGTTCATCGAGAAGAAGTCTTATTAATTCTATAAGAAAAATCTAACTGAAAATACCTGTGCTCAAATGTAAACGAGACTGGTCACCTTAAAATGTGCGAGCTTTATAGTAGATACGGCAAAATCTTCTACTTTTTTTAAGTTAGTAAAACTGTTTTTGACAGCTGGCTGTGTCAAATTTCATGCCATTGGCCTGTATGCATAAAAAGAGTGAACGCTGCATAGTAGTGCGGTGCTACTAAGTAGTGAAAGGTCAGTAGTGAACACTACTTTTGGTATGAATACAAATTTTAAGTAAGCTTTATTTTCTAATTTCGAATTTAAGTGTTCACTTCTCTTTTATTTGTCATAAAAATTAAACTTTTGAAGCACGATTACGATGTCTTGGGCGCCACTATTTAAAAATGTTTTCTGGAAGAGAAAAAGTTTTTTTGGCCGAACAAAAAATTTATCGAGTTATCGATTTTTGAAAATGTGTTTCATACCAAAAGTTGCGTTTAAAGAAACATCTTTATATTTTCCATTATTCAATCGATTCATAAGATTGACATATCATTTGAAAGATAATTAAATTGCCTTTATAATGGTATACAATACAAGTATCATTGCAGGAATATTTTAAAATTTATAAGCAAATTTATATCATATTTTAATTTTTTAATTGAAAGAACCGTTATTTTCTACTAAATTTGCGTTATTAAGGTGCTACAAATACATTGTACTCTTAAAGCTTAAACATTGAATTTTCATTTGATAAATTAAAATATATATATTTTTTGCATTATAAAAAATTCTTTGTAAGAAAAGCAAAACAACTAAGGTAAAAATGCTTGAAAAGACATTTTTTCCTACAAAGGCAAATCATTTCATGACAATAAATACCATAAAACATAAACTAAAGCATAAATATTATATACCAAATGAAAGATAAATTTTTAAGCTTCAATAATTTGTTTGCCATAATATGTACATAGTAGTAACAGTAGTTTTTGAGAGAATAACGGTTTTATGCAAGCAAATATTTTACTTTTACATAGAAATAGAGCTATAAAATATGAAATACTTGACGGATTTTGTTTATTTAAAACTTTTGTTAAAGCTTTATATATTACCTTTAAAATAATACCTTAAATATCAATATCGGCTATTCACTATGAAAAATATAGCTAGTTTTCTTAAAAGATACTTATTAAAATACGTGTTCAAATTTATTACTGATATCAAATAGTACACGGTGTGCAGGAAGCAACTTTTATTCAACCTGAAATGTCGACGCAATCTGAGTATACAGATGTTTGAAGAACAGTATATAGACGCAGAATTTATTGTTTTTAAAATCCTATGAGTTCGTTTAAGGGGGTGAATCGATTTTTTGTCGTAAACAAATCGATTTTTTTTATATCATAGTAAAACAATTAAAAAGTATGTCCTCAAAGTTTAAAAAACGATTTAATTTCAAATATTTGCAATTTAAGAAATGAAAAAATTCCATATAGTAATAGATCCGGTAAGCGATTGTCTGTTGTTATAAATCCAAAAGAGCAAAAAAGTATAATTTTTAAAAAAAATATATTAAGATAATATTATGAGAAATTCAGGCACAAGCGTCAAACAAACGAGAAATGTTGCTAATTTTATTCGAAGTAGAAATAGTTTAAATTCGATTTCACAAAATTACGCCTCACATGCTACTTAAAAAGTTAACACTCTGAAAAATGTTTGCAAAACTTATAATTGACGGTTTGACGTAGTTTCAAACAAATCAAAAGAAATTCAATCCATGGTATGGGCTGATGCATCTGAGTTATAATAAGCGGTTTTGGAGGCTCGCAATTTCAGAGGAAACTGTGATGAATGTAATGGCTGACGAAGGACAGGTCTTTTTTAAAATTAGTTTAACAATGCTTCCAGAAAATTATTCTTCAGCGTACCGAGTTGAAGATGAAAACGATGAACATTTTAATTAAAAGCTGTACAATAAATAAGGAAATGCAAACAAAGAAACAGAGTTGACAAGTGTAAAACGGTAACCAATGCTGTGTATTGGCCCAAACATACAAAATTATAAAGTAATATTTCTACTTTATTCGATTTAACAAAAATCAATGAAAGACCCTGCAGATTTACTGCTGACTTTAAATTAGTTTTTATTGTCAATGGTCTAATGCTGCATTTCTATGCTCATATTGCTTTGCTAGCTTACAAAATTTAAAATCAAGAAGAACAATCTTTCAAACTTTAATAAAGTTTCTTCTCTTGATTCGGATAAAAAAGAGGTAAAGTGTGTCGTAGCACTATGAATCCACCATTACTAAAAAAAAGTGATGATGTTTGCTTTATCCAAAAGTGTATTATTCTGGAATTATATGTAATGCAGGGATTCGTCAATCACTTGTTTTGAGATGGATTAGTTCCAACCCTCAGCAGAGAAAAGGCACTGATCTGGCCAAAAAAACTTAATTTAACACAATTGATGAACAAGATAATTAACTGTGGCTTTTCTACTCAAAAGGGTGATAATCTTTAAGAGTACATTGAAAAATTTAAAAAAATTTTTAAGCTACAGAACTTTCCAATACATTGAAAGCTAATGTAACACCTTACTCATTGTCTGGAGTACCTAAGTAGAGATGGACTCGATATCCGGTCTGAACAAGCAAGGGAATCCATTCACAAGGAATTTTTAAAACATTGGAATCGAAGAAAAGTTAATTCAATGAATAATGCATTATATTTACCAAAGTTGCAGGAAGCAGTTGTTGCTTTTTCATCTCTGAATATGTTAATATTAAAGTCATTACACAATGAAGAAAAAAGATAAAGACAAACATTATATAACTAGTTTACTTTACAATTTATAATTATTTGCTATTTTGGATTTATAAAAACACATGTTTTCTTACCGGATCCTTTACTAGATTGAATTTTTTCATTTATTAAATTGTAAATATTTTAAGTTATATCCTTTTTTAAACATTGAGTACATATTCTTTAATTGTTTTACTACCTACTTATGATATAAAATAAAAACGATTTTCTTACTATAAAAAATCGATTAACCCCCTTAAACGAACTCATAGGATTTTAAAAACACTGAATTCTGCATCTGTAGATGCTTCTTTAAACATCTGCATACTCAGATTGCGTCGACATTTCAGGTTGAATAAAAGTTGCTTCCTGCACACCGTGGTATTATTAATGCAATGGAAAACTGTAGTCAGTTAGATGTTATATATACTGATTTTTCCAAAGCATTTGATAAGAACGATCATTCAATACTCTTATGTAAATTAAAAAAGTATGGGTTGTCTGCTGCCTTGATAAAATTTTTTAAAAGTTTTTTAAATGCTAGGAAGCTTTTTGTAATGATTGGTTCGATTATTTCTGATGTAGCTATTGACGCTTCATCTGGTATTCCACAAGGTTCCCATTGTGGACCTCTCTTATTTTTGATCTTTTTAAACGATTTGCCTCTTCACTTCAAATTCTCCAGATGTTTAATCTATGATGATGATGTCAAACTATACTATAGAATTTCGAACATTTCTGACTGCATTAATCTTCAGAGTGATTTGACCGTTTTTCAGGATTGGTGTCTTTCAAATAATTTACTTTTGAATATAAATAAATGTTATATTGTTTCGTATACTAAATGCTCAAATACTATATTACTTGATTATTCTTTAAATAATTGTCATTTAATACGTAAATTTGATATTAAAAATTTGGGTGTATTTTTCGATTATCAATTAATTTTTAAATGTCATTATTATTTTATTGTTTCTAAATCATATTCCATGCTTGGGTTTATAAAAAGAAATACACAACATTTTAAAGATCCTGTAACAATAAAATCTTTATATGTGTCTTTAATTCGTAGCCAAATTGAATACTGTTCTATTGTATGGAACCCATTTTATATTGATAACTCAAACCGAATTGAGAGAGTTCAAAAAATAATGAGCAAATATGCGCTCAAAAAGCTTATTTGGCCTGATGGTCTTCCAACATATGATGCTCGTCGTAAGTTACTTGGCTTGCAGTCCTTAAAAGATAGAAGAACGCTTAGTTCTCTTTTATTCGTTTTTAATGTATTATCCGGGAAAATTAATTGCTTAGAACTTTCAAATTTGTTCCAACTTTATGTGGCACCAAGGAATTTGAGGCGCAATCGGATGTTGGTGGAAAGCTTTCATAGGACCAATTATGCAAATAACAAGCCGGTAGACAAAATAAAGTAAATAAATAAATAAATAAATAAAAAATTTCTTAAAAAATCGATAGCTTGAAAACACATCGATAAATCGAGTTTTCCTTCGGCCATTTTTCTTTTTATTGAAAGTATTTCACGAATCCAACTACCAACTACGAGACCAACTACGGTAAATATGCTTGAAATAACAATTTTCCGTACAAGCAAATCATAACATTTCAAAAAACACCATAAAACATCAAATAAATTATTAAAATTATATAAATATATTAAATTCATTGAATTTATATAATTTGATATTTATTTGGGCAGGCGAAAAGAAGATTTGTTGAAGTTAAAAGCAAACTACAAACATGGCAATCGGCCATGGACAATTTTAAAGCGCTTTTCAGATTCACATTATTAGGGGTATTCACGATTCACTGCACTTGCCTGTGCAGTTGAGGACTGGAGGACTTTTTCTGTTGGGCAGTTGGATTTTCGTAAGCATGCCACTATCACGTTTTTCAAATCTACCAAAACTTTCAATGCGCACAAGCATACATTTGCTTCAGTCCTCAACTGCACTCGCAAGTGCACTGAATCGTGAATACCCCTATTAAAATTTACCAGCTGCGACGCGCATATATCACATTTTTGTAGTAAATGCTTCATTCGAAGTTAGTAGTCATATAATTTCGAACTAAATTTTTATTCATACCAAATAGGGGTTCAGGGAAATAACGCCCAATGGAATAACTCCCAAAATAATAAATTAAATAAACCACAAAAATTTTCCATACAAATTTTTATTATTTAATTTAAATAAGGCCCAAAATTTTGGGCATTATTTCATTGAACTTGGGCTTTATTTCATTTTTCTATTTTGGGCGTTATTTCTTAATGAAATAAATTCCAAAAACTAAAAATGAAATAAAGCCCAAAAATTTTCCATACAAATTTGGGTGTTATTTCATAGTGAAATAACGCCCAAAATTTTGGGCTTTATTTCATTTTTCTATTTGGGGCGTTACTTCGAAGGCCACCTATTAAAAAGAGATTTATATCCAGAAGTACTGTAAAACGGAAAAAGGGCATGTCCGAATAAAGCTCATATGGTTTTTTAATTTATGATATAACGATTTGCCCTTATACAAAATGTGGTTCTGAAATTCCGTGCAAGGAAAAACCATTTTATCGGCCAAATATCATTTTATGTGGTGGGGCAATATTTTATATTAAAAAAAGATCCCCAATTTGGGCCCTTAATACATTTTTCGTTTTGTGTGCATTTTTGCAGAGGTCTAGAGCCTTCCCTGGTCCCTTTATGGTCACTGTCAGAAGAACCACAATTGTTAATATTCTGAAAATTAGGACTTAATTTTTCATTTCCGTTTAGGTTTTATTTCATAGTGTACATACCCCTAAATGTCAGGTTTTATTTCATCTTTTCTTAAGATCTTATTTCACCAGGAATTAGGAGTTATTTCATCTTTCAACGTTAGGACTTATTTCATTTACTGTTAGGAGTTCTTTCATTGGGAGTTATTTCGCGGAGCCGGTAAATTTTCCCAATTTTTTTCCAAAAAGATTTTGGGTTTTATTTTATTTTTGGTTTGGGCGTTATTTCATTTTTTTTTTTTTGCTTTATTGCATTTTTTATTTTGGGCGCTATTCCATTTTTGTAAGCCCAAAATATTTTGGGTCGTATTTCATTTTCAGTTTAGGCGTTATTTCATTTTTTTGGCTTTATTTAATTTTTTATTTTGGGCGTTATTTCTTTGTTTATGCCCAAAATGTTTTGGGCTTTATTTCATTTTTTATTTTGGGCGTTATTTCATTGGGCGTTATTTCCCTGAACCCCGAATAGGTTTTCTATCTAATACTACACTGAGGGAAATATGTGTTAAAATTAAATTAATTTGTGTTTATCTTAAACGAATTTGTATTTGAAATAAAGCTTGAAACAATTTCACTTAAGTTAAATACAAATGTTTTTAAAGTTTAATTTTAAAGAAAAGTTTTTGTTTTCAAAACCATGTATTCAAATATAATTTAATTGTAAAATTTTTAATTTTAAACACATTCATTTAAACGGAAAACTTAAAGCAAAAAATTTAATATTTAAAACTAATATTTTAAAACATTATTTAAAAATATTGTTATTAATGTAATGTAAATATAATATAAATACAATATAAATATAATATAAATATAATATAAATATAATATAAATATAATATAAATATAATATAAATATAATATAAATATAATATAAATATAATATAAATATAATATAAATATAATATAAATATAATAACTATATATTATAAATATAAAATAAATACAATATAAATACAATATAAATATAATATAAATATAATATAAATATAATAACTATAAATTATAAATATAAAATAAATACAATATAAATGCAATATAAATAAAATATAATATAAATATAATATAAATATAATAACTATATATTATAAATATAAAATAAATACAATATAAATACAATATAAATATAATATAAATATAATACAAATATAATATAAATATAATATAAATATAACATAAATATAATATAAATATAATATAAATATAATATAAATATAATATAAATATAATATAAATATAATATAAATATAATATAAATATAATATAAATATAATATAAATATAATATAAATATAATATAAATATAATATAAATATAATATAAATATAATATAAATATAATATAAATATAATATAAATATAATATAAATATAATATAAATATAATATAAATATAATATAAATATAATATAAATATAATATAAATATAATATAAATATAATATAAATATAATATAAATATAATATAAATATAATATAATATAATATAAATATAATATAAATATAATATAAATATAATATAAATATAATATAAATATAATATAAATATAATATAAATATAATATAAATATAATATAAATATAATATAAATATAATATAAATATAATATAAATATAATATAAATATAATATAAATATAATATAAATATAATATAAATATAATATAAATATAATATAAATATAATATAAATATACTATAAATATAATTTAATATAATATAAATATTGTAATTAAAAACAAATAAATTAACTTTTTCGAGTTTTCGAAGTCAGATTCGTGATCAGCGACTTCTGGGACCTTCCAAAAAACAAATTTTTTCACTTTATTTGACGAAGTTTGCGTTTTATTGCGGCTACAAATATTTTAAATATCAAAATAATTAATTAGTTTTTATGTCATCTTATGTTCAATATTTGTAAGAGTAATTCAAAAATATTTTCAAACAATCAAATGTAAAATCGGGGTCTCAGTTGTTTTGCAATAATTTTCAATGATTCTACTGTACATAATTTTTTTTAATGCAATCTCTGATAGCGACGTATTTTTTGTTATTAGAAGGAAATAATAAGAAAAGATTATACAAAAAACAGAAATGAGCTTATAGTTGAAAATTAAACACGCTTGTTTTAAATTGTGTTTTGTAGAAACGCAAATGAGTTAAATTTCTATTTTAAAATTTTTTGTTTAATTTTAAAGTATGTTTTTTTTCTCAGTGTAAATGAGACGTCGCTGATTTCGAAACTGATGTCAAAAGCTCAAAAAGTTTTGTGACATTAGGGTGGACTCTCAAACTCTTTGAATATGTGCTGTCAGTATATAGGGGCCACTGAATTCGAACCTGATGTAAAAATTTCAAAAAGTTTTTTGACACTAGGGTGGACCTTAAAAATGTTTATTGTGGTTTTATACTCTTTGTAGAGGCGCTGTTCACTGATTTAGAATCGGATGTTAGAATTTTAAAAGATTTTTGACACAAGGGTGGACTCTACAAATGTGCTTTTTTACTTAGAACTATTTGTCTTTATGACTTGATTAACCCTTTCAAGGGCTAAGCTTAACTAAGAACAAACTAATTTTGTAGAGGTAATATTCCTATCATTTAGGTCCTAACAAGATGAAAACACATACCTCTGATTATCACCTACTTACGTTTTGCAAGCTTGTACAAAGAAAAAATTGTTTTGTTCCTGTTCGGCACAAATTTTTTTTATCCCTGCAAGGTTTTTCAACCCTGTTTTTTAAACCCTCTCAATATTACTATCATTAAAACCACAAAAAGCTAAAAAACATAGTTCGATTTTTGTCCCGTTAATTTTTTCTTATAAAATAATACAAAAAAATTGTTTTTCTTTTCTTCGGCACAAAATCGAAAATCCAACTGACTTTAATGTCAAATGTGAAACTTTGCGAAATGTGAAACTGACTGCTCATTTAGCCGAAAAAGTTATCGATCGCTTTATTCTTGAACTTTCGAGAATTTATGAGTGTAAGCTTATAAAAATTTAAAAACTTCTTTAATGGCTTGACCCAGGTTAACGTTGAGTCGCCAAAGCGTGGGTGTTAAGATCAACTCATCAACCAAGAACTATGTCGCTATAAACAGAGCGAACAATTTTTTATTAACAAATAATTTGATTTTTATTGGAAAATTTATTACCCAAGAAAAATTACACAAATGTCTTTTTAATCTATTTTAAGTGCATTGGATTGTAAAAAAAAAATCATTTAAACAATAAAAACCAAAAAATTTACACAAGCTATAAAATTGACAGTGAGACAAAAATAAAAAGAGTTCAATGGGTTAAAAAGCTGGTGGGAGAGTTCGGAGGAGTGCATTTTATACAATAAAAATAATGATGCACTGGACGCCAAGAACAAATATATACAAAAATATTGACTCATATAGCGAAAGATGCGATGCACGCATGAAAGAATCAGAATAAAAAAAACACTCAAAAACTAGACGCAACTTCAAATGCAACAACACCAACAATAACAACCAACAAAAAAAATAAAGACCAACACAACAGCACTGAGTGGAAAAACAAACAGCGTTGCCAAACATTGTTAAAGCTGCATTTAAAAAAAAAATAACGAAAAGAGTGAAAAAGTTAAAAAACCAATAGGAGCAGATTTAAAGAAAGTACTTAAAACTGTGAATAAACTGAAAGTACTCACAAAATATAAGTATATAAGTAAGGCCAACAAAAATTTGTTGCATTTCGTATTGAACTGTGAGTTGGTCACACTTTTTCTGCAGTATAGAGTAAATAATTTTTTTTTTAATTTTTTTTCATTCCATGTCGGATCGGTACAAAAAATTCAAAAAAATAAACAATTTCTTTGACTCGAATGCAGGCCAACGTAAGTGGAGAAAAAATTGTGTTATTTTTTAACACACGAAAGCAATGAATAAAAGTAAGAAATAAAACTTAAAAAAAAAATAAAAACAAAAAAAGGTAGCAGAAAAAGGCACAACAAATATAAAAAATTCAAACTGCAATAAAGAGCAAACTGCTCAAGTACAACAACTAAAACAGCAGCAACAACAGCAGTAAAAGCACGCTGCTTAAATATTATTTTTCATATATGTTGGTGCTTCTAGTGATTGCTGTTGTTGTGTTTGTTGTACCCAACCAACTCAAAGGTTATTGAACTGTGACATGAATTTCTTTTTGACTGCTAGTATTTTTATGTCTTTATTTTTGCCTAATTTGATTTGGATTTTTATTTTTTTTTTTATATTTTTTTTTTAATTTTTTAAAATTATTTGCTGCAATTTTACAGCAGCTTGCAATTTAAAGTTTTCCATTGCTATTATTTGTTTTTTGCTTTTGTTTTGTTGTGATGATTTTACTTTCATGCATAGCAAACATTATGTTTTAGTTTTGCTAAATTTAAACATTTAATTATAGTGCGAAATTTTAAGGCTTAAATGAAGTGTGAAACAGAAAGCCAAACAAACGATGCACTATGGGAAATTTAGCATAGCTTAGTGGTCAAAAGTGAAAATTTGCAAGTGCGGCCTTTACATTTTGGCTAATTTCACGTAAACGTGAAAAATTCGCTTTTTTATTTCTTGTTAAATATTTACATATGTATTTGTTTTTATTTTTTTTTTTTTTTAAAAAGATAAAAGAACCAAGGCACGAGCCTTATACAAACAAGGTTTGGTCTTTGCCCTGAAAGGAAAGGGATAGATTTATATAGAGGAATTGATGGAACCATACGTGAATTATTGATTAGGCGAAACAACCGTGAAAGACCATTTGAAATGCTTTTAACCGAGGCTTGTGTTATGCCTTAGCCTCGGCAAGCATTTCCAAGCCCTTAGTTGTTCCTGTCCTTTAATTTCACATTTTCCACAATCTAATTGTGAATTTTTAGTTTTTCCATAATTCTTAAATGTAGGAAAGAACAAAGAAAGTGAAAAGAACCATGCCTGAGCCCGGATTCGAACCAGGGACCTCTGGGTTGATAGTCTAGCGCACTCTCCACTAGACTACAAAGGTCGACCGATTTTAAATTTGCTTTATCAGATATTGTAGGTGCACTACAAAGTTATATTTATCTCACATTGGCAATTTTTTTATTTTGTAAATGTGGCAACACTGGGTAATTTTCTAATGTAGTAAGCGTTTATAAAAGTAGTGTAAGTCAAGCACTTAATTCATATTTAAAAATTTTTTAGGTGTGCTTTTTTCAAAAATATTGTTCCGAGTTTAAAAAATTGTATCTAAGACCGAACAACGTCTGAACAAGGGTGGAGTATTGGCCTTTCGACGGATCTTTGCAGTTTTTAAGTCAACTATGATATATGTAAAAAATCTGCAGTTTTTTATTCAAACTATGATAGATAAATAACTTCATATAGTTATAGTTATAGTTATAGTTGTTGTTATAGTTATTGTTATAGTTATAGTTATAGTTATAGTTATAGTTATAATTAGGTATAGGTATAGTTATAGTTATAGTTATAGCTATAGTTATAGTTAATGCTACCAACTCATGTTATAAAAAAATAAGTATATTTGCTTCTTAGTACACTGAAAAGTAAGTATTAGTAAGTATATTTTATTAAAATAAGTATAAGTAAGTATTTTACCTTAGAAAAATAAATTGAATATTTTTTGATATAATTTACTAATTTATGTTAAAATCAATAGAACCCAGAATATTCTTTAAATATTTCACACCTTCTTTTTGTTTTCCTTAAAAAGTTTTGTGTATGCAATCTGTCTAAAACCAAAAAGTCTTAAGATAAAAAAACAAAATATTAATATTATATATTTAAAATTCATATATATTTCTAATACATAAAATAGTTTAAAAACAAACAAAAGCATAACAAAAAGTCAAAAGTAATACGCACTTTCAAAGTAGTTATATAAAAAAAAATTCCATTCAAATGTATGCAGAGACCAAAGAAAAGTTATCATTATTCGCTCTCACTGTCACTGAATTGAAGCGCTATATTAATTTGTTTTTTTTTTTCTTTTTGCTTGAAATCGTATTTGTCTTGGTTGTAAATTTTATTTAAGGGTGAAGTCTAATTGGTCACTTTCGAAAATTTTTTTCTTTTTTCTACATTTTTCGAATGTATATGTATCTAAAAATATTGTTTTAAATTTTTATGAAGATCCGAGCAGTATAAGTTATTTTTTTCAACCCAAAGCTTACTCTACCTGAGCTCATGTTAGAACGCATTTAAAAAATTTTAAGAGCGTTTTTCTCAAAACTACTTTTCACGGACAACCCACACTATTTCTCCGGAACCCGTAGGCTCATCCTTCTGAAATTTTACCTACGTATTTAACACAAAACTACTTACAAAACCGACTATACTCGTGTTAAAAGATTGATATTTACTATCTTTTTTTACAAATAACAGCGAAAAAATTATTTTTTCATTTATTTTGGTTTTTGTTAAAGTTAACAACAATTGCTAAAAATGAATATCAATGGTCTATTTTTTAAATAGTTCAATAGTTTATATAGTTTAATAACAGTTTTTGTCATATTAAATCTAAAACATTTCGGTTTTTTGTTTCAGATAAACAGATGCCGAGATATCGTGTGACCTGCCTCCAAATTATTAAAAAACATTAATAAAAATTTTTTTATTTTTGTAATTTAAGACTTTATTTATCATTCCTAAAAACTTATTTAAACATACCTTTCATAGCAAGCTCACGAGAAATTTTCCAAAAATAGCCTATTTTTAGCCAACGAACTAGACTACACCCTAAATATATTAGGTTTTGTCTTTAAAAAATTGTAAAAATCGACACAGCTGTATTCAATATTATTTTTTCAAAATAGAATTGACTCCAAAGTTTATATTTTTAACGCTGTTGATTACAATTTTCAAACTTTTTTCGATTTTGCAAACAAACACGTTCAACCGGTACTGAAAAGTAAGCATAATTAAGTATAAATCTTAAAAGTAAGTATACTTATAAGTATGGAATTTTAGTAAGTATATGAAGCTGAAAATAAGTATGATACTTAATAAGTAAGTATAGTTGGTAACATTAGTTATAGTTATAGTTATAGTTATAGTTATAGTTATAGTTATAGTTATAGTTACAGTTACAGTTACAGTTATTGTTATTGTTATTGTTATTGTTATTGTTATTGTTATTGTTGTTGTTAAAGTAATAGTAATAGTTACAGTTACAGTTACAGTTATAGTTATTGTTATTGTTATTGTTATAGTTATAGTTATAGTTACAGTAATAGTTATAGTTATAGTTATAGTTACAGTTACAGTTACAGTTATAGTTATTGTTATTGTTATAGTTATAGTTGTAGTTATAGTTAATGTTATAGGTAAAGTTATGTTATAGGCATGAAACGCCCTCTGGCGGTGGTCATAGGTAAAAATAAAGATCAGAAATGAATTTCTCGACCCCAAAAACCCCCCATATACACATAAAAAAGCTAATATAACGATGAATAAAAAATCGAATTTTGAATCAATGATGTTATAGGGGAAAAATCATTTTTTGAAAAGTGGGAGACTCGAAAATCGAGATAGACCTATGGTTTCTTCACCAAAGTTGCTTAGAATTGTCTATAGAATCATCCCAGGGGGTGGCTTTAATCGACAAAAAATTCGGCCCGCCCTAATATATATATATATATCTTGTATTGCTTTTTCTTGCATTTGTTATTATTTACAGTGGGTAACTGTAACTAAACTTAGTAACTAAACTTAAATTTAGTGTATTATAATATACTATAAAGGTATAATATAATTGTAGTGTAATGTAATATGAACTATAACTGTAACGACACGTTACAGTTTCAAAAAAAAATTCCGGCATGCCGAAAATCTTTAAGTTGTCAGACAGTTTTTGTAGCAGTATATGATAGAAGAATCGTAAACTTCAATTTTAACATCATGGTATATTGTTAACTCTTTGAGGTACGGAAATTTCATGACAAAATATACCCTTGAAACACAAGAATAAAAAAAGTCAAAACAATTTTTATATTTTTTTTATTATTATTATTTATTTTTATTGCATTCATCATATTTATTTTTATTATATTTTATTATTAACATCAAATCTGAGTAGGTTGAATTGTGTCCCAATATACCACAAAGGTTTATTTTTTCATGGTTCAAATTTTGTCCCATGGTACTTCAAAGAGTTAATCTTTAGACTTAGTTTGACTTTTTCAAATTAAACTATTTTTTCTTTAAGTCTATAGCATTAGTTAAAATAAGTTACTACTTCCGGAGTATTTATCTATGCCACATGTTCTTGCAACAAATGAGCAATCTGTCAAATAGATTTAAAATGCTTCAGCTTAAAAGTAACAACTTTTTCTTCTTCTTATTCCTCTTCTACTCTAAAAATGTCTATTAATATTCTTTACATATATCTGGTGAGGATTATCACATTTTTCAAGAAATGCCACATGTGGTATGCATTTAAAAACCATTTCTAGTTCTTGGCTTGCTGCAGCAACGTGGTCTCGTGCATTGTCTTAAGATGCTCAAGTGATTTTTTTTCTTGTTGTTGTTGCTGATCATTGTTAATAATGATGTTTATGTTGTCATTGTTGATAATGACGTTGTTTGGCGGAAAATGTGCTGAAAATACTATATGTTGAAAGTAATACTGATGATGTTAACGTGGCTCATAATCATCCCGCTTGTGGTCGTAGCTGATCATTCGAAATAGTCGTCATACTTGTTTGTGCTCAGCTTAAAGTATTGTATAACATGGAACAAAACCACTCGATCTAGCAATCAGTCGTCGACTTGTTGGTTTTTTACACTCTTTTTTACACTATTTATGAACAGGCTGTAACGCGGTTTTGGTACTTGTATTGTTTGAGGGCAGACATGCTTAACTTTTGTGGACTACATAGATTGTAGTAGGTGTGTTTGCGGGTGCGGGTGTGTGTGTGTGTGTGTCTGTGCTTGGGGTAGTGTGTGTTGATGGTATTCCATTTTTGTGGTTTTTGTTGGCTTGAGGTTCTTGAGGTTATTATCTGAAGCGCTACTTCAATAGCGCTTCCACGAAGTATGTAAATAAAATATTCATTTCTCTTATTTCAACAACAGAATTTTTTTGTGGCATTGAAAGTTTAAATTACAATAAAAAATTTGCTCAGTTAAAAAAAGCTATATTATTAGCAAAAATGTGAAAATTTATTTAAGTTTGCCGAGTATAAAACATCAGCTAAGCGTTAATTTTTAATAACCAATATTCAAAATCAATAGGGGTATTCACACTGACTTGGGTAGTTGGGTAGATTAGCAAATACTGTACATTTTGTTTTGGTAAGGTGGCATTTTACCCAAGTACCCATCTACCAATCTACTCTAGCAGACCTCCTGACTTGTTTGGGTAGATGGATTTCTTGCCAAATTGAGTACTTTTTCCATGTGGTACCACCTTTTGCCAAAATAGGCAATAATTAGCCTAAGGGCATCAAATTTACAAAATTTTTTGTCAAGGCTAATATCTCAAATAATAACAAAAATGCCACACCCCCTATAACCGCCCACAAATCAGTAAAAAACGCAATATTTCAGACGAATTCAGTAGTATTAGACTAAAATTTGGTAATTCACTTCATATGGCTACTTTCGGAAACTGAACTAAAAATGGGCGTGGTCGCACTACAGTTGTACCAGTTCTGATATATAAAAATATTTTTTGCGATTGGCATGAAAATTCTTGCATGGCAGTAAGGCGATCTGTGGCAGGACAACATCTGCCCGGGATTACTCGTAAATTATAAAATGTTGCGAAGTTCACGTTAAAAATTACTCGTATATAAAATAACTTTTTTGCGCCCAATTAGTTGCCTTAATTTTGCGCATATAAAATGACAAAAAAATAATTTGGTGGCAACCCTCTACTAGCTGTCACTCATCTTTCATCTCTCAAACCGAGGAGATCAAACAAACATACAGCACTGCCCAAAACTAGTCTACAAAGTACTCAATGGTAATTTAGGGTGCTCGCATAAATCAAAAGTACTCAATCTACCCATACCCAACTACCCAAGTCAGTGTGAATACCCCTAACGTTTTGTTACATTTACTTTGACGAATTTAGAATTTAGTCAACAAAGTGCATTGTGGATCACAAGTTGCATAAAGAGCTGTTTTATTGGATCGTCAGCAACAAGCTTTGGAATATGAATGTCAGTTTTAATGAAGTTGTAAAATTAGACATATTTTGTAGTTAGCAGCACTTATATATATTCAATTCTGCTTTGTTTTAGTAGAATATGTCATAATGTAAAGTAACATCACTTGAGAAATACTTATTAAAACTCCCTACTCTCCCCTAAATATTTATTCAAACTAGAGTTCGAAATTCAGTGATCGAAATTCTACTTTTTTGCATACATTTTCTGTTGATTCGATACAAAATTTATTTGACGAATGTTATAGACTACTTCAACATCATTTTAAACGATATGAGCGTCCAAACAATCGAACCATCACCAAATTTCGAACCAATTTTACCTTAATGGACTTTCATCATTCAACCAGAGGGCATGAGTGCGAGAGTGCAAGAACAATCGATTCGTCGCCGATCTCGAATTTTGTCGAAGTTTTAAAGTTGTCGAAAATTGGACCATTTAAGAGCTAGTCGTGGGCAACATTTGAACAAAATAATTTTTAAGTAATGAGTTGCAGGAACCGATCTAGCCTTCCAAATAAAGATTTGCATCAATACATTAATTCTTATGTATTTTATTTAGAAAACAAAGTAAGAAGCTCTTATCGGATCGCCCTATATTTACAGAAGTATAATAAAACACGGTCAAACGTTGAGTTTTTAAATATCAGCCTTTTTAATAACAATTCGTACGCGACAAAAAATTAGTGCTTTAGAGGCGCATGTAAAAATATACAAAACTCTTCGAAATATGAAAAAAAATTCTTTTTCTAAAAATGTCAAAATTGAAATCGACAATGCTATTTTATATTGAAGTGCCTTCAAATCATAATCATTTTTATTATTTATTTTTTTTCAAATATAGTGTAATAACATACTCTACATAACGTGCGTGACAGATTTTTCTCTTCAAAGAAGTAAAAATATTTTATAGTTTTATTAATGTAATTGAACTAGAAAAACATATTAAGTGTATTTTAGTACCGTAGCAATGGAAAACTGGAAAAAATTTAATGAAACCTTGTATTATACGAGTATTTATTATACTTATAAAAGTCCGAATTTAGTTAATATTTTTAAATTTTTGTCGCCAATTGAGATCAGCTTTTTAAACATTTTTTTCTCTGGAAACATGGAGGTTTAAAAAATTTTAAGTAACATTGCATTTTTCTGCCGTGATCTTCACTGTCGTTGGAATCTAAATCTGAGTCGGTGTCTGTGCTAGTATCCATATTTGAATTTTCAGTGACTGATGTAGATATTAGGAAAGTCAATCCCGGGATCCCGGATGATTTAAGCCTCTTTAAGTCCCGGGATTGTCTCTCAGGATCCCGGGATTTTTAAATAAAAAATTTCTATTACAAATATATTTTATAATATATATATATATATATTCAAAATATATGTATATTCATGTAAATGCAAACATTTAATTTTAAGTTGATATGAATATAGAATTAGAAAAACCTTTTATTGAGGCTGAAAAAGATTGTTGTGAATCATTCGCTGGTGCAAAGACTTTGCAAAGTTTTAGAAGAATTGCAACATCGGGAAGAAAGCTATGTATTTCAAAATTGACAAATATTCTGACTTAGGAAATAATTTTTTTTGTGGTGAAGGCAATCGTGATCGAAACATACAAATTGCTAACGATTAAAGTACAACTATTTCTACAACAAGCATAGAATCAGAACCGTGCTTCTCATCAGCGGGTTATATTTGTAATATATCCGAACAAAATTCTCCAATGAAAAATAAAACACGTTGATCAGATTAATGATTACTTTAAAAATAATTTAAACAAAAAATTTAATTTTGCGATTTTCAATCCCGATAATCCCGGGATCGAGAAAAGCTTCCGGGATTGGACTCCCTAGTAGATATGTCTTCGGCAGCTTCACAGTGTAATAAGCACACCATTTCAGCTGTAGGCCCTAAACGCGGTCTTTGCTGTATGCGTTTCTTAAATCCAATGCTAGATGTTAAAGGATCTGAGGAACCAAAAGCTATAGTAAAAACATATGTCAAATTGTTTACTCGTTTTGTTTTCCTTGTGTGATTAAGTCAATCCTCTTTACACAATTTATGCCTCAATTCTGCAGCATCTTCTCCAAAAACTTGGTGCAGGATACTTCGAATAAAGCATACCTTCCAAGCGCGATGGAAAAAGTGGGCGGGATTCAACAAAGGGGCATGGCACAATCAATTAAATACTGTATCTCGTCTAGTATTGGGACCAGCTTATTGAAATTGGGTGTAGGGGTGGATAGGATAGTTTCCGAGCGTGTTAGAAAAAGTAGGCGGGATTCAACAAAGGGCGTGACACTATTAAATAAAAACTGTGGTTTGGTTATTATTCATTCTGGCGTATTATAAGTTAGGCGGGATACGAGAGAGAATAAAAGGAATTTACTTTTACCGAATCTGACGTGTGATGTGTGAACTAAAAATAAATATACAGTTTATTAAAAGGGCTATAGAAAATAGCACTTTTAGAACGATACATATGTTATCAAATCGAGAAACAAAAAACTCGCAACTAGCCTACATAAATGGCATATATAGTTTCCAGGGTCACCACTTGGAGGTTGCGGGGAGAGCCCCTTGTTTTTTTTTTAATTTTTTCTGCTTTTTTTTATGAGTATTAATTTTTATATTTTGTTTTTATATTTTTTTTTATTTCTTGCTTTTAATATTTTTTTAATTTTTGCTTTAAATTTTTTTTCATTTTTTATATTTTATATTTTTTTTTTCTTTTAATATTTTTTCATTTTTTGCTCATTTTTTGCTTTTAATATTTTTTAATATATTTATTGCTTGATAGTTTTTTATTTCTTGCTTTGGTTTTTTATATTTTTTTTTTTTGCTTTAAATATTTTTTTAATTTTTTGTTTTTTTTATATTTTTTTTTTTTGCTTTTAATATTTTTTTAAACTTTTGATCTAGCTTGCTTTAGTAGGCTTTGCAGTAGGTTTTCTGTCTACCTATCTGTTCTTTGATTTAGGTCATCTTTTTTCGATTTGAGTGCACTGCACTACGTTCGTTTTTTATAAATTTCTAGAAAGTTATTAAAAACGTGCAAAAGTGTGCATATCCCTCTACAAGTCAACATCTTAAAGATATTAATAGCATGCAAATTATTTCAATTACCAGCGGAGTTTCGGGGAATCTTCTTTAGGCGTGCCATTTTTTTTAAACTCCATTTTTGTGTATTTAGTATGAGGAAAAAATGGATTAAAAATAAGAGAAAATATGTATATATTTTTTAATATTGTATTCAATATCTTTAACATAGTACTTAAAATTTTAAAGAATTTTAAGAAATAGTTATACTGTCGATGTTTTAAAATTGTAGGTGTATAATAAAATAAATTGTAATTTTTGTCTTTAAATCTGTCCCAAATTGTAATTTTGAATTTAATATTAATAATATTTCGTATCAGGGTTCCTTAATGTTTCCCGTTATCATAACATATTTGATTTTTGGCCACTTATTGAAATCCCTGGCCCAATGTGCAATGGTATGAAAAAATAGACTTCTAACCATAACTTTTATTGGAAAGACATTTTGGAAAAAATAAATTTCACCAAAAACAACCCTTGTTGTTTTGATGACAAAAACAGTAAAACAATGTTTGCGCAAAACTGGAAGAATTTTTGCAAATCAATGCTATACCATATGAAAAGTAGTCAGAAATGCAATTTTAACTTGTTTTTATTTTTACAACAAAAATAACTTTTGAATCAGTTTTTGATTAAGAAGGTCAATATTTTGACCTTTTTTGAAAAAAGATTAAAATTTACATATACACTGACCTAACGGTACAGTTCAAAATATTTTTGTGAAGTGCTTTTATTGAAATTTTGAAAAAAAATTTTTGTATAGTATATATTTAAAAACAGTGGAGATATTTGCATCGAAAGTCAAAACTTTGTTTTCATGTTAATTTTTTCGTATTCTTAGGTAACGATGTTTTATAAAAAAGTCTTTGTACTATAAACTTCTACAATTTTGAAGATATGTCAAAATAACAAAAAATTTTTAAAATTAAATTGACGAAGAATTCCGATGCTGAAAAGTATTATAATAACAAAATAACCGTTGGTTGGAAAAGGTCGGAGGCGGCGTAGAAAAAACAAAGTATGTAATAATTTAATATAGGGTGCATTCCATATGTGCACCAAATTGTAGCGAAATCTGTCGAGCTGTTTAGATTTGTATAATGGTCAAACAAACAGAAAATTAGTTTCATTACTATAGATAGATTGATTTTTATACATAAAAATATGTATTTATTTTTGATAAAACTAAATTTTTTGCAAAAAAATAAAGAAAAACAATTTGACAAAACTAAATTTTTTGCAAAAATTTTAATACAATATTCAATACCATCAGTTAATTAACTCTAACAGCAACAAAAATCTTAAATAAGTTTTCGAAATTTATATTGCCCTTAAAATTGAAAAAAAAAATTATTTTTATTTAAAAAATTGTCAACATGACCGCCTTGAATTGAGGTAAATAAAAACAAAACTAAAATATGTTTTCAATACCATAAAGAATGACATTTTAAAAGCAGCTTTACTACCAGCCATCATGATGACGATGATTAGTCATGGTGATGAGCACAAAGAATGGAACTTGGTTAGTCAGCCAGACAGACACAGACAACTAGCGAATACAGCGATGAGGCGCACAGTTTGTCGTCTTGCACACTTCATTGCTTATTGAACCGTGGAAAAAAATCAAAAACAAAAAACTTGAATTTAAGCATAAATTTCAATTTTGTTGAAATTGTAGAAAATAAATTTAAATAAAAAACAATTAAATTAACAAAGTGGATATCCATGACTGCACATATGTATGTATTTATATGGTGATGGGCATTTGTTAAACAAGCGGAAATGCAATAAAATTAAATAAGCCACAATAAGCTCAGTGACTTATTCAAGAGACCACAACAGCGTTTTAAAAAACTTCAATAATTGTGCATTCTTTTAAGCAATTGAGTTAATTTAACTTTTTAAATAAACTCGAAATTTTTTCAATAAGCTTATCAACTCTTTATATGCTCTTTAAATTATATTCTTTCTTTATAAACTGTAACAAATTACACTCAATTAATTTAAATATTGGCTCATATCTTCAAGTACATATGAAGATGAGGGTTGTAGTTTATTAACAATTTGTACGCTATAAAAATAAAACACAATAGTTTACTGGATTAATTGATATATTATATTAAAATAATATACAAAATATATATAAAATTATACAAAACATATAGGAGTTTTTGGTAGTTTTGTAAAAGATTTGTACTGTAGTAAATTTTAGTGTTAAAAATAAATAAAAATAGAGAGCGCCAAATCTCATCATCATCCTGAAAATCGCTTTATACAAATGTTTATGCTGATTGTATGAGCGGTTAAGAAGTTTTGGAGGTTTTGTTAAAGATTTGTACTACAGCGTCTTTTGGTGTTAAAAATCGATTAAAATAGATAGCACCAAAACACACATCGTACCAGAAAACCTCTGTATACAAATTTTCATGCAAATCGTATGAGTGGTTTAGTCATTTAGGAGCGCCACCTACCGGGCCTAATTGTGAATCTAACCCATACAGGGACCCACTAAATTACATTTAATCAAAATCGGTCCAGCCGTTTAGGAAGAGTTCAGTCACATTCGCACGTACAGTCGAATTATAAATATCGTATAAAGATTCACATTTGAATGCTTTAAACGTTGAATATGCATTTGAAAAGATCGAAACGGCATTTTTGTTGACTTTTGATCGTTATGGTTTGTGTGTCACGTATGTAGATATCTGTCAATATGCTTCACACTATATATTGTTTTTTTTTTCTTTGTTTTTTTTTGTTTGCTTACTTGACTAATTTCAACGTTTGATATTTTTTTTCGAAACATTAAAAGTTATCACATGCAAACAAATGTTCGTTTAGCAGGTTATGTAAACGAACGACCTTGACAATATGCAGGTTAGAAAAACTGTTGCCGTATTTGAAACAATAATTTTTAAATGTAAACAGCAAAGTAAGGTGAGTAAGAAATTAGAATAAGGACTGAACCCTAACCACTAAACCACAAGCGAAGCTTCATCGAAAAGTGAGGGTTTTGCGAACATTTTCACGTTGATATTTTTCTTTCATAAATTTATGTTTTGAACTTGAAATTGCTTTGCCATTGTGTCGAAAAACTCATTATATTACAAGAAACAAAATTTAATTTATGGCAAATTAATGATTTTCAATTACTAGTTTGTGTTTTAAGGGCTGGTTATAATAGACGGAACGGAACTGAACTGAACGGAACGGAACGGAACGTTATAGAATGTTGAGAAATGTCACTTTACAATCTATAACACGAATTTCTAATGAGTTCGATTATAATAAAACGGAACGGAGTCGCACGCGACGCACAGTGCGTTTTTTTCGATTTTAGGATGCCACTTGCATTATCTCAGAAACTATAAAAGCCAGGGCCATGAAATTTTGTAGAAATAAATTTTAGCCTAAATTAAGTAAGAGCACAAAAAATTTGAATTCTGGTACAATTGCATCGCCTACCTCCCATACAAAACATATTTTTTTAATAAAAAAACCCGTATAAAATTGCTTGTTTATGTTTTTAAAAAGTAAATTTAGTTCATTTAACTTCACTTAAACGTCATGCTAAAAATATTTCAAATCGGATAACTTTTCTATCCGATATATCTCCTACAAAACTATATTACCAAATTAACGAAATTTAAAAAAAAAAATTTCAAAAAATGCTAATACAAAATAAAGCCACAACTTGTTTTAAATTATGAATTCTATTTTATTTTTCTTTAAATTTAAGAGTACCTACAAATTGTCTTGGGAGTCAGTGCATTTTAGGGAAAATTTTGATTTTGAAGACTTTTTTTCAAATTAAGTGGTTTTTCTTAATAGCAGCTAGATGCAGCAGGTTTTTACAGAAACAGAAGGTAGCAGTACGATATTTTATGCTAGTTATAGCCTTTGCTATAACTTTGATAATGCTTAATTAGCTAGATATTTTCTACTAAATTTTACTTAAATTTTCATTCCTTCAAAAATGTACAGTCATATTTCAACGATTTTTCTATTTTTATTTAACATTTTTATTGTACTTTATATTAAAATCAATGGCGCTTAAGACATAAAAATGTCCAAAAAAACAAAACCTTAATATATGCTATGTGCTCGAAGTTATTATTGTTTAAACTTGACTATATTTTTTGGGTTTTATTGAGCTTATTTTTGTTAAAAAAGTTTCAACTTTGACGAATTTTATAAAAAAAAAAAACCATACAATACATCAAGTTTTTAATACCACATTCATAATACATACAAACAATAAAGGCCCAGTTATAATAGACGTAATGTAAAGTGACGTAATGTTGGCAACTGTCATCGTGACGAGACGTAATGTAAGAAAACGTTGTAGCAATTATAATAGGCAGTAGCCAGGCAGTTGTTTGTCATAAATAATTGCACGTTCCTGTACAAATACAATTAAATCTTCGTCATCCATAACTGTGGATACATAAAACTATCACATTAATAACGAAAATTCAACAAAAAGCGTAGTTCAACAATATAAAATAGCGCAATAAGCGAATCTAACCTCAATGTTTAGTTGTTCTTTGAACAGACGTAATGTAACAAAGTAACGTAGAAATCGAAATCCAACGGATCTTTACGTCCCGTTACATTACGTTACTTCTATTATAATCACTTGTATAAGAAAAGTATTGATTGAAACAGTAAGTGACAGAACACACTGCTGCAGTGATATTTCACTACATTACGTTACGTCTATTATAACTGGACCTTTACACTTGACTCCGTTTCGTTCCGTTTCGTCTATTATAGAGCCTGAACAGAATCAAAAATCGTTGCGACCGACGATTGAAATAGCATAGATTCTAAGTCTGCGATTTATCGTTGCAGAAAACGAGCTGCGTATTTTGCATGTATTTTCCAACAACAACGAATCGTCGATCGCAACGATTTTTGATTCTGTTCAGGCTCATAATCAGCGGTTTATGATTAAAAAAAAATTTTTTTATCTATACATTTTAGCTTAATGCCAAATATGTTCATGAAGCAACAAGTTTTCTACACAATAAACCACCAAGCAGACTAGACAACTGTGTTCTCAAGAATGATAGAATAAGAGATTACGCTTTGCGCAGGTCCGTTACTTCTGCTAATCGAAGTTTACAACCAGCTGTTCAGTTGACTACGTCACAATATTTTATTTCTTTGAGAAACGTACTGCGATTGTGTTTCATTTAATTGTGTACATATCGAAGTATATTTGCGAGTTTTTAACTTAAAATTTAAAAAATAAAGTGTGCAGCTGCTAATTGTGGTAACAGTAGCGAACAAATATTTTTCAGAAACCTGATGTTTGCAATAAATACAAAAATTAAACCAAGAAATTGTAGAAAACGCTCACAAATGAAAACAAAAATACAAGAATATATTAACTTAACAAAATTTGTTTCATTATTTAAAAACTTGGAACTATCATCTATTTGTCCTTTCAATTCACAGGTATATTAATGGAAATAAAATATCTGGGAATGTTTAAACTACATCAATTAAAATCTTAACAAACATTTTTATAAAATCCAAGTCGAAAAATAATGCTCACTGAAGTTGGTTTCTGGGACAAATTTTTTTTGACTAAGCTGCTTTCTGGCTGTAATAAAGTAATAGTAAAAATAATGTTTGCAAAGGAGTACTTAATAAATTTACCTTCTTCTCGTTCCAATAAATTGCTTCTTAATTCTTTTATTTTAATTATACAAACTAAAATGTATGCAATTTTCATATCTGTATAGAAATCGTATGCAAAGTGAACGCTCTCCAAAACAGCATTGATATTATGACGTACATGCGCAGAACGACAATTTTGTTGTACTCATTTTTTTGTCTTCGGCGCAATCTTTGTATTCTATCATTCTTGCTGTTTTCTTGATAGCTACACCAACTCTTCAGTAGTCTTCTGTGACTTCTGCGGCTTCTGCAGTCCATCTTCTTTGACAAGCTAATACGCACAACTTCTGTTTAATCAAAGCAGAATTATATGTGCTTTTAGCCTTTCAAATCAATGTTTTTTCTGCTATTTTGCAAAAGCAAAAGTTCAAAAAAGAGACTGTATTGAGAGCCTGAACAGAATCAAAAATCGTTGCGGCCGACGATTCGTTGTTGTCGGAGAATACATGCAAAATGTAGAAAAAACCGCAGCTCGTTTTCCGCAACGATAAATCGCAGACTTTGAATCTATGCTATTTCAATCGTCGGTCGCAACGATTTTTGATTCTGTTTAGGCTCTGACTGTGTAAAAATGTATTGTTGTGATCTTTGTTTACTTCTTTATCACTATGCAATCCAGGCTCCAACAATTTGTTAGTATAAAACCATAGAAGGCGTGAAGAAGGTTTTTTGAAAGAAGATGTTATTATATGTGTAAACATAAAAAACAACATCTTGCTTTCTTAGGTTGCGGCCAGAGTGCACGCCGAAGCGGACAGGCGGGCAGGCAGGCAGACAGACGTAGGCAAACTGTGTGAACAGGCGAGATAAATGTCACCTCAACTTTATTTCTCTCTTTATTCTTCGCAGGTAAGGCTGCCAATCCCGTGATCCCGACCTTTTCCCGGACCCGAAAATCCCAGGATCGAAGCAAACAAATCCCGGGATCCCGACAGTTTTTATACATTTATTGCAGCGAAGCTTTTTTCATTATTAGAAACACCCTACGAACTACACAAAACTTGTTAAAGTAATCAGCCCGAATATAATTTTAGAAACTTAGAAAAATAAAATATGCATTCGTTTCCAGTATTTATTTCTTCTAATTACTGCACTACCACTTCTGCAGCACCACGAAACCACTACCACAATGGTATCAGAGAACTGCACAAGCCTACTTGAAGACTATTTCAAGTACTTGATTAAAATACAAGTTCAAGCTTGCTTGAGCTTGATAATTTTGAATCAAGTATAACTTGAACTTGAATATAAATAGCCCCACAACAGCTTTCGACTTGGAAGTATGCTAGCTTACAAGCTGATGGCATGAAGTCCCAAGTAAAGGAAAACTTGATTGCCTGCGGCAAAAAGCTTGATAAGCTTGAAATGGAAGGCAAGTATCCAAATTAAAGAAAGTATCCAAAAACTTTAATGAGCTTGTGTTGAGAAAGCTTAAGCGTAATAGGACTTTTAAGGGTTCTGTGGACTTCGTGGTTGGCAGTTTTAGGGGTAGCTGATTTCGAAATTGATTGTCAAAATTTTAGATTCAAGATGGCGGATAGAGTTGCCACCTAGATTTTTTTGTATTTTTGAGAATTCTTGTAATTTTGAAATTCTGACAACGGATTTGATTTCGAATCTAATGTCACAGTTTTAAAATTTAAGATGGAGGTTAGGGTTGCCACCTAAATTTTTACCACAGCATTGCCACCTAGTAAAATGTATTTTTAAGAGTTTTAAACATCATTTAACAGTGTTAGGCGGTCACTGATTTCGAATCTGAACTCAGAATTTTAAAATTCAATATAGTGGATAGGGTCGCCACCTAATGTTTTTTACGAATTCGGTGCTGGGGCGAACACTAGATAAAAATGGGTCGCTAAATCCGAATCCGTTGTCAGAATTTTAAAATTATGTAATTTTTGTATAATAGGGTTTACACCTAATAATATGTATTTTTAAGAGTTTAAACATCACTAAACATCTGAAGTCAAAATTTTAAAAATTAATATGGTTAATAGGTGGCACCCCTATTATAAAAAATTACATAATTTTTAAATTCTGACAACGGATTTGGATTAAGAGACCCATTTTTGTAATACGAATGTAAATCAAATTCGTAAAAATTAAAAAAATTATGTGGTAGCCCTATACACCATATTAAATGTTAAAATTTTGACTTCAGATTCGAAATCAGCGACGATGTTCTTAAGAAAATTTAAAATATTTCCCTATGAAAAAATAAACCTAATAAAATATATCAATATGGTGATATTTTTTATTTTAGGTGGTGGTTTTTGGCTCTTCGAAGTATGTAATTTAGAAGGTTGAAAATTGCAAAGCAGTGTAATAATTGCTCTAAAATTTTACGAAAAATTTCAAATTACATTTTAATGTTTTTATTATCCTTTAGCATATTTTATGAAAATGGCATGGGAAAATAAAAATTTTTGTTAAAAAAAATGAAAAAAATAATTTTTGATTTTTGTTTAAATAGATCTTAATAGTAAGAAAATTGTACAAAAATGTTTTTTTCTAAATTCAAAAACAATAAAGAAGTTTTTAAGTGGTTAATATGGCCGAATGTTAGACACAATGAACGTGTAAAACAATGGACGCGAGTTCGATTCCCAGCATCAGCATTTTTCTTTAAATTATCTTTTTACTATTTCTAAAACCAATTTAACTTTATTTATTGTGTATATAAGCGTTAGATCATTTTAAAAAATAACATTTAAAAAACGATAGTCTGTTCCAGTTTTTTAATCCAATCCTTTTGTTACTTGCAGTACGAAAAGCGTGCCGTACTCGAAAAATGGTATTAAGAGAGAGTGAAAGTTAGAGCGAAAATGTTGAAAACTTTCCCATCCTGTCAAAAGTGACAATTTCTAGGCCGAGAAATTTCGACTGGAAAAAATGCTAAAAGCATGATAAAATTAAACAAAGTATTTGCGACAGTTCTTTTATCCTCACTTAATGTAAAAATGACTATGAAATTGATAACGGGTAAAGTAAAATAATTTGAGTATACATTTCAGTACATACATTTTAGAGTATACATTCAGCATCTTGGATTTATGCCTCCTGCTATAACCCATCATATGTGATATATGAATATGCACAGTGCAATTAATACTATGTAAGGCTAATATTAACATGAAACATGAAATTTTAATATGAACAGCAACAGGTAGATTTTTCAAAATCCATTATAAAAAAGTAGATATTTAAAACTCAAAATTTTATTTTTAAAAATCTAAAATTTAAGTACAACATCGCTTAATTTATGACAACTCAAGTAAAAATATTAGTGAGCGAACATCGGTCGAACATGGGCCGCACGGCCGTACAAGGGTCGAACAAGGCCTAAAAATAATCCAAAAAGTCTAGCGGCCGAAAATTGGGTTAAGCAACGGCCGTACAAGGCCTAAATTAAGTTGTTGGGCTGCTGTACGCCCGCTGTATGCCACCATTTTTCTAAGCACTAATTCAATAGCAAACGTATGCGCAAGAACAAAATCAAGGCTCACTCGGCGATGCTGATGTTGATGTTGATGGTATCCCCCCCTTGTGTGTGGCGCAAAAGATTTTTTTTTGTGTATGAAGTTAGTGAAGAAAGCTGCTCATTTTCATTGTAGAATAATGAAACTTTTGCAGTCGAGATTACATAAAAACGGCGCCTGTACGGCCTTCATACGTTCCTTGTTCGGCCGCTGTTTGGTCAAAAAGTCCTGCAAACGACCCTTGTACGGCCGAGAAAAACATTATGATTGGACTTTGTTCGACTACTATTTAGCCTTAGCTAAAAAGTTTTAATTTTTGCACGGGAACACTATTACAGAACTCAGCAAAACAGATACTGTCATAATAGGTCTGTTTCCGTAATCGATTTAAGTACCTTTAAGTTGCTTGAAAGCGTTATTTTACAAATTTTTTAAGCTCGAGAGACAAGAATAACATGCGAAATGTCACTCTCTATTCTATTACAATAACTTGATGTTTGTACGGAAACAGACCTAATATGGGCTAAATTAGAGTGTGTAAAGTACAGTGCTAATTAACGTTTGATGCCTGCAACAAATAACCAACAAGAAAAAATAATAAAAACCACATTAAAGTGAAATCAAAAATTAAGAACTTGAAAGAAAGGACAGTTAAAAATAATGTATAATAAGCAAAAAAACTAGCTTCAATTAGCCAAAATAGTGTATATAAAAAAGAAGAAAATTAAAAAAAAACGAAGAGAGAAACACTGTGTATAACCTATGCTAACCTCGGTTCAAAAGTGGGTTAAACTTGCTTGAACAAAAAAGTGCAAAAAAACAATAATAAGCAATCAGCTTTTTTTAACTATGGCTTCGAAAAAAACAAAAAAGTAACAAAACCAAATAAAAAAGCTCTTTCAAACGCACCTTAAAATATGATCAGAAGTTCTCTAAATATTATTATAACGACCTAAGAAGAAGATAAAATAACTAAATCGGTTGTAAACATCACAATTTTTTTAGAATTAAGCATGCCAATCACGTTATTGCTGTTGCTGTTATTCTTATTAATAATATGAGCGCCCCTGTACTACAGCGCATGTAAAACAAACCAGCTTAGAATTCAAATAACACTCTTCGACGCAACCTAGAATAATGCATAAATTCAAAAAATAATGTCTAACTTTCAGATATTAATTTATTTGTGTCTAAAAGTGGCAGAACAGGTCGTAAAAAAATAAAGCTTTAAGCTGAGTTTACACAAAAGTTTATGGCTAAGCTGGTTATTATATTAGTTAACGCTGCAGCTATTTTGTCGAAATTTTTTTTGGGTTGAAGTAATTTCTATATTAATCAGCAGAAGTCCATTCAAAAGCAGTTCAATTCCAAAAGTTGTGAAAGCCGTTTATTTTTAAATAAAAACCTATGTTAAATTTAAATGTTACCAAAAATATATATAACAAAAAATCTTTTACGCCAAAAGTGAAAGCCACAAAAAAACATAATTAAAAATAATATAAAAAAAACATTTTTGCCGCACCTAGAAATACAGTTAGTGAAAATGTTCTGAGGCTTTATTGCCAGACCCAAAAAATAAAATTAAAAACAATTAATGCATAAACAAAACCTGTTAAATATGCCATATAATAATTAAATTCAGCATGTCAAGCACGTTTTCGTTGTTGTTGTTGTTGTTTTTTGTTACTCATATTAACGCTGGTACTGCGGCATACTTAACACAAACCTTCATTATAAAAATAAACACTCTACGACATAGTCTAAAAACACTCAAATAAGCATTTTTTGGGGGCAAATATTGATGGCACTTTTTATTATTTCGGAAGTTTATTTTTAATTTTTAATTTCTTAGATAATCTTTTACGAAGAGTATTGCGAAAGATCTATTACTTATAAAAAAATTAGTACTTAAATTTTGAAAATAATCATGACTTTAATCTTGCCCAGTCCAACTACCCAATAAATTTAAAAAATTCTTAAATTTTAATTCTATTAAATTCTTTAAAATAATTAGTTTTTATGATCTATTGAATAATTACATGAATTAAGATTGTGAGCTTTAGATCAAGTGAGTTTTCAAGAAGGCAACAACAACAACAACAACTCTGTATAGAGTCAATCACTTAGCTGACTAGACAGTCTGTTTCGGAAATCGCTACATATTCCTCATCAGTAGTCTTTGAGTGATTAAGCTGTGATCAACTCACTGTTTAAACTAGCATATGAATGTGTAGATCCTCTAATTCATTCTCATGAATTGTATGGCTACTAATCATATGACACTTCAAAGCAGTAAGGCCATTTTAGATCACCGCCTTAACTCTAATCAAGGGTTGCCATCTGTTCTAGTTGCTTCTTCATTTATTTCAATATTCATTGGTGTTCGATTGTTTGTCGAAATGCACCATAGAAATGAAACGAGTTTTTGCTTCGCCAGAAGCTAGTTTTAATATTAAATATTTGAAAGAATTAACATTATATTTAATATTAAATTCTTTAATAATTTTACAGGAATCACTAAAAATAAATATTGCTATAAGTCCATTATTTTATACCAACTATTTTTTGCTATAATCACAATAAATATAGTGGATCTCAATAAAACTCAAGAAATGTACGACATTTATTTTTTTATATAGTCATATTTATATAGTTATAGAAGTTCCAGGATCCACACCATTTTCAATTATAATTTAGAAAATAACTATTAAAATTAAAAAAGACTAATTTGAAATTCTGAAAAGCCTTTTGAAATTACAAAAATGATTAATTTAAATTCAGTAAAGATTAAATAAAATTTAGAAAAAAACAATTAAACTCAAAACACTCAATTAAAATTCAAAGAAGATAACTTGAAATTCAGAATTGTTCAATTAAAGTTAAAAATAGATCAATTGAAATTCAGAATTTATCAATTAAAGTTCAGAATAGATCAATTGAAATTCAGAATTCCATTTGAAATTAAGACAAGATCAATTGAAATTTACAAATTCCATTTAAAATTCAAAAAATCAAATTAAATTAAAAACTATCATTTGTAAAATTAAGAAAATATTAATTTAAATTCGCAAAAGATCAAATGAAATTCAAAATAAATTAACTAAGATTCAGAAATAATAATTTTAAAATCAAAAAAATTAACTAAAATTCAGAAATTTCATGTGAAGTTCAGAAAAGATAATTTGAATAAAGGAAATGGTCAATTAAGATTCAGAAAACATAAATTGAAAAAAAAATCAATCGAAATTAAAAAAAAAAAAGGAGAAAAGATAATTTGCAATTCTGAAAATACCAATTTTAATTCTAAATGAATAAATTATTTTAATTTCAGAATTTAATTCAAAATTCGAAATGGATCTATTGAAATTCAGAAACTCCATTTGAATTTCAAAATAGATTAACTTAAATAAAAAAAGTTAAATTCAAATTCAGAATTAGATTTAAAAATTACAAAATATCAATTGAAATTCAGAAATAGCAATTGAAATTCAGAAATTTCATTCGAAATTCTGAAGAGATCAATTGAAATACCATTCAGAAAAGATACTTTTAAAACTCATAAAAGATACAAAAATTCGGAATAGATCAAATGAAATTCGAGGATAAAGGAAATATTTGAATTTGTATTTGTATTTTTTTCACTTAAAAAAATTAGTGCAGTAAGATCTATGAAGGTCTTTTAGCGTGCAACAATTTAAAAATTTAAAAAAAAAATTTAAATTTAAAAATTATCAAATAAAATTCAGAACATATAAATTTATATTCAGAAAATATCAATTAGAATTAAGCAAAGAACCTATTAATTCCTGAATAGACCAACTGAAATTAAGAAATAATCAATTAACACATAAAAATAAAAATGTGCCATTACCATAACAATTACAATTACAATTACAATTACCATTACCATTACAATTACAATTACAATTACAATTACAATTACAATTACAATTACAATTACAATTACAATTACCATAACCATTACCATTACCATTACCATTACAGTTACAATTACAATTTACAATTACCATAACCATAACCATAACCATAACCATAACCATAACCATAACCATAACCATAACCATAACCATAACCATAACCATAACCATAACCATAACCATAACCATAACCATAACCATAACCATAACCATAACCATAACCATAACCATAACCATAACCATAACCATAACCATAACCATAACCATAACCATAACCATAACCATAACCATAACCATAACCATAACCATAACCATAACCATAACCATAACCATAACCATAACCATAACCATAACCATAACCATAACCATAACCATAACCATAACCATAACCATAACCATAACCATAACCATAACCATAACCATAACCATAACCATAACCATAACCATAACCATAACCATAACCATAACCATAACCATAACCATAACCATAACCATAACCATAACCATAACCATAACCATAACCATAACCATAACCATAACCATAACCATAACCATAACCATAACCATAACCATAACCATAACCATAACCATAACCATAACCATAACCATAACCATAACCATAACCATAACCATAACCATAACCATAACCATAACCATAACCATAACCATAACCATAACCATAACCATAACCATAACCATAACCATAACCATAACCATAACCATAACCATAACCATAACCATAACCATAACCATAACCATAACCATAACCATAACCATAACCATAACCATAACCATAACCATAACCATAACCATAACCATAACCATAACCATAACCATAACCATAACCATAACCATAACCATAACCATAACCATAACCATAACCATAACCATAACCATAACCATAACCATAACCATAACCATAACCATAACCATAACCATAACCATAACCATAACCATAACCATAACCATAACCATAACCATAACCATAACCATAACCATAACCATAACCATAACCATAACCATAACCATAACCATAACCATAACCATAACCATAACCATAACCATAACCATAACCATAACCATAACCATAACCATAACCATAACCATAACCATAACCATAACCATAACCATAACCATAACCATAACCATAACCATAACCATAACCATAACCATAACCATAACCATAACCATAACCATAACCATAACCATAACCATAACCATAACCATAACCATAACCATACCCATAACCATAACCATAACCATAACCATAACCATAACCATAACCATACCCATAACCATAACCATAACCATAACCATAACCATAACCATAACCATAACCATAACCATAACCATAACCATAACCATAACCATAACCATAACCATAACCATAACCATAACCATAACCATAACCATAACCATAACCATAACCATAACCATAACCATAACCATAACCATAACCATAACCATAACCATAACCATAACCATAACCATAACTATAACAATAACAATTTCATTGCTAGCTGCTAAAAATACGTCAACTACCCAAAACATTAACATTAACAAAACATTAATTAACACAAAAAATTTTCATAATTTTTATATGAAAAAGTGTTTTTATTTCATTTTGTGTGAGGAAAATTTTGGAATTTTTTTCCTATATCATTTTATTTAGTGTATATTTTAATGTTATAGTGGCTATATATAATGTTTAATAGTGGCGACCGTAGCCTAGTGGGTAGAGTGCGTGGCCACTAAGCTAAAGAACCGCAGTAGCCCGGGTTCAATTCCAGCTCAGACAGAAAGTTTTTTCGATTGAATTAATTTTTCTGTTCGGTCGTCACCTCTCTGCAGACAATGGCAAACCTCAGAGAGTAAAAATTGCCATGTAAAGCTTCTTGAGAACATAAGCCGTTCGGAGGCGACATAAAACACGTAGGTCCAGTTCTCGATCATTTGCGATCAAACATTTAACACGCACAACACAATTGATCAATAGAAGCTAGGTCAAAGTCCTTGCAAGGACTGAAATGGCCAGTTTATTTTTTTTTTTTTATTATTTTAATGTTAATCATTTTCACTGAAAAATTTTTCTAGTTTTTCTTAGGAAAAGTCACTCGGAAAAATTTATGAATCCGAAATCTCGTGTTCGTTTCGAGCTCGTTTAAGAGTCCAAGATTCCGGACTCGTTAGTGAGCTCGTTTATGAATCGTTCTTCGTTTGGTGTTTATTGGAATACTACGATGAGGCCTTAGGGAAAAATATCCTCATTTTACAAGCCGTAAGTGCAAAAGTGCATTAATACATTTTATTTATGATTTTTATTGTTTTTGTTTTAAAGTTCAGCTGCAGCTGTTGAATTTTTTTTCCAAATATAACTGAATACTAACTGTCCAAGCTTAAAAAAACTTTTTTCATCGCAATTAGCACAAATAGTATTACTTTATATATATTTCCAAAGTATTGCTTTTATTTCTGCCACTATGCTCGAAGCAATTGTAAGAGTGCGTTCACATAAGTTCAAAGCAATGAAAATTTTTAAAAAATAAATTTTTTTTTTTCAATAAAAGTTACTTAAATGAAAATATTTCAATATGAATGAATTAGTTATCTTCTCGATTTCAGGCTAAACCTTGTGCTCAAGCTAATTGCCTCCTTCGAAAATAATTATTATAATTTGTAGTTTTAGTTAATTATTTTACCGTTACGCTAGATGCGCGCCTCAACGCTTATTAAATTAATTTCTTTCTCGCGTTCATCTTTTTTTTTAGAGTTTTTGTTCGATACATCATTTATACTCGTTATAAATGGCAGCTGTTATTAATTCTTTTTTGTATTTTATTTCATCACCTCCTAAGCTGCTCCGCATTCGCAAGATTTCAGGCGTTTTTTTAAGTAATTTTTAATAATGATTTTTTTTTCGTACATTAGAAAAACTGTTAAATACTGCGTAACGTTTGCGATTTAGTGCAAAACATTTTACAGTTTGCATTCTTTAAGTTAATCATGATGAACAGTTTGCTGCAAAAATTTCAACGATGTTGAAATGAACTATGAAATATTAACGCATTATTAATTTTGATGCATTTCGCAATCAAAATTGTAATCGATTTTATGGCAATTATTTTCATAACGCTTAAAATTCGATATTAAAAAAAATCATATTGAGTACAAACGAGCCATGCAATGAATAACAGTAATAGATACGATGGTTATGGTATGACGGGTATGGTATGGTAAGCTTTGTATGTTTTGTGTGATGTGATAGATGGTATGATGGGTTTGATATTAAAGGGCTGCACAATTACATTTGAATCGCTGTACAAAACATTTGTGGGGATCGCAATTACTTTCGTTCTCTCACTCTCATTTGTGGATAGCGTTGGCGTGAGCGAAAATTGTAGGTAGTGTGCGTAAGTGGAAAACCGGTTGAAAGCAAAACAAATAATAAATTGTCTATCGCGTATTAGTTATGTTCATAAAAATAACTTGCAAGAGGAGTACAAGTTGACAAGTACTTGAAATACTTGAAACATTATTTCAGAAATTTAGAAGATGGATTTGCAGTGGTATGTTTTAATTTAAAAATATATTTTATTAAAAACAAAAAACCATTCAGATAAGCATAACGAAAGCACAAAAAAATTTTCAAAAATATTAACTTTATGTGTGGTAATATATATTTATTAATTATTAATGTTTAAATGTAAAAAGATAATTTAAGTTTAAAAAATAATAAGTTTAAAATCGCCGCTCACAATTTTTACTTTTAAAGCATCGTTATTAATATTAACCTCTATTAATATTGTTATTTACAGGATTATAATTCAATTATAATATAATTATAACATAATAATTATAGTTCAATACTTACTTACTTCATTAATTTCCATTTTTTTAAGTTAACTCTTACTTTATTTTTACTTTACTTATTCTTTCATTAGCAACTGATAATGACTTCTGCTTTCAGCATACGCAAGTATTTGCAGTATTTGCAGAACTATACAGTTTTTTTTTCATTTGCCGAGATAGCGACCGATAATTACTGTAATTGATGAGAGCAAGTTGCGTATGCATTTGATCCGAGAGAGTTAAAACATTACTTTTTCTTTGAGCAGCAAGCAACGGTTTTACGCTATTTCTTTGCTTAATTCTGCTACAAATGATTTGCCTAGCTAAAAGTACTTGGTGGAATTAAAGAAGCAAATACATTTGTGCAGCCCTTTATTTGATATATGGTGAACATGATACAATTATAAAGTACGCTAAAAAAATTGAACTCACCTATCGTTAATAGCTCTGTTCACAAGGTCAAATTTTTTGTAAAATTTGTGTTCATCAAATAGTTTGATGACACAAATGTCCATATCGAGCCATAATCGCAAAAAATTTTTAGCGCCAAACGATAGTACTATAATAAAGTCATCATCTTCCACAATTTCAGATCTCTAAGTGTAACCGTTCTTAAGTTATATCCATCACAAATATCGAGTTTATATTTACAGCTTATGCAGACAAAACTAGGAAATTACTGCTTCTGTAATATTTTAATTTTACCGCTTATACTTTTTTGGCAATTATGACTCGATACGATAAAATTTTTCGTCAAATGTTATTATTGCTTTGTTCACAGAAGTGAAAATATCGCAATGACAGAAAATGTTTTTTTCTTCATATTCCATTAAAAGATGGCTTATAAGAAAAGTAAATTTTTCTTCAAATCGTTGATCAAACAGCAGAAAATCAAAATATGTATCTCATTTGTTGAAGAATTTGATGATGTTAAAGAATTTTGTCAAAAAGTATGGTCATTTAAAATGATGCCACAAAACTTTGTGCTGTCTTTACAATTTTCGCCATTTATTTTGATCAATTTTGACATAAGCACTGTGACTCATAAAATTCATCATCAAACGAGTCATAAAATAATTTGATCAACATAAATATATATGGAATTTGACGACAATTTGATTAACTCAATGTTGGAAAACAATGTTTAAAGACTCAATGTTGGTAAAATCGTTTAATAAAAATTTAGATTTTTCTTCTGTTTTTAAATGGTCTATTACGATTTCCGTCAGTTCAAAAAAGATTGAATATTAAACCGATCGCTTAAACATAAAAATAGCAGAAGAGAATAATTGAAAAAGGTCTGTAAAATTGTTTTGGACATATCCAGAACTTTTTAGATTTTTCTGCTTCACCTATCAATGAAATATGAAAAAAAAATTACTCCACCACTGCGATAATAACATCTGCGTACAAGGCAATAACAAAATTTTACAATAAATTTGTGCATATGAACACTTATGTCGTCACACGGTTTGATGACTAATTTGACGAAAACTTTGATCACGTGAACACCACTTCTAGTAAAACACCATTTTTTCCATTCATTTTTACCAATTTTTACTAATATATGGGTGAGTTTCTTGACCGTACACTCAGAAAAAAATTTTACCGGAATATGAGAAAAAAGGCATCATATTAAGTGAAAAATGGTATTGACTTTGCTCCAGAGAATGCTTTTCTCTAAATGTGATCCCAAAAATTCCCTAAAAATGGCAAGAAGCTTCCATGAAAATGAGAAATATTTTCTCATTAATAAAAGACACCTTCTCTTTAATAGAAAAATATTTCTTTATAATACGTTCAACCGTTTTCTTTATTGTGTAAATTTTTAACGAAGCAGAGAAATATTTATTTCATTTTAATAAATGTTTTCTTTAAGTTGCGTTTATAGTTTCTCACAAAAAATGACACTTTATTTAAAAGAAAGCTATATTTTCTTAACATTGATACAACATATTTCTTTATAACGTACATTTTTCTTTAAAACACAGAAGTAATCCGCAATTAAAAAATTATTTTTGTCAAATATTTGTTTTAACTCAGTTCTACTCAAAGTAGAAGTATTAATATCAAATTATGATTCGGTTTTAAAAATATTAGTTAAAAATGTGTTAAGAGGTAGAATTATTGTTGTGGCATTGTTTTTCGGGACTCTTTATAAATATTCCAGAAATTTATTCTGAAAAACTATTTTCAGACTTTGTAAATGCATCCAAAGAAACAGTAGTAATAAACAACATCACTTTGTGTAGCTATGTTAAGTAAAAAAAAACCTTTTGAAGGAACAATCGTCATAATATGCAGAATATGCAACACTTGCTTTTCACAACATTAATCAATTGCTCTCACGCTTTGTATTTTTTTCGTACCTCATTCAATATAAGATAAATAAATCGATTTTTGAGAAGAAGCCTTTTTAATTTTTGAGAAAGGATTTGTTGTTATTGAAGGAATTAGTTCGCATAGTGAATTATTTATCAACTATAGAGAACATTTTTCATTTTCTATAAATTTTTCTCTATAAATGAAATTTTTTCATGAGAGATAAATACTTATCATTATTAGAGACATGAAATATTTTCATTTCCGACAAGGAAGGAAATATTTCTTCGAATATGTGAAAATTTATTATAATTGAAGTAAATTTTATTTGAAATAAAGAAAATTTCTATTATCGAAAATAGAGAAAGTTTTTATCACAAAAAGATAGGTTTTTTTTCTGCGTGTACCTTATAATTGTATCATGGTGGAGGTCAGTTTAATGGTTTGGTTTAATAATATGACCCCTTTACATTAGGGGTATTCACGATTCAGTGCACTTGCCTGTGCAGTTGAGGACTTGAGGACTTGTGCAGTTAGGTTTTCGTGAACTTCTATCAGTAATTTAAAGCTGTCAACACAAGTGCACAACTGCTCAAGTCCTTAAGTCTTCAAGTTTAAGCCAATAGTAGAAAAGCACTTGTGCAGATTTTTGACGTACATACATTTTGTTTTTGTAAAGTGCACAAGTTCTCAAGTCCTCAACTGCACAGGCAAGTGCACTGAATCGCGAATACCCCTATTGTTCAAGACTTGAAAGCAAGTTTTTGAGTTTGTAGGACAAACGTGGTGAGTCTACGTGAGTTTACGTGAGTTTTGGTGACGAAGGGGAAAGAGTACACTTACTCTGCACTGGCAAGTTTTTTGTTCTTAAAAAAAATTGCTTTCAAGTCTTGAACAATGTAAAAGGGACTATTTATTTGACTCCAACATACGTCTGAAAGCATTTGAAAGAAATTGCTTCTTATTATTCTTTTCTTATTTTTTCAGGCCAAAAAAAAATAAATAAAAAAACGATGAAAAATACCTTAGTTTATCGTATTTGACAATTTATAACCTACTTTTTGAAGTGACATGATATGAATTTTTGCATATCTTGATCGAACTTATTTTACCTAATGTTGGGTTAGAGATTAAGTAGACGGCTGGTCTTATGCCGGCTCACTTAGATTAAATTATTGGTCCATTATGATACCACATAAGGACAGATGGGAGTATTCAAGTGGTACTTCTGAGTTGGAAATTCTAAGTAATGGCAGAAAGCTGTAGCTCCAATTCAATTCATGTTGTATTGAATCTGAGGTCGTTATGCCGTTACCTCAATCAAATTCAGATATTAAATGACTCTTTTACAAACTTTTCTACCATCACCGCCGGAAATTAATGTGTTTTAAAGTTATTTTTTTTAATAATAAGAAAAGAAAGATGAGAACACATCGTAATTCGAACCCGAAAACACTCGATGACAGTCAAGCACCGAGGCTGTCAGTATTTAACTTTATAGTTTCATGTTTTTCTTTATATGGAATTTTTAGTATATTTGTAATTATATTTCAAATTTTGTATGAGAAATTTAGTACGAGAATTTGTACTTTGAATTTTTTCTTCTAAAAAAAAAAACAACCTTAAGTACCTACCTAAACCTAATAGTGATGATTTTAGAGATGGTTTCCTTTATGGAAACAAATTAAAACGCACAGCGTATGCACTTTATGATTTGAACAACAAAAGGCTTATGAAAAATTATGAAAAGTTTTTCTATTAACATGGCTTTTTTAAAAATTCAATAGAATCAAACGAAAGAGTTGAAAATACCTGAGCTTAGATTCTTTGAATTTTTAAACTATATGTAGATTGCTTTTGTTCAAAGTTGACGGACAAAAAAGGGCAATACGGGACTTACTATGCCGGGTAAAATGACACACTTATACAAAGAACAAGCAAATTTTAAATTAAACAGAAAATATAATAAAGTTTAGGAAAATTGTGAAGGAGGTTTGTTTCTCAAACATTGTTTATTGCTTATACATTTTTTTATGAAGACATACAACCAGAACGAAACATTTTAACACTTTTAATCATTTTTTGAGGAAGAGACAACATAAATAAAAAACCAAAACCGCCTGTTACAAAGCATCACTGTTACAAAATTTATCGATTTATGAGGTATGACAGCATGTTTATTTGCTTGAGTGTTAAACATAAATTTACAGTTATGTCTTTCGTAGCACAAGAGTTCAACAATATATATGTTGATGTGAACCCGCCCTTTATGAGTTGCACTGTCAAGCGCATGTTTTGTGTTTTTCTCACCTGTGGGCGCGTCACATAACTTAGCGTGGATATGCGATAGTAACATTTTAAGTTCTTACGTTATATAAATAAGTAAATAAGGAAATTTGTTCACACTTTAACGACAAATGATATTTTTAACACTTTTTAATGACTGTTCAAATTTAAGCACTAAAATTTAACACGGTACTTGAACATTCGTATTTACCGTTGTAAAACTATACAATCAAATCAGCAAGTGTAAACAGAGTACATATGTATATAATTTATTCTAAAGTTGCAACGTGCAAGCGACTTTTTAAAACTGGACACAGCACAGTTTTGAAAAGCACTGTTCACACCTATCAAATCTTCTTCAAACAAATTTGACAACGGAAGTACATTAAAGAGAAAGCATCGTAATTGTCAGTTATATTCCAGTGATATGTGAAGCTGAACAGGTTAAAAGAGGTTCTGGATAAGTGTTAAGATTGGATGACATTTAGTTAAGTAGTTGTCAAAATATTAAAACTAAAGGCTAAGTTTGTTATTTTATCAACAACGAATCAAAGGTAGTTATAAGTGTTAATCATACAACGTTTTTAATGGGGAAAAGTACCCTTCAAGCCCAGTTATGGCTTGAAAAGTGCTTCTAAGAAAATTCACCATCGAAAACAGTCATTTGCATATTTTAAACGCGGTCGAACAACCACCGAAGACAAGGAGTACCGAGGTCGTCCAATTGATGTGGCTACGCCCGAAAACCTTACAAATATCCTAAAAAATTGTTTTATTTAATCGAAAAAAAAGTTACAAGAGATAGATCCGACATCCTAAAGATATTAAAAGGCACTGTGTTCAAAATTGTTGTAAGTAGCAGTAGATTCAAGCATCTCAATATTCATAAGGCCACTTATCAAAAAACCAGAAACCAAATTGACCACGTTTTGATCGACGCAAGGCACAATTCCAGTTTTTTGGATGTACGCACGATCCATGGTGCAATCATTGACCCGGATCGGTATCTTGTCGCAGCCAAGATCAGTATCTTGTCCGTACACTTGTGCAACTAAGAATGCACGCAACCCTATAATCAAAACGGACAGCCGAAGCTTCCGCCAATCGATTCTTACTCCTGCTTAAAGCACTCCTCCAACCTATGATGTGCGGTGAACACACATTTCCCACTCCATGCGTTTGACTGCTGAAGAGATGATTGGCTACCACCACCCTCGTCGAAACCAGTGATACGTCAGGAGTGTTGAGACGGCACTGCAGAGAATGACGCCACCTACAAACCACCATGCAGTTGGTTGTAAACATGCATCTATTACTAATAGCTGGAGTCGAATGGAATGGGGCAATCAAGGTCATGCCCTCTATATTTTGGCACACGCACAGAATATTGCTTATCGACTTCCTTCAGAAAGGTCAGACGATCAACAGCGACCATAATATTGCATTAATTGATCGATTGAATGACGCAATCAAGTAGAAAAGGCCTTTCATGGCAAAGAAAAATCCATTGTTTCACCAAGACAATGAAACAATATACAGGTCGATGAAAACGATGACAAAATTGAATGATTTATGCCCAAAACTCAATAGCGCGTTAGGTCGGTCGGCCTTTGACAGCTAGACTAGAAACAACGAGTTTTTATGAAGTAACACTAAATTCTACCTCATATTTTGCTTCGACCTCAACCCGTAAAAATGTAAAGCAGGAGTAAAGTACGATCAAAGTTATGAGTAGAGAATTTTTCTTCTAGCTCATGCGTTTTTATTTTATTTTTTTTTTTTATTTATTATATTTAAATTTTCATTACAGGGAATAAATCCTTACGCTAAAGATTACTAGAATCTTATATAAGATTCCATAATATCCCATGCTAATACTGGGTTGCATTTTCGTTGAGAAATGTTAATATGTTGGCATTTCATGTATTTCGATAAAGGTTTTCATGGGATAATGTGGGATTTTATAATTTGTGTGACTTTTTAAAAAATGTGAGCTATTTAAGTAATAAAATAACGATTTTGATGAAATAAATATGATTTAAATATACTGGAATTATGTATCCTATTAAAATTCATGCATATATTAGTATATTATAAATAATATACTATAAATACAAAATAATATTATAAATAAAATATTGATTTTTACTTAAAAAAAAAAGAATAAAAAGTTGCTTTGCTGCTAGCAAACTCACATCACCATGAGTAAGCTCAATCACTGCATCTCTGCTACACATATATAAAAAATAGGGGTATTCACGATTCAGTGCACTTGCTAATGTACACCGAGAATAAAAACAACGTAAAGTCAAAAATTCCAACTTTAAATCAAAAATAAACAGTAACAAAAGTAGAGTAAAGTTGACAATTTTTAAATCAACTACGATATTTTCATTTTGAAAATTATTCTTTTTTTTTTATTTAAAAAATGGGTCATTGCTAGTTTAATGTTGTTTTATTTTCAATCTGATAACAGAAAATTTTGTTTTAAAGTTAATATTTTTGATTTAAAAATGCACATTTTTATATGAAAATACACATTTTTGTTTTAAAAATATTTTACTTTTATGTCAAAAACGTATAATTCTGATTTGAAATCGTTCTTTCCTACCTTTTTAAAGCTTGTCCCATGATACACACATTGAAATAAGAAAAAATAAATTATATTTGTTTTCTTTGTTTATTATTCAGTTATTAAATATAAAATAAACAATAGTTTATCAGGCAGATCAGAATCTGAATTCAACTAATTGTAAATAGCTTACCCTTCAAGTACTCCATTATACACTCCAAATAAAATACCTTTATTTACAACATATGCAGCATATGGCAATATATTGCAGCTGAGATATTTGCTGGAAATGCAAAACCGACTTGAAGGGTTGTTCATATACCCTGCCTAATAGAAATAACTAATTGTCCGAATTATAATATTGCCACTTTGCAAGAATACCCTTATTATATTAAACACACATTAAAAAAATAGCTTTACCTTTGTAAGTAGGTCGTTCAATGTTTTTATTGAGTTTTTTCAACGATTATTTATTTTTAATTGATTTATTAAAATGAAATCCGCATCCATCAAAAAATTTTATGATTTGGAAAAAGGGTAGTTTTGTGGGATTTTTGAATAGCTGTTTTTATTGGCATCACCAAAATGGCAGAGGCACGATCTGTCAACGCAAAGCAAGGGTCGTCCGTTTTGACACTTGTATCGTAAAGTTTTTACAAAACAGACCAAAGTACGATCAACGGCCGACCGACCTAACGCACTATTGAGTTTTGGGCATTACGGTTCAAAACATTGCCATGATAGGTAACTATGTTAACGAATACAGTCGAATTTTGCACAAAAAATGTGTTTTACTGGCTAGTTTCTGGACTTAATAACCATGTGTTATGTTCACGTTAAAATCGTTTTTTTAACTGATGAAAATATTTCCAGAAAGTTTGAAACCCGTTTTCATTGTCAAATTTTTAATTTAATCGTTAGGTAATCAACATAAAAATCAAAATATTAGAGGTATTCACGATCCAGTGTTGTGCAGAAATTAAGAAGTGCAGTTCAATGACCGTGAACACACCCCATTCGTGTTTGTGCAGTCGTTTTTTTAAAAAACTACTTTTGAAAAAATTTTAAAACAAAACTTAAATGTCAGAATCAGCTATTTTTGCTTGTTAGTCAACTGTCTTAAATTAAAAAGTGAAAATAAGAATAATAAGTATAAAAATAACTAAAATATTAATCTTTTTAGTTTACGACATTAGTGAAATAAAAAAAACAATAAAAATTAAAATCTTTTTTAAAGCTTGTTTTATTGTGTTAACAATAAAAATTGACAGTAAGTAATGCTTAATTTGATAAATTGAGTACATATATATTTTTCTGGTTTATGCTGGATGTCCATTTTCATTTTATGTCATAAGTAAACAAGTTTATATCAAATAAAAATAAAAATTGTTTTTTTATAATTTTAAACCTATATTTGGCCAAACATTTATATTTTTTTTAGCAATATTTTTTAGAAATATATTACAAGCAAATTTGTGTATTTGGCAGCAAGTCTTATATCGCTAATAAAAAGCTGTCAAATGATATTAAGTACACTGCTCATTTCCTCGAGTAAAGACTATAGTAGATATGGAGAATTGCAGATTTAAGATATACGTATATTTCTACTACATTACAGATATACTACAATTCTGCATTTATGCACAGCTAAGTGCACTGAATCGTGAATACCATTATTTTTTTATCAAACGATTCGACAAACACTATGGTTTTCACAAGTTCATATTCTTCAAATTTTCCTCAAATTTCATATGTATTTCAGTTTGTCAAATTGTTTGATGACTCGTTTAATGAATAACATTTCTTCTTGCTCGTGAAGCTTTAAATTTACGAGCTCGTGTACATATGGTTAATTTGAACACATTTCTCTGTGTTGAAACATCCGCAAAATGTTTAAATTTTGTAAAAATTCATAAATTTGCGTTTTCAATTGATTAACCCTACTTTAGAGTTAACAAGAGAAAAACAGACATTTTTAAATTTTTATTAAGCTACAGTTGTGAGGAAAAGTTTGCACTTTATTTTGAAGTGCTTTCTTCGAAACGGTATTTAAGTCATATTTATAACTGCTTATGTAGTAAATCGAGCTCAGCGAAATGCTGTAAAATAAAACCTAGTTTTATTGTTGATGTTGTTCTTGTTGTTATTTTCCATGTAATGCAATTTTTTCGCTTTTAATAGATTTTGCTTTGTGCCTGTTAGTCTCTAGTTTTAATTTGATTAGAGTAAACGTAGAAGCATGCATGCATGTTTGCAACATACATTTATGCATAAATATATTGAAATTAATTGCTTGTGTTTGTCATGCCAATACAGGCTACAAATTTTCAATGCAGCAGGGTGTGTCGCTAAGTAATTCGTGGCGAATTAATTTTGCAATATTGCGCAGCTAGTTTTTGCTATATCAATGTTAGCAAAATTTTTTTATTTAATTGATTTTGCTTAAAATTCTTAACTTTTGAAGGAAACTACTAAAATATAAGCATTCTATATCAGAAATCTCAAAAACTTTCAGTAAACTCAAATTTATTCACTAAAATAAATGACTACAATACTAATTTTAAAAACATCTCAACAATTTTTGTGAGGTAGTTGAAGATACTTCAAGATAGAGCATAAACCACATTGTTTGCACGAAACTTAATACTTTTGAGCCCGCATTTTGTGACAGAAGAGCAGTTAGAAAATTTTTCATGTCCAAAACAAACAAACTTCCATGCCACCAACTTAAAAGTTTAAGAATAATTTTTGTATAAAAGAAAACATAGTGGAACAACACAAAAGAAAGTATATGTTACAAAGACAAGGACCGGACGGAAGACTTTAGAAAATGAAAAAGCTCTGTTGCTTGTGGCATTGTCAATGTACAAAACTATGGACGAAGTACAGTACAGTAACAATGTACAGTGGCAGTGTCAATGTACAAAACTATGGACGCAAAATATAAAAGAAATGCACTGTACACTATAATAAAAAGGACTGTTCATATTGTCAATTTTCCCCTTAGACGAACGATCGAATGATATAACTAACAAAAATAATCATGAAATTTTATAGTAAATTGACGCTGCGAACGAAACTGATTTATTAAAAATCAAAACATTTCATTTTTATGTTTGTTTTTTTTTTTTGCATTTGTGAAAGGTTTTTCTAAAGAATTCGGTTTTGAATTTCAGATTTTTCTTTAACCGAATTGCATGCCAACTGGACGATATGAACCACTGTTTTAACTGTTTCTGAACTTGTTTAATGCACATAGATAAAAATATTTCGATATTTCTGTTCTAACACACGTTATGAAAGGTTATAAAGTGGCTGTTAATCACTATCAACTTCCTCCTTAACCAATTCGTCAAACAATTTGATAATCCGAAATATATATGGAATTCGATGGCAATTTGACGATGTGAGTAAAAAAATTTTAAATTTTTTGTCGTAGTGTTTAATGGAAATCGAGATAATTCGACTTTGTTTTTTTATCAACGATTTGACGACAAATTTGACTGTAAAAACCCCATTAGCACAGATCACAGTCAAAATGTTCGTCAAATTGTTTGACCACAAAAATTTTTGTAAAATTTCCTTCTTGTCTTTAGCACTAAAGTTAACACATCGCTATGACAGAAAAATTGCTAGTATCATTTGTTATTAACATCGTTTTTCACACAGTTCTGGATGTGTCCAATAAATTTAATCCAAAAATATTCTTCCGCTCCTTCCATTTTGCCACGATGTGTTCAGGTTGAAAGCTTTTTTGAACTAACAAAATCGTTTTATAGAATTTGACGAGAGTTCGCATCGTCAAATCGTGTGTCAAACAAGCAAAAAAAGTTAAAAAAACAATTTATTCTCATAGAACGATTTGTGTTCACATTCGTCAAATTACCATCAAATTCATATATATTTCTGTTTGTACAACAGTTTGATGACTCGATTTGATGAATGTGAACGGCGCTATTATGAAAAAGTCTTTACAAAGAGGGATGTTGACAGTATCAAATTTCTCATCAAAAAGTTTGAGAAAATCAAATATACACGGTGTCCCGCGATAGAGTGCAACTATTAAAAGAGCTGAAAGATGCTATCGAGTTGAGCAAAAAATCGTATGGGAGGTGGTCTATTTTCACATCCTTAGGAGTTGCAGGGTTATTTATTTAATTTTGTTTACAATGATATCAAAATAAAATACATATCTTTAAAAGTAATAAAGTTAGTTGTACTTTAAAAACTACACTAAATTGAGAACATAATGATATTTAATTGTATTTTGTTGAAAATAAAAATTTTCAGAACTGTTCGAAGTAAATTGTTAAGCTAATCAACCTTGTTATACCCCCACGTTTAAAAAACCTAATTTGAGTATATTTATTTTGTCACTTCGTTTGTAACGCCGATAAGGAGGCGTGGCCAGTATAGAAAAGTATATATATTCCTGATCAGCATCACCTCCTGAGTCATTTTAGGCATGTCCGTCTGTCCGTCTGTGTCCACGATAGCAGCCGTAATTTTTGAGCTATCATAACAAAATTCAAAATATAAGCTTTTTATACAAAAATGGAGGTCAAGTTCGAATCTGAGCAAAATCGGATGAAAACCACGCCTACCTCCCATACAAAGTGACTTAACCAAAACGGTAAGATCTCTTTAAATTCCACAAAAATTTAATGACTTCAAATGCCGCACAGTGTCTTAAATATTTTATATTTATTTTGAGTATTAAATTTGTAAAAATCAGATGAAAACCACACCTACCTCCCATACAAAGTGACTTAACCAAAACGGGAAAATCTCTTTAAATTCCACAAAAATCAATTTAATGACTTCAAATTTCACACACTGTCTTAAGTATTGAATATTTATTTCGAGTATTAAATTTGTAAAAATCGGATGAAAACCACGCCCACCTCCCATACAAAGTGACCTAACCAAAACGGGAAAATCTCTTTAAATATATTTAACAGTTTGCTTAAGACTTTATATATACTCTAATTCGGCCATGGGGGTATTTAAACTTCGGCCCAGTCGAAGATAATTCCTTACTAGTTGTTTTTTTATATGTGTATCTTTGGGAAAGAATGACATTGAAAAGAAAATAAAATAAATCACAAATTGTATGCTAAAAAAATGTTCATTTATGGCTTGAACGGATTATTTCATCTTCTGAGTTCGTTGATACATCGTTAGAAGGGTCACTTTATTGGCTTTTAAATTATTTCTTTAACTAAGTTTTCAATGAGTAAGTTTTTCTGCTAAAAACATTTATGTGCATCAAAGTCATTTAATACTAATTAACCTTATAACTCCTAAAAGTGTGAAAATATGCTACCCCTCCCATTCGATTTTTTGGTAAACTCGACATCATCTTTCACCTCTTTAAATAGTTGCAATCTATTGCGTGACACCCTGTTTATATGGAATTTTATGAAGATTTTATGATGTGAACATTCTTCAAAAGTTCACGAACTTTAGGTTCAAAGATTTTTCTGTGGTTTAATCAACAATATTACTTTTTTTCTGCAACAATTCGCGTCAGTTAAAATAAAATTTTCCACGTGAACACATCGCGTCAACATGAAAATAGCTAAAAAGTCTTTGAATTTGAGATTTAGATTAGATCAATTTATATTTAGAAAAGATCAATTAAAATTCTAAAAAGTTCAATTAAAATTCTGAAAAGATCAATTGGAAGAATTCAAGTTCAGAAATTTCATTTGAAATACATAATAGATAAATTAAAATTCTAAAAAGATCAATTGAAATTCAGAACAGATCAATTGAAATTCTCAAAAAACTATTTGTAATTTTGAAAAAATAAAAAGAATTCAGAATGGCAGTGGTAATTGTAGTGGTAATGGTAGAAATAAATTTCAATACATAAATTATTTTATCTGAATTTTAATTGATATTTTCTGAATTTCTATTGATCTATATTGAATTTCAAATGAGTTTTCTGAATTTCATATGCTTTTTATATGATCTTTTCTGAATTTTAGTTGATCTATTTTTAATTTTTAATGATCTTTTATAAATTAAAATTTTTTTTTTCTAGATTAAACTTGATCTTTTTTTCAAATAGGTTTCTTCTAAATTTATAATAAAATTTCTAAAATGGTCAAACCAATTAAAACGGCCAAACAATGGAAATGGAAGTTTTAATTTTTAGGATAAAGCTCAAGAACCCTTTGGTGATTTTTAATGCAAATTTGTTGATAAATTGTTGATGAATACATTTGCATTAAAAATTTTCAAACTTTTGAGCTTGATCTTAAAAATTTAAGCTCCCTTTCCGATTTTGCGTGAAAAATTATTCATGATAGGGCTGAATTTTTGTTTAAATTTGTTTCTAACTTTCAGTCTTTATTTATTTAAATAAAAAATTTATTAAATTTATTTAAATCAATAAACAAATAAATAAATAAATAAAAAATAAATAATTAAATAAATAAATTAATTAATTAATAAGTAAATAAATAAATAAACAAATAAATAAATAAATAAATAAATAAATAAATAAATAAATAAATACATATACATATTTAATAATATATAATAATAAATAAATTGATAATAAATAAATAAATACATATATATTAATCTATTGTTTTTATTTATTTTTTAGCTATTGATTTGTTTATTTATTTATTTTAGAATTTTGTTCTGAACCAAGATGAGTATTTTATGCATTAGTACGAACCAATAGTTTTCTTGCTTGGTTCAAGCTTAGAACGCTTGAATATTTTTCTCTGTGCACGAAGCCACGAACATATAAAATATATTTAAAAAAGCTGGAAAAATAAGTTTAAATTTCTTAAGCTTTTAAAATAAATATAAGCAATATATATATAATATATATATATAAATATATATATATATAAATATATATATATATATATATATATATATATATATATATATATATATATATATATTTAATTTAAGAATTTATTTATATTTTCTCAAAAAATGTTCAAGAATACTGCAGTCCTGGTTTTCATTCAATAGACAGGGCAAACAGAAAAGGAGTAAAAATTGCATTAATGTATTAAATGCTTGTTAGTCAAGTTAGTCACTTAATACAATATTGTATGACGACACAGTGTAAACCAGTTTAGGTCATTGAAGTCAGTTAAGTGGATGAAAAACAAGTATTTGCCTTAAACACAACGAAAACAAAACATGAAAAACGAACTCTGTAGATAGGTTTCTTCTACCTACAGCAATAACAGCAGGAAATGAACGTGAGTACACTTTGAAGTGCTGCAGCTGATTTTTGTTTTTAACCCGTTTTCTCTCAATTCTTGCTGAGATGATGTTTGTATAACAATCTTTTCTTACTACTACTATTTTTATTGAATAAAAAATATTATGGAGCGCAGATTTGCAGCAGTGAATTAATTAAATTTTAAGCATATTTGAGCGTTCGCCCTTTCAGAATATTTGATGAATGTTCGCATTTTGCGTAAAAAGTATAAAATTAGTTATTTTTACTAAAAAAAGTACTGATACCTACTTTTTTACTCGGTATTGTTGGGACTCAGTATTTTGGAATTGATATCAAAAATCATGGATATATTTCATTACTTAAATTGGTCGTAACTCAATACCGTAGGGCGTAGGTGAAAAATAGTACACATTAAATTTTTCTAGTTAAAGTTTAAACTTTACTATGTTGTCTGACTTTGTGGTTTCAAATATCAAAAAATATATAAAAATTTATGAACAATGAAAAATTAAATACCAAAACAAACTGTTCCGGACATATGTATGATATTTTAGCAATAAACTGGGACAGGTATTAATTAATTTGAAGAAAGAATTTAAATTTTTAATCATTTTTTTTTTATAAAAAACAAATAAAAAATTACTTAAGCATTAACATTAGGGTTACTCACGATTCAGTGCACAAGCCAGTGCAGTTGAGGACTTGTGCAGATAGGTTTTCGCGAACACACCACTTTCACTTTTTTCAAAGCGGTCAAAATTTACAATGTGCACAAGTGGCACAACTGCTAAAGTCCCCAAGTTACAGGAACCAGTAGAAAAGCACTTGTGCAGATTTTTGACGTACTTGCATTTTGTTTTTGTAAAGTGCAAAGTCCTCAACTGCACAGGCAAGTACACTAAATCGTGAATACCCCAACTTCGGAAAACCAAAACAACAACAATTGCACTAAACTTTTCGAAAATTTGCGATTTCTGAAATTACAGCAGTGATTTTTAGCTAAGGCCAAACAGGAGCCGAACAAGGCCCAATTTTAATTATTTTTTGCGGCCGAACAGTGATTAATGAAAATGAGCAGCTTTTCAATGAAAATTAAAACTTTATGCAAAAATGGGAACAATACACAAGTGGCTATACTGTCAACATAAGCATCGCCAAATGAGGCTTGCTTTTGTTGTTATGCATACGTTTGCTGTTAAAGAAGAGCTTTGACAGATTTGATGACATGCAACGGGCATACAACTTAATTTAGGTCTTATAAGGCCGTTCTTCGACTCAATATTCGGCCTTTAAGCTTTTTGAATTATTTTTAGACCAAGTTCGACCCTTGTACGGCAGTGCGGCCCATGTACGACCGCTGTTCACTAGCTGATATTATAACTCGGGAATACCCTTATTGAATTTAAGAAACTCCAATTAAAATTTCACAACAAAAGATCAATTAAAATTGAAAATTTCATTTGAAATTCCGAAAACATCAAAAAAATTAAAAGAGATATTTGAATATTTGAAATTAAAAAAAAACTAGTAAGGAATAATCTTCGACTGGGCCAAAGTTAAAATACCTCCACGGCCGAATTAGAGTATACATAAAGTCTTAAGCAAACTGTTAAATATATTTAAAGAGATTTTCCCGTTTTGGTTAAATCACTTTGTATGGGAGGTAGGCGTGGTTTTCATCCAACTTTTACAAATTTAATACTCAAAAGATATATTCAGTATTTAAGACACTGTGCGAAATTTTAAGTCATTAAATTGATTTTTGCGGAATTTAAAGAGATTTTCCCGTTTTGGTTAAGTCACTTTGTATGGGAGGTAGGTGTGGTTTTCATCTGATTTTTACAAATTTAATACTCAAAATAAATATTAAATATTTAAGACACTGTGCGAAATTTGAAGTCATTAAATTGATTTTTGTGGAACTTAAAGAGATCTTACCGTTTTGGTTAAGTCACTTTGTATGGGAGGTAGGCGTGGTTTTCATCCGATTTTGCTCAGATTCGAACTTGACCTGAATTTTTGTATAAAAAGCTTATATTTTGAATTTCGTTATGATAGCTCAAAAATTACGGCTGCTATCGTGGACACAGACGGACAGACGGACATCGCTAAATCGACTCAGGAGGTGATGCTGATCAGGAATATATATACTTTTCTATACCGGCCACGCCTCCTTTTCGGCGTTACAAACAAAATTAATATTCCCCCATTACGTTTTTTAAACGTGGGGGTATAATAAATTGAAATAACTCCTTTTGAAATTCATTTGAAATTAAAAAAATTGTAACGAAATGATTTAGAAGAGATCAAGTTAGATTAAAAAAATTTTAGAAATAAAAAAAAAATTATTGATGTTCATAAAATTAAATTTTCCTTATGACTTAATTAATAATACCATTATCATTACCAAATTTATCTGAAAGAAGCGCATATAAAGATCAATATTTACAATATGATGAACATACATTTTTCAATATTTTTTTGGTTCCTTAGAAGTTCCACTCGTCCTATTTTGCAGCAGCCTAGACACGATTGTTTGTAGCGGTAAACTTATTGTGCTGTTTAATCTCAGAACTTTTAAATTATTGGTGATTTTAACTTGTTTTGTTTTATAGTTATTATTGTTTTTGTCGTTGTTGTTGTTGTCACGACAGAGTTGTTTGATCTAGGTAAAAGAAATACAATTTATCTACATGTAAAGCATCCAAACCGGTGGATTCAAACAAGATATCTTTTCTCACGTTTTTGCTAGAATAGAATAAAAACACAGAGCTCCTGAACTTTTGTGTCGCTGGTTTATGGAATAACTGGTTTTAGAACGCGTTCGATTTTTTTGGCTTGAGATGATGTTGATAGTTCAGGTTGTAGAATATATTAAACACTAATTTCAAATGCGGGTGAACTTTGAATAGGAAGTTTGTGTGTGATAAAAAACCAGAAGTAGATGGCTATTATCTGTGAGATATTTTTAAATTATTTATTTTTTTTTTATATTTGATTTTGTTTTCTATATTTTCGTTTAATTTATTTAATAAAAATAATAGAATTAAGCAATTTTTTTTTATTTTCTTTTTCATGAATAATGCATAAAACATTCATTCGTAAACACAATAATAGCAATTCAAATTATTTAGAAATAAATTACATACAGATGCACAGAGTAAAAACTTGTTGGCTCAGCACAAAAATAATTGAAGCTTATTTGTTTTTTTTTTTTTTAATAATAATTATAGCCAATATAGTATACTGTGGCTAGACACACTGAGATACTTTTACTATTGAAACTGTTGTTTTTTTTTCTTTTCACAACTAACACACAAACTTTGCACTCATAACTCTACTAACGGCTTTGGATAAAACAAGATTTATATCGATTATGAAACACTTAAATTTGTTTAAATTTTTTATTTTTTTATTTGACGCGAGTAATGGTCGTCAACGACAAGCAACAGCTAGTTGCTGGCTTGCAGCAATTTATTGCATGCAAATTTTATGAATATTACAGCCAAGTCAACTTGTAGATACTTTTGCTTGTTCTTGTATCTCGTGGATGCTTTTGTCATTTCGCACTATATCACTCGAAATCGAAATTATTTTATATTTTTAACTTTTTTATAAAATTACTTAAAAAAATACTCGTTCGCAGTTTTGTATCTCATAGATACCTTTTACTCGGCGTTCTAAGAACAATTAAAATTTAAAATTTTTTTATTTACGCGTTCCGCTGGATTCAACCGCCTTGTATCTTAAACAACAACTGCTCCCTTCGAGCACCAAACCAGATGTGTGATCAAATAACAGCATGAGTCCGAGAGAACTCCAAAAACCCAACACAAAACATTTCAGATTGGCGCTGATGTGTTGTTGTTGTTGCTTCAGCTCCCTTGTATTTATTTGTATCTGAGCAACAAGCAGCATGGATGACTGCTTGGAAAAATTATAGAAGTCGTAGAGCAGAAGCAGTAGAAGGCCGCTTGTGTGAATTCACAACAACAACAACAACAACATGAATGGATTTTTGCCTAGCCTGCATGCAGTGCAACCAGAAGAAAAAGAGCAAACAAAAAAAAATAAATAAAGAAAAGAAAACAAAAACTAATGAAAACACAATTTTTAAATAAAATCAAAACAAAAATAATAAAAACCATAATTTAATGCAAACTTATGCCTCACTTAAAATTCGAGATTCTCTCATTTTCAGTGTAAATCTAAATAAAAAGGGTTGCCATCTAATTATGCAGATTAAACAGAAGACAAATTAAAAAACCGTGCTAAAAGTTTTTCGAATCCATTTCAACATTTAGCATATACAAAAAATTAAAAATATTAAAAATAAATTTATACTTTTACATATCGAATTAAACTTTTTATATCATACAAGCACATACCCGCTGCGACACACCGCTTGCGATAAAAATTTTAAATACCATGTAAAAATTTTAAATCTTAAAATTACAGTATTTTTTGTATCTTCAAATGCAAAATATAAAAATAATTGTGTTTGCGTAATAATAAAAAAATGCTAGATATAAATATTAAAAAAATACTTTATTTAATTTCAAATACTTCTTTAAACAGTAATTGTTATTGTGACATAAAGTTTCTTGGCTTTTTCTGTATTTTGATTTTGAAATAAGTCCTGCATAACGGGATTATAAAAAATTGGGTAAAAAATTTTTTTATTTGTAATAAAAAATGTAAATTAACATGAATAGATTCTTCTTAAGTTTCGAAAAATTTCCATTATTATGACATCAAACTTTTGGTTATATCTCAAAAACTGTAGATTTTCTCAGTACAACGCTTTTTTTATGAAAAGTTGATTAATAAAAATAAAGGTAAACGAAAGATTTTTCCAAAATATTTTTTACGTATATCTAGTACAGTGAAACCTCTACTAACGGACACCTCTCTTAAGCGGACACTGCTCTTGAGCTGACAGTTTTTCCACGACCAAGTTTTTCGTCCGCTTTTTCGAACAAATTAATCTCTCTTAAGCGGACCCTCTCTTGAGCGGACGCGGACGCGGACAGTATATTTTCGTCTAATACGTCTGTTGAACGGACGCGAACCTCTCTCAAGCGAAATGCAAAATCTTTTTTTTTTAAGAAAAACAAAAAACTTACGTCAATCGACGATTTCTGAATTTCTTAAGTCATGCATTACACATGTAAAATGTTGAAGTTTGTCAATTACATACTATTTTTCATGATATGAACTGAATTTTTTTATTTTAAACACATATGCGTTTAAAGAATATAATATTATGCGAGATTTTGTTAAATACATATATGCAATAAATGTATTTTGCATTGAAAAAAATTTCCTTTAACATTTGCTCATTAATCTATAACAAAATTTAAAGATATAAAACTCCCAAGAGAGGTTTCACTGTATATTGAAAAAATTTCCCGTTAGTATGTCATCAAAATTATTTCGATATCTTGAAAACTACAGATTTTTTCAATATAATACATTTTTTTTAGACTTAGAATGAGAAAAAACCGATTGAAATCTCAATTTTTGAATTTGCAAGCAAACATTTGCATCATTTTCAAATCGATGTTCATCAAATTTCCTTTTTTTGAAAGGTCAATTAAGTGACTTTGTAAAGATGAGAAAATATTTACCGTTACTTCACCAATTCAATGTTTTATATTGTTTTCACAAAACCTCTAAAATATTAAATTTGTGCTCAAAAAATAGGCCAAAAGTTCTTTTTGTTGTAATTTTTTTCAATTTCCATTTTCCCCACTCTTTCACAGTACATATAATCATTTATCCGCAAAAATTGCTTAATTTTGATCATAATTTCTATCATTAAAAATCATAGGCTACCACCCACTATTATTTTTTTCTCTAAATTTTTTTCAAATATTTTATTTCTTACAGATTTCTACAGCTTAAAAAATAATTTCTGTGAAAAAATTTTCACATATTTCAAACCATTCCATAGTTATGTATAAACATTAATCTATGTTTTAAGTCATTTAATTATCTATTTAGCATTTTTATTAATTTAAAGCATTCTCCGACAGACGCAGGAGCCACAGACCGTCTTGCTGCCATATATGAATTTTTATGCTATTCGGAAAAAAAATTTTATACATATTTTCACCATTTTTTCGGCAATTATAGTTGCCGAAAGTAACCACATGAACTGAATAACCAAATTTTAGTCTAATGAGACCAAAACCGTTCGAAGTAGAGCATTTTTGATGATTTGTGGGCGGTAATGGGGATGTGGGAAAATTTTTTCCCTAAAAACATCTCGTACTCGAAACAAATAGACTGCCAAAATTTCAGCTCAATTTAGCTTAAACCTAGCACACTTTGCTTCACTCCACGTTTATCCCCTGAAAAGTGGGCATAACTAAAGTGGAGCACTCCCATTTTTAGTACTGTTGCCGAGAGTAATCATATAAACTAAATTACAAAATTTTAGTTTAATACTACCCAAACCATCTTCACTCCACGCTTATCCCCCGAAAAGTGGGCGTAACTAAAGTGGGACACGCCCATTCTTAGTAAATCTTCAAAAAGTAACCGTGCAAACTAAATTACCAAATTTTAGTCTTACACTACGTGAACATTTGGCCAAATGACACATTTCAGCCCATTCAGCCAAATGAGAAACGAATTCATCTCATTTCCAATACAAATTCATAGTTGCACTTCAACTCATTTAACCCTTAACTGGTACTCCTGGTCTGTGAGACCAGAACAAAAAACAATATATTTCTCTAATAATTAAATTCTAAATTCAATTCAATTCAATTAAATTATTAAAAATAATTAAAAAAAATCTTTCTTAACAGGAAGAAAAACTTCATTTCAGATGTTCTTAAAAACCAACATGAATTTTTAACTAAATTTTGTGGTTTTTTAGCCTTTAAGTTGGTGAGGTCCCTTGGACCGAATGTACTATTAGTGTAATTTTTTGAGGTGAACCAGTTAAGGGTTAATTAGACTAGATACGTTCTTAAAACTTATTACAAACTGTTTCGAATGCATTTAATGGAGAATGGATAAAAACCACCGAACACACTAAAAACAAAATAAAACGTCAAAAAGCAAATCATTTTAAGCACGTGTATCATCATCATCAACCAGTAAAAACAAAAAAAAAAACAGTTTTCAAACGAAATGAGATACTTTCGCAAAAAAAAACCAATGTAAGCACTTTTGAATGACTAATTCCAAATGAGTCATTATTATACGGCCAAAACAGTTTGAAATATAGCATTTTCATAGATTTTTGGGCGGTTAAAGGGGGCGTGGAAACTCATTTTTAGTACAGCTGCCGAAAGTAACCATACAAATAAAATTACCAAATTTAAATCTTGTACGACAAAAATCATCGGAAATATAGCATGTTTTGCATATAGTAGACGTGAAAAAAAGAAGTAACAAAGTATCAATAGCCTATCACGACTAAGTTGAAATAACAAATCGTTTGATACCTAAATTGTCAAAATCCGTTCAGTGGTTCTCGCGTGATTGTCAAACATCCGTCCAGTATCACAACGTTTGTAATAGTATAGATAGATAGTATAAATAGATAGACTTACACGGTCTCAAGTCTGGAAAAGTTAGCTGGCAAGGCTGCAAAACATAATTTATGCTTATAACTGAATTCTGGCAACTCCCCTCAAAACATTTGCAAATAAAATTAATCAACACTGTATAACAGCCAGTGTTGGCAACTTTTCAATTCTAAAATCCACCAAAAAGGCGAAAAATACGCTTTTTCCTCAAAAATGCACCAGATTTCTTAGGTTTTAAAACTATATATAAATATATAAATATTACATATGATAAAAAAACACAATAAAATTAACTGGGTTTTTACAGTCATTTGCCACGGACTCATTTGCCTTCTGAACTTACTTAAAAAAAATGTAAGACTGCTGTTGATGCAGACATTGTTTTTTTTTAAAGTAGCAAACTCTTAAAAAGCCTTCATTTCAAAAATAAAGGTTTTTCTTTTGTGCTAAAAACAAAATTATTGCTTGTTTCATTTTTGACGTTAGCTTAAAGTTTAATTATGACCTAAATTTCTGCTGGGTATGTAATATTGCGAGTGAATATGAGAAATAACAGATCGCACTTTGAGTAAAAAAAATCTAAAATGTTTGAAAAAATAACTACTGTTCATCGTAATTTTGAGATACTTGAAAAATCGAGTTTTTAGTTGAAAACTTTATAGTTTTACTATTCGTGCTGTGCTGACAAAGAAATTGTTGAAAAATCAAATAAACTCGTTGCAAAACCACCTTTCGTTTATTCAGAGGTAAGTTTGTTCTTCATTTAAACTAATAAAATATACCTTGAAATAATACATGTAAAGTTTTTTCTCAAACTTCTTTGAAGATGTTCAATAATATTCTGGATGGAGTTTTTAGAAAAATTCTTGAAAAATTCTGATACTAAAAATATTGCTTGAATTCCTTCGAAACTAATGAAAATATTTATGTTTATAATCATTAAAATTTGCTGATGATGATTAACCTTCAAATTAAGTTAAATTATCTTCAGTATAAAAAACAAGTGTAAATTTTCTGTTGACAAAAAAAAACATTTCAATAGATGTCAAAACAAAACAAAATCCCTCGAAGTGTATTTATGTGCCAAATTGACACTTTAACCTTCACTTTAAAATTTATATCAAAAGTTTCACGAAAAACATTTTAAAATTTAAAAAAACACATTTTAAAAACTCAAAATTCAGATTTTAACAATGAATAAAAAAGTTTTAAAAATCATAATGATGCCGCATAACTAATCAGTAAATTTTAATTATTCGTAATGTCTCACAAAAAAGTTTTCTTTAGGAAAAGACAATTAATACAGACAAAAACAACAACAGGATATGTTTTACTTGTCATGCTGCATTACTTTTTTGTGTTTATTTATTTATTGGCCAACCAAGGCAATTTACTTAATCTAACAGGTTTTTACAAATTTGTTTACTTATTCTAACAGGTATTTATTTTTTATTTTTTATTTTTTATTTATTTTTTTTTTCCTTTTCTCCCCCTTCCTTGTTTTGGTGTTCAAAGATGTGCAATTCGAAGTGGGCGTAATCCGCCCACCTAATTGACATTATTTCACGAACTTGCCAAAAAGGAAAGGAAAGAGGAGAAGAAAAAAAGAGAATTCAGAGGTTGGGTTGATTAGGCAGAGAAAGAGACTTGTATAGAGAACGCTTGAATAAGAATTTGGACATGGAAGGTGAGTAGTGGTCGGATATATAATTAAATTTTCTACAGCAACGGTTGATGGGTTCATTACTGGCATATGCAGTATGATGCCGATATTCAGTTAACAGCCGAGTATGCCTTGTACGTCTTAAAGGGTCATTGAGGGTAATCTTGTTAGAGATATATTCGCAGTTAGTTACACCGCTCAGAACATCGAAAGTAAAGCATGTATCCAGTACCGTTCTTCTTGTTGATAGCAGTGTCAAATTTAATAGGGTGAGTCTGTGTTCATATGGTGGAAGGCTTCCATAATCGCGGGGGTTATAAGTTTCTCTCAAAGCGAATAGTAAGAACTGTTTTTGAATGGATTCGATTCTATCACAATGGGATCCAAAAACTGTATTCCAAATTATGCAGCCATATTCGAGTATTGGGCGCACTATTGCACAGTACAGGGATGTAGTGACCCATACATTCTTGAATTCGTATGCTCGTCTTTTAATAAAACCGAGCAGTTTACTGTTGAAAGCATTTTCAGGGGGGCCGTATTTGTAACTCCCCGGGGCCAAACTGGGCTCTTTACGGGCCTGAGTATGTATAAATATGTACTATCCGCTCGAAAATCAAATTCAAGTTGATGATCCTGGTGAATAAAAACTAAGCAATTCTTTCGCTTAAGATCATCAAGCAATGACTTAAATGTATTGATGAATATTTTTTTATTTTTTTATTGAAAAACAAGCAATTGCTTGAATTTATTCATATACATTTAAAGAGATTCATCCGGCTCAATACGAAATTTTAATGTTAAAAGTAAAAACCAGATTTTATAGGAATTTCTCATCTATCTACACAATTTTACTAGACAAATTAGTTCTTTAGTCACACATCAGTATTAAGGTAATATATCTCTGTTGGCTTTTCCCAATTTTTTAAATTTGAATAAATTAATTATTCATATAAGACAAAGGTAAATAAAATTTGTTACCCGCAAAATTACTAACCTTCTAAGAAAACAGGTAAATTGCTTATTATTTCAGTTCTATCAATTCTTTATGTAACTCCAAAAACTCCAAAAATGCACTAAATCCATTAAAATTACCATAAAATAACATTTAAAATCCCTCACAATTCGATTACAGCTTCAGTTTGTGGCTAATGACTTTTTATTTATAATCAAATTAGTCGTCCAGTTGTAAGCCCTGACAGGATGTTTGCTCCAAACGTTTTATGTTTTGAAGTTTTGGTAACCCTGGAATCTACTCCACTCTAGCTTTCGCAAAATATTTATAAATTAGGATGCAAACATCTTTCGTAAGCTATTAAATCAAAATAAAAAATAAAATTAGATTTGAAATCTCCATTTCAGTGCAAAATCAGATTGTTTTTCGGTTGCAAAAGCTGACAGATTAGTTCTGCTGCAAAATCTGCCAATTATTACACAAATCAAATCTGATAGCACAAGTTCGGATTCAAAAACAGTAATTATTTTTAAACTTGCTATTCATAACCTAACATTTTTACGGTTAGGAGTATAAACTTTGGCATAATCGATTTTTTAATTGAAAATAAATTTTTAAATTTTAAACATCACACCCAACAGCTGTAGCGGACAGTCACACAGTGTGTCCACTGTACTGAGAGAGTTAACTGTAGTTATTCTCAAATACAATAATGAGACCACAAAGTACAGTTATAATTTTGCATGCAACTTGATTAATCTTTCTGCAGTGAGTCAGTTTTCAATGTGATCGCAATTTATCCACATTGAAGAGTGAAAAGTTAAAAAGTGCAGTTTTTAAATCAACATAATATTAAAACAAAAGTTTTTTTTTTAAAAATAAAATCCTGGATCAACCATCGGATATGAACCTAATGCTCTGTATATACTTGTTAAATAAAAAATTGGGTATTAATTTTTCAAAATATAGCAAAGTACATAGAAAAAATTTTAAATAAAATATTTATCCTTATCTCTATATATTTATAGGAATAAAGTTCGTTTTCAAGCGTGTTCAAGCCAAATTTTTGACGTAATAATATAAAACAGGTATTGTTATTTTATAATCAAAAGCAAATTTTTGCCCTTTTTGCCGTTTTTTTTTTTTATTAAATTTTAAAACGCTCTTGATTAAGATTTTTTATTGAACTGATAAAATTTTTGTTGCATTCATTTCATTTTGAATAGGATCAGGTTCAACCAACCTTTTTTTAAAAAAAGAATGGAGCTTTTTAATATTAGAAGTAATATAATTTCTCTAAATTTAGAAGAAAGATGCAAATTTTTGAGATACAGCTTAAAAAAATGCTCAAATTGCCCCAAAGAAAAAGAAAAAGAGCTGGTGACTAAAATTGCCAATTTTAGCTTGCATTTTAAAAATAAATGGAATGCTAGTAGAAGAACTAAGGAGCGATTCCTTAATGCAAATAAAGAATGGCTAAATACTTCTATTGGTTTTGAAAACTACAACAACCAGGGCAATAAAAGGGGCCTTCTAACAAAATCTTTCGACGATAGTTGTAGCAGTATTAGTAAAAAGATTTCATTATGTCCTTAATGCTATGTTTAAAACAGCTTTTTAATAAGTAAAATATAGGATGAAATTCTTATTCCTGATACCATTGAAATATGTTATATTGTGGTAAGTACCTAGATGACTGAGCTCACTCATTAAGCTGCAATAAAGTAACACATAAATATTTATTGTAGTAGCAGCAATACAAACTTTCATTCTATATAAAATACAACAACCATAAAAAGTACTCTTTAACCCTTTTTTTTAATAATATAAAGCAAATGCGCCAACAAAACCCAAATTACTAAATTGGCCTAGAGCACTAAAACCTATTCAAACTTACCACAATGAAATTCTATAATAAAATGGTGTAGGCTAGAAAACCGGCATCTGGCTAAGTGAACATCAATTTTGGCCAAGTTAGCAAATCGGCTTATATCACTAAAATCATTTTCAATTAATTAGCAATGATTTTCTAAAAAAAAATAATTGATCAAAAAAATGGCTGTTGACCAAGTTAACATATTGGTATTTTGCAAATATGTTTAATATGCACCGAAATAAAAAACATAATTGTTTGCCAATTTAGTTTATCATTTAAGACTACCATATCCCCCTTCTTTCATTCGTTTCTCAAGTGAAATCATTTACTAGAATTGTGTTGGCCATAAATATAGCTTCTAGTCAAGTTAAGGGGTTTTAACAGAGTAGAAACCTGGCTAGATCGTTTTTTCTCACCCCATCACCTCCCAAAACAAAATTTTATCCAAATCCAATGTAGGCTTTATTGGATTCCAGGTTTTGACGATTTGGACAGAAACAAGATTTTATCAGTTGCCGCTATTTAATACAAATACATTTATCTTATGCTATGTTCACACTGAGAACTAAATGCGCACTTACGAAATCCACATTTACGAATGGCCCTTTGCCCGTTGTAGGAGTAATAGGGACAAATATATATAGTATATGCTCTAAATGCGAATTGAGCTCTCAGTGTGAACATAGCATTACAATCGTTTAAAATTTGATTTAATTGATGCGAAAAATATCGGTTTTTCTTATGAAAAATTCTACTGTTTGTTATCACGGTGGTACTTAATTTGCAACCATGAGCACTAAACTAATACTTTCCAAACGCTTCCCTACAGATGTGTTGAATATCGAAACAGCTGACTTTTTGCACCTTCAGTTAACGCACAGGCATTAAAAGTTTGCTGAAAATAGAAATAATTTTAAGCATTCAAAAATAGAAGCAGTATCAGTTATAAAAGACAATAAAAAAATATTGTGATGGAAGTGTCACTGGAGAATCGAACTGAAGAATATTTTCAGAAATGTGGTGAGGCACTTGTAAGCTTTGATCATTCATTGTTTGCATTGAATTGTTGCTTCTGCATGGCGGTTTTTGTGCACTTGGAAGAATTTCAAAAGCATATTCTGGAAATGCATTGTAACGAACTCGCAGAGGGATTTGCAAATACATCTGGAAACACGGAAGTTGCTGGACATATGGAGGAATGTGCAAATGAAAATACAGAATGTTCAGATGATGTGGATATGGTCATATCGGAAGAATGTATTGTTGCTGAGACATTGAATACAGTCAACAACGGCGAAGACATTCAGATCATTCCCAAAGAGGTTGCTTATTTAAGAATTATTTTGATTATTCGACTTTTTTAAAATGTGATCAAACAGTTGCTAGAATTCGCAGAGAAAGAAAAGGCTAATAATGCGGTGGATATAGAACATGCTAAGGGTACAACGAAAGACTTTAAAACATCTTTTGTCGTGGAAGTTGCAGCAGAATCGGCTATATTTGAAGTTAGAGAAGAAAGCAATGCTGCATTTACGGATCCACAAATTTCAGTTGATGAGATTTTAGAGGAAGCAACGTATGTGGATAGCTGCCATGTAGAGGAGAACCCAAAAAGGGTAATGATTTAGCTAAATATATGTAATTGACTGTTCCTAAAAAGTTTGTCGCATATCAACCCAAACTATTTTCAATTTTGTTTCTTGCAGCATTCCAGGCGTGTACATCTAAATGAAAAAAACTTCCTTGAAAGTCTCGCTGAAAAAGTCCAAACATACCCCGAGTTGTGGAATTCAAGTAATTTCAATTTTTCCAATAAAGAACACAAAAAAAAGGTCACACAAAACTTAATCAAACTTATGCAAAATGAATATCCCAGAAGAATTATACGTCCCAAATATATTGCGGCGCTAATAAATAAAATGAAAGATGGTTTGAATGGAGATTTGCATACAAATAAAAATGATGTAGAATCTCTTGGCACAATTGAGCAGCAAACTGAGGTCACTTTAAACATTAATCTACACCATTTCCAATCGTAATTTAGAAAAGATCAATTGAAATTCAGAAAGGATCAATTGAAATTCATAAATTTCATTTGAAATTCAAATAAGATCAAATGAAATTAAAGAACTATTAATTGAAATTCTGATTAAATCAATTTAAATTCTGGTCAGACCAATTGTAATTCAGAAATTTATTTTGAAATTAGAACAATTCAATCGAAAATCCAAAACTAAATTTCAGAAAAGATCAACCAAACTTCAGAATAGATCAATTGAAATTCAGAGATCGTCGGAAATTAAGAGAAATTCAATTAAAATTGAGAAGATATTTAAATTCAATTTGATCTATGCTAATTATTTAATCAGATTTTATTTTGATTTGATATGTTTTCAATTGTCCTCTTCTAAATTTCAATTGATCTTTTATGAATGGTGTAAAAATCGGGGTACATTTTTTTTTAATTATTTTTTAGGATTGCACAACATCAGCGATGGTCACCTATGAGCTAAGCGACGCTACCGATCTACATCTGCTCAAACTGTATAAGCAACAGCCCTGTTTGTGGAACTTACAGCACTCAAAGTTCAACGACAAAGCAGCACGAAATTTGGCCTACCTGCAGATTATAAGAGAACTTAAGTGTCTCGTTCATGCTTCGGAAAAATCTCAGCTAAAATTTAACAAATTACGCATGCGTATAGCTGAACTCTGTGATTGGTATAAAGCACAGTTACGCTCCAAATTTCGATGCAAAATGTTAGGTAAAGCATTTGAACTGAATGAGCATGAATTGCTTTTTAAGCAATTTGAATTTCTGCAAAGTACGTTTGAGCCATCGATACAAAAAGAGAATGAATTCAAAATAAGAGATGAGGTGGAAGCACAGTACTTCGGGCAGGATGAGGTATAAGAAGTTTTGCTTTGCATAACAATATTTTGAGTTTTGTTTTTTATAACATTCTTTAGATTTTCTCAAATGGAGACAGTACCAGTAAATCTTTCGCAGGAAGCTCTGACGAGATGGTATGCCAAGCTAGCCGTAATATGGAAGATCCTAATGCAACAGAAGTTAAGGTATTAAAAATCAATTATTTGCGCAGAAAGCTCTTTTCAAATTTACTTCATTAAACTTTACATGAAAAAACAATCTTAAACTAAACAGTAAGATTTACTCTATGGTCATAACTTTTTCATATTAGTCGCATTCAGCGCAGACAACTGTTGTAAACTGTAATGGTAGCCCTACCTTAGTGAGCGATGTTTTTCTCTGAATGTGTTGCAACTCTAAATGTCAGAAATAAGATTTAATTACATATAATTTTTTATGTTAATAATTCAATTGCAAAGGTTTCTTACTTAAATTGTCTACTTTCTTTCTGTGTTTATTAAATAAATTTAACAGCGTCAGTAGCAGCATCTGATAGTTAACTCAACAGTTGTGTCCAAGTAGAATATAATTTTTTCGCTCGATTAAATGGCGTCCGCTACCTGATCAGTTTTAGTGAGCGCTCCCAAAATTGTACCATTCAGCGAAATTTTACACAAAAGTTGCCTACTGTTGTCTGAGCTGAATTTTTTAAGAGGAAATTATATGAAGGGGGAATTTTGTGAAGGACAATTTTAAAAAATTAAAATTTTCTAAAGGGCAATTTTGTCAAAGAAATTTTGTGTACGGTTAATATCGACCCCAACGCATTGTAATTACATATAGCTATGTACATCAACTTCACGTATGATTTTTTGCACGAATTGTTTAATTTTGTATTTCTTTCGCCACCTTAAGGAAGCCACCTTTTACATCAGCAGCATCTCCCAAGAGCGCATTGAAACTACCCGTCTCATTGAGACCTATCAAAAATTTCCTATACTCTGGAATCCGCATACAACAGAATCTAATCCGTTTAAAGCCAAACGAAAAGCTTTCGAAAATATTGCTAAAATTCTTACTAATGAGTATTTAATGCCGATGAGCAGTGAACTTGTGCGTCAGAAGATTAAAAATCTACGTCAGCAGTACAAAGAACATTTGAAAAAAACGGAAAACGGCAACAACTCAAAACTGTGGTATATCCCGCTCTTGGAATCATTTCTAAAGGAGCACATTAATACATCGCTCCGTAAAGGAAATTCTACTGAGGTTTGTAGCTTCCATTAAATTGTAGAAATTATTTTAAACTACGAAACTATTTATGACCTATTTTTATTTTATTATTTTGGAAATAATGTTTGGCTATTTTTGCCTTCATTATTTGAATATCTCTAAGCAAAAATCTTATTTAAACTCATTTCATTATAAATAATTTTAATGTAATAATTTTTCTAATTTATGATTGGAAAACACTTCTGTTTGAAGTGAAAAGCATATATAATTCCGCTTTGTTTTAGCAGAAGTTGTGCATATTAGCTTTCCAAAGTAAGTGGACTACATAAGCCAAAAAAATTGCTGATGAGTTGTGCTGGTGTTTTGTAAGGGCGCGTTTATAGTAGTGAGTTGCTTTATAGTAGCTGTTGCTTTGCCAAGCCGAGCTAAGGCTCAAAAATGCATCTCTTATGCCCCAATGCATTTTTTAGTTTCAGCTCGTCTCGGTTCAGTCTAAGTCGGAACTATAAACGCGCCCTAAGGAACTTTGTTGTAGCAACAACCTGTTGCGTTATTATCTGATTTGGCAATAATTTCAAAATATATCGTAATTCTTTTAAATTATAAAGTCAAATAGTAATACAAAATTCCATCATTACTTTCTCATTTGATTTTGTTAATAAAACCCCTATTTCAGTTAGTAAGGAAGATGCCTGCTGCGCTGGATTTGCCCTTCAGATTTGATGAGAATATGCCACTCAACCTGCATCTAATTGAAATCCTTCATAATTCAACGTCAATTTGGCAAAGTACTAACTTGACATTTCAAGTTTCTACAAAGTTACTACAGAATTTAGCATTTCAAGAAATGCTACACGAGCTCAATACAAATCATGCCTTACAATTGGATGAAAATAATCTATTGCTCCTGCTCCATGATCTATGTGAATGGTTTAAGCGTGAAAAAGCTCGTCAAGAATACTGCAACGAGCAAGAACCAGATACACAGTCAACATATGAAGCGTCATCAACCGCATGTTGGGAAAAAATGCAATTCTTAATGGATTATACATTCCTTGCTGATGCATACACTTGCATGGTATGCAACAAAACCACAAACTCCATTCATGGCTATCTCATTGATAATTGTAGACATGCATCATTGCCACCCCATAAGTGTTTTTACTGTGATAAACGCTTTGTTGATTTATCAAATTGTCGTACCCATGAGTGTCGCATTCACACCAAAATCTTTAACTACACCTGTGAGTATTGCGGCAAGAAATTTGCCCACTCAACTGATGAACTTCTGCATCGTCGGCGTTTCCATACACAAGAACGACCTTTTGTTTGTGAAATTTGTGGAAAGAGTTTTGTTGCTTCGCACGATATGAAGCGCCATCGTAATTGGCATTTGCAGAAGCAGGATTTCAAATGCAACAAATGTGGCTTGAACTTTTATGTGCGTAATGAACTTCAATTGCATAAGCTGCGCTACCATTCTCAGCCGGAAAGTAATAAAATTTGCAAGATGTGTGGTCGTAGTTTTTTCACAGCCTGGAAACTGAAGAAGCATTTACTTGTGGAATGTAAACAGAAAAAATGAGCATTTAGTGATGTGAAATTGGCTGAGAAAAGCTTAACCACAGCATAAGTGGATTCGGCAAACAATCCTTATAAAGAAAGTCAAAATCAAATGAATTTATTTTTTAGTTTAATAAGTTGACAGTAGTCAATAAATGTTTTGTATTGATGAATATATAAACATAAAAATTGTTTAAAAATAAACGACGTGATAGTTTATTTAAACAGCTCCATTTAGGGGGTATTTTTTATTTTTTGGTTATGTGCCAATGTTCCACAAGTACGTACTTTTGTACAATTTTAGACACGTTTTTATTTCTTCACGTACGAGGTAGCAAATTTTTCGGACCAATAAACATGGCTTTTTGGACTTTTTTCAAATCGGTGTTGTGATGTGTAACACCAACAAAATGTTAGTTTAAGGACCAAAAACTTTAATTTTTTTATGTTTAGTTAAAGTATTATTTTGAAAATTTAATTAAATTATTGCACTATGGGTGTGTGTCAATCGAAAACTTTTCAGTCGGATGATCAAATTTTGACAGTTGGTAGAGCAATTTTTGACATTTATGAGGTTAATATAATTGTGAGGTGAAGTAGCTCATGGGGCTAGCACAAATTTTGACAATCGGAAGCGAATTTTTGACACACTCAAAAATAAAGAAAAAAAACACGTCAATTTCAGCGACATATTTAATTCGAGTGCTTGTACTTGCAACTTATTTCGTAAACTTGTAATATTGTAAACTTAAAAAATAAAAAATTATAAAAATAAAAAAACGAAAGTGCTTGAGTTTGTGTGTGCGAGTAAATTGAAAGCGAAGAATTTGCGCTTCATTTGCTGGTGATGGCACTTGGAGGATGTTGGCTAGCAAGAAATTTTGCACTACACTTGCTTGTGCTGCTGGTGGTGGCACTTGGAGAATGTTCGCCAACAAAGAAAGCCAATTTAATTGCTGCACTTGCTGATGCACCGGGAGATTATTGGCCTACACACAAACTCAAGCATTTTCGTTTTTTTATTATTATTTTGTTATTTTTTAAGTTTACAAGTTTACGAAATAAGTTGCAAGTACAAGCACTCGAATTAAATATGTCGCAAATTGAATAAAATGCAAGTTAAATAAAATATTTGCGCTAAACCACGACCGAAATGTGAAAATTCAAATTTTGTAATTGTAAAATTTCATCGTTCATTTGACACAGCAAAAAAGACAAATTTATTTCAACACACACAAATTTTATTCAACTTGATATTTTCTATCCTACCATGACTGAAAAGTTTCCTTTTGACACACACCCTATGAAATACTTTAATGAAGTTACCGACATTTTTCCATTTTTTATTCGTTTAATGGCATAAATAAATTTATTTTAATCGACTGCTGTTATAAGCCCCTTCTTCGCGTATTTTCATGGCATAATTATGTCTAACAAACAATAAAAAAAAAATACAAAACCACGAGAAAATAAACAAAGAAACACAAAAGTAAAAAAATTCAAGAACACAGAAAATTATAATGTCTAAGATGTGTTACACATCACCCCACCGCTACTCACTTTTAAAATCTAATGAAGTTTTTATCCGAAACACTTGTTTGCAAATTAAAAAAATGCTCACGCTTTGGAAGAAGTCTAAGGAAATTATGTCTGCATATTTCCAACACTTCAAGTACCTCTACACTATATGTTTCATACATATGACACGTCAAAAATTATAAATTATTTGTAGCTATAGATAATGTGGAACATATGAAACTGTAATTTTGTAATGTCGTTTGTATTTTCGTCTGTAAATTTTTAAATTAGAACCGTCTCTAATTTCGTATGTTTTTCCATTTGTACAAAATGTCACTTTGATAAATTTTAATAAATAGTTTTTGTGAAAATGAAAGAAAAGTTAAATTTTAAGATACTTATTTAATAAATTGATTTATAATGCATTTGCTTTTAGTTTGAATGGTCAAGGAGGACACTTTAGAGCTTTACGGTTTACAAAAATTTCAAAAGCTATTTTTTATTTTCAAATAACGGTTAGATAGTGTGGAGACAAAAGAAAAAAGCCGTCTGATAAAAACTTATTTTGACACACAGATGAAATTTGGTATGTAATTTTTTTTTTACATGTCATCTGTATGAAACATATAGTCTGGGGGCACCTTTACTAAAAACTAGATTCTGTCAAAAGAAACAAATCACAGTTGTTCATTCACTTATATGTCAGCATTTGTTATGAGAAATCACCGTGTTACAAATCACCCCAAGATACACATTACCCCACTTCACCCTATGTTTTATTTATTTTGATATCGACTTTTTTTTCTTGTCAAACTTGTATCTATGATTAAAAAGTCCCCACATTTCCATTTGGCGTTTTCATTTATTTTTTGCTAGCAAGGCACTCTTCAGAGAAAGAGAACATAGAGAACGTTTCGAGAAGAGTATACTCTTTCGGCCATTTTAACAAATTTAATTAATATATTGACTAATATTTATACAACTACTTACTTTCATCCATTTATGCTTTAATTAATAGTTTTTTATTGCTGTTTTGCTTTTCGTTGAATTGGTGCAGCTCAATTTATTTTGTTGTAAAATGTTTGACAGCAATTGCTCTAATATTCGCTCTACGTGCTCGACCACTTGATTGAGAGCACGTAGAGCGGCGTCGAGAGCGCTTTCGTTGTGCTACAAATGTGTACAAAAACACGATTAATCTACTCCTAACGCTCGAAACAAAATGGAAAACACGAGCATGGTTTTAGACAGTTCTTGCTCTGCCCCCAACAAATACATGAAAACGCCTATTATCTGTTTCGAACTTTTTTTATTTAAATTTTTTATTTTAGAGTCCTTTTGAATTTTTTGCAACTGCAACCCTGTTGGTGATACGCAAAAATCGAAAATGAAATTGTACTAGTACGAAAAAATTTTAAGGAATATAAGGTATCCAAAATGGTACGAAACTTCATACTTGTGCAACATCGGTCAAAAGGAAGTATATTTTTACTGCCAGCAACACTGTTAAACCGCGAAGTGTTATTTAAAATTTTCGCGAAAGTCTAAAAAGATTATAAAATGAACGATGTAGCCGTAAAAAAGAAATTCCTTGAAGAATCTCAACCTGCAGATGAGCCAATTATGCCAGAAGCAGCAGCTTCAGATGTCAAAAGCACGTCAAGCGAATGCTCAACGGCAAGATCAGGTAAACACAATACTTCACAGGCGGTACGTGTGAAACTGGAGCCCCAACTTGGGGAGCAAACAGAGAAAAAACCCCAGGACTATTCCAATAATACATATAGCTATATAGAAAGTGCGTTTTCTGAATCTCAGTCTGCGATTCAGGTAATGGTGCGAGTAAAGCTGGAACCCATTGAATTAACTTACCCGTCTGATACAAATGAGAATACCTTAAGTAATATTCTAGAATATGCACAGGCATTCACAGAGACGGTTGGTGTAGCATCGTCAACTGAAGCTCCTAATGTAATGAACTCTAGCAATGGTGCATTGCCAGTAATCAAAACTGTTTCCTCAATAAATGCAACTGCAAGAGTTAAGTCTGAACCTGTTATTCCGGAAATAATACCTGATGACTTTTTTGACGATTTACTCGATAATGTCGATCAACTTACTGCAGAGCTATCGCCTCAGCCTATTGATGGAGTTCAACCTGAACAGGATATCATTAATAACGCACTAAATAAAGCGACACCCTGTGAAAGAGTAAGAATAAAAGCTGAGCCACTTAGTTTAGGCCAAATAAATGAGTTTTCCGCTGGTGATGAACAAGATAACATACCAACACCACCTACATCACCTCGGAGATTAGGCATAGAGGAAGTGATTTCAAGTTCATTTCCTGCTGATGCACAGATAAGAGTTAAAATTGAAGTCAACCAAGAAGGGGCCAGCGATTGTAATGAAGAAACCATTCCAGAAAACTTTTTTGATGATTTGTTGGATGATTGCGTGGCACCACGAGTTGAGCATATTGAAAACAGAAATCAAGACATCAAAAGTCGACATAGCAGCAGTAGAAAGCGTGGGCGTAGTCGCAATAAAAATTTATGTAGTATTGAAACACCACAGTTTAATACTAACTATGGCAATATACCAAAAGTACCACCATCACCACCTGCCTTTAGCCAGGCAGCTTTAACATCCTCGGCTCATGTCGAGGCAGTACCTAACAATGTCACATTTTTTCCAAAGCCAATTATGGTGAAGTCTGAATTTTCAGAAAATTTTGAAGACATGCCGTTTCATGCCGATGAGAATAAAATTGAGGATATGAACTTGGATTGCTTGCCGGTTCGAAGTTTGAGCAAAAGAAGAGCATCGGATGCAGCAGACGCTTTTTCAGGGTTTAAAAAAATTAAATGTGAGTGTTGCTAGTTGGAAACTTTGGAGTTTAAATTCAAAATGTTTAATACTAATATTTGTTTTTAGTGGAAAAACTTGCTTCGGAACCTAAAAAGCCTGTAATACTTACGTCTGCAATGAAGCGTCGAAAAGGTATATTTTTACATATTTATATTTACAAATATTGTGAACTACAAAACCGTTTATAAAAGTCTACTTTACTGCAATTACTTGCAATTAAAATATCCACTACATAGAAAGCTCTAGAGGGATAATATTAAATTTTTGTATGCTTAGATTTTTCTATCACGTCTGACTTGTTTGTAAAACTAGTTTAAAACTTCGGTACGAACCATGGAATAATCAGCCCTATCTATCTTTGAGTCCGTCGTAGTAAGATTATCGTAGAAACCAGAGATAAAGAGATAGGAAACTTGAACTTTGTGACGTAAAAACATATGACTGCATTTATTTTTCGCATTTTTTATTAACTTTGGTGAAACTCATGTATTGTGTTACTATTTTTAAGTTAAGTTAATTATTTTCCTTAAGATTTAAGAACTTAAAGATTTAGAATTTCAGAACCCAAGTTTCTAAAATAGGACTCTGAGCTTAAATGTCATATTTACTTAATTTAACGATCAACATTTTTGATTTTAATTAGCCGACTGCATGGCGTAAATTGAGTGTGTCTCCATTTAAGTATGTATTTGATAAAAATTTCTAAATATACCTTATAAAGGTAGTTTTAAGACCTAGTTGAAGAAACTTCATAAACGTTTATCTCTGTGCCAAAATATGTAACACAATCTCCCTGTAACTCCCCCTTAACGTGCCTCAGTTAAAGTTATGGTGAGATCTGTTTTAAACCAATCAGAATAAGTGGTGATACACTTCCTACCTACCTACACCATACGGTGGTGAGTTGCCACCATACGATGGTGATTTTACTACCACAGTCTTTTTCCCATGTCTTTATCTCTGGTAGAAACTACGAAAAACGCATCACTAAGTTCATTTGTAGCGCCGTTCGTAGATTTTTGAAGTAATTGTTAGGACGTGTTTTGATTTTCGAAGAAAATTTTAAAATAGAATTCAGACGAAGTAACCACTTTTACTGTGTGAATTTTTATTAAAATTTTCTCCGACAACTTAAGCACACCGAAATAAATTACTTCAAAATGCTACGAATGGAGCTACAAATGAACTCAGTGATGTCTTTTTCGTAGTTTCTTCGATTATCGTAATACGACTGACTCAGTGATAGAGCACAATTGGCCTTATTTCATAAAAATTGACAGGTGAAAATTCTACAAATTTATCGCAGTTAACTGGCAACTCGTTGTTTTTGACAATTGCATAATTCCTCTTCTACAAGGAAACCATCTCTTGCTAAAAACAGCTGTTATTGAAACAAAATGAAAATTTAAAAAGTTTCAAAAACAAACATAGGTCTGTTTCTGTACTCGATTCAAGGGAGTATTCCTGGTTGGAAGGCTGTTTTTGGACCCTTTTTGAAAACTTCTCATTTGAAAAACGGCCTTCAAAGTTGGGCGTCGAAAAAAAGGTATGCTGCTTGCGGCCTGGATAACTCTATTTCGGGTCATCTGAAATGAAAAAAGTAAACGACTTTAGATACAGTATAGATGTAATTCTGGTCCCTACCTCAATCATAATTTTGCGATTATTTTTTACAAAATGGCGGTCATTGAAAAATTAAAAACCTATTTTGGGTCTTTTTTAGTCTAGTTTAGTGTAAAAAAAATAGTAAAAAATTGTTTAAAATTGTGATTGACGTTGGAACAATAATCGTGACAATTATGCGCCGATTGCACTTTGTTTCATCAAATTCGGTTCAGAACTACGGGCGCAATCTGGACCGCAAGCTCGAAAAACGTGGTTTTGAGATAAACGCGTTTAAGTTTGAAGTTATTTTTTTGCACCAAAAAAAAATTTTAATTAAAAATTTGAGCATGCAGTTTTAGAGCAATGACTTGTTTTCTGCTTCGATTGCACTTGGTTTCATCAAAATCGGTTCAGTAGAACCGGAGAAAAGTGACTTCGTAATTCAAAAACGTGATTTTGAAAAAACTCGAAAGAAAATTTTAGGCAATAAAACCTTTTTTTTTAAGTGAAAACTTCTTTAGGCGCATTGAACGATTTTGGTAGAGGGTAAATCTTTGGTTTGCATCATCGTATTTTTCCGAGGAACTCTCGTCATCAATACAGACAGCAAAGATAACAAGATAGGAAAATTAGAAAACATAACCTCAAAAAATGTTTGCATTTTTTGTGCATAAAAATATCAACAATTATCGGCACTCTTGTTCTTAATCGGCCGCAAGCTCACAAAGAAATCACTTGGCAACTCCTGAAATTAATGCATATAATCTGTTTGTTAGTATATAAATACTTAAGTTAGGTTGCAATAAGAACTTTGTAACCAAAACTTATTATTAATTCGCTTTATATTGGTCTATATATGCTTTTAAAGTTTGTGCAATTTTTTCAGTTGTTGTATTTGTCAACATTTTTGAAAAATTTGCTTTTACTTAAACAGCTGCTATGCATGGTGAGTTAAAAAAATGGAACGATCTTCTTCTTTTTCTGCTTTTTTCTGCTGGAACTTCGTTTGCAAACAAGAAAAATAATGTATGGATTGAGTGTTTTAACATTTTAATCTTTAAGTTGTGATAAAGGAATATGTTGAACATTCAAATAATTACATGCATGCTCTTATTTTATTATATATCGTCAACAAAGTTTGACAATTTTCACACTTGTTGTATTTGTCAGTGGCTTTTTATTTTCACCACTGGCATTTTATTTTCGGATTTGTCAACTATCATTGTTTTATTAAAAAAATTTTTCATAACACGGGGGTACTAGACAGTACTGTTAAGACAGTGAAAAATACGTTTTAATGGTCAAACTTCCCAGCTAGACAACTCTAACGTGTTTACAAACACATTGAAACAAATTTAGGTTGTCACCAATACATTCATGCGTTCTGAAGTTATGTTAAACAAGTCAAGTTATATATGTTTATATATCTTGCTCTTTTACTGCCAAAATTATACTAAACTAGAAAAAAAAACCAAACAAAATGAGCACTGCAACAGAAAGGAAGTATACAAATAACATTATATTTATAAATCAAATAAAAAATTCAAAACTTTTCTTTTCAGAAAACGAAACAGATTCCTGGGAAACATTTTGACTGGATTATCAACAATTTTAAATCAACACATTTTCAAACAAATGCTGTTGTCCCTGGTGCCATTGTTGCTGTTTATGAAAATACGTGTATTTTTATAAGAATTTGTGTGCTTACATATTAATTTTATTGCCGTAACTGTTGTAAGCTAAAGGTAATTTGTTTATTAGAAAAATAAAAGAAATTCATATACAAATCGTCTTTTGTAATTTAAGCAACATGTCAGAGTTCTATTCTCTGGTTAGGGGGAGGGCATCATACAACGGCGGGGGGGGGGGGGGGGAGAAGTAGGCACAGCTGAATTTGTTATTGGTGTGAGCAGTTCAGATATACTTTTTCTTATCGGTAAAACATGTGTGGCAGACAGAGATGCCAGATCACACAGATGAGCGTCTGTCCATATATAAAGTATTTTGGTAGAACAAATTTAACGTACAATGTATGGAGAATTTTATATGACTTTAACGTCAAGGTCGCTACGTATATGCCATATATACGGAATATTTAACAGTTAGCTGTCTAGCTGGGTTTGTGTCTGTGAAAAAGAGTACAGATAGTTGGTAAGACAGTTGGCAAAACAGTAGATAAAATAGTAAAAACTTTCTATTTTATGAAGAAAATTTTTGTTAAAACTACGAGTACGCCAAAGTATTGCAAATTTTCCATTAACTCTATTAAATTTTCACGTATTCTGTCACTTGATATGCTAAATATCATTCTACTTTCCTAGCTACTGTCCCGCCAACTGTCTACAAAAACTTAAGACAGTAGAGCAGACAGTAGCAAAAATTAGCGTGTGTGGGTAAAAATTTGTGTATGTGTTGTGACTGTCTTAACAGTACTGTCTCGTGTAACCTCCGTGTAAAGGGTAAGTGTCAAAAGGAAACTTTTCAGTCGTGGTAGGATAGAAAATATCAGGTTGAATAAAATTTGTGTGTGTTGAAATAAATTTGTCTTTTTTGCTGTGTCAAATGGACGATGAAATTTTGACAATTGCAAATTTTGACGTTTCACATTTCGATCGTGTCTTAGCGCAAATATTTTATTTAATTTGCATTTTATTCAATTTGCGACATATTTCATTCGAATGCTTGTACTTGCAACTTATTTCGTAAACTTGTAACATTGTAAACTTAAAAAACTTAAAAAATAGCAAAATAATAAAAAAAATATAACGAAACTGCTTGAGTTTGTGTGTGCATGGGCCAACGATCTCCCGGTGTATAAGCAAGTGCAGCAAAGTTAAATAGGCTTTCTTTGCGAACGTCCTCCAAGTGTTACCACCAGCAACACAAGCAAAATTTCTTGCTAGCCAACATCCTCCAAGTGCCATCACCAGCAGCACTAGCAAGTGCAGCACAATTTAATTGACTGGTCAACTCTCCATTATTTCAGTAGCACCATTTCAGCATGTCTCAAGCGCAGAGGCAAATTGCTGCCATTATACTCTGGCGTGAATAAAATAAATTGAAAGCGGAGAATTTGCGTTTCTTTTGCTTGCGCTGTTGCTGGTGGCACTTTTTGGCACATTTTAGCTAGCAAGAAATTTGCGCTGCACTTGCTTGTGCTGTTGCTGGTGATACTTGGAGGACGTTCACCAGCAAAGAAAGCCAATTTAACTCTGCTGCACTTGGTGATGCACCGAGATATCGTTGGCCCACGCACACACAAACTCAAGCACTTTCGTTATTTTTTTGAAGTGAAAACTTCTTTAGGCTCGTTGAACGATTTTGGTAGAGGGTAAATCTTTCGAGGGTTTGCGTCATCCTCATCGTCATTTTGCGAGTAACTCTCGTCATCAATACAGACAGCGAGTAGGTTTTTAAATGACTCTCTTGGAACTATACTACAATGCGCTCAGCAAATGTAGCAAGCAACCATCAATAAGTTCCTCTGCTGACGCATCGTTTTTTTCCCTCCCTTTGCTTCGCTGCGAAACATTGAATGATATAGCTTTTCAATGTATATGTAGAGTTAAAATAAAATAAATTTAAAATTTTTGATATATTGTTTTTGTTTGACTGGCCGTGAAGTCTCTTTTGATGCCACCACTCATAGTACAACTAGACAAGGTAGTGTTAGGGCTGAATGTGTTCTCTTTATTAGTGACCATATCTGTCAAACTCAGCCATTTTGGTATTTTGGCCAATTTTTGCTTTCATATTGCATTCTCATTGGTTGCATATTTTGTATGACATGTCAACTTCGTTTCGACAGTTTCGGTCACCGGCTTTCCGCTTTAACAGTACCTTGTCTAATTTTGCCATTCCACCACTTGAGATTTTGCTACCAGGCAAACAGAAAGCATAGCAAACAAAATGCGGTTTATTTTCTGACGCCGATTCGTTCATCCCCTCTAACGTTGCGCAACCGCTGTGAACCTTTCCATTCTCACTGCGTTGTTGATGTAGATTTGAAATGTAATTGTTGTTGTACAGTTAGCTGGAATTTTTTTAGACTTTTAGCTACAGTCGGCATATGACGATTGATTTATTTTAGATAAGAGTTTAAATCAAGTTTTGAAATTTTGTATAAATGGCTGAAACTATTTCTTTTAACTAAATGTACCATATCAAAAATATATACATATAATTCATATCATTTTTTTAAATTATTTCATTATTGAATTAATTTAAAAATTTAAATCTTATTTATATCTTTTTATATAGTAACACAATATACATGCACGCTATATATAGTTTGTGTTGTGTATTTAAATAAGAATATATAAGAAATAGATATAGTATATGAATTATATATAATTTAATATAATAAATGTACGTAGACAGTTTAACCGCCTAGTGTTGTCAATCCAATTACAACTGAAAATATAAATTTATTTTGCAGGTTTTTTGTGTGTTTGTATGTACATATATATAAAGCGTTTTGAAAATACTTCGATTGTCATATGCCGACTGTAGCTACCATATAACATCTACAAAAAAATTAAAGCTAACTGCATAACAACAATTACCAAGCAAATCTACTACAAAAACGCAGAAAGAATGACATGATCACATCGATTGCGCAGCGTTAGAGGGGATGAACCGAAATGGCGGCGAAAAATAAATAGCACTTTGCTTGCTATTTTTTTTTGTTTGCCTGCTAGCAAGATCTAAAGTTGGTTCCTAAAGAGCTACGATCTCTCCAATTCTTAATGTTAATGTTGATGAAAACCGTTTTAGACTAAATTTATTTATACTCTTTAATTAATGGCATAATTTATTAAGTTATCTTTGTAATAGTCTGTAAGAGACATAATCAGTAGACTGAAATAAATAAAAATAAATAAAATAAATAAATACAGAAAGATAATATTAACAACGTTAGAAACATTGAATTATGGATATAACTGAAGCACAGCCGCGAATAACATTTTAAGCGACAAAAAGCAAACTATTCACAATACATAAAAAACGTTTTAAATGTAGCAGGCAATTTTTAGACACTTTTTTTAATACATTATGGAAATACTTAAGTAAATAGATTATTTTAGCAAAAAAAATTTATTAATAATATTTTATTAGTAAATCATGTATTATCTTTGTTTCAAATGGAAAAACGTTACATATCCAAAAACCATTGGTTGTTAAAACGTTATTTCACGTTGTAAAGCAGAGAGTGTGATGGCTTTTAAAACGTTAATCGCGCAATCAAAACATACTTATATAAGACGACTTGTTTGATAGTATCCTTTTCTTTAAATGAAATGTTCGAAATAGAATTTAAAATAATTTATTTATGTTGATTTTATATGATTTAAATACAAATTCTAAATGTTAAATAGTTTAAACCATACTTGATTTTAAATACAAATTCTAGTTGTTTGATAGTTTAAAATCGTTTATTGAGCTTAAGGTCAAAGTTAGAACAATTAATTGTTCTAACGAATCTTTCCAAAGAAACAACATCGTAAATCACTAGCTGATTTTATTTCAATTTCGGCCATGCTAAAGGCTTCATCAGAAATCTTTGTGATACCCGTGCAAGCGCGCACTAGCGCACTGCACCACAGAGGCGATGAAATTTTAGGTGTAAATTTCTCAGTTTTTCTCCCATTTCATATTTGCACATTTGTTGTATTTTTGCTTTACTTTAGTCTTTATGCTTATGTTTATCTAACTATCAAACATTTAGAATTTGTGTTTAAATCATATAAAATCAACATAATATATAACAAGATCATTTAGAAAAAAACTTTTAAATAATTTATTTTTTTAAAGAACCTTTAAAAAAACCAAAATTAATTTCAAGAACGCAAAAGAAAATATTTTAAAACTTTCAACGAAATATATATGTTTACTTTTAAACATAAACTTTATACTTTTCTTAATTTAACTTCAGATTGATTGCACATTCCTACTCTTTTATTATTCTTGATCAGGAAAAAAATACACAGTAGCGTTGCGATGAGAAATAACTTTTTAGCTCTTCTTCGTCTCTGAGCCTCGCGCAATCCGATTAAAGATGTTAAAAAGCCGTTTCTTATTGTAGTTTTTATTGTGAAGTTTATAATAATGTTCCTTTATTGCACTTATGCTAAATTGTTTGCAAGTAAAGAAGCCTGGGCAATCACAAACTATATAAGAACAATTTATTTGAAAAAAAGTAATGTGAACTTAAAACGTTATTCCACTTTACCTGCTCTGGAGTGTTTTTTGGAGTTATACTTTTTTTTCTCAAAAAAATTCATTACCACAATTCCTAAATCTTTTATTTCTATTATAAATCCAATTAATTATCCAATTATTATAATCCAATAAACATTGGACTTAATTTTTGTGCCTTTGTTACACTTATCAATTACATCAGATAATTCATATCTAATAATTCTGTACGTAACTTACAACGTTCTTCCACTGACTAGCACTTTCTAAATACTTTTTGATAAGGTACATATTTTTAGCTGATTTGGTGTTAAGGCAATGTAAGAGAGTCATGTTAACGGTAACCTGCAAATATTTAAAATTAAAATTACTCTAAAGTATGGAAAATTACTGGTCAATTATAAGGGCATCTAAAAATTGCTTAGCTATTACGCCGATGTGTTTTGTTTGAGAGCCTGCAATGAAATGAAGTCGTCGGACTGTTCGAAAGTTCAAAGAAATTTCCCTTAATTTGTCGGACATGTCGGATGACAAGTCGGACCGTCCGAAAACCCCTAAACAGCAGCCCTGTGGAGTAGATCTTTAGGGCTGTTCACATTTCAGACCGCTCATCAAATCGATCATCAACTGATTTGACAAATGATTTGACCAACAGAATTTGTATGGATTTGATGGCGATTTGACGAGTGTGAACACTCATCAAATCGTTGGTCAAATCGTTTGATGAAAATCAAAATTTTTTGATTTTTCTGCTGATTTGACGAACGATTTGACCAGTGTGAACACTCGTCAAATTGTGTAGTACGATTTTCTCAGTTCAAAAAAGTTTTCAACCTGAGCATGGCAGAATAACCAGGTAGGCTCACTAGAAAAATGCTCTCTACGACAAATAAAACAATAACAAATGCGTAGCTATAATGTCAAAATATATTTTGTCAATTCAAAGCAGCCTTACATAGCGACACAAACAAATTGGTTACTGAACATTCTAACTAGTAGTAAAATGAAAATTTTATTAAAATTTAATTTGTATTTGCTTTGTTTACAGCCAAAATACAATTAATTCTGTATTATAACTATAAACACAGCTCATTTTATTAAATTTGTAATGATTTTAATAATATTTCTTATATTTTCACACAAAAAATCTGGGTACTCGCTTTATTTACACGGTTACGAGTAAATTATACATCCATATGGCTGAACGAATAAAAATAAATTGTCAATAGTGACATTATAGCTACGCCAATGTTTTGCTCTCTCGTTTTTTGCTCTCCGAATTGCATCTACCTGGTTATTCTGCCATGATCCTGAGCACATCGCGGCAAAAGAGGGAGCGGAAGAAAATATTAGCAAAATAATAATAAATAACTGTTGCAAATAATTTATAATAATTTATAAAATAATTTCATCTTCTTCCAATACGATTTTAATAACAAGTGGTATTAAAAATTTTCCGTCATCGCGATGTGCTTACTTCGGTGTTCAAGATAAAATGAAATTTGATGAAAAATTTGATGAGTCTGAAAACTTTTGTGGTCAAACGATTTGACAAATGATTTGATGAGCGGTTTGAAATGTGAACAGCCCTTTTAGCGCATATATTAAACACATCCCCGTTACGCGTTTGCAGTATACAGAAAATTAAAATACGTCGGTATAGAGAAAATCCTATAATTATTTTCTCAGCAAAGATAGGTCGTTCAGAATAGAAATTAGCTAAGAGGAATTAATTGTTTTTAACTAATCGAAGTTTTTACACGAAATAAAACTAATCCAAAATGTCTCATCAAAGCTCAGCTGAAGTTGTTGAAACAGCTAAAGATGGCGAATTTTTCCAGCCACGTTTGAATGAATTTTCACAGAAGTTTATTGGTGATCTAATGGAGGAAAAACTCCGTCTGGGAGAAGAATATCCACTATGCACGCTGTTAATAGACGAAGGTATATAAATTATTAAGAAAATTAAGTGGATTTACAATAATTGTGCTTGTTTGCTTTTCCACAGCAATTGAGCGAATCTACTCAACCGGACGCATACCAGGCAAGGAATTCTATGCTGATGTTTTTAAGCAAAAGCCTCTTAAGGTTACACAAAAGGTTTTTGTACCCGTTAAACAGTATCCGAAGGTAATTGTTTTTTCATATTTCTTGTATAAATCAATAAATTAAAGTTAATAATTGGTGATGGGGTTATAATTCATCGAATTGGCCAACAAAGAAGCTACATTCTATTATTAGAGGGCTAGAGTAACTTCAAATAAAAAAATTTTTTTTCACATAGCAATTTTTCTTGCCAGCAATTCGAAAATACAAAGGAAAGAAGAGCACAGCATCAAAGAAAGAACAACTTAGAAGAAAAACTTGCCAGCACAGGCTTGCTTGTACCGCAAACTTGCCGGCAAGAAAACTTTCTGTGTGGAAAAGGGGTACAACTTAAACGATAAGCAAGTCGACTCGAAGGTCTATATTATTAACATAGACAATAATTAAAGCACAGCCGCGAATAACGTTGTAATCGATAAAATTGTAATTGTTCACTTTTATTCATTTTAAAAGCACTTCTATTAAATTTTTTTTTTGGGTATGCGATAAAACTATCACAAACGTGTCAACTGCTTACTAAGTTCTGTTTTTCAGAGCTCTGTTGTAAGAACAGCCCTTAACCCGAAACACTCTATCATTGCCATATGGCAACACAAACACTTAAAATGTGCTTGTTTTAATTTAAACCATTTTATATTTGCGTTAACAGGTCATTCTGAAAATTGAAAAAAATCAAACTTGTAAAAATGGCCTAAAAAACTTGTAGTTTTTTATATTATTTTCCTAATATACTAATCATTATGGATATCCAAAGAAAGCTAATGTTACCTATTCAACGAACTATTTATCATTAGAATCCATGCATTACTTTTGAAGATATAACATTTTACGTATTATGCACACTTGACGATTCACCCTCATGATACAAAGAACTACAGAAAAAGTATTGCGCATGTCCTAAGAATTATATTCAGAAGCTCTGTAGACATCGTAGCCGGTGTTCGACTTACTGAGGGTTGTAATCCCTAAGCAGCAACTAAAAAGAGATAACTAAATACATTTAGTTTATTTTACACTTGCATGTTGACTTTACTCTTTGCAGCAATGATAAAACAAGGTATATATCCAAGCAAGCTAAAATTACAAAAAGTACTGCCAATCTTTAAAGGCGGAAACAAAATAAAAACCCAAAATTACAGACCGATAGCAATAATGCCGGCTCTAAACAATGTGGTGGAGAAAATAATAAAATCCCAAATAAGCAGTCATCTTGAAATAATAAACTTCCTGTACAAGCACCAATACGGGTTTCGTAAAGATTATGGCACGGGTACAGCACTAATTCAAGCAGTGGATGACATTTGCTCGGCCCTAGATCGAGGATGCACAGAAGTTGGAGGTTTGTTCATTGACCTGTAAAAAGCATTTGCATGTGTGAATCACGAAATCTTACTAAAAAAATTAGAATTAAATGCTGGATTCAACAACAAAACCTTACGAGTTGATGAAAAGTTATTTGGAGGACAGGTATCAAATAGTCTTTAATGGCAAAGCTCGCATCGGAGTCGATAAAGTTATTTTGGAGTTCACCAGGGAAGTGTACTTGGACCTACCCTGTTCTTAATGTTCATTAATGTTATCAAAAATATTTCGATCAACGGAAAACTATTTATGTTCGCGAATGACATTGCACTGTTTTATCCATCTAGGAGCAGAATCGCGTTACGAACACATCTAGAATAGACATCTCCATGCTGCAAAAATTCTTCAGTTTTATAAAATATCAATGAACGCAACAAAAACAAAATTTATCATGTTTTCTCCACGTCGAAGGATTGATGAAGATTTTAGGTTTACTATCAATGACGCAGAAATTGTGGAGGAGAAAGAGCTAAATTCTTGGGACTCTCTATTGGTAACAAGTTAACCTGGCACATAGCAAATCTTCAAAGGAAATTGTCATATGAACTAGGGGTTTGTCAACAAAGCACCTTATTTATGGGGGCGCAAGTTCATTCATATTTAACGTATATGCCGATGTACTGGACTTATAAAAACACTGGAGTTAAAAACACTAAAGACTTGAAAATAAAGCCATAAAGCAAATTCGATTGCCAAAAAGGTTCCCTAGCCGCCAGATGTATGCTTCAAAATTTAAATCAATTTTACCCATAGACGGACTATATAAATACCAATTGCTGGTTCACGTATTCAAAAATATACATAAGTAGCCCTATCATAGTATGCGTCTTCGAAACCAAATAGCGTCGACAAAATAAAATTGGTAACTGCGCTGTCGTTTTTGATAACTATTGACAGTCGTCGACACATATTTGGTATCGCCTAAGTAAAATCGACGTCATTCTAAGACGTTGCAATTTCTGTCGTCGCCATTTTTCTCGGCGACTAGAATAAGTTTGAAATTAAAAAATTAAAATAACGAAAGCGTTGCAGTCTGATAAATTTGAAAATCTGATAAAATTGTTGGGAAAAAGATCCTTCCATAGCAAAAGGCTTTTCCAGAGGCAATCATTAACAAAAATTGGAAGCAATTGCTAAAGACCTGAATGCTGCTGGTCCACCGATTAGAGACTGAAGGATGGCAAAAGATAAAAAAAATTATCCACTTTGGACAAAGCACGGCCTCCGAAACGTCAAGCATCTCCGTCAAAATTGTGGACAAAGTAGATTGTCCGAGTCCAATTTGAAAATCGTTTCCAACACTAAGCTGGTACGAGCCCTGCGCCAAAAACCGCAATGTTGAAGCCAACTTTGTGTTTGAAACATGTGTCGAACGACTACAAGGTTTCATTTTAGGCTCAATCGATTGAAGCACGCTGTTTTAATAAAAGCTGTTTTATTCAGTCGGAAATTTTCTTCAAATTTATATTAATAGATAATTTTAATTAAAGGAATAACACAAACAATCGCTTGAACTTGTGTCCACAAAAAACATTTTGCGAAATCTTAAATAAATAATCTTTAAACTCTTTAAAACAACTGACAAACGAATTTAAAAAATTCCTTTTATGCGTATTTATCGATAAGCTGTCGTCGTCGTCACGTCAGTGTTAGCTGATACAAATTGAACAATGAATTGATGTCGACTCAAAGTGACAACGATATTAAAATCGACGTCGACGACGCCTACTATGATAAGGCTGAATATGAACTAAAGTACAACGCAAGTGGCCCATCCCACGCATGGCTTTAACACCAGAGCAACTTATAACTTAGTAGCGGCGAGATGTAGGTTGGAGACCACCAAGCAACGATACCTATTTGCAGCACAGATGTCTTTCAACGCATTACCCGCTATCTGCAGAAATACAGAGTCATTAGGCTTATTCAAACATAGATTAAAACAATACTTGCTGGACAATAATGTTAATAATATAATGTAGATATTCATTGCACATAGATAGGTTATTGCATATATGATTGAAAGAAAAGATAAAATAAAAAAATAGTGTAATAGAATAGAATTTAACTACACATGCCAATGAGGCAAGCTCCCTCAAAGCTTTTAAAAAGCAATGAAGCAATATACAAAATTGTGAATTATTATTAGTGGAATAAATAAAAATAAAAACAATAGAAAAAAAAAAAGAGTTAAAATCGATCGGATTTCACACCATTTAATATCGGAATCGTTTTGCTATTCCGATAAAAAACTAATTTCGACATGGATTTCGAATAGGGGAATGGAGTAAATAGCGCCATCTGTCTGTGAGTAGGAAACATCGCAAAATTTATCTGAATCATATTTTCACAAATGATCTGTAGCTCGCTCTTGTAATTCGTGACGATCGCAGTTACCGATCCATGTTACCGATTTGACGACACTCTGATCAATTATCACCTACACTGTTTGTGTAATAATCTAAATCGATTTCTGTTCGATTCGTTCGTTCCAAAAAGCTGTCACGTGTTCCGTGTTTGTGTAAGAAAAGTGAATCGATTATGCTTGCTTTTCTCACTCTTTCTGCGGCAAGTGAGAAGTCTACCGATTTGTATAAATGACGGTAATGTTGTGTATATATGAAATAACAAGTACTCACAATTTGTATTTCGCTTAAGTTATATTGTTTACTGATAATAATATTTTTGTTTTTTAAACGTTATCATTTTCAAGGTAATGGCATTTTAAACGAATGCTCATTTAATTAAAAGAAGGAAATTTAAGCAAACAAAATATTTGCTAGATCAATGCAAAAGTACCCGGTTGCAAATATTTGCTAAGTTTTTGTTACACATCACTTAGTGTCAAATTATTTACATTCAAAATTGTTGATTATTTCTGCAAACATTATATATTACATAATTCATTCTCTTAAATCATATAATCCATTTTCAATAACAAGACCATCACCTTTTTATTACAAAATTTTAACGCACATAAAATAAAATAAATGCAAATAAACAGCTGCTTGTTATTTGACATAATTTCGCAACGTTTCTTTTGGATTTTTTTATCAATTTCTAAGTAAAGAAACATTGCTTGTCACGAAATCGGTAACTTGCCGATTTTATAACAGGAACGAGCTACTGATCTCCCAATGAAAAAAACGCAGCTAATATCATAATCAGGGGTGTTGTGGAAACTGACACAGAATTGAAACAGAATCGGTTTTGAAAACGATTTCGGTTTCAAATGGGTGGAAGTGAAAAATAAATCATAATTGAATTCGATATTTGGTGTTCTATATATAGATTTTTTCGTTGATACATTTAATTATACTATTTTTAAGAATATCATCAGAGTTACGCAGGTTTGGTTAATAATCTTCGAACCAATTCAAAAGAAAATACACTGATGCATTGCATAAATACGTTTACGAAGTCAGCCAATTTAAAGAAGGTAGTTGGGCGATGTTGGAAGTTTTAACTGATCTTGTGTTAGTTTAGTTCTACCCTTAATTTTATCCCCCCCCCCCACCAATTCAATAAAATATTCTGCCACTTAAAATTTCCGCTCCTTAAATTTTTTATTTATGAATAGATTTTTTTTCAATAAAAAATGAGGACTTTTCGTTAAAAAAAAAATCTCGACAAAAAGAGTAAAGTCCTCTTTCTTACCGCTATGCATGTGTGTAATATTATTACATTATTTTTTGTAGTTTAATTTTACTGGCAAGATCCTTGGCCCCAAAGGCAACTCTTTGCGCCGTCTACAGGAGGAAACCCAGTGCAAGATTGCCATAAAGGGTCGGAATTCAATTCGCGATACTACCAAGGAAGAAGAAATGCGCAGTTCCGGTGATCCGAAATTTGCTCATTTCAACAAAGATCTATTTTTGGAAATCAGTACAGTTGCAACACCGGCCGAAAGTTATGCACGTGTGGCTTATGCATTGGCCGAAATACGTAAATATATTATACCAGACAAGAATGATGAAGTCTCGCAGGATCAGTTGCGCGAAATGTTGGAAATAAATCCGGATTCATCAAAGCAGAACGTCAAGTCGCATGTTTTCAAGTAGATAAACAATATTTCTTTCAGTTTAAACAATGATTGGTCGAATCTTTTTAATGTTTGTTCATACTTTAGATCTGTTTTGGATAGAAAGATGCCCGGTGCCAATGGTGCTCCCAAATATTTGAATTTGATAAAGAAAACTGCATATCAGCCACCACCGTTGCAAGAAGATATGTATGAGTAAGTAATTTTTTAAAGCTTGGCTCTAAAGCTAGGTATACTTTAGTTTAAAAAAAAAAACAAATTGCAATATTTCTTAAAATATAAAACTGATTAACAACTAATTTAGACAAGAGCCCGAGGAAGAGGAAATTTCCTATGAGTATCCCAAACAGTACATTGTTAAGAGGCAACCTGCATTCGAATATACTAAAGGTAAATTAAACATCAATCTCTCCTTTAACCACTCTCAAATAAACCTTTTCGAATTCATGAATTAAATTAATAAAAAATAAAATACTTATATACCTATAAAATAACTCACATAAAATCATAAATATTAATAATTTCTTTAATAACAAATAAAATATCACATTGACAATTTTATAGTGCGCCCAAATATGACCCCACATAAACGACCACAGCCAGCAATGTATGCTACTGAAATTAAACGTTCTCGCGAAGCTCCATCACCGCAGTATAAACCAAATCCATATGCTTTGTTTAAGAAATATCGTTAAAAAAACACCGATAACATCTTTAAGTATATAAATATCTTGATTACTGCAGAATTTAAACAAAAGTTCATAAATAAACATTTTTACTATCAAGCTGAAAAATAAAGGTATATAATAAGAATATAAACAAAATTTGCTTTTACTTAAACTTACGCCTGAATCAATCAATAAAGATATCAAGAAAAAATATCAATATCAGCTATAAAATTGTAACCATGATAATTATAATTATAATATTATACAATAAATTTTATTAAAGCTTCATAAATGACAAATAAAAACTTGTAACTAACAATCAATTAATTTAAAACTAAAAAATTGAGTGTAAAATTATGAAAAAAATTAACACACCTGATCTACATGCTTAAATAAATAACATGACTGCAATTTCAGCTCATATAAAATTAATCAATAAAAAAAATGTTTTTCACATAAACCCAGTTATGATCGATTAGAAAATTTAGTTTATTTGATTAAATATGTAGCTTTTTGATGAAAATATTTGTTTTAGTGAATTTGGTGAATTTAATGCACCAAAATATACTCGTGCTTTACTTACGGCTGCCTCAAGTTTTTGACAAATTAGTTTGTTTTTACTGCTGTGTGGTGACTATATTATATTTTGTTATCAAAGTCTTGACTTGGTATATGCAGAATGTCTTTTTGCAATCAAAATTTATAGATTGTTTTATATATATTGGCATAGTTCTTTAAAAGCATATTTTAAAGAATTATATTCCGAGATTTATGCCAAATATGTTCATAATAGGTTGCTACAACAACCTATTTATTATAATTTTTTTAAAGAAACCACCAGTAAATTGGGCAGCTTTTTCGTTGGCTGCTACACAAAATCAACTTATTGTTTTATCCGCAGTATATTAAAACTTGTATGTCATAACTACTAGCTTCGTAAATCAGCATTTGCGCACAAAATTGTTATATGTGTGAAGGACAACACTATATCAAATGTTTCTTTATACATAAACTAGCTTGAGATAGAAACGCATCTCTATTAGGATTTCTGTAGGTTTTATGTTTAAAAGCTTATAATTAGTTACTGTCACAGTTTTTCCCTAATGCTTGGTCTTCACTTTGCTATTTTCAATGGTCAGTTTTTGTCAATCAAATGAAAAATTACAATATGTTGACATTTTTTCCATCCTTAATGTGTATCTTTTCAACATTGGAAAACAACTGAGCTACAGTTTCGAGCAAATCTGGTTAAATGTTTGCCACTTTCATGCATTTTTTATTGCTGTAGTCAGTTTTCAATGGAATGATATCAAATTTTCAGGTTGCATACTTCATTTATTAAGAAACAAAATGTATTAATTCAAGTTTACAAAATATATACAAATAAAGAAGATATTACAAAAAACATAAAAAGTTATATTTAGCCAATTTTGCACGGCGGTGATTTTTATGACGTAAAATATAAAATTTCTATTTTTTCCAAAGTCCTTTGGCCTTAATGACACTATTAATACGTCCCCACATGTCCTCGACCTTTATGTGGAAGATAGTTGTATGTGGAAGATCAATCCATTCTTTCTGAACTCTTGACCATAATTCGTCGATGTTCTTTGGGGCAACTTCGTATGATAAATTTTTTTAGAATAACCCACAAATTTTCATTCTGGCTTAAATCAGGATTCTGTGCTGGCCATTGTAAAAACTGTAAAAAAAGTCTTGATTTTTAGCCACTCTTGAACAATTCCCCGTCTTGCTGGAATATCACCTCTTCTGTTGGATATGCTCTTATGTCAACGAAATCCGGCAAATTGGTCTGCAAGATGTTCAGGTAGTCAGTCTTCTATCTTCATTATACTGAATATTCTTACAAGTGGGCCAATATGACACCATGTAAAGCAGCCCCTACCATAAAGCTACCACCGCTACCACAGGTTTCATCGTTTGTTTGACTTTATGCCTCTGCAGCTTTTCATGGGGTCGGTGCCAGTAATATTATTTCCTATCCAACTGTTAATACGGGTCTCATCAGACCAAATCACACGCTTTCAATCATCGACACTCCAGTTTTTCTACTTTTTGCAGAAATTCCACCTCGCTTTCATTCAGGGCATTTAGAACAGTTCGATGGCCATTTGTAAGCTTTGTGCTATTTCTTTTGATGAACGATCGTTTTCAGTCATTGAAACAACTTCATCTTCAGCCATTTTATTAATATTCCTCATTTTGATAACAGTATAAAAACGACTCAGCAAATTAAACGTCGAATCAAATAAACACGACTGAAATACTTAAAAACGTATTTTTGTTTATCGTGAATCAAGCAACAGACAACAAAAACAAAACGGCAGCGATAACGGTATCAATAATGAACCGACAATGACAAATTTTAACACGTGCAAAATTGGCTAAATATAAATTTTTGTTAAATTTGTAATATATTTATTTTTATACATTTTGCAAACTTTAACTAATACGTTTTGTTTCTTAACCCTGGAAGGACATGCTTATTTTTTATACATAAAAGTCATGCATCGTCGAATCGACTACGCCATTTTTCAAAATATTTTTTAATAAAACTAATAATTTTTTAATAAAAGTAATAATTTTTCACAGATAGAATTAATTTGGATTGTTTTACAAAAGGTAAATTAAAAAAAAAGAAATAATAACTTAAGGCTCACATTTAACATGAAATTTGTTTTTATCTTAAAAATAATGTACGAAATTTTAATGAGATCATATTTTTATAAGGTTGAGAATATATTATAGGCAAGAGGCACAAAGCTCTATTTTATGCTCCCCACACAAGCTAATATGGCATTTTGAGCACTATGATTTAATCATGCGACGGTTGGAGGGGGGACAAACGTCACATATTTTCCTCTCCTCAGAATATAATTCTGGAGGGTAATTGAAAATTAATAACAGAAAAGTGTTAATTTTCATTAAGTCGGCAATATTTAATGTCTTTTGATTTGCTTGGAATATGTTCGCATAAATAGTAAAGCATTAATGAAAGCAATATTTAGAAAACCATAAAATTTACATATGGGCTATCTTTTAGTGAACAGCACATAAGGCTGCACAATTGGTCAAATGTATCGACGCCCCTTAAGCAAGCGGTACATCATCTTCGTCCAAGATACTTGACATTCCTCTGACGAGATTTGATATTGAAAGGGTTCTCTTGACCAGTCTCATCATTATTGTAAATGACCCTACAGCAATCAAAAATGCATGAAAGTGGCAAGCATCACTCTGTAACATATTTTGATAACATCAATAGAAGCTTCAAAACGGTGGAGTTTTTCTCGAAATTTTTGTTATCCCACCAAGTCCATCGTTGGTAAAGGTCAAGCTGACAAATGACTCTCATTTAAACTTTTGCCAAGGAAAACGAGAAAACACAGTTCAAAATGTTATTCACATGAAACTCCCGATAAGGCTTATTTTTTATTTGCTGTCAGTCAGTCTTTAGATTGTATGTGTTCTAATGTGTATTATAAGGTTTTTTCCATCGAAAAAGTTTTTGCTTTAAACCATTTACCAATAACAATTTAATTTTAAGAAAATGATTAAAATAACTAAATATTATTGGATTTTGAAAAATTTTTTAAATACGTCAAACCTTAAATAACTTGTATGAAACAATAACATTAAATAAAGCTATAAATAAAAAAGAAAAACTTTACTCACAAACATTAAGGGCCAATTTTTCAGTGCGAGTTTAAACTCTAGTCAAATTAAAACGAGCTTAACCCACCAAAATTGGACGTTTAAACTCGGTTTAACTAGATATTTTAGCATTCGTTGAAGTTAAATTGTCATTTAATGTGTTTCTTTTTTTGCCTTAACCTAGTTTAAGCGTCCAATTTTGGTGAGTTAGGCTCGGTTTAATTTGACTAGGGTTTAAACTCGCACTGAAAAATTATCCCTAAGGGAGAGGTCCGTAGGTTAGCCATGGTGTTAGTTTTCGTTCCATTATATGATATTGAAACATTAAAAAGTGAAAAGCTGATATCAACAGCTAAATTTAATATTGATAACGTTTTCTTATTCCTGCAAAACAAAAAACCAGCCAGTTTTCGAAATGATTAAAAAACATGAATTATAAAAAGTAGTCCGTAGGTTGGCCTATTTCAAGATGTTTATTAATAAGCGCTGAATTAGTGTACAAAAACACAAATTGGCCATTTTAATCCTTGCAAAAACTATTACCGAGCGTCTTGTGATAAATTGTGTTGTATTGTGTTTTATTTTGAAACCTTTGAACACAGATGAGCAATAACTGGTCCTACGAGTTTTATGAGTTTGCCAAAATCTGCAGAGAGTTGACCGTACAAAAATATTACTTCAATTGAAACAGCAGACGGGATTTGAACTCGGGCTACAGCGGTTCGTTCTCAGCATACTATCCAACCACAAAAAAGAGTACGCCACGGCCGAATAAGTTTACAACTGAAGTAAAAACCAAGGATTTTTGTCATTTATGAAATATTAATATTATTAACGACTGATGTTTCTGTTTATTATTTTTTTAATCAGCCCTGCACTAGGCGTCGTCAACGTCGTCGTCGATTGTATATCGTCACTTTGAGTCAACGTAGACATTAAATTATTGTTAAAATTGTATCAGCTAACACTGAGACAACTTATAAATAAAAATTTGGGATATTTATCGAAAACGGAAACGCCGATAACAATTTTACAATAGTCGTTGTTATTTGGTGTCTACAACGCCTATGATGGGGCTGAATATTCTCATTTCAAATTTTAAAAAAGTTCTACATAATGTGGATACATGTATAGCAAAACAACAATTTCAAATGTACGGGCTCGATTACTTGACGTTGGAGATAAAAAATGGGCCACTCTGCGGACTTTTAACAATATAAAATGTTTTTCCCAATCAGATCAAATCCTCGATATATTTGCGATTGAAATTTAGTCGCTTGTAGACCCATTTTTGCTATGTTTTCCTTATTTTGGCTACCAAAAAATTTGACCACCTCCGATTTTGCTTAAACTTTCAGAATTCACTCTATTTATGAAATAAAATTACTAATTTGAGTAAAAAAGTTTTAAGTTTTTACGTTCAACATTAAAATTTGGTCAAAGTGATAGAAAAAGCGAAATTGCTTACATTTTGAAAAATCAAAGATTCAACAAGTCCCACTCGATTTTAACGTTGGAGGTATTTTTGAAAAGACAAAAAGTAATTGTTAAAAAAAATGTGTAATTTTTTTAAATGAAGGTCAAATACTAAAAACCTTAATATCTCGAGATTTTGATCTGATTTGAAAGAACTGAAAATCTGGCGTATCAGCATAATAAATATTGAAAATTATGATGGAAAACCTACGGACCTCGCTCTTTCTCATAGTATTTTTCCCTGCATATTTATTTTAATGACTGAAATTTATTTTAATAAAAATTACTAAAAAATATATTTTTTAAAAAAGCTGTTTTATTTATGAAATGGAATATGACTTAGGGCTAAAATGCTCACATCTAAATATCTTTATTAAACTAGAGAAAATCTAGAACTTTAACAGCTGGTTTTGCTGTTATTTTTTGGAAACAAGTCTGACAATTTTCCAGAACTTTTTTTATTTATTTTTATTTTCTCAGTGGCCTTTGTTGGTACCTATTTCACAAAAAAAAAAAAATCAGTATCGATGATAGAATTTTGGGCAACATAAGTAGATATGAATGCACACGACTGCAAGTAGATGGATTGGCATCCACAATTTTGCCTCGTTTGTACAATACACATTTATACATTTCTGCTTGGCTTATTGGCTTATACAAACCATGTCTTTAACGAAAAAGTTTTCAGCAAAGTTCTTAACTTTATTGGGTGAAAAGCTGATGATTTTTTTCTGATCTCCTTTGAAACCTTATTTGCTTTCAAATTAGTGGGATCGAAAAACAATAAGTAAGTATGTATTCGATTTATATTTTACCAGTAGTCGTAGTACGATATCGTATACTCAAAGTAATATTTGTTCATATTGACTAGTTTTAGTTGATAAATATTTTGTCAATATACAGCCAAAAAAGCTTTCAATTGGATTTAAGGTAACAAGTTGAAATCATATTGACAAATTTTATTTTGTTGATTTGATAAATTGATTTGGTATAAGCCTTTATCAGGAATATCGCGTTATAATTGCTGATATTTCAACATGAAAAATTGGTTTGGTTTGGAAAAAAGTAACTGAATTTAATTTCAAACTTTTTCTTCTAACCAAAATAACAAATTACTTTAACCTTTCAATGCACTTTAAAAATCTAAGAATGAACTCTGTTATGCCTTTTTCGTAGTTTCTACGATATCGTACTACGACGGAACTCGTTGATAGCATGGCAGAATAATGAGTCAGAGTAAGAAGCTTTGACAAGACCTATCGTTAATGTCAAAATCATAAAATATAGTACTGCAATATCACAAATTAAAATCTAATGATAAATCCATACTTTTTCTAAGCGTTTCTGATGAAATCCGTTACTAAAAATATTTCAAATCGTGGAAATACAGGTTTTTTTGTTTAAGGTAAGCTTGAAGCGAACTTATTCTGTGAAATATTTTTGTATTATATGATCCGGCTTGAGCCTTCCACTTCAAATTTATTCTTGGTTATATAAGTGTGTATTTGTGGTTTTTTATAAAGGATTTTGTGTGAAGTTACATCTATATTAATAACAAGTAAAAATGGCAAAAAGAAGTGAAATTTGTTGGACAACGTGGAATAAAGAAAATTAAAGTTTTTTTGAATGTTTAAAGTGATGATGTGAAAGAGGGTAGAGTCTTGTGGTTTAGACTTGGAATTTACAGGAAAAGTTTGTAAAAAAACATTTTTCATTATAAAGGCTTCAAAATTGAGCACTGTCCCAATTTAAAAAATGTTTGATTTATGTTATGTTCGTCCACTGCATTAGCAATGCATTAGAATGCATGTGAGAATCAAATTCTTAAATAAAAAATTAAAAATTAAAAAAACAAAAAATTGTGGGCAATAATAAATCGGTCAAGATTATACTACAAAACTACTTCAAACTTATTTATTTCATAAAATATACATATGGGTATTTCCACAGGAAAGCCTACCGTGACCAAAAAATTAAAACTTATTAAAAACTTATTATTTTATGATATTATCTAAGAAAAACATTTCAATTTTATTAATTTTAGCAATTTGTACATAAAATTATTAACCATGATGATCACATCGTCTGCACTGTTTCACAAATGTAGTTTTTCTTTTTCGTAAGTGTTTAGTAAAGGTTTCGTAAACATTTTTGCTTTAGTAAAAATAGAAGGCATTGGCTAAAGATAATGAAAAAATGGTTGATGCAATTAAAGGAAAATATATTGAATTTGTTTTTAATTACTAAATTACATAATTACTTAACTACCTAATTATTTAATTACCCAATTAAATTGCAATGCAAAAAACTGTCTCGTGCGACCTGTCCCGTGCGACCGAGCTTAATATTTAATTAAAAAATAAGTGTTAAATATTATTGGGTAAAATAAAAGCAATTTAAAAGAAACAATAATGCACAACATCCATAAAATAAACTCTTTGAAATATTCCCTCAGACTTCGCTGATTTTCCAGAACTTTTTTTATTTATTTTTATTTTCTCAGTGGCCTTTGTTGGTACCTATTTCACAAAAAAAAAAAAAATCAGTATCGATGATAGAATTTTGGGCAACATAAGTAGATATGAATGCACACGACTGCAAGTAGATGGATTGGCATCCACAATTTTGCCTCGTTTGTACAATACACATTTATACATTTCTGCTTGGCTTATTGGCTTATACAAACCATGTCTTTAACGAAAAAGTTTTCAGCAAAGTTCTTAACTTTATTGGGTGAAAAGCTGATGATTTTTTTCTGATCTCCTTTGAAACCTTATTTGCTTTCAAATTAGTGGGATCGAAAAACAATAAGTAAGTATGTATTCGATTTATATTTTACCAGTAGTCGTAGTACGATATCGTATACTCAAAGTAATATTTGTTCATATTGACTAGTTTTAGTTGATAAATATTTTGTCAATATACAGCCAAAAAAGCTTTCAATTGGATTTAAGGTAACAAGTTGAAATCATATTGACAAATTTTATTTTGTTGATTTGATAAATTGATTTGGTATAAGCCTTTATCAGGAATATCGCGTTATAATTGCTGATATTTCAACATGAAAAATTGGTTTGGTTTGGAAAAAAGTAACTGAATTTAATTTCAAACTTTTTCTTCTAACCAAAATAACAAATTACTTTAACCTTTCAATGCACTTTAAAAATCTAAGAATGAACTCTGTTATGCCTTTTTCGTAGTTTCTACGATATCGTACTACGACGGAACTCGTTGATAGCATGGCAGAATAATGAGTCAGAGTAAGAAGCTTTGACAAGACCTATCGTTAATGTCAAAATCATAAAATATAGTACTGCAATATCACAAATTAAAATCTAATGATAAATCCATACTTTTTCTAAGCGTTTCTGATGAAATCCGTTACTAAAAATATTTCAAATCGTGGAAATACAGGTTTTTTTGTTTAAGGTAAGCTTGAAGCGAACTTATTCTGTGAAATATTTTTGTATTATATGATCCGGCTTGAGCCTTCCACTTCAAATTTATTCTTGGTTATATAAGTGTGTATTTGTGGTTTTTTATAAAGGATTTTGTGTGAAGTTACATCTATATTAATAACAAGTAAAAATGGCAAAAAGAAGTGAAATTTGTTGGACAACGTGGAATAAAGAAAATTAAAGTTTTTTTGAATGTTCAAAGTGATGATGTGAAAGAGGGTAGAGTCTTGTGGTTTAGACTTGGAATTTACAGGAAAAGTTTGTAAAAAAACATTTTTCATTATAAAGGCTTCAAAATTGAGCACTGTCCCAATTTAAAAAATGTTTGATTTATGTTATGTTCGTCCACTGCATTAGCAATGCATTAGAATGCATGTGAGAATCAAATTCTTAAATAAAAAATTAAAAATTAAAAAAACAAAAAATTGTGGGCAATAATAAATCGGTCAAGATTATACTACAAAACTACTTCAAACTTATTTATTTCATAAAATATACATATGGGTATTTCCACAGGAAAGCCTACCGTGACCAAAAAATTAAAACTTATTAAAAACTTATTATTTTATGATATTATCTAAGAAAAACATTTCAATTTTATTAATTTTAGCAATTTGTACATAAAATTATTAACCATGATGATCACATCGTCTGCACTGTTTCACAAATGTAGTTTTTCTTTTTCGTAAGTGTTTAGTAAAGGTTTCGTAAACATTTTTGCTTTAGTAAAAATAGAAGGCATTGGCTAAAGATAATGAAAAAATGGTTGATGCAATTAAAGGAAAATATATTGAATTTGTTTTTAATTACTAAATTACATAATTACTTAACTACCTAATTATTTAATTACCCAATTAAATTGCAATGCAAAAAACTGTCTCGTGCGACCTGTCCCGTGCGACCGAGCTTAATATTTAATTAAAAAATAAGTGTTAAATATTATTGGGTAAAATAAAAGCAATTTAAAAGAAACAATAATGCACAACATCCATAAAATAAACTCTTTGAAATATTCCCTCAGACTTCGCTGATTTTCCAGAACTTTTTTTATTTATTTTTATTTTCTCAGTGGCCTTTGTTGGTACCTATTTCACAAAAAAAAAAAAAATCAGTATCGATGATAGAATTTTGGGCAACATAAGTAGATATGAATGCACACGACTGCAAGTAGATGGATTGGCATCCACAATTTTGCCTCGTTTGTACAATACACATTTATACATTTCTGCTTGGCTTATTGGCTTATACAAACCATGTCTTTAACGAAAAAGTTTTCAGCAAAGTTCTTAACTTTATTGGGTGAAAAGCTGATGATTTTTTTCTGATCTCCTTTGAAACCTTATTTGCTTTCAAATTAGTGGGATCGAAAAACAATAAGTAAGTATGTATTCGATTTATATTTTACCAGTAGTCGTAGTACGATATCGTATACTCAAAGTAATATTTGTTCATATTGACTAGTTTTAGTTGATAAATATTTTGTCAATATACAGCCAAAAAAGCTTTCAATTGGATTTAAGGTAACAAGTTGAAATCATGTTGACAAATTTTATTTTGTTGATTTGATAAATTGATTTGGTATAAGCCTTTATCAGGAATATCGCGTTATAATTGCTGATATTTCAACATGAAAAATTGGTTTGGTTTGGAAAAAAGTAACTGAATTTAATTTCAAACTTTTTCTTCTAACCAAAATAACAAATTACTTTAACCTTTCAATGCACTTTAAAAATCTAAGAATGAACTCTGTTATGCCTTTTTCGTAGTTTCTACGATATCGTACTACGACGGAACTCGTTGATAGCATGGCAGAATAATGAGTCAGAGTAAGAAGCTTTGACAAGACCTATCGTTAATGTCAAAATCATAAAATATAGTACTGCAATATCACAAATTAAAATCTAATGATAAATCCATACTTTTTCTAAGCGTTTCTGATGAAATCCGTTACTAAAAATATTTCAAATCGTGGAAATACAGGTTTTTTTGTTTAAGGTAAGCTTGAAGCGAACTTATTCTGTGAAATATTTTTGTATTATATGATCCGGCTTGAGCCTTCCACTTCAAATTTATTCTTGGTTATATAAGTGTGTATTTGTGGTTTTTTATAAAGGATTTTGTGTGAAGTTACATCTATATTAATAACAAGTAAAAATGGCAAAAAGAAGTGAAATTTGTTGGACAACGTGGAATAAAGAAAATTAAAGTTTTTTTGAATGTTCAAAGTGATGATGTGAAAGAGGGTAGAGTCTTGTGGTTTAGACTTGGAATTTACAGGAAAAGTTTGTAAAAAAACATTTTTCATTATAAAGGCTTCAAAATTGAGCACTGTCCCAATTTAAAAAATGTTTGATTTATGTTATGTTCGTCCACTGCATTAGCAATGCATTAGAATGCATGTGAGAATCAAATTCTTAAATAAAAAATTAAAAATTAAAAAAACAAAAAATTGTGGGCAATAATAAATCGGTCAAGATTATACTACAAAACTACTTCAAACTTATTTATTTCATAAAATATACATATGGGTATTTCCACAGGAAAGCCTACCGTGACCAAAAAATTAAAACTTATTAAAAACTTATTATTTTATGATATTATCTAAGAAAAACATTTCAATTTTATTAATTTTAGCAATTTGTACATAAAATTATTAACCATGATGATCACATCGTCTGCACTGTTTCACAAATGTAGTTTTTCTTTTTCGTAAGTGTTTAGTAAAGGTTTCGTAAACATTTTTGCTTTAGTAAAAATAGAAGGCATTGGCTAAAGATAATGAAAAAATGGTTGTTGCAATTAAAGGAAAATATATTGAATTTGTTTTTAATTACTAAATTACATAATTACTTAACTACCTAATTATTTAATTACCCAATTAAATTGCAATGCAAAAAACTGTCTCGTGCGACCTGTCCCGTGCGACCGAGCTTAATATTTAATTAAAAAATAAGTGTTAAATATTATTGGGTAAAATAAAAGCAATTTAAAAGAAACAATAATGCACAACATCCATAAAATAAACTCTTTGAAATATTCCCTCAGACTTCGCTGAATTTGGCGCTTGAGTTGTCCTCGAAAAAAACTTCCGTTTTTTGTCCCGTGCGACCCCCGTTGTTTTTAGCAATTATTTTGAAAAGGAAAAATTACCGATAATCAACCTTAGCACCACTTATAGAGCTTACTATGAGTTATAAGTTAAGACCATTATCAAAATATAAATCCGTGTTATTACTAATTTTTTTTCACTTTAACTGCGTACGACTGTCCCGTGCGACACCATGGAAATGCCCATATATACTCACATAATCTTATTTACCCTTCATAAAATTGCTTTTCCATGTGTTTATCCCAAAAATAACAATAATAAAAAATAGCAACTCTAAAACACACTTTGACATTAACGATAGGTCTTGTCAAAGCTACTTACCCAACGCGATATGCGATACATGATTTCAGGGTAATTTGAGGTTACTGAATTCATTTTTCTTACTCAAAAATACTTTTTTAATTTTTAAAAAGATTTAATTTATATCTTATAAGCTTCGGTGTTCAATAGCAAAACAAATTTTTCAGACATTCAAGTTGTCAACTTAAGGCTGTGTTTTATTTTGCTTTTACTCATACCAACCATTTAAAATCAGGCAATCAACCTTTTTTTTTTAACACCTAAATAAAACGTCGATAAGGTTTGAATTTTATATTAGGGGCATTCCCAATCACGGGCAAACAGCCTTGCATCGTGGGATTTGCAAAATATGATCGCAAATATTTTTAACTCAACAGCCTTCCTAATCGAAAAACAACGCAATCGAGTCCATTTCTTTAACAAAATACAAAAATTTATTAGCAGCGTATCTAGCAAAGGTAGAAACATAATAGCCTGGCCAAAGAAGCAGCAAATATCATCGGAATTTGCACCAGGAGCAGCAGAGATAAAGCTTAAATGTCTTGGTGTGGATTCAGATAACTCAGGAACAAAGCAAACACCATAATATATGCAAAAACCATCAACACCAACGTACGATTTGTACGAAGAAATATTAAAAAAAAGTCTAATGAAAAAGTTAAATTTTTAAAAAGGTTTTTATATTTATTTATTTATTGGCCAACCAAGGCAATTTACTTATTCTAACAGGTTTTTACAAATTTATTAATTAACTTATTCTAACAGGTATTTATTTTTTATTTTTTATAATTTTTTTTTTCCTTTTCTCCCCCTTCTTTGTTTTGGTGTTCAAAGATGTGCAATTCGAAGTGGGCGTAATCCGCCCACCTAATTGACATTATTTCACGAAAACGCCAAAAAAGAAGGGAAAGAGGAGAAGAGAAAAAAAAGAGAATTCAGAGGTTGGGTTGATTAGGCAGAGAAAGAGACTTGTATAGAGAACGCTTGAATAAGAATTTGGACATGGAAGGTGAGTAGTGGTCGGATATATTATTAAATTTTCTACAGCAACGGTTGATGGGTTCATTACTGGCATATGCAGTATGATGCCGATATTCAGTTAACAGCCGAGTATGCCTTGTACGTCTTAAAGGGTCATTGAGGGTAATCTTGTTAGAGATATATTCGCAGTTAGTTACACCGCTCAGAACATCGAAAGTAAAACATGTATCCAGTACCGTTCTTCTTGTTGATAGCGGTGTCAAATTTAATAGGGTGAGTCTGTGTTCATATGGTGGAAGGCTTCCATAATCGCGGGGATTATAAGTTTCTCTCAAAGCGAATAGTAAGAACTGTTTTTGGATGGATTCGATTCTATCACAATGGGATCCAAAAACTGGATTCCAAATTATGCAGCCATATTCGAGTATTGGGCGCACTATTGCACAGTACAGGGATGTAGTGACCCATACATTCTTGAATTCGTATGCTCGTCTTTTAATAAAACCGAGCAGTTTACTGGCCCTGGATACAATCTTATCATAGTGTAAATTAAAGCGCAGTTTGTTGTCCAAGACCACTCCAAGATCAACTATATAATTGACCCTGTTAAGTTCATTATTATTAAGGTGGTATTTGTGATTTACAACTTGGTTTCTACGGGAAAAGCTTATCACGCTACACTTTTTTACATTGAGGTAGAGTTTGTTTTGGGTACACCAGGTCTCAAGAGATGAGAGTTTTAACTGTAAGAAAGTTACATCTTCCTGCGATTCAATTACGTGGTACAATTTTAAGTCGTCCGCATACATAAGATGTGGAATATCCTTCAACACCACGGACAAGTCGGATATGAAAATATTGAAGAGAAGAGGACCAAGGTGACTACCTTGCGGTACTCCAGAGGAGACTTCAATTTTCTTCGAAACAATTCCTTGAAATTTAACATATTGGGATCTACCATGGAGATAAGTTGATAGCCAACTAAGTAAAGATCCAGAGAAACCAAATTTTTCTAATTTATGTATTAAGATGCCGTGATCAACACGATCAAAAGCTTTACTGAAATCAGTGTAAATAGCGTCTATTAGGTATCCTTTCTCCATCTTGCATAAAACGTCAGAAACCATTATCATGAGGTTAGTGGTTGTGGACCTTCCTTTTCGAAACCCGTGCTGCTGCTCGTTTAGTCTCTGGTTGATAAGGTACGTTAGCTTTTCGCAAATTATTTTTTCAAATAGCTTTGGGACGGCCGACAAAATTGCTATGCCTCTATAGTTTTCAACTGAACTTTTTTGACCGTTTTTGTATATTGGTATTAGGTGGGAAGTTTTCCAAAAAGAGGGAAACACTCCAAGAGACAGTGATTTGTTAAATATAATATATAAAGGTACAAGTAGTTGGTCTAAGCATCGCACCAATAACTTTGGGGGAATTAGGTCTGGTCCAGGTCCCTTGGTTGCATCTAAGCCCTTTATTGCATTCGATATGTCTTCTATTGACAAGCTAAAGTTTTCAACCATATGTTGTGAATTCGGAGTGGGGGGAAAAACATCCGACTGAGTAGTTGGTGGACAAAATACATCCTTAAAATAATCCGCAAAGAGGTTACATATTTCTTGAGGGTTGGAAGAGATAATATTACCTTTATACATGGATGAAGGGTAACCGGCTGATTTTCGTTTCAGATTGACAAAGTCGAAAAATGTTTTGGGGTCTTGGACAATTTTCTCTCCAATTAAGTTTGTGTAAAACTTGTAAGCTTCTTCAGATTTGAAAGAGAACTCTTTTGATAGCTCATCGTATCTGAGCCTCATTTCTTCGGTAATATTTGCGGTGGTTTTGATGAGTTTGTAAATTCGGTTTCTCTGGTTTCTCAGGTATCTGAGATTTGAATTTAGCCAAGGTTCTGAAAGTTTGTTTTTTTTCTTTATTTTAGGCACATATCTTTCGATAGCTGTATAAATGTAATTATAAAAACTCGAAACAGCGCTATCTAAGTCTAAGTTCGATAGAGCGCAACTCCAGTTAATACCATCTAGAAGAGATGTTATGCTTTCGTAATCAGCATTAAGAAAATCGTACACAATGGAGTTATTGAAGGACTGGGTAAAAGAGATATTTATATCAGATAACATTACTGTTAGGGCTGTATGGTGAACAGTGTTAGCAAACAAATTTTCTGCTTCGATGGTTGGAACAACCCTCACTTCGTCGTACGAGTTAGTAAAGATTAAATCCAACCACCTACTATTTTGGTTTTGTGTTGCAGAGACTTGCTGTAGATCATTGCTATAAAACGTACTTATTAATGTAAAATCTATGGAACTAGAGAGGTTTACAGGAAGAAGATAGTTGTCATTTTCATCAATGACAAATGATATATTTGGACGGTTGAAGTCACCAAAAATAACAATCCTATCATCTTCATTTAAGGTCTCCGTAAATGTAGTGATTGTTTCACATAGCTCATTGTATGATGCTTCGCTAGAGCTTGGGGGGATGTAAATGACACCAATGTACATAGAGAATTTTTTTCCTATATAGACTCTTACTATACGGTGTTCAAAGAGTTTGTGAGTAGGGGTTTCTATAAGCTCACTTGAAAGAGAATTGTGGGTAGCAATTAGTACGCCGCCACCTCGTGAGAGGCCTGTTGAGGAATAGTCGCGGTCATTTCGGTAGATAGTCCAATTGCAGTCCAGAATTTCTTCATTTTTAAAAGTTTCGTTTAACCAAGTTTCTGTAATTACCAGAATCTTGAAGTGACAAGATTTAGCGTCGATAAATAGTTTATTTAGTTTACCTCTCATACCACCACAGTTGTGATAAAAAATTTTAAGAGAATTAATTGAGTCGGCAGGTAGGCATGGATCCTTGGACATTACTTGAGGAATGTTGTTTGGTGACTTTGACTGGTTATTAGCAATAGGGGTAGTGTTTGGGTCAAAGTTAGGGGCAATAATACTGTTGGTGCTCCTTACGGGACTTTTGCAGAAAAGAGACATGTTTAGACCTAACGTGAGTGCCATAGGTGTCAAGGTCCGCATTGACTTGACTTATTGACACTCCAAGTTGCTCGTGAAAGCAATTAAACATATGACGCAAATCGTTCACAGCGGTCGGCAGCCCTTCTTGTTGTATTAAAACTTTTAAATTAGTTTTGGTCTTACCCTCTATGCATGTAGAATCAGGGGCTTTATGCATATAGGCGAGATACAGACGGACGTTGTTATAGACGCTGTTCTCTCTAAGACGAGAAAGGGCATATCTGCTTTCAGTGTCTGCACAGGAGTTCAATGTTAATTTCACTCTTGGAGGTATTAGAGGGTCTAAAAAGGTTTCAGGGTTACCAGGTTGATTGGAAGGGATGTTATGGAAAGGAGATGGGTCTGAAGTGCGGGGATGGATGGTTGGTGGGTTAATTGATGATTTAGTGTCTACGGAGGGGGATGGAGACGGGTTGAGAGTATGGGAGTGAATGAAATTCGGATAGTTGGTAGATGTGTTTGTTGGGTTTTCTCTTGAGTCGGAGACGGGTGAAAGGTTGAAAGATACACGGCGACGTTGTGTGATAGGTTGTGTGGGAGCTGACTTTTGATATAAGTTTGCAGGAATTAGATTACCGTTGTGCTTGTTTTTGCTGTAGTGAGTTGTGGTATTTTTAAAAGAATTGTCATTGTTGACCGATCTGGGCTTATGACTGATCTGTGGAGAGAAGGTGGGAAAAATATTGGTTTTAAGTTCCCAGTTGGGGACAGAACTGCGATGGGGTTTACGAGAATTAGGGTTGGAATTTAAGCTGGAGTTTGGAATACCATTAGAAATAATATTATTTGATTTTGTTTTAGGCTTATAACTATTGCTTATCTTATGATTAGATTTAGTGTTTATGCTAGGATTAGAAATAACATTAGAAAAACTTGAATTAGACTTAGGTGCATAAATTAGAGATACGTTTGCCTTAGATATATTTCTCGGTTGCCAGGTTCTGCCAGGTTTGTCCGTCCACCTAGATATTTGTACATTTCCGTGTTCTTGCATACCACCGGAAGGACTCAGGACCATCCAAGCGTATTTAGATGGTAAGCTAAGTTTAAAACTGCTTAACTTGGCACGCGTTGGAGATGTTTTTTGGCAATCGGATATGGTGAGGCGGAATTTTTTTAAAAAGTATGTACGCACCCAGGATATACTTGCTTTAGAGGGAAAGTCTTTGATAAATACAGTGATGCACTCATTTTGGTTGATCGAATTTAACTTTTGGATGCGGCTTTCCCATTCTGGTATTGTCCACGAAGTTCCAAAACGTTCGATAACTCTTCTAGGTGCAGCGATTGGAGTTGTAAGCATGGTGGTGTCTGAGGCAATGGTAGAATCAATAGTTATACTATGTTGCCTTGTAGGTAAAGGGGCAGCTGATGGAAGATGCTTGGATGCTAAAGTGATTTCGTCGAAAATAGAGGAGGAGTTATGTTGAAGCGCCTGTGGTGGTGGGGATTCAACTCTAATGGGGGCTGATCTAACTTCATCTGCTATATCTGCGAGCGTCACACGGAACACATCTAGATCGTCGCTGATGTCACTCATTTTTTGAAATAGTATTTCAAGCATAGGATCAGGCTGCAGAGGTGTTGATTTAGCTGCACTTGAATTAGATTGTAGTGCAATATCCAAATCATGTCGCAAAGAAGAAAGGTTACTCATTATATTTTTGTTGGAGTCGTCATTTCTTAAGATTTCGAAGCCATTTTTTACTTCTTTTTTAAGCTCATTAATCGCTTCTTCATAATGTAAAGCTTTCTCACTATCTCTTACTATTTCAGTTAATACTCTGAGGTTCTTTGAAATAGTTGAGATGTCAGAGTTATTTGCTTTACACATGGACTCTATTTTTGGCTACATCATCAGATAAGTGTGTAAAGACGTCGAAGTTAGGTTGGTTACTGCAGAGTAGTTTATAGTTTGAGTGCAATGCCTTTAGAGAATCGCTCAAACATTTAATGGCGAGCATCACATGTGAAAGCGACAAATCCCTACACTCGTCACAGAAAAATTTAAAATGTGAAGAGTAATCCTGAATGTAGTTCAGACTCCTCTTTGTCATGCCCACACAGCAGCCGTGGTAAGATTTCCCGCAGAGACCATTGCAGCTCAGTGTTAGTGCATTTTTGTCCTCAATAGAGCAGTTGTTGTTGGCACAAGTGAATTCCATTCTTAAGTTATTTATAAGGCACGAAATGATGACACGCACAAATTTTTTTATTTTTTATTTTTATAGGTTAATGCTTGACTATTGTTTTGGGTATAAATAACAAATTGAATCTGCTGGGTCAACAAAAGCACATTAACTTAGTGAGTTAGTTTTTATTTAATGGTTTGTTGTTATCACTTTCGATTGTTTTGCTTTCATTTGGATTTAATTTAATTTAATTGGGTCACTTTTTCTGTTGACTGTTTATTAAATAGCCCGCTGAACCTTTAGCTGTGGACGAGTGAAAACGCAAACTTTGCACTTTTGATAAATGGTTTAATTAAAGGTTCTGTAAATTTAAATACTGTTAAATGCAAAGAACTTCACGAAAGAAATTTAAGAATATTGCGGAGCTTACAAAAACACGACTGAACTCTTCGACGGTTGAAATATATTTATTTGCGTAGTAATTAAGTTACACTATATTAAGTAAAAACAATGACAACAATCGACCACAAAAAACGGAAGTGATTTTTGACTTGGATTACAAAATTTTCAAAGCTTTCGGAATTGGGCAAGATTTTTTGTTTACAAATTTTTTTTAGAAGGAGCAAAGATTTCAGTTTGTTTTCAAAGTGATCAAATTTAAAAATTTTTCCTAATTTTTTTTATTAAATGAGCATCCATTAGACTTTAACTTTATTTATTTAACTTAAGTAATGTAAAAAATGTAATCAGAATTGATTGCAAAATGAAAAATAGAAAAAAATTTTAATGCAAATTTGTTCATCAATGATGGTTCATCAACAAATTTGCATAAAAACTTCCAAAATGTTTTTGAGCTTTATCTTGAAAATCAGAACTTCCTTTTCCGATTCCGCGTGAAAAATTATTCAAGATAGGGCTGATTATTTTTTAATGAAGGCGTCATGCAGCGGCATAACGACATAGCAGTTCTTAACGACTGCTTGGAAGAGATGAAGTGTAGAAAAAAGTACAGTGAAATGCCTAAAACAAAAAGCAAACGCTCATATTGATCTAACCCTTTTCCACACGGAAAGTTTTACAGCGGTACAAGCAATTCTGCACTGACAAGTTTTTCTTCTGTGCTGTTCTTTCTTTGATGCTGTGCTCTTGTTTCCTTTGTATTTTCGACTTGCTGGCAAGAAAACTTGTGTGGAAAAGGGGTAATCGGAAACATCGATGTTTTAAATTTTTTTTTTTAACAAGTATCTATTAAAACTTTTTTCGATGCCAATTATAATAATAATAAAAACCTTGTCTAGTTTTACCATGGATGCATCAAATAAACTTCGATGTATCGAATAATACGAAATTCGATGTATCGAATAATACGATATTCAATGCATCCATGAGGCTGTTCAGTTTAAGCGTACATTTAACAAATGTACGCTTTCACATTCACTCTACCCTCTTTCACATTCAACAAAAAACTGTGAGCACCCCGCATTGTTATTGTGATCTATGTGATTATGCGGCTGTAGACAGAGCATAAAAAAACGAGGTACGAAAAACACGTTCAAGGGCTCCTTTAATTTACGCGCGTTTGCATGCAAAACAACTACAAAGCAAAACACGCTTTCATAAATTGGCGTACAAATAACAAATTGTACAAAATACAGACCAGCGTATTCAAACTGTGAATAGCTTTAATGTATTTTATTAGATGTATCGAAAACCAGTACCTGCTGCTTCAAGTTTTTTTAGATAATCAATATATTTACACAATATTTATGTACTTTAATGTATATAATTGAATAAATAAACTGAAATATTTCATATATAGAATAAAACCATGCCTTTTGCTTGTGCATCTTTTTTATCACGGACCACTATTTACTTGCTATCAGTTACAGAAATTCGTTGAAAAGTTATTGATCTTTCAATTTTGGTTATCATGTGAAAACGTCAGAATTGGGTAATATTCAATAGATTTTATCTACGTCATGTTTTATTCGATTTTATAAAAGAGGTACCATTGGAAAGGTTTTAATACCTAGTTTCTGGAAAAAATATAATAAGGGTATCCAGTAAAACTGGTAAGTACCAGTAACCAAAAAATGTATCTTAATTTTTATATTACAATCGGGGTATTCACGATTCAGTGCAATTGCCTTTGCAGTTGAGAACTTGTGCAGTGGAGGACTTGCGCAGTTGAAGACTTGTGCAGTTGAAAACTTGTGCAGTTGAAGACTTGTGCAGTTGAGGACTTATGCAGTTAAGTTTTCGTGAACACACCACCACCATTTCAAAGCTGTCAACATTTTCCAATGCACCCAAGGCACAACTGCTCAAGTTTAAGGCAATAATAGAAAAGCACTTGTGCAGATTTTTGACTAGCCCCATTAGTTTATTGATAAGAAAATTAGCATATAAGATTGATTCTTTTAAATGCCACAATTACAACATTTTTATTTTTTATTAAAGGGCAGTTTTTTACTTTGAAGCTTCAAATCAAAAATAATTTGGTACTTGTTAGAACTGAATCGTGAATACCTCTATTAATAACTTACCAAAATACTATTATAATTTTCGTCCGATTCCCTCCGCAAACACCAATGTTTTGCATGTTTTCTGAACCATGTTAACTTTTCAAAAAAGGTACTTTTGCACCTTGCAAACAAAATTACGAAATTCATGAATACGACTCGTATTCAGTTTAACTTTTTTAAAAACAGTCTTACAAATCTGGGAATTGTGTTAAATTTGTATTTTTTTTTTTGCGTTTAAGACCAATATATTTTTAAATTTGAATTGGCCTCGGTCTTTAATAGTGAATGAATTCAACAAAATTGTATAATAATAATTTACAAATTTGATTAAATTTATTAACACTTAAAAATTTGTATAGAATTTTTACACCGATCGGTGTTCCAGGGAGTCTTACAACGTTCAGTTTTAAAAAAACACCGTGTCAAAGTGCTAGAATTTAATATCCGATCGGTGTTAAGTAAATATCAGATAGGTTATTTGTTTTGTACCTTGTTAGGTGTATATTTATAATACGCAAAATGATAATTTTTTTAACACCGAACGGTGTAATTTTGAAATATTCGAAAAGATGTTTTATACAATTTTTTTTTAAATTGTCATTAAATTTATGAATTGTCAAATGAAATAAGCCCCAAATAAAATTTAATTGGGGCTTATTTCATTGGGCTTTATTTTATAATGAAATATGATATTGGTCCCAAACCAAAAAATTAAATATTTCCCAAAATTTATTAAATATTCCCCAAAAATTGAGAGTTATTTCATATGAAGTAACACCCAAAAACCTATGGACATTTTTGGGGCTTATTTAATTTTTTTGGGGTCTATTTTGTGGTGTCAATTTACATTAAAGTCTTTAGTCAAGATTTAAAAAATTAAACTGAACAAATTCAATTTAGAAATTTCAATTTTTAATTTGTTTATCAATGAGAATGTGATTTCAATATTGCTTTTCTTCTTTGCTATTCTTATTCCACACCGATCGGATAAGTTTGTCATTTCACACCGAGAAAGCGGTGTAAATTAACACCGTTCGGTGTAAGAAATGTAAATATCCGCTCACCGGTGTGAATTTATTTTTGAAATTTTTTAGTGTGTATGGAGAAAAAATTAATCAGACCTAATTCAAGTCCTCATTCTGCAAAGTTGGAATTTAATTTTGAGAAAGCACAGATCATGAAAAAATATCTATCAGCCCTATCGGGAATAATTTTTCACGCGGATTGGAAAAAGGGAGTTTGCATTTTTAAGATAAAGCTTTAGAACATTTTGAGAACTTTTGATGCAAATTTGTTCATCTACAGTTGATAAATGTATATATTTTAATTTTTTAAGCTAGCTTATTAGTTTTGTAGCGAAACGAACTCAAATTTTTATTTTTAAAATTATGATTAGCCCTAATCAGTAAAAAACAAATTTATGGAATATTTTTATTTGTTGAATGTTATTGTTATTATCAATTTTTATGTACGCGAATAGTGTTATATCCGTATCGGAGCACGTTTTGATAACTTGAAATTGTCTCCCAAGAGCGCTGATCGATACTGATTGTAAGCGTTTGATCCCTGCCATGCTCCCTTGAATTCAACACTTTCCATGGTGAAATGTTAAGCCCTTGGTTTTGTGACTGGATCATTGCTAATGTTGATTCTACATCACGGCCTGCACTATTTTGCAAATATATGGATACCGTAAGAGGGGGGTTTGGCAGATTTTTGCTTGGCATTGCCCTCAGTTTAACACCTTTCCAAGCTTGCAGTTTAGGAGCTACGTGAGTCAGCCATTTAGCTGTTGCAATATTTTCACAATCAACTAATAACATGCCCGGACCAAAATTAATGCCTTTAAATTTTAAGTTTACCTCCCAGCCACGTGATACCTCTTCAATCACGGCATCCTCAACGCTGACTAAATCCTCTTCTCTTAACGTCTGCTGTGGGTAATGTCTCGGTAGAATTGCCATTTGAGTTCCACTATTTTCAGCATCAGGACTATTTAATAAAGGTGTTTTAGTTGTATTTGCAGCAAAGGCAGCAGTGCTGGTACTCGGTCCTGAATCTTGTTTACTCCAAACGTATATCTTTCGTTGTTCTTCTGCTGGTAGTTCTAATCTTTTTTGCATAACTTTTTCCGAATCGTGTTTTCTCCAAACGTATATCTTTCGTTGTTCTTCTGCTGGTAGTTCTAATCTTTTTTGAATAGCTTTTCGCTCCAATACCTTTTTATGAGCTCCTTCTAAATCGTAACCCTGTTTGAGGTATCTGTTAAACCATTTTCTCCCCGCTCCTTGAATTTTATTTAATATGCAATAAAACGATTCCGGATTTTTGGGTCTATTATCAGTTTCGTCAGCATCTAATGATCCATTTGAACCAACAGATGATGTGGCTTTTTTATGTTGATTAGTTTCTATTTCTATGTAAGAACGAAATGATAGATTGTCTTTATTTGGAGCGTAATTTATGTTACGACTTTTCTGCATAGCTTGAATGAACCTGGTTCGTTCAGCTCCCGTTAAGCCGTGTTTTTGGCAATATATTTCGAGATCTTTATCCGACTGCTTATTACTGGCTGGTGTGTCTGTTGATTTGCGCCGGCCCCCTTGTTCCAGCCTATGATGCGTTACTTTTCTTCTGGTTTCTCTGTTTGATTGCTCGTTACTGGCTGGTGCGTCAGTAAATCGAAGCTGCCCTTGTTCCCGTCTATGATGCGTTACTTTTCCTCTGGTTTCTTTGTTGGATTGTTTATCACTGGCAGGTGTGTCAGTTAATTGAGGCTGCTTTTGTTCCATTCTATGATGCATAACTTTTCCTCTGGCCTCTTCCGGCTCGAAGTGAAGACCAATGTAACTCATGTACATTTGTCTCTCAAGGTCAGTAAAGCCTATTCTATTTTGTCTAATTCGTTCTTCCATCGCATCTTCTGTACTGTCGAAACTTTGCGGATGTGCACTGTCAAAATTTCCGCCCCATAGAGCTGTAGCTCTTGCCGCGTCGGGTTCCAGCCCCTGCTCAAGAAAGCGCAAGTAACATTTTACAGCATCACCACTGAGGCCTTTTATATTTGGATCATCGCGAGCACCCGGTTGCCCCCTTATTGGATTTATAGTCTTTCGAAACTCTTTTCGCGCTTCTCTTCTTTCTTCGCGATACTTCTGCGCTCTTATAAAGCTATGTCCCCTAGTGTTTGTTTGTGTTCTAGATGATTCTTTCTTATTTTGTATATTATTCATTTTTAGTCCCACGAGTAGCTAGGGAAATAACGGTCCACCACGCCAGAGCCCCGCTTGACGTGGTAAGGTCACAGTTACACTCTGAGGCGACCCAGTTTCAGAGAGGCGCCGTTATAATACAGCCGATTAACCCCTGGCTGCAAATCATCCAATAGGCACGGCAGCGCTTGACACCTTGGATTGGGGGAGAAGCATTTTGTTTCTTCTAAAGACTAGCAGTTTTATTTTAGCTTGGATTGCTGCTGCCTGTTGGTCCGCGGGAGGTATTTAATTTCCCTCCTACCACCCAGACAAAACTAAGTTTATCTGGGAAGCGTTCCCCTATCCGCCACCCGGGGACGCGCCCTCTAGGGGTTACAGGCTCCCCCGAGGGATAAGATATACTTATTTTGGCTTTTTAATTTATTTTTTTAGAAATTTTTTTTTTGTTTTTTTGCTTTCTAACTTTTTGATTTACATTTTTTTATTTTACTTTTTATGTTTTTTTAATTATTTTTTTACTTTAGTTTTTTTTACTTTTTTGCCTTTTTAATTTTTTCTTTTGCTTTTTTAATTTTTTACTTTTTTTTCCTTTTTTATTTTTGTTCCTTTTTTATTTTTTTCTTTTTTATTTCTGACTAATTTTTTTTTTTGCTTTTTAGCAATAGTAAGTATAGTATTAAAAGCAATAGTATTAAAAGCAAGTAAGCATTAGAATTTATTTTTTAACTTATTATTTTTTAACTTTAGTAGTTTCTTTACTTCTGTATTTTTTACTTTAAATTCATGTTTACTTTACTTTTGTAATTTACTTTGCTTTTCTATATTTTTGTTCTAAAATTTTTAGTTCAAGAACATTTACATCTCCTATAATCCTTTAAAAATCCATTAGATGCTATGATGTTTTTTGAAGACAGCAATATATTTTGCTTAGAATTTTTTTTATTCTTGAAAAAACTTTTTTCTGGAAAATTTTTTTATTCATGAACGAATTTTTTGTAATTACTTTGGGCTCTAGGCTCTATATTAGAAACAAACTCTTTTTTGTTATTATAGATTGTTATAATAGATTATTAATATAAGGGCAAGGATCTATAAGAATACATTTAAGGATTTAAGTTTAAATGTTTTTAATGTTAAATATTTCAATGTAAGCTGATGATGATTCTCGGTGCGAATCGAAATATCTATTAAAAATCAAATAAAAATATTTTATAACAAAACAATAATTTGTTTATAATTGAACCTTGATCCCGAAGAAAACAACAAATAAATGCACAGGTCAATTAAAATCAAATCAACATTTTAGTTTTCTAGTTTTTCCTAATAAAAATATAATATTAACAAGGACATTTGTACGAAAAAATGTTTTAAGAAAATAATGAAGGTCTAATTTTTAAAAAGGTTTTTTATATTTGCGTAATAATTATGTAGCACTATATTAAATAAAAACAATGGCCCATTATCATAGTCAAAATAAAGTCGACTTTTAATTTAGTATACGCTTTTTTGACAGTTTTTTAATATAATATGTTGTCAAAAAGCATGCACTAAATTTAAAGTCGACTTTATTTTGACTATGATAATGGGCCAATGAAAACAATCGACCCTAATGATTTAAGGATATACAGCCCGATTCTGAATATTTTTCCCGGGAGAATCGGTAAAGGGAGTTTTAATTTTTAAGATAAGTTCAAAAACATTTGGGAAATTTTTCCGAAAACCGTCATTCATGTGTGTAAACAAAAAAAATGTAATTTCTTTATCTGCTGTCTTAAAAATTAAAACTTCCTTCTTTAATTTAACGGGTAAAAATTTTCAGAATCGGGCTGATAACCAAAAATATGTACTGCCTTTACGTTACAAAAAACTGAAGTGATTTTTGACTTGGATTACAAAATTTGCAACACTCACTGAATTGGGCAAAACTTTTCGTATACAACTTTTTTTTATAAAGATTTGAAATAATATACGCTTATTTTCCATATGATAAAATTTAAAAATCTTCTCTAGTTTTTTTTAGTAGGCTTTTTGATCTGTGACGTTACTGGCGTTACGTTACTTAAATTAAAAAAAAAAAAATTACGTAACGTTAACAGCATTTACGAAAAAGAATAACTACATTTGTGAAACAGTGCACAATGGTTCCAAAAAAAAAAAATTTCATATTCAAAAAGATAATCAGGCATGTTCTGCATTCCACTTCCGAGTGGAAGTGCAAATAAATCATAGTTGAATTCGATATTTAGTGTACTATATATAACATTTCCGTTAATACAATTAATTATATTACTAAATTAAATAAAATACAAAACGAAAAAAGTGGAATGTAGAACATGCCTGAATATTTTCCCACTGCTCTGTATGGAAAAATATCTAAGCTAACGGAAGTGCAAAAAAAGAATTTACAACTTTTGCTGTATTTTCTAAAAGGCTTAAGGTACGGCGGAAGAGCTTTGAAATCGTTGTTTGTGCCATACTTATTAATACATTAGTGTCGACATTACTTTCGTAACTCCCACTGGCTAGGAGAATCAATGTTGCACAAAGCTGAAACACTGGTGGTACTGATGTGCTTCTTATGTTAGTTGGAAAACATAATGAGTTGAAGATCATCAAAAAACATTTATTGCTGGCCCAAAGCTGCTGCACAAAGCTACGAAAAAAAAAATACAATTTACAATGTCGATGTTATTATTTTCTATTCGAACACTTACTCATTTTCACATATTTCTAGTGGTGGATTGCTTTTATCTATGAAATACCTCCTTGTAATTTTTGTATTAGCTCTTTCTTCATTCTCGCTCTCCAAATCTCTCGAATCAAAGAATATCATTTTTTATTTGGAATTTGAAAATAATTCTTGAATTTAAAATAAAAAACTTGACACTTCACATTATAGTTCACTATGACATTTTCAAGTTCAAATCGCAATACAACTCGTTCAATATACGTGCTGCCAATAATTATTTGTTTCGAGTTGAACGTCGATCAACAATCCTCGATTGTATCAAGTTACGTGCTCGCACTCCAGGATTGACTTTTCTGTGGAAATGCCCATAATTATTTTAATATTTTTTTAGTTAGGTAATATAGCCTTAAAAATAACGAAAACCCGAGATATCTCGAAATTCTGATGTGATGAAGCTAGGGCTTGTTCGAGCCTCAATAACTGCAGCATACTGCGCAACGTATGAAAGTATCACATTCGATACCAGTGCACGGACTTGAAAAAATGTTGAGTGGTAGATTGGACTCAAAAAGTGTGGTAGATTGAAGTAAAATGTGGCAGATGTGATATTACATAAAGAACTGCATATCTTTAAAAAAAAAATTATACATAACGCAGTTTACAATAATAAAAATAGTGTGTCAATCTTTCAGTCAATAAAATAAAAAGTAAAACAATATGGAACAAATCTAGTTTAGGGACAGGAGCCTAATTTTATTTTAAATGTGTTTTACCCCCTTAAGGCCCAGTTTCTTTACAATCTAGCAAAATCACAACGGAAATGGATGGATGTATGAATTTCCAGCAAGTTGTGAGTTTATCGGGACGGTAAGGAAATTGGGTCTAAAAAGAGTTCATTAAAAAATGTCACTTACTTATGGTTTTCGAGATAAAATTCACCAAAGTTTGAAAAAGGTAAAAGTACGTATTTCAAAACTGATAAAAAAATTTGGCTACTGCCCCCATAGATAAGATTTATGCTAAAAATATATAAATATACATACAAAGAAAAACAAAAACTAGAGAGCAATAAACCTTCCATCAACAAACTTAAAAAATTTATAAAAAAAAGTCATTTCATGACTAGTTTTTCACGTGGAATAGGAAAAGTGAATTTTAATTTTTAAGATAAAGCTCAAGAACATCTATCTATCTTCGCAAAACAATTACTTCGGCGAGGTCTTCTAAGTCATCTTGAAGCTAACTCAGGGAATTGTTGGATTTCGTACACGGCTGCCACGAAGAAGATGAGGCTGTAGTAGCCATACTAGAGTTATTATGAGAGCTCTCATATTAACACTTTATGAGAGCTCTCATAGCCCCAGTTGAATCTGCAATAATCATAAAAAAACAAACATTTTGTTGAGCGTCTTTTGCAAATAAGAGCTGTGGTTACAGTTGTGATACATTCAGTATTGTGGCTACTGCAACCAACTTTTAAATTTTGCGTGTAGAGAAACTCCAATTCGGCTACTGTACACGGTTACACACGGTACAATAAAAAAGAACGTGGAGTGGTGAAGGGAATTGATTTTAATGTTGGTTTTGATTTTGCTTTTCATAGTTTTTTGTTAGAACGTAACGCATCTTATCAGCCAAAGTGCAGCTGATAAGGTTCATTGTTATTGCTAAGTATGATACGCCTCAGTGCATCAGTGGAAAAATGACAAAATTTGTTGCTCTCTTCTTTGTATTTAAAGATATTATATGTATAACTTTATTTGGTATGGTGGTTTAGAGTGAAATTTTACGTAAAACATTTTTGTTATAGGAACTAACACCGGAACTTTATGGCAAATATTTTTGTGGAATATTTTAAGACGTTATGTTATATCCCTGTTTTATAGGTCTTATTTGCTCTCTATAAAAAACAGGTCAGAAAAGACCCATACATTGAAGAGTTAGAGGGTTAAAATATTCCACGAAAATGTTCCTCGTAATATTTTACATAAATATACTGAACACATCCTATACCAAAAACGTAAGGGTCACATGGTTTCATTTGCCGATTCACTATGAGAATGTTCAAAAGGGGGATAAATAAACCACTTCTATAATTAAACTCAGACGTAAACTTGCAAAACGCCGATACAATTATATCTTTTTTGGTCCCCTCCATCAGAATCCGTTGGCGGAACCTTGTTATTTTGTTGTTCAGTGTAATCATTATTATGCCTATTGTATAATAGGCATACTAATGTAATAGTAAAAAGGCATGAACTATTTTACAATTCCATTGTCTCAAATTATTTGTAAGCATGTTTCAGAACTAACTTTAAATGCTAATGGTTTGTCGTTTATACGATTTCAAAGTTAAATAAAAAATTTAGTTTGTAAAGTGTTCTACGAACAATTAAAATTTTATATTAATTTAATCAAAAAAGTAAATATTAAAATGATTTGAAATAAAAATTTAAAAAATATATAAAAGTAACAGTTTTATTAAGCAAACGGCGTTAAGAAATTGGTGATAACCTTAAATGCGAAGAGGTAGCTTAAATAGAAAAAGTACTGACAACCTCAACATAAAGTTCTGACAACCTAAACTATCATCGCAAAAGGCGCTGTTGTAATGTCTAAATGTTATGATCTTTGTTGTTATTCTATAGTCAATGTGGCATTTAAAAGATTAATTCTTAATTATAACTTGTCAACAATAAGCTCAATAAATACAAACATTTTGGAAATTTTTAATGCAAATTTAATAATAAACCGATGCTGAAAAATTTTGCATAAAATTTTTCCCAAAATTTTCTTAAGCTTTATCGTATCAATTGAAACTACCTTTTCCGATTCCGCATGAAAAATTATTCATAATACATAGCTCTGAAAATCTTATTAATTAAAATCTTAAAATTTTAATCACAAAATTCTTTAATAAAGATTTGGTATGCAACAAAAACAGTTTGCGGAACAGTGTTTTCAGATTTAATATTTTTTACTATGGAAAAGGAACTTATAGTTTATTAAAAGTATTTCATAGAAAAAAAGTCGTTAAAAAATTTTATGATAGTGCAAATAGTGGTAGATTTTAAGCCTTCGGTGGTAAAAGTGGTAGATATTAAAATTTTAGAAAAATGTGGTAGATCTACCACAATAGTGGTAAAGTCCGTGACATGTTCGATACATACATCTTGCAACTATTGCAAAAGTCAAACGTTCTAGCAAGTAGAAATTTGGAAAATGCAAGAACCCGGCAACATGAATATTTATAGTGCGCGAAAGTTATGAAAGAAGAAAGGTAAACAAAATTGCTATTTAGTGGTAATACCAATTAAAATGATAATTATTTATCATATTCATATACAGATATTAATTTATATTCCATTTATTATTCTTTGTCGAAATGGATTTAGATAAAAAAATAATTGGGAAATTACTACCCTTACTGTCTGACCAGAATCATGTCGTTGTCGTGTCGGTGAGAGAGAATCGCTAAGAGTTGGCTCAGGATTGTAGCGTTGGCTTTGTCGTTTTGCTTTTATTCAATCTGCCATTTACGATTTTCTTGAACTTGCTTCAGTGTTCTCATCGTACTCCGATTGAAGTAATATTACTCCACTTCCATTTATTTAACTACATTTTGCAATACTCTTCATATAAATGTACTTCTATCATTATTAGAGCAAGTAGGAACACTGTTTACTCGCTACATTGGTTGACAAATTCTTCAAATTTTGTTATAATATGGCAATATTTTTAGAGAGAAGCTTAGAGAGCTGTCAAATAAACGACAAAGTCAAAATAGAAATAGAAACATTTCTATCTTGGCGTTTTCGTTGTCGTATTCTGCCGCAATTTTCTCCCATAAGGTTTGCATTGTCTCTGTCAGCGCTCTGCTTGCCGACACGACAACGACATGATTCTGGTCAGACAGTTCGTTCTGTTGTCGTTATTTTTTTGGTCTCCTTACAGGTTTGTGTATTTTCACGTTTTAAAAAACACATTTTTTATTTATTGTACTTTCCCATTTCTCAAAATATCAGTTTACTGATAACGATTTTGGCATTTCATGTGTCCCAAAAATCTGTACGTCAAAAATCTGCACAAGTGCTTTTCTACTATTACCTTTAACTTGAGGACTTAAGCAGTTGTGCACTTGTGTGCATTGAAAAATGTTGACAGCTTTGAAATGGTGATGGTGGTGTGTTCACGAAAACCTAACTGCACAAGTCCTCAAGTCCTCAACTGCACAGGCAAGTGCACTGAATCTTGAATACCCCTAATGATTTGTGAGATAAGTAAATGACAATACATTGAAAAAATTTTTTTTGTTTGCTAGATAATTAAAAAAGTAAGCCATGGTTCCAGCAACGGATAGTTCAGTTGAACCACAATCACAATCCTAATTCCATTGTTTTTTTTCGTTCGACAAACTTACTGGTAATTATTATTCAATGCACATCAAGTAATTCCATTTGTTATGTTCACATAAAAATGTAGTTCCATTATAAGCGACTATTCTGGCAACGATATTTGTAGAACTTCTTAGCAAGTTTTTTGCAAAATAGTGTATTCACAGCATCACTTATTGCAAAAATTTTCATTGATACCACTTCGAAGAAGGTCTGTAAATATTGATGTATTTAGCCCACTGAGCCACTCAGAGCGTACCTTGAAAATTGATGGTAATACATGAATTGTCTTTTAATTTATTGTTTATTTTTTTCTGCAAATCAACTTTTCAAACAAGCATCTAAGATAATTACAATGACTTTCCTACTAACTCTTTCTTTGACCTAAAATCATGAGTTCATAAGTAAAAATGTGTTTGTTTTTTATACTTTGAGAGAAAGTGTTTATTAAGTATCACTTTAATTTTGTCTTCATACAGTAAAATAAAAATATACAGCATATGTAAACTTAAATGTTTTATCTTTTACGGCGCCGTGTTGCAATCCCATATACCATAACCCCATATTGGCTTTATAGCACCAGCGATGTGTTATAGTCCCATATGGGTTTATTTCCTTCAAATAAGTGAGATAATACCATATTAAAAAATTGAAATTTATGCTATAACCCCATATTGGCTTTATTGCACTTTTTTCTGTGCGATAACCTCATAATTAAAAAATTTTGTATCACATGCATTATCTTATGAATTATGTTCCATATTCATTTGTTAGGAATAATAATATGTTTTGTACATAACTGTACATAAACAACAATAACTATTTAAAACAAAATATTGTTCCTTTTACAAAATAAAACAGAAACAAAATAATTTGGTTTCCTTTTTATAGAAATAACATAGTATGACTGATTTTAACTTTTCGTAAAAGGGAAAATTCCCTTCTATTATAATATTTTTTTGCAAAATTATGGTTTCCCCTTTTACGAAATGCGCAATATAAGTGATTTTAACTTTTCATATATTTTGAAAATAATCGAAATCAATCCCTTACAACTATTTTTTCATGGCATACTGAATTTTCTGCTGGGTTTTTTTTTTTTGCAATCAATAATAGAGAGTGAACTAACTGTTAAACCTGTTTTGCATTGAATTGCCTAATAACTATGTTATCACATAAAAAGCGAATATTAAAAACAGTTTTGCGTATGCTTTTAAATTTTAAAAGAATGGAGAGTAATCGTTTAAACGCAAGGAAGATCTTACTAAATAAAAGCGATATTATAAATTTTTCTAATGTTCCCGGATTTATAATTGATTCTTTTTTCGGAAAAAGAACTTATAAAGCGCAACTAATAGCTTGTGCTTTTGCTTTTGTTAATGGAATCAGCGAGTCGCAAATCCTTCAACTCATACGATGGATACCTTTCACAAAAACTCACGAAAAAAAAATAACAGAATTACTCTTATGGCTGGCATATTCTCCGAACGCTCACAAGTACTATAGCTATAATGTCGAACTTAATCAAGTAATATTTTGTAACGGAGATTTACGAAAATATGGCGTAAGAAAACAAAGAAATTAAATAAAATTTTTAATTTATAACTGTTCGTGGGGGCTAATTCGTACACCCTACAAAATCATTTGGTTTCATTTGTATACAAATGTCTAATAATACAATATGAGTTTATTCCCTTCAAATAAGTGAGATAATACCATGTTTAAAATTTAAAATTTGTGCTATAACCCCATATTGGCTTTATTGCATTTTATTTTGTGCGATAACCCCAAACCCAAATTATGGGTTTATAGCATAGGAAAAAGTGCTATAAAGCCAATATGGGGTTATGGTATATGGGATTGCAACACGGCGCCTCTTTTACAATTCTACGGCTGAGCATTGAGTTGAATTCAAGTTTAAAAATAGCACAGTTTTTGGCAACAATATAAGAAAAACTAATTCTTAATCTATTGAGTGTTTATTTCAAGTAGTATAGATAATCAATTAAGTTTTTTAATAGAATTAAAAAATTTTCCCAGTTTAACTAATATAAGATGGAATTCAACCGAGAATTGCTAACTTAAAATTGTCTGTGTTAGACTTCCAAGAAAAACAATATTTGAATGGAAATTATTTTTTTTTTTGCTAATTTTGTAGCTAGGTTTGTTTGTTAAGGGAGTTGGGTGGGGGCGATACAAGTTTATGTTGTTTGTTTCAACAATTTTATTTTGACAGAAGGATAAAAACTTATTACGTTTTATAAATCGGATACATGTAAAGTCGGAGAAAAGTTAAAAAGAACAATAGAAATTTTTTTAAAGATTACTTTTCTTTTGGAATCAAGCATTGCTAAAAATAAAAACTGCTTTCTAAGAAATTAGCATCGTGACATACAGTGATGTAAAAATAAATAGGCACACCTGTATTTTTATATTTAAAGCTGCATGAATTATATAGAAGGTGCCGCAGATATAGATTTAACTTCCTCAGGTGGTGATTCTCATTGATTAGGCGAGCAAAAATATGCAAGGATGAGGTTCACCCCTCCCCCCTTTGGGAGCTAGAGAGGAAAAACTTGAAAATATATGTCATTACGTCTTACTCTATATTTTATTTATCTCATAACCGATCTCCAAAGTCAATAGCATCTTGAAAAAGAGACTAAAAGCTAACTTTTTTACGTGTGGTAATCTAAAATGAAAAAAGTATTTATGTTTGCATTGAGTACTCAAGTACTATGGCAAGATCAAAAACCATGTCAATAGAAAACTTCATCATAAAAAAATTGCATCATAAAAATTATCAAAACATTTATTTAATAATCGAGATATTTGTTTTCGAGAATTTGTTATAAATTTGATTTTCTTCTCAACAAAATATAAACTTTGGAAATCGGCTAAGAGATACATTAAAACAAATTACTTCACAAACAAATACCGACAATTTCAATTGGCGCTATTTACGTTTGACTCGTCTGCTTTCAGAATCAGCTGTTTTGTGCTCGAAACTTGCTAGAAGCTGTTTCCGTACTTTTGTCAATATTCTCAAATTTCATTTTTACTCTCTCAGTTCGAGCTTAGCAGAAGTTACACAAATCTTACACAGTGTAGAGTACGGAAACACACATAATAAAAAAAAATATAGCAAGTTTTCTTAGAATATCATTGAAGACAAATATTATATTAAAAAATCCATGATCCAAAAAAAAATCAATAGATCCATTTTTCCTTCGGCCATTCCCTTTTTTATTTAAAGTGCATACTTCACTAATGTATTGTCAAATCGCGGCACCCCAGTTATCGTAATTTTCCCCTAAGATGCAAAGAACTGCGGTCGAAATATAATATTTCGAGAAAAACGTGTTCAAAGTTTACGCTTTATTCACGGTACAGAAGGAAGTGTTGTCCTTTAACAACGCTTAAGAGACATTTAAACTCTGATATGGATTTTAGGATCTTTGGAACTGATTCTTAAAATAATTATTTTTTAAAGAAAAAAAATATAATTTCTCAAATTACATGTACCGCCCCCCCCCCCCCCCCCTTCCTTAATAAAATGCAATATGGCAAATAAGGCTTTTTCATTATCTTGCTCAGCTTCAAATAGTGCTTTTTTGAGAGACCAACACGTACACACACAAATGCATAAAAAAAATACAGCTTATTAGAACCTGTGTTCTACCTTTTTACTCTCACCGAAATGGTGCCAAACCCATAGTAGATTTTGAAACCTTTATCACTAATGGTTTTAAAAGAGCTCCGATTTATACGAAACAAAAGCAGCTGATTCTTACCGTCATTGCGACAAAAGATTAGCTGCCATTCTTGAGTGTTGAGTCCTTCATTTTGGGATTCAAGCAAAGCCAGGGTTGTTGAGATGTTTTGACTCGCACTACTTAGTAGATAAATGGCTATTTTATGCGGCAAGATGAGATCATTTTCCAGACATGCTTTAAGATCAGTACCCCTCCAAGCATTTAGTTGAGGCGTTACAAAAATTAGCCACTGCACTGTATCAGTATTTCCACAATCCACAAGCAACATACCAGCTCCAAAATGTATGCCCTTAAATTGAAGATTGACTTCCCAGCCGCGCCCCACCTCCTGAATAACAGCATCTTCAAGTCGACGTAGTGCTTCTTCGTCAAGTTGCTTCTTCGGGTAATCTTTTGCTAGAAGAGCCACTCGTAATTCACAATCTTCGATGGGAGGACCACTCGTATCGTTATGCGTATTTGTGTGTTCGATGGGAGGACCACTCGTATCGTTATTCGTATTTGTGTGTTGCGTTCGAGCATTTAAATTTCGATTTTCCCCCCTTCTTTCTTTGCAATCTTCAGAGTCTTCGGAAATGTTATGGGATGCTGCCATAAATGCTTCTGCTGTTAATATTGTCTTTAAAGCATTATGACGCAATCGGTTTTCTGTTCGTTTTTTTCTTTCTTCTTTTATTGCGTTAAGGCCTTTTTCAAGACCTAAACTATTAATAAGTTGAGAACGGTTTATATGTTTAGGAAGTTTTTTCTTCTTTGAAGTTGATAAGTTTAAATCAAAATTGCCTTCATTGCTAAACGAATTGGCGTAATAATTAGTGTGGTCATTGCCATTATTCTTATTATAATTGCTATGCTGTTGGTTTTGTTGTTCTAAATAAGTATAAGTTTGTTGGTTTATTTGTCTATAATTCATTTTTGTTCCCACGAGTAGCTAGGGAAATAACGGTCCACCATGCCAGAGCCCCGCTTGACATGGTAAGGTCACAGTTACACTCTGAGGCGACCCGGTTTCAGAGAGGCGCCGTTATAATACAGCCGATTAACCCCTGGCTGCAAATCATCCAATAGGCACGGTAACGCTTTACACCTTGGATTAGGGGAGGAGTGTGTGGTGTTAAAAAAGCACATTTAGGAGTTGTTTTTTTATTAGTTTTTTTTTTCAATTTAATTCTTAGCAAAAACTATGCATTTCTCTGCACGATAATTGTTCCACGACCATAGCGTAAGATGTTGTGATGAACTCTTATGAATTTTACTGTTGCTTCATTTACAGCAAAAGTTAGCACGTGTTCGCTTTCCTCATCACGACTATTGGCTATTTGCCAGGAGTCTACGTTAACACCCTTATTTTGCGCCTCAAGCAATGCCATGGTTGTTTTGTGATCTTGTTGAGCACTGTTTGGTAAATATAATGTAATACTATGTGGCAAAGGAAGATGGTCTTCTAGGCATGCCTCTAGCTCTACACCGCTCCAAGCATTTAGCTGTGGCACTACCTGAAATAGCCATTCAACTGTTTCAGAATTTTTGCAATCCACTAGCAACAAGCCCTGCCCCAATTCAATGCCTTCGAATTGCAGGTTAACTTCCCAACCGCGTTCTAGCTCTTTAATAACAGCGTCTTCTAGTTCTTGCACTTCTTTTGGTGTTAGTTTTCTGAGTGGATAAGCTTTTGGTAGCGCTGCAACTCTAGTAGCATAGTTTGTGCGTTTTGAGCTGCTTGCTTCAGGCTGCTGTTTTGTTTTAAAATTGCTATTTCCAACATGACTAAGCTCGTCATCGTCATCATCATCGTCATCGTCGTCGTCGTCGTCGTCAGTTCCGCTTTTCGCCGTCCTCGTCTTCGAACCCTCCTTCAACATCTTATTTTTCTCCTCAAATACCTTTTTCTTAGCTTCTTCTGGTTCAAAACCTTGATCTAGGTACTTTTTAAAGCATTTTTTTTCACTGCCTCTTAATAAATGTCGTCTACAGTAACTTTTAATGTCTATATTTTGGCTAGTTATTGTCATGTTATCTCTTTCTATCAATTCAGCTCTTTTCGCTAATGCTTGCTTCATGGCGACCTCGGGATCTACGCCTAAGTCAACCGTCTTCATAAATTGTTGGCGATCATATTTTACGATGCCATTGAAACGACAAAAATCTCTCAATGCTTTGTTCTTACTGCTAGGGTTCTGTATTGACGTTAGGGTAAGCAGTTTATTTGGATCTATATCCGGATTTTCCCTTAGAATTCTTGCTCCTATATTTCGTCTATATTTGTTATAGCGTCGCCAACCTCTTCCGTTCCTTTGTTTTGGTTTATTATTATTTTTTTGTTGGGTTTTATTCATTTTTGGTCCCACGAGTAGCTAGGGAATTGACAGTCAACCACGCCAGAGCCCCGCTTGACATGGTAAGGTCACAGTTACACTCTGAGGCGACCCGGTTTCAGAGAGGCACCGTTATAATACAGCCGATTAACCCCTGGCTGCAAATCATCCAATAGGCACGGTAACGCTTTACACCTTGGATTAGGGGAGAAGCATTTTGTTCTTCTAAATAGTAGCAATTTTATTTTAGCTTGGATTGCTGCTACCTGTTGGTCCGCGGGAGGTATTTAATTTCCCTCCTACCACCCAGACAAATATGTTTATCTGGGAAGCATTCCCCTATCCGCCACCCGGGGACGCGCCCTGTTGGGGTTACAGGCTCCCCTCAGGGTTTGTAATGGGGCGTTACATGTAATTTGGCAAATTTATATTTATTTTATTTGCGCAACACGATTAAGGGACCTAATCAACCTAACAGGAATGACCGTAAACATGCAGCCAGAATCCAGAAACTGTGTTCTTCTGCTGAATGAAGTATGTCGAAGAGAATTGGAACACATTCCGTCAGAAGACCATATTGACGGTCTTGTTGACCTGGGAGGAGGTAGACGTACCAAAGCCCTTGCTAATCAACTTACGGTGTTTATGGTGAAGGGCTTGGTAGACAGTTGGAAATACGTCCACTGTTACGTCTACTGTACGGAGAAAGGAACGACTGGGACAGAATTGATGGAAAGGTTACTTGAGGTAGTAGAAAGTATTTTCGAGTGTGGTTTAAGGTTGAGGGTGATTGTAATCGATCTAGGCCCACTTCTTTCAATGTAAGACTAAAAAAATGTATGTTATGTATGACTATGGTCATCTTTTTAAAAGTATTAGGAATATTTTACTTAGCTGCAATATAGAGACAGAGAATGTGGTTGCAAGTTGGGGTGTTATCAGAGAGCTTCACCAAATAGACCAAAATCTGAATCCCTCCAAATTTTACTTAAATTGACGAACAGCCAAATTAACTCTACATCTTTTGAGAAGATGAGAGTTTGTCTGGCTGTCCAAGTCCTTAGTGAATCTGTAGCTGCAGGAATTCGTTACTGTATTGACAAGGATCTTTTTAAGAACTTTGTCAACAAAGCGAATGCCGAAGCTACTTTAGCTTTTGTCAAACGCTTCAATGACAAGAATCCTAAGAGACGTTTAATTACGACGGACTCTCCTAAAATCGAACAAATTAAGGATTTTATAGGCTTCCTCAATGAAGCTACCCAGGGTAAGAAATTACTGCATCGCGGGTTTGATATATACATTGAAATATATGCTATGTTTGCCTGAGGATATGCTAGAATAGCCAAATATTTCGTTTGTTATGCTTGGAAGATTCAACCAAGATCAAATAGACATTTTTTTTGCAGTTATGCAATCTCAATTGGGAAATAATGTTAACCCATCAGTGAGAGAAGTGCAATATCTTTCCGCTAGGCTTCTTTCAATGAAGACTCTGACCAGCTGTTATCAGGCTCGAAATTCTAATTGCGAAACTGCTAACGATTTGATATTGGATTGGAACTTAGGTTTTAGGGATGAATGCATGCAAACGACTTCTTCGGATGAGCAATTAGCTTCGGGAGGATTAGTGAAGGAAGTAATTGCTGAAGAATTTGACAATGAGCACTTTATTTCGGTTAGAAATCGCAGTGACGATAAATTGTTGCTAAAGACTCCGTCAGATAGATTCTTCGAAATTTGCGAGCAACATTTGGCAATATATAAAAATATATTTTAAAAGACTTGTCACCTTCCTAAGCTAAAAGAAAGGATTGTGGACTTGTTTTTATTAAACGAAAGTTTCTCATCCCGATTGGTTTGATGTTATTAGTGAATGCTTTGATCATAGAATGTGTATTCTAGAATTCCTTGTATTAGTTTTAATAAAAAAAAAATTCTAGATGGCTATGCAAAGAAATGTTTAAAGAAACAGCTGAAGGTTGAAGAATAAAAGAGTTTTAAAAGAAATCAACAAAACTAATGAGAGCAACAAAGTTAGAAAATTGCTTCAATTACTTTTTTATCAAAATTTGTTCGTTTAGATTTTACACATTCAGTTGAACTTTTTTTTTACAATATATGGTCAAAGCAATCATCTCAAAATTAATTCCAAATCAACCTTTTGAAATATAGTTTTATTCAAAATTTCGTTTCCTGGTATTTCCGTCCGAAAGTTTAATTATCCTAAACTTATTTTAATTATTAGGCCACTTTAGTTTTTTTTTTTAATTTTGGCCAGGAGAACCAGCTCCAAAGTTAAAAAAAAATGTAATTGTGTGTTTTAGTGTCTCTGTAGCGAGTTTAAATGAAAACACGTTCGGGGTATTTTAAACCATATTTTTAAATACATATTTAATTTTATATATTTTTAACTATGGTGTTTACTGTTCATTTCTAAAAGTAATTTGTGACCGGCAGGCTTGCAGGATGGAGTAATTTTGTTTCTGCTCTGCTGACATTTTGGTATGTTTGTACTAGATAAAAATTTCTATATATACTTCATAAAGTTTATTATAAGATCTTATGTATAACATTAAATAACTTTGTATCTTTCTGTTAAAAAAACATTGTTGAAACAACCTCGATTTACATGTATGCCCTCCCCCCCCCCCCCTTTAACGATATAATAATTTGTGTATAAAATATTATATTGTGTATTATTAGCTGCGTTCCATTAGCTACAAAATAATCCAGATAATTTTTTTTTTACATGCAAAGCAAAACAAAAATTATAATCCTATTACAAATAGGACTATTTTTGCTATCCACATAAAATTGTGATATAGCCTTTAAAAAATTTTAAACACAGTTGCCGCACCTGTATATTTTTATGAGCGTAATTTTATTTTTTAATTAATTGTTTGCATGATACAATCACTATTAAGGTATGGCCTCTGCGGTTAAAAAAATTTTTTTTAGATTTTTTTTTTAAAAATAATGCCTTAAAAGAATTTTTCAAAATTCGAGTTATTTTTTAAGTTACAGAGCTATATATGTATACTAGCAAGGCCTCTGTTGTCCGCGGCTTCGCCACGGACGTTTTGTATCAATCTCCTTACCGCCTTAAAGACGGGACAATTTTTTCACACATGTGCTAATTTTTACCTAATTTTTATTTTGACTAATTTTTATGTGATACAATTAGTTTTGCGATATTCGACTTAGTGATGCGATATGTAGTGTTCGACCGAATATTTGGCAAGTTTTGGCTATTGGGCCATATTGACGCCTAATAGCCGAAACTTTTGGTGAAAACTTCTTGCATCAGTCATTTAATTCAAATATAAAAATATTTACAACGCATTGTACAAAACAAAAATTATTAATTCGTCTATATTCTGATTTCCCGTGTTAACGCAAAACATTTTGGTTAATTTTATGCGTTCGATACTTTCATTTTCGATTTTATCATCTCTATTGCAATTACTATTAAAGTTTTATAGGTACTGAAGCCAGAAAACTATAATTAAATTTACGAACGAATTCCGTGTGTGTGGAATAAAGAAAAAGAAAACGAAATATTTATATTTTTATAATACTGAACCTTTAAAAAAAACAAAAATACTTTGTTTTGTAGTTCTATAAAAATGTACGTTGTAGGTGCATACTATTTTGAGTGTGTACTGAAGATATAAAGTACACTCATTTATTATTATAGTAGACTTCAATTACCCAGCGGTCAGCAATTTCAGTTATCCCGAGACTGAATTTGCTTCGTATTCGCACCTGAGCAACAGTTGAGATTAGAAGTAAAGTCGTAATGGCAACATATAACTTTGGGAAATTTTTCATTCTGGAAAATAAAAAAGTAAGAACATTGGAAAAATTATATAAATATTTTAATGAATATATATTATATATATACTCAGGAACATATATTATCTGCGTTTTTATTTTATTATTCCAGAGTATTCAATACCTGATAGAAGGCCTGATTTTTTAGCGTTCCCTGAGGCCGGAGGAATATTCTTGGGGATATTTAGGCCTGAGTGTACGCTATACGATAGGAGGTGTTACGTAAGTATGACATCTCAATAAAAAAGGAAATCAAGCGGTGTGTTTAATACTCAGGCTTAACATTGCCCCTCAGGCTTGAGATAATGTATTGTTTCAGGACTACTTCAACCGCTGGGTAGTTTTTATAAACTACCATTTTTATTCAAATACATTTTTTATATTAAATTTTTTTCTTATGTGTATGAAAGTACTTTTCTTTCCTTTTAATAAAAAAAAATTATTTGTAAAAACTTGAATTTTCATATTAATAACCAGTTCCGGTTTCGGCCAAAATTCGGGTTTCGGTCGGACACTAGCGATATGGCATCGTCGCCCTTATTGGGTTGAGACAATATATATCAAAGAAAGAAAAAATTTTTATGAAAGAAAAATACCCCTAAATCTGTAGCCAATATATTTTAAAAATTTAAAAAAAAAAAATCGCTCAAGTACTTTTGGAGTAATGTCGTAACTTTTAAGTTAAACTTCAATTTTATATAATAGTATAGATATACACTCGCGCCGAAGTGCTGTAATAAAACTTTAAATGCATTTTTCTCGAAATCATTTTTTTCAAACTGGGGTGTCGTTTTTCTTCAGAACTAGAAGTCGGATGAAGATGCGGCTGGCGGCGTTTTGCAGGTAATCACGTCAGGCAGGTCCGGAACTAAGATATTTGGGATAACTCTACTAACGGGTGAGGGGTGGGACAAAAACCCCCAAAAAACAGCTAATTGTTTAACTTTTTTTTAAATCGCGTTGTTTTGTCAATTTATCATATTTTGGAAATATCTTAGTTCAGGACCTGCCGCCCGCAGAATTTCGATACATCAGGGGCCGAATTACAGCATCCGTGATAGAGCAAAATTGTACAAAATTTATAGGCACTTGTCTCGTCGTGCCTTTCGTAATTTTGCTCAATCACGAATGCTGTAATTCGGCCCTTGGTTATCAAGAAAAACGACACCCGTTTGCCTTCTCATTTTTACGTATCCCATCGCTTTGGGAGGGGGGGGGTGGGGTATAAAAACATTTAAACATAAAAAGTACGGAAAAAGTTAGAAAATTACGTCTACTTTCACGTAAAAAACACCCAAAGTTGATAAATTGAAAATCGACTGAGCTACAGCAATTTTAAAAAACCTTATTTTTGTGGGCTTGAACCGCAGGTCATACCTTGAAGTATGAAGACCAGGGATCGTAACGGTTGATTTTTTCAAAAAGTAAAAAAATAATCGTTATTGTGGCTTTATTTAATATATTTAGGCTAAAGGTCCAATTTTTAAAAATATCAAAAAACTTAGTTTATTATAAACTATTTCAGGGTATATTAAAAAATAGTCATCTTCAGGGTATATTAAAAAATAGTCATCTTCAGGGTATATTAAAAAATAGTCATCTTCAGGGTATATTAAAAAATAGAAATTTATAAATACATTCAACAATATTTAAAAAACTTTAAATAAACTAAGTTTTTTTAAATATTTTTTAAAATTGGACCTGTGGCCTAAATATATTAAATAAAGCCACAAGCAAATAGAGAGGTCGATTAACAACTCGACAATTAATAATCGTTATTTTTTGACCGATTTTATTTTGATAAAAAAAAAAGTTAAAATATTACTTTTATTTTTTTTATCAAAAATAAAAGTTAAAGCAATCAATCTTCATAACGTTGCATAGCATAGCTTAGTTGCTTATCATTACACATTCTGTTTTCATTCTTTCGCAAACGACTGGAGCAGCGACTGCAAGCAGATGATATAGGAATTAAAATATTGCTTTTACTTTGATCGAAAAAATAAAAGTCTCAAATTGTAACTCTCATTTTTGATCGAAAAATAAAAGTCAAATTTTAACTTTTATATTTGATAAAAAAAATAAAAGTCAAATTTTAACTTATATTTTTGATCGACAAAATAAAAGTCAAATTTTAACTTTTCTTTTTGATCGAAATAAAATTGGTCAAAAAATAACGATTATTAATTGACTTTTTTAAAAAATCAGAGAAATTAAAATCATTAAAGATTATTATTGCTTAGCTAACAAGCATCACATTGCTATATTCAAATATCGAATAGACCAATTCTTTCCACCTGACTTTTTGAATAAAAATTTCGAAAATAACTGTTAATTTCGGTCCCTGGTCTTGACAGCTACCTATTTTCTCACGAGCTGCGACCATTGAATGTTAAACAAAAGAAACCAAAATAAACAGCGTGTGTCACACACATTGGCCGCATTCAACAGAGCCAACAATTGCACTTAAATTATTTATATAATTGCATAATAACGGTAGTGACCTCTACGAGTGGTTTTTCTTGCCGTTCCTTTGAGAAAATTTGTTATCGCGATTATATTAAGGCGAAAGGAACGCAGCTATTAAAATCAGTTTTTAAATCGACTGCAGCTCATCTAGTTTATGAAAAAGAGTGGTATTTTTTGACCGTTTTACTATTTTCAACAGATTAGAGTCAGCAGCAAAGTAGGATTTGACTGTATATTTTGTGTCAATAAAGTATCACATATATGTCCGGTGCCTTTGTCGGTAAATGTCCGACCTCTGCACTGAAAGAAGTGCTAGTTCTGGAACACCTTGGGCAGGCACACTGTACGAACGAAGACCGATTCGGGCACTCGTCAGTTGATTGTATCCGAAAATAGTCGCTCGTTACACTTTATTGACATAATGCAGACTTACTACGGTACTTTTTCAGGTACCTTTCAAGACACTTGTTGGGCATGTTTCGGGTACATTATAGTTAAGACTCAGGCCAGTTTCTATACATATCAGTTACTTTATTGACAGAATATATAAATTTTTTCTCGGGTCCTGCTCGCTGAAGCTCGTTTCCATTCGGCTTAATATCAATGTGCGATTATTTTTTTTTTTCATAAACTTCGCAGTTTTTCGTTACTACTCGTAAGCTTTTAAAAATAAAATTGAGTCCGATACTCTGGACTTTTGTGCCTGAGTAGTTTGGTACGGACGCACTCTGTTTCTCGAGTGCATGTCTTTTTATTTAATTTATATTTTTTCTGCAACTCAAGCGTTCTCAAACAAGAATTTCAGATAATTTCAATGATTATTTCTACTAAATACTGTTGTTTATTTGTCTTAAAATCATGAGTTAATAAGAAAACAAAGTGTTTTAGTTTTTTACTAACAGCATCTCTTTGTTTAATATTACTTTCATTTTGTCTTCATACAGTAAAATAAAAATATACAGCATATGTGAAATTATATGTTACATATAAACAATTCTGCGGCTGAGCATTGAGTTCAATTCAAGTTCAAATAACATAGTTCTTGGCAGCAAAATAATTTAAAAAAACCTAATTCTTAAACTATTGAGTGTTTAAAATAAAAGTATTACAGATGATAAAGTAGGTAGTTTTTTTTTCAAGAAATTAATTTTAAATGTAGCTTTTTTTTAATGGAATTAAACATTTTTCTCAGTTTAACTAATATTAGATGGAATTCAACTGAGAATTTTTAATTTAAAATTACGTGTGTTAGACTCCCAGGAAACAACATATTTGAATGTAGGAGATAATTTTTCTTGCCTAATTTTGCAACAGTCGATGCCCAACCACGGCTTAGAATGGCCACCTCTTTAGTATGTAATTTGGCAGATAGGTTTGTTAGTAAAATTCAATGTATCCAAAAGGTTTTCTTTTATCTTGATCAGCTTCAAATAGTGTATTTCATGAGAGACCACCGCACGCATAAATAAGATACTTAATAGCTAATAACTTACTTGAACCGGAATAGTGCCAAGCCCGTTGTGGATGGTGTTACCATTAGCACTAATGGTTTCACAAGAATGCTGGTCAATACCAAACTTAAGCACCTGATAATTACCCTCAATACGACAATGGAGTTGCTTCCATACCTGAGTGTCGAGTCCTTCATTTTGTGATTTAAACAAAGCCCGAGTTGTTGTAATGCTTTGGTCTGGACTTCTTTGTAGATTCATGGATCTACATGCGCCATGGGGATTTCATCTTCCATATATGCTTTAAGTTGAACACCGCTCCAAGCATTTAGTTGAGGCGTTACAAAAATGAGCCACTGCGCTGTTTCAGTATTTCCACAATCCACAAGCAACATACCCGCTCCGAAATTGATGCCTTTAAATTGAAGATTAGCTTCCCAACCGCGCGCCACCTCCTCAATAACAGCATCTTCAAGTCGACGTAGTGCTTCTTCGTCAAGTTGGTGCTTTGGGTAATCTTTTGGTAGAAGAGCCACTTTTAACTTCATATCTGCACAATCGTGTTGCGTTGAAGCATTTAAATTTAGTTTATTACTCTTTCGGTTAGCGTATCGTTGTTTTCTTAAATATTTATTTTTCCTTGCGGAAGCAGCTTCCTCTTTAAGCTTGTTTAGCACAATATTCTTGGCCTTCTCCGGACTGTATCCGTCTTTACAGACTAAGCCAACGAATTCTTTTCGAACTATGTCTGAAATGTTATATTTTATGATAGTGTTAACAAGATCATGTGCATGAAGAGTTACTATCTTGAGGAATTTGTTATTTTTTCTTGATTCTCTTCGAGAGTTTTCTATAGAATACTCCAGTGACATACCCTGATTGTGGTAAAGATCTAAAAACTTTTGTCTCCTTGTTGATTTAATATCATATAACCGACAATATTGAAGCAGATATTGGTCAGACAATTTTGCTCCTCTTCGTTGATGTTCGGGGTTTCTTGATCTTTCGAGGTTTTTATCAGTTTTAAAGCGCTTCATATTGCCTGAGCTGCTGGATGCACTACTTAAAGAATCTTTAGTGTCTTCGGAAATGTCAAGGGATGCTACCGAAGATGCAGATGGTGTTGCAGTTGCCGAAGGCGCTGTGGCTGCTGCTGTTGCCGCTGCTGTTGCCGAAGATGTTGCTGCTGCTGTTGCCGAAGATGTTATTGGTGATGCTGCTGTCGAAGATGTTGTTGCTGCTGCTGTATATTGTACAGTTTTGGATTTCTTATTTTTTAAATTAAAATCATTACTGCACTTATTGCGAAACGATTTGGTGTTATCTTGATCATTATCGTAATCATTATCATTTTTGTCATTATAATTGCTGCTATGCTGTTGGTTTCGTTGTTCTAAATATGAATAAGTTTGTTGGTTTTTTTGTCTATAATTCATTTTTGTTCCCACGAGTAGCTAGGGAAATAACGGTCCACCATGCCAGAGCCCCGCTTGACATGGTAAGGTCACAGTTACACTCTGAGGCGACCCGGTTTCAGAGAGGCGCCGTTATAATACAGCCGAATAACCCCTGGCTGCAAATCATCCAATAGGCACGGTAACGCTTTACACCTTGGATTAGGGGAGGAGTGTGTGGTGTTAAAAAAGCACATTTAGGAGTTGTTTTTTTATTAAAGTTTTTTTTTCAATTTAATTCTTAGCAAAAACTATGCATTTCTCTGCACGATAATTGTTCCACGACCATAGCGTAAGATGTTGTGATGAGCTCTTATGAATTTTACTGTTGCTTCATTTACAGCAAAAGTTAGCACGTGTTCGCTTTCCTCATCACGACTATTGGCTATTTGCCAGGAGTCTACGTTAACACCCTTATTTTGCGCCTCAAGCAATGCCATGGTTGTTTTGTGATCTTGTTGAGCACTGTTTGGTAAATATAATGTAATACTATGTGGCAAAGGAAGATGGTCTTCTAGGCATGCCTTTAGCTCTACACCGCTGCAAGCATTTAGCTGTGGCACTACCTGAAATAGCCATTCAACTGTTTCAGAATTTATGCAATCGACTAGCAACAAGCCCCGCCCCAATTCAATGCCTTTGAATTGCAGGTTAGCTTCCCGACCGCATGCTAGCTCTTTAATAACAGCGTCTTCTAGTTGTTGCACTTCTTTTGGTGTTAGTTTTCTGAGTGGATAAGCTTTTGGTAGCGCTGCAACTCTAGTAGCATAGTTTGTGCGTTTTGAGCTGCTTGCTTCAGGCTGCTGTTTTGTTTTAAAATTGCTATTTCCAACATGACTAAGCTCGTCATCGTCATCGTCATCATCATCATCATCGTCGTCGTCGTCAGTTCCGCTTTTCGCCGCCCTTGTCTTCGAACCCTCCTTCAACATCTTATTTTTCTCCTCAAATACCTTTTTCTTAGCTTCTTCGGGTTCAAAACCTTGATCTAGGTACTTTTTAAAGCATTTTTTTTCACTGCCTCTTAATAAATGTCGTCTACAGTAACTTTTAATGTCTATATTTTGGCTAGTTATTGTCATGTTATCTCTTTCTATCAATTCAGCTCTTTTCGCTAATGCTTGCTTCATGGCGACCTCGGGATCTACGCCTAAGTCAACCGTTTTCATAAATTGTTGGCGATCATATTTTACGATGCCATTTAAACGACAAAAATCTCTGAATGCTTTGTTCTTACTGCTAGGGTTCTGTATTGACGTTAGGGTAAGCAGTTTATTTGGATCTATATCCGGATTTTCCCTTAGAATTCTTGCTCCCATATTTCGTCTACATTTGTTAAAGCGTCGCGAACCTCTTCCGTTCCTTTTTTTTGGTTTATTATTATTGTTTTGTTGTGTTTTATTCATTTTTGGTCCCACGAGTAGCTAGGGAATTGACAGTCAACCACACCAGAGCCCCGCTTGACATGGTAAGGTCACAGTTACACTCTGAGGCGACCCGGTTTCAGAGAGGCGCCGTTATAATACAGCCGAATAACCCCTGGCTGCAAATCATCCAATAGGCACGGTAACACTTTACACCTTGGATTAGGGGAGAAGCATTTGGTTTCTTCTAAATATTAGCAGTTTTATTTTAAGATGGATCGCTGCTACCTGTTGGTCCGCGGGAGGTATTTCATTTCCCTCCTACCACCCAAACAAATATGTTTATCTGGGAAGCATTCCCCTATCCGCCACCCGGGGACGCGCCCTCTAGGGGTTACAGGCTCCCCCGAGGGTTTTTAAAAATATTATTTGTGTACAAATTATTTTATTGTATACATAGTCTTAACACCAGTTTTATACAAATATAATTAAGCTTATGAATATTTTAAATTTTATTAATTATACTTCTTGAAGATATCAGGTTACTTCTTGTTTATTAAGTGAAATTAATGTTATAAACCTCTTATAACAAATGGAGCAGTTTGTGAAAAAATCGCTGGTAATATCAGTATATTCACAGACGGCTCTCTGATGAATGGCAGATCCGGGCAGGCGTTTACTTAGAAGAGTTAAGCCTATCCTGTGTACTGAGGTTAGGGAGATTTGTGTCTGTATACCAGGCGGAAATGCTTGACGTAGTGCATGCGCTGGACCACCTGATAGATGGCCGGATCAATGGCAAGAAAATTGTCATTGCTCTCGACAATCAGTCTGTGATTAGGTGTATGCAACGGACAGACACCACTTCCAGGTTGGCCATAGAATGTCTTACAAAACTCAATAGGTGCGTCCCGACAAATGGCCTCACACTTTTGTGGGTGAGAGGACACTCTGGCATAGAACAGAATGAAAATGCTGATTCTTTAGCAAGATAAAAGTCAGCAGAAGAATTCTTTGGACCAGAACCACGTATCGCCATAGGCGACAACATGGTGGCAGGCCTTATTAAGCAATGGACGGACTCGGAACACCATACAAGGTGGGAAAAAGCTGTTAATTGCAGGCAATCAAAGGCGGCCGTGAAGTGGTCTCGTAGTGAGGCAGCAAAAGTTACCCGATACAATTCAAGAACTTTAAAGCTGGCTTACTGCACTGGTCACAGAACACGGTCCCTTCATGTACCATCTCGGGAAGATGACTCTGACCGAGGACGATGCGTGTAGGTTATGCCTAGAGGAGTCGGAAACAGCAGCACACATTTTGTGCCAGTGTGCGGCGCTGGCAAGCATAAGATTGACCACTCTGGGACGTCCATTTGTTGGCGAAGCCGAGATTGGTCAACTGACCTATATGCTTGAAGTGACAAAGGATGCTTATACAAAGAACATGCTCACGTATGAGTGCTCCGAGCAGTAGCATCCTTTTTCCAATAGGGGACGAAAAGGGACCCGCTGTGGTCTGCTTCGGCAAATCCCCGACTTATTATTACAAGTGAAATTAAGACAGTTAAAAATAGCATGTAAATAAAAAACAAAAATTGGTTATATATGAGCCGCTCATGTGATAAGCGTGACAAAAATTTTTCAACAGATTCCGATTCAAATTAAATTAAATGAGCTGTTTTTACTACCGACTTTGTTTTTTATCTTACTTTAAAGTTTTTGGAAGGATTTTACGTTACAATTTATTAATATTCTTGTAGCTGGAGTAAAATTCAGGAAAATAAAACAAAAATTTTTGAGAATGCAGACTGGACGGACGACTCATATACAGCGGCGCAAAAGAAATAGAAACGAAAAAACGAAAAAAAGAATTTATAATACGTCACTTGTATGGGAGGTTGGCAGAATTTTCAGTTTTGTTTTTACGAAACTCAAATATGCACTATAGTTAAGATTTAAACTTTTTTGCTAAATTTGAAGTCATTGTACTAAATTTTGTGGAATTTATAGAGATTTTACTGATTTCATAAAGTCAGTTTGTATGGGAGGTAGCCGCAGTTTTCCTTCGATTTGTACAAATTTCATACTCATACTACATATTAATAGTAGACGCTTATTTGGAAAATTTGAAAATTACGCTCTCAAATTACGGCTGCTATCGCTATCACAGACGGACATTGTTAAATCGACTCAGGAGGTGATGCTGATCAAGAATATATATACTTTTCATACCTGCCACGCCTCCTTATGTGCGCTACAAAGGGAGTGTTAGAGTTAATATGCCCCATAAACATTTCTATATGCATGGGGGTATGAAAATAAAAACAATACGAAATTGTGTTGTGTGGAATAGTAGAACTGGTTGGAGTTTCAACGAAAAAGGTATTTACTGCAATTTATTCAGTCTATAAATTAGAAAAAGAGGCAGAAAACGCAAAACTACAAAATTTTTCGGCAAGCAGTTTGTGCGAATATGGAAACAAAACCAATTTCGCACAGAACAACTAAAGAATGATTTAAATGCAACAGTTACAAGACGTAAAATCAGGTATCGTTTCAATGAAGTGGGTTCAATAAGTAGAAGTTCAAGAAAGTTCCTTATTTAAGCTATAAGAACATCAAACAAAGACTTGTATTTACGAACAAACATGTCCTCCAGGAAAAGTGGCCAAATGTTCTATGGTCAGATGAAACAAAGGTAAATATGTTAGAACGTGATGAGGCTACGTATGTAAAACGACCAAATATACAAAGTATGACCCCAAGTACACCACCAAAACCGTTAAGCACGGCGACAACGTTATGATATGGGGCTGCTTCTCATAATTTGGCGTAGGTCCTATTTTCTTGATTAACGATACCATGTGTGCTGTGGACTACGTTAAAATATTTTACACTGTTATGCTACCATATGCCGCGGAAGAAATGCCTAAAATATGGGAGTTTATATTGGATAACATTTGTTATTGCTGATTGAAACAGCAAACATGCCAAATACTCCGGTGTTGCCCTCAGTCATTTTGCATAATAGCATCAGAAAAGTAAAAAAAGTTTAAAAAATTTAAATTAATTATATAATTATAACAAGCTTATAAGGCGTTTGACGCTTGTCTTTGACAGGTCGTCGTCAAGCTCGGAAAAGAAAAACGACCCCAGATATTTATGCCGTTTTCTAGCGAGCGCGGGATAAGAACATAAAAGGTGGGTAATGGTTTCTTCCTCTTCGTCCATGCAGCTTCTGCAGAAGTTATTTGCGATGACTCTTAGAATGGAGACATGTCTGCCTATTAAGCAGTACCCTGTTGTAACGGTCACTAGCGTGGCTACCTCTAGTCTTTCCAACGAGAGAAGGGCAAACAGCAAACATGTCAGAAAAATGCAAACATTTTTGTTGAACAAATTTGAGTAAACAAACAAAACATTGCGTTCATTTAAAGTAATCTAATAATATTTTGAAACAAAAAAACAAATAAATGAATACTAATAGCTTATTTATCGAAACTCAAGAAAAGATAAAGAAATAATTGTAAATAAAATCCCAATTTGAGTTAACTCGTTAATTTCGTTTTCCATTTTATTATTATAATAATGCAAGGCGTTATGAAATTTCACCCAAAATTTCTTCATACAAAATTGGGTCATTTTTCATATGAAAAATCACTAATTTTTTGGGTTGATTTTTAATTTTTTTGTTTTGGGTAATTTTTTTTTTTTTTTTGGCAATTTTTCATTTTACTTTTGGGTCATTTTTCATTTCTTTTGGGTAATTTTTCATTTTTATACTTGTTTTTCTGTAACTATTGATTAATATAATAATTTTTGTTCAATTGTTCTTATTAATAATAAAACATGGAGCAATTGAAGAAGAACGAAGATGAAAAAAACTCCATTTTTTTAATCATATGTATTAAGGCCTTCTTAGTAAAATTCCGGAAAAATTTCAGGTCGCTTTCAACAAGGAGAAGTAATAGGTCGAAGGTTGCAAGGAATTGCAATTTCAAGAATATGAAAACTACAAAATTTTTTTATGTGAAATAAGTTGTACATAAAATGCTTACTTAAAACTTAAACTAAATATTTTTAGTTTTATCTTTTTAATAGGCATGAGGCAATAAGTTCAACACCAGCTTGTTGTCTACAGTACTTCTGGATATAATTCTCTTAAGAATTAAAATAATGTTTCAATGTTTTAGGGATAATTGAAGATGAATTTTTTTGCATATGTATTAAGACCTTCTTTGCCTAATTATGGAAAAATTTCAGACCGCTCTCAAGTCGTTTAGAAGTTATAGGGTCCAAAATTGTACAAATTAAAAAATAATTATATCCAGAAGTACTGTAGACAGCGAAGACGGTATTGGACTTACCGAAGGTTGTAATCCCTAAGCTAAGCTAATAAAAAAAGATTATTATATCCAAAAGTACTGTAGACAGCGAAGCCGGTGTTGGACTTACTAAGGATTGTAATCCCTAAGCAACGGCCGAAGGCCTCCTATTAAAAAACTAATTATATCCAGAAATAATGTAGACAGCAATGTAGACAGAAAGCCGGTGTTGGACATACTGAGGGTTGTAATCCATAAGCAAAGGCCTAAGGCCGCCTATTAAAAAAAATTGTATCCAGAAGTACTGTAGATAGGAAAGCCGTGTTGGACTTACTGCGGATTGGAATCCCTAAGCAGCAGACAAAAGCCGCCTTTTAAAAGAGAAAACTAAATAAAAGGTGATCCAATAAGAGCTTCCTACTTTGTTTTCTAAATAAAATACATAAAAATCAATGTATTTATGCTAATCTTTATTTAGAATGATAGTTCGGTTCCTCATTCTCATTCTGTAGGTCCAATCTTCAAATTTCGACAAAATTCGAGATCGGCGACGAATCGATTATTCACTGTTTTCACGAACACTCTCTGCTACTGCAGCAATATTCTCAGATTACGGGCTCTATGAACTCTGGTTGAATGATGAATGTCCAATAGTGTAAAATTGGATCGAAATTTGGTGATGGTTTGATGGTTTGGACGCTCATAACGACCAAAATTATGTTGAAGAACTCTATTATATTATCTAACTGTTGGCTGATTTTGGTAGCAAGTTCCACAATTAATAAACGTTGTTCAGGAGTAAGTATATTCATGATTGAGTCGTATTGAATATGCCCATATTACACGATGTCCGTTTGCTTGGCGTGAAATAATTTTGTTGTTGCTTTCAATGTGAAACTGTCAAAAATCTCTAAGAGTACAAGCGGATGAACACTTTGTAGGGCGTACAAAATATGTTCATTTTGTACGCTGATCATATCGGCAAACATCGTAGTGTTGCTGGGTGGTGAAATTAAAGTGTTGCAACGTTTTAGCTACTAAAACGTAATGAAAAAATAGTTGTATGAAACCCTTATTGCATAATATAGGAGGAGAAAAAGTAATGAAATGTCAAAAGTGTTCACCGTACAATTTCTGTCGTGTGACCTGGCAGCGGACAAAATGAGAAAGAGCGTAAAATGTGTTCATTGTCAGCCGTGCAAACAGACATCGTGTAATATGGGCAATACTGAACACAAACGTCATATCGACAAGCCATTGGACCCATAACAACTGTCAAAACAACCCAGTTGTAAAATGGACCTCGTATTGGATCACCCTTTACATTTAGTTTAAGTTTTAAGGCTGTGTGCGAATTGATCTAAATGCGACCTAAGCTAAACTGTGTAGATAAGGCAGTGCTTCCTAATTTAGGAAAACACAAATAATCATATGATTTTTTATAAAAATGTTCCTATTAATAATATAACATTGAAACATTATTTTAAAATTGGGAAATCTTTAATTTTTTTTTTTGGGTGATTTTTAATTTATTTTTGGGGCATATTTCATTTAAGTGATTTTTCATTTTCTTTAAAAAGTTTTGGGTGATTTTTAATTTGTTTTTTTTTTTGTTAATTTTTAATTTTTTTTTTTTTTCATTTTATTTTTTGGACCATTTTTCATTTGGGTGATTTTTAATTTTTTGTACGCTTTTTCATAACGCCACAATGCAACTGTGTAAGGCTTTGTTCACACTAAGAGCTAAATGCGCATTTAGAGCATTTACTATATATATTTGTCCCTCTTATTTCTATCCTGGATTTTCTTGTCCCTGGATTTCGTAAATGAGCATTTATCTCTCAGTGTGAACATAGCATAACAAACACAGAATAACCATCGAACTAATATTTGAGCGAAGAGTAATTAACGAAAATTAACAGGAAACATGTTTGGCTAGCATAACCACGGTATCATAATACTACATTTACATTGGGCCAAATGACTCATTTCAGCTCATTCAGCCAAATGAGAAATGAAATCAACTTATTTCCCATACAAATTCTCAGTTGCAATTCAACTCATTTGAAGCAAATGAATGAGATTGGAAACGTTCTTGAAACTTATTACAAACTATTTCGAAAGCATTCAATGGAGAATGGATAAAAAAACACCGAACACACTTAAATCAAAGGAAAACGACGTCAAACAGTAACTAGAAAAAAACAACAAACAACCAGTTGTCAAACGAAATGAGATAATTTCGCAAAAAAACCCCAATGTAAACACTTTTTAATGACTCATTTGAAATGAGTCATTTTGCCCAATGAAAACGTAGTTAAGTCAAACTCACCACTTCGAAATTTTGTTAGAAAACCGAACGGCTGTATCATTTCTGCTTTTTTCTGTTATGACATCACCTTCATGCTTTGCTACATTAACAGTGTCGGGAATCAGTCAGCCCTGTTCCAGAATCCTTATTGCTTCGGAACACGAATTGAAATCCAATTCGAAATTCCTCATTTAAATTTAATTTCCAATCCGATTTTAGCCTAACTTAGGAGTTACAAAATTACAATTGTGAGTTTTTGTACAAAAAACGAAATATTTTAGTCCTATAAATAAAGTAATTAATATGTAAACGAAAAATAAGAGGAAATGATTTATTCCATTTCGCTGGCAGTACTGGATTCTGCGTGAGTAGTGCTTATAAGTTAACCAGCAGAAAACTTCCCATTCGCAGATTTATTGCACAGTACCGCGTCAATAAAGCAGCAATCAAAATTATTTTAACCGAAGTTAAACCTTTTATCCGGCAAAAAATAAATATAAATGAAGTTATTTCAAGCTTTAAAAATTCCAGAATAAAAGAAAGTTTTAATATGATCTACTTTGTTATTTATTTATTTATTTAAGCTGTTATGTTGAGTCTTTTGTTATTCCGACTTATAACGCGTTGAAAAAAATATTTTCATCAAAACTCACACAAAAAAAGAAAACAAAATATGCTTAAAATATCTCAACCTAGGTGCGGTCTTTTATATTGTTAAGATTGTACGCATTATTATGTTGAGTAAATAATGTTATAATTTGTAGCATAATTACATTAATAATGAAAGAATATTAAAATAGGACAGTTATATTATTGTTGTTTTTTGAAAGATATTACAAATACTTTATAATAATACGAATAGTTATATTATTTTTCTTTTTTTTTTAAACATTCAAGATTGTAAATTACATAGTAGTTATATTATTATTATTTTTTTTTTGTAAGATTTTAATACATCAAATACTTTATAATGATTATGATTAGTTGTTATATATATTTTTTTGTGTATTTTTCCAAGACATTAATAGTGTATAATACGTTATATTATTTTTATTTTTTTGTTTTGTTTTTTTTTTTTTGAGTAGACATGCAACATTTTATTATAATGATGGAAAAGCAAATGTATTTTTTATATTTCTATTCATATCTTTTATAACCACCATACTGACGATACGGATTGTGTGCAGTTGGAGAATCGCGACCACGTTTTAAATCAGTAGCATACATTGTTGGCTGAGAGCGTTTGTGTGCTGAAATATTTTGGCGTACCATAGAATTTTCAATATTATGTCAGTCATTTTTTGTTATATTTTCAAAAACAATAGTTCTTTTGATGTAAGTAGCTAGCTACGACACAAATAATTTGAATTTAAACATTGCTTCACTTACCTCTACTATAGTCATAGTGTTCAGACTGATGTCTCGGGTATGTTCTCTGATATTCATAACTCTCCTCGGGTATAGGCTCTGATCTAAATTAAAAATTTTAATAAAATTATTAAATAACAAAAAGTTAATTTTTCAGCAAAAACTTACGCATAGACTGGTGGCTCTTCAACATACATTCGATAACTTGATTTTGGGTGTTTGTATTCACTACTGTGTCCAGACACGTGTCTAGGGAATATAGAAAATAATATATTTTAATTAAAAACGAAGATGTGAGGCTTAGGGCCTTATGCTGCAGTGGAAGCTTCAAAATTAACCCACTTTTTGACAATTCAAGATAGAAAAAACATTTATTAAAACCAAAGCAACAAACGTTAAAAGTTTGTGTGTAGTAAGTATACACATTTATTTCTAGTAAGCGTGCCTTTAAATATTTTAAGCTTAAAATATTATTAATAATAAAATAAAGACTTTTTTTTGACAAAGCCATTGTTTATAAGCACTACCATAAGCTTATAAAGATTACTAAGTGTTTATTTATTAGGCTCATTGTGTGAAAGATTGGAGCCACATAAAAAAACACTGATTGGGCCTTATCAGTGCGACAATTGTCACACACACAGAGTTGGGTTCTAATGATTCCTTTTTAATTTAATTCCACCTCAATTCCAATTTCTTGGAATTATGAATAATTGCTCAGGAATGTAATTGGAAAAACTTCTCAATTACATTACAGGAATTGTAATTGGACATCACAATTCCTTAGGAATGGAATTGGAAAAATCGGCAATTCCATTACAGGAATTATAATTGGTCACTTTAATTCCTTAGGAATGGAATTGAAAAAATCGTCAATTCCATTACAGGAATTGTAATTGGTAATTGAACACCTCAATTCCTTGGGATGGAACTGAAAATAAAAAATGGTCAATTCCGTTACAGGAATTGTATTGGCCCTGGAGACATTAATAATTAACAATAATTTAATGTCTACGTCGACTCAAAGTGACAATATACAATCGACGACGACTACTATGGTAGGGCTGAATAATTTTAGATATCTCTTCTAGGATAATTAAACTTAATGTAAAGTAAAAAAAGCATAAAAATTTGCCGCGTCAACATAATTTTTATGTTTTTATAACAAAAGCTTTACCAAAACCAAAAACTTTTGCCAGAGATGTGGTTGTCATAGTTCATAAAAATTAAGACGTTCAAAAAAGTTTAGCTATCCTAGGTAAAGCGAAAGATATACGGTTTGCCACGAACGTTTTTTTTTTTATCAATCTAAAGATATATCAAACGAAATAAAAAAATGCTCTTTTGTTTTTTTTTTTGTTGCGTTTTGGAGCGTAACACTGCATTTATATGTATCTCACTTTTAGCCTTGCTCGAGGTTTTCGAGAAGATGGAAAGGGTAGAACACAAAAATGTCGGTTCTGTTATTGAGTATTGTGTTATTTTAAGTGCTATATTTCATGTATTCAGACTTATCGGCAATAAAATTTTCCATATAACTTTTTTCCCCTTTCCCAAACTTTTTCCCTTTCCCGGACTAGATATCGTAAACAATGTTCGAAAAGGGAAACATTTTTCACAAGAAAAAATTACATGTCACAAAAATAATTCCGAGGCAAAAACAATTATTTTTTTCCCTACAAATTGAGCAAAAGAGTTTCGACTGAGAATTGTGAAATTTAAAAATACATACAATTCAAGTTTTAATGAATGTGCAAAAACTTGCAGGGCAAAGGCAATTAATAATGTGCAGCAAAAAATGTTTGTTCATATTATGAAACGATATCCAGATATTGCTACAGGGCTCACAAGACGAGCCAAGGAAGAAGTAGACAAGGATTGGAAAACCTTAAGCCATGATTTAAATAGTAAGGCAACTTCGTAATAACTTATCTAGTGCTCAAATATCACTAACATCTAATAACGATCTAATTAAATACGATCCATTAATTGTGAAAATTTCATTTCAATCAGAGTTTGATCTTTTTGTTATAGCTACATACCACCAAGGACTACCTTAGAACTATACAATATTCATTTGGAAAATTTGCATAAATTTGCTTGATAACTTAAGTCCTTTCCAGGAAATCGCATTCATTGGTGATTTTAATCCAGGCATTATATGGAAATTTGGAAATTGGAAAAATTAATTTTATGCTTACTAATATAAGCAATGATATCGAATCTTCTTAGTAGACTTTTTCTGTCAATACAACTTGATACAGATAAATAATATTCTTAATGATTTGTTTAGAATACTAAGCTTAATTTTTATTGATAAGGATCTCAGCATTAATATTGTTGATGTACCTACGATACTTATTATTACATACACCATGTTCCTTTATTAGTTTAATTTTAAATTTTTCATCATCAAAATCCCTTATATAGGGAATCATGTATTATAATGATTACAGTAAAAACAACTTTGATGCAATGAATAATTATCTTCAACTTGTAGCTTGGATTTGAAATTAATGTAAAGTTTTTTAGATGTTTTTAATGAAGCAACAAACTTATTCGTTCCAAAAGATGTATTAATTCAAATTGGAGTCCACCTTGTTTCAATAGAAGACTTTCAAACTTAAAAAACAAAGCATAGAAGTTTCAGAGAAGCCAAACTGATCCTCAATTAAAATTAAATTACCTTCAGCATCAGAGACAATTCAACACACTCAATAAATTTTTATACAGCCCATACTTAGTAAATACTGAAAGTAAAGTTAAAAATGACAGTAAATATTTTTGATCTTACATAAATACTATAAGAAAAACGAATGGCCTGTCTAGAAGTATGTCTTTTGGATTGCTCATCTGATGATACCCAAACCATATGCAATTTCTTTGCTAACTTTTTTAAATCTTTGTGCTCGGATTGTGGCATTCCTTTCACTTACGAAGAATCATCTGTTCCAGTTATTTTAAATATTGGGGATTTGCTTTTCAGTGAATTCGACGTAGAAAGAGCCCTAAATGGTCTAAAATGTAAAAAAATGGGTCACATTGATTTGAAATGTGAACAGCCCTATTAGGGTTGTTTACATTTCAAATCGCTCATCAAATCGTTTGTCAAATACAATAGAACAACGTGAAATTTTCATGGAATTCCCACATTGTTCTATTGGATTTGACAAACGATTTGATGAGCGGTTTGAAATGTGAACACCCCTATTGGCGCTGCGCTTGAGATGTTTGTGCCGTTACATGTGTTGCACGCAAAAAAACATGACTTGTTTTCGTTTTGCTGGTCAATTTTTTTACAGAAATAGAAAATCAGTGTACCCTTATCGGGATTTTTTTATTGCATTAACATTTTTTATTTTGTTCTTTTTTTTTTTTTAACGATGAGCAAGAGCAATGAGGGTAATTTTGTGTTTAAAAAAAAAACATTTGCTCACTAAATTTTTTTCCTGCTCATGACTGCTCTAGATATTTACACATACCACTTTGTTTTTACTTGAGAATTATACAAAAAATCATTGATGAAGAAGAGTGGCGTCTTCAGAAATATTAATTATGTAAAATAATCTTTTTTCGCGTCGTAAAGTCGTTGCTGTCTTGAATGGCGCCTGTTACACGTTCAATATTTATTGTGATACTTGGATCGCGATCCAAATTCATGGATTGATGGATCGCGGTTGAATGCTATACGTTCAATATTTATCGCGTCAGTATTCATACAATTTTTGCTAAGTGTGCTCACGAAAACCTAACTGCACAAGTACTTAAATGCGCAGGCAAATGAATACCGTGAATACCGCTAATTTTTATTTCACCGCCTACTGCCATATCGCGTATTGATGACACAAAATATGCTACACGTTCAATATTTATTGACAGTTTTGCGATCCGCGATCTAGATTTCAAAATATTTAAATATTTTGCGATCTGGATCACGATCCGTCAATATTGCATGCTACACGCTCAATAAATATCACGATACTATATATTGATCAATATATATTGAACGTGTAACAGGCGCCAATGTGTTCAGTGCATCAAGGCGACAACGACTTTACGACGCGCCAAAAGATAATTTTACATGCTTTTCTTATGGAGGTGAATTTGGTGAAAATGTCGCGAGGTCGCAAATGTAGAGGTTTGTGTATGCACGAATGAAACAATTGTATGATTTTTCCATATTGTTGACTCTTTCATGTCGAGTCATGTCGAGTCATGTCGTGTATGTGTTCAGTGCATTATTTCTAATTTAACGAGCGACAACAGCGCAAATATAATGGTTTGTGTATGCGTGAATGAAACAATTGCATTATTTTTCCAGATTGTTGACTCTTTCGCTGCTTTTTTTAAAAAAAAAAGTTAAAAAAACCAAGGCATGCGCCTTATACAAACAAGGTTTGGTCTTTGACCTGAAAGATTATTTAGAGGAATTGATTGGAACCATACGTGAATTATTGATTAGGCGATTATTGTCTACAAGTAACAATTGTTTATATCCGTATTAGTTGTGAAATTTTTGTCAACTTCACGCAAATTGTCTAGCGTGACGTAGGTGGGCTTTACCCTAGGTCTTACACGAGACAAATTGTCATGACAATTTCAATACATTCACACATTTTTTACTAACACATTCATATTTTCTCAGTTGTCAGCTCAATTGTCTCAACAACCAGGCAGACAATTGAACTACCAACGATTTGACGTAGGCTGACATTTTTTGACATTTTCTTCTGAAAGTGAAGAACAATACCAGAGAAAAAATTAAAAACCAAAGGAAACGTCAAATAATACAACAAATGTCATTGTCTTGCAATTGTTAAGCCCACTTAAGTCATGATAGTCAATTGTCTTGAAGTTGACAAAAATTTGACAACTAATACGGATATAAAAAATTGTTATAACAATTGTTACGTGTAGACGCAGCGTAACAATTGCGACAACTAATACGGATATAAAAAATTGTTATAACAATTGTTACGTGTAGACGCAGCGTAACAATTGCAAGACAATAAATGACATTTGTTGTATTATTTGACGATTCCTTTGGTTTTTAAATTTTTGTCTGTTCTAGAAAATATCAAAAAATGTCAGCCTACGTCAAATCGTTTTTAGTTAAATTTTCTGCCTGATTGTTGAGACAATTGAGCTGACAACTAAGAAAATATGAATGTGTTAGTAAAAAATGTGTGAGTGTATTGAAATTGTCATGACAATTTGTCTCGTGTAGACCCATGAAACAAAGATACACAGATAGCGTACTCCGTGCGCAAACAATGAAATCTTCTGCGCACTACGTCACTCAGGCATGTCAGCTGTAACACGTGGTGCATACATACAAAAGAAAATGTGAAAAAGCAAAAAGTAAACACAAGCAGCACGATTGCAAGCATTAAAGAAATATTGCATTCATTTACTTTAATTTCTAAAATTGTACACTTATAGTACGTGTAAATTATAATTTTCAATTATATTTTATGAAATTAAAATTAATATTAAAGTTTTAGATGCTTTTGATAAGAATAATAACAATTTTAATTCGGGCCATAAAATTAATTTACAATTTTTTCAACAAACGAAAGAACAAACGAGAAGAACAACAAAACGGAAACAAAGAAGCAATAGCGGTGTTCATATTTCAAACCGCTCATCAAATCGTTTAGGGGTGTTCACATTTCAAACCGCTCATCAAATCGTTTGTCAAATACAATAGAACAACATGAAATTTCCATGGAATTCCCACGTTGTTCTATTGGATTTGACAAACGATTTGATGAGCGGTTTGAAATGTGAACACCCCTTTTGTCAAATCCAATAGAACAACGTGGGAATTCCATGGAAATTTCACGTTGTTCTATTGTATTTGACAAACGATTTGATGAGCGGTTTGAAATGTGAACACCCCTATTGACAAGCATGAACTACGTCACAACAAAGATGGTAGACATGCGAGATATTAGCTAACTGTATATCTTTGTTTCATGGTGTAGACCTAGGGTTTCTTCATGTCAAGTGGTAATGTCGTGAATGGCTGCATTCAGCGGAATGTTGCACAACTTTCGGACTGAATGGTATGCGCTCACAGTACATGTTCCCTGAGCGGTCGCAATCTTATGGGCCCCATACACGCTGCAACCAAAGCAAAGCTGGAAGTGTAACTTGGAAGTTTTTGAGTTATCACGATGAAGTCGCCGCGTGTGTGTCGAAGTTACGCAACTCATTGACGGTTGTAACTCAGGTTGCAGCAAAAATAAAATCGTTTAATATTTTGGTCGCAGTCGCTGCTGCGTTGCATCGTGTATGGCAAAATGGATTGCTGCAACCATCGCATTGTTTGTAAAATGTATTAAAAAAGACGTAATCTGGTTACAGTTCCACTAATATTTTGGTTGCAATGTGTATGGACCGCATAATATAGGTCCATGTCACACTTAGCGGACACGGACAAATTTGTTTTTGTTGTCACGGGTAAAAAAGAATCGGGATTATTTTACCTTTAGCTAAAATGAAATTTTTTCACTTTTTTCGTGGAACATATGTATTAAAGCCTTCTTATTCCAAATCTGAAAAAAATTAATGGTCGCTCTCATCTGGTTAAGAAGTTATAGAGGGCCAAAGTTGAAAAAATGGGCAAAAAAACTTGCTATATCTTTGAGATTTATAAACAAAACTACGCAAAATGGGTATTAAAAGAAAGGCTATTATATTACCTATTCAATAAGCTATTAACCATAAAATTCCATTGATTACTTTCTAAGATATAACTCTTTTTATGCACCAACTATTTTGCATCAAAATTTTAGATGCATTTCAGATTCAAATAAAAACTACAAAAATTAATTCCATGAATTCGAATGTAAAAACGACAAAAATTAGTTCCATGAATTTGAATGTAAAAAATTAAGGATAATTAAGAAAGACAAGAAAAAATGTTATTAAAAATGGCGGCGATTTTTAATAACAATTTTTCGCCTGCGGTGCTTTGATTATTCACCGTTTATTTAACAGTTCCTAAATATTTCAAAAATTCTTAAAAAAATAATATTTTATGGCTTTTAACAAATTACTCTGTAAATGTTTTAAAAATTTGTCGAGTGTGGCCCTTTCTTCCTCAATAGGGGCCCTCAAACGATACTACCCTTTAAACCAAGTTCGGAGCGCTCATAATTCGGACTCTGAAAAGAGCCTTATTAAAGAGGATTTTATGAGTTCCCTCTTATTTATGAGTTTTTAAAGTGTATTTTTTGTATTTTCATAACGTACACTCCTGAAAAGTACTTATTTCGGATTGTTTTTGGAGTACTTCAGTTAAGGACTCAGAAAAAACTCAAACTTAAGAGTGTTTTGTGAGAAGCCTCCTGAATATGAGTTTTTAATGTGTATTTACTGTATTTAAAAAAAATTTAAAAAATCATGTTTTGAAACATTGTTCATTGACATAAAATATTTCATTGCGTTCAGTAATCGTGTTTGAATATTATATTCAGACATGTTTGGATAAATAATACTAGTCTACAAATTTCGTATCCGGAAAAACGATTAATATTCCTATATGTACTTTCATTTCTGGCTTAAAATCTGTACTCAATTTCCTCCTATATTGTAAGATTTTCAAGATCTTTTGTTTTAGCGGAGTTGCAATTTGAAAAAACTGATGATCAAGTTTATTTTTACATAAAAAACAGACATTTTAAATTTGCACGATTCCAGCTCCTATAAAGCAAAATATACAACATTTGTTGGTATTTCGTTGGATAATCTCAACATTTTTGCTCCGCTACCGGACATGACACGACAATGGTTGATATATTGATTGAAAAGTTGATATTTTTTCTAAAATACCAAATATTATTTTTTTATGGTGAGTAGTTTAGATTCTAGATCAATAATACTAAACACGTGAAAAAAACGTAAAACACCCTGTATCATGAAAATTTTACAATATATGAGGAAACTGAGTACAGATTTGAATCCATAGCTAAAAAGATTCTTTTCGATGCTCATAATCAAAGGAAAACAAACTCATTTTCTGCACTTTTATGTTTATTTTATGAAGAAAAAAGGGCAAAAATAGGAATCATAAAAGAGTCTTTTCGGATTCATATTGATGCCTCATAAGAGCAACCAGTTTCAAAGGAAAACTATCACTTTTTGGTAACTTTTAAGTCTTTTAGTATTAAAAGGTCAATATAAGATTCATAAAAGACTCTTATAGGAGTCCGAATAAGTTGCTTTTGAGAGTCAAAAAAGTATCATTTTGTACTCATATTTGAGCTCTTAAAGAGGGACCACTTTCAAAGGAAAAACTTCTCTTTTATGAAACTTATAATAGCTCATACAAATGAGTCATAAAAAGAGTCTTTAAAGACTCATATGGTTTGCAGGTTACATGACGGACGTACATGTAGTTCGATAAAGTAAGTCCCATTTTAGACAAAGCGATATGCCACCGATTTCTCTCACCGATATTCTCATTTCTGCTATTCTTGGGTGCGGGAGCTGAGAAGGGATAAATAAAAATCGTCAAAAAAATCGGCCGTACCAGCGATTTTGCGCCGATTTGTCGCACTTACTCTTTCACTCCCATCAACAAAGCGTGAAATAGCAAGAAAAAATTTCTTGGCCGAATTCCATGTTTGCTTTGAATCGTATTCGTAACAAAAGAAAATATGAAAAAATCGGTGAGCGACATCGGAGGCATATCGTCAAATCTAAAATGGGACTAACGGGATTTTTTTCGTTGCCCTCATACACATCGCACATGACGGATAGACTTTGGATAGACTTCATTATTTTTTAGCTGCCGAAGAGTTAACATCAATTAAAAATATTAATATTAATTGTTTTGAACATTTATTTTTTTTTTTTTTTTTTTTGCTTCAAATATTCTAAGCCATCACAATTTTAGGTAAAGATAAAAAAATTCGCTTCAAAATATAACATTTGTTACGTTCGGCAGTTTTGCCGGGAGATGTGCTCTCTGAAACTACATATCAAGGCGGTGAAGGCAACGAAAAAAGTCCCGTTACTTTATCGAACTACATGTACGTCCGTCATGTAGAATAGTTTGAGGGCCCCTTTTGACTTCCATCGGAAATGTCCATCCGCCTTGACAGGTCGGATGGACATATAGTATCGTTTGAGGGCCTCTAATCATTCATGTATAATTTGGACTTCCAGATTAATAGTGTTTTGCCCATGTACGGAATATTGTTACAAAACGAAAATATTTAAGTATAAAAGAAGTTAAGTATAAAAGAAGTTATATCTTAAAAAGTTATATCTTAAAAAGTTATGCACGATTTTAAAGTTTGATACCTCGTTGACTAGGTGCTCGTATCACCTTTCTTTTGATACCCATAATGCTTACTCCTCTAGAAAAATTGAAAAAATTACAGCATGTTTTTAAGGCCATTTTTCTTAACTTTGGACCCCTATAACTTTTAAACGTCTTGAGAGCGACCTCTAATTTTTCACTATTCGCTTTTTTAGCTCTAAATACACATTTTAAAAAAAAAATTAAAACAGTCAATTTTAGCTAAAGGTAAAATGTTCCAAGAATCGCTTTCAATGTCGTTTTTTATTTTACCCGCGAAAACAACAACAAATTTGTCCGTGTCCGGTAAGTGTAACATGCACCATAGCGAACATATTTTATGCTACTTCGCTACCTGAGCGCTTTTTCGGATAGAATGCAGCCAATGTGTTCAGGGTATAAATATTATAAAATGGTCGCCACTGACTTTCAAAGTTCTACTTTTAAAAGCTCAACTGTGCCGCCATTTTGTAAAATTTATTGATTCAAAAAATTTAATTTAACCTTTAAAAAACCTGTGAAATATATCGTTTTTTGAATGCACACTTTTTTTATATTAAAAGTAAATTTAATAAGTTATTTGGTTGCTTCTACTGCAACTTTATTCCCTGGTTTAATTTATATCTTGTTTCAACACTTACTTGTAATCATATGTTCTATGACCTATGGAACTTTTGGACATTTCCGGATTAATTTTAACCATTTCTCGGAATTGTTCATGAGAAACTTCGTCATTCTTGTCGGGAATAATATATTTGCGTATTTCGGCTAGAGCGTAAGCCATACGAGCATAGCTCTCCGCAGGCGGAGCAATGGCACTAATTTCCAAATATAACTCTTTTTTGAAATGCGCAAACTTTGGATCGCCAGATTGACGCAGTTCCTCCTCTTTAGCACTGTCTCGAATTGAGTTGCGTCCTTTTATAACAATTCGGCATTGAGTTTCTTGTTGCAAGCGCCGCAAAGTGTTTCCCTTTGGGCCAAGAATTTTACCAGTAAAATTGAACTAAAAGATTAGAGAAAAGAAAAATATAGATGTAATAAAGCTGCGTATAAAGAAGCATATGTGATCTATCTACCGGAAACTCTTTGAGTGGCAGAAAAACTTTTTGCGTTATCTTAAGCGGCTTTTGTTTGAATACATCAGCATAGAACTCTTTACCGGGTACGTGACTAGTTGTATAGATTCGTTCGATTGCTGTTGAATAAAATGTTACAATTTTATTAACTTAATTTTTTTACAGGCCTAACCTTCATCTACGAGCAAATTCATGATGGGAAAACCATCACCAAGTCGCTCCTTCTCCTCCTGCATTTCTCTGATAAATTTTTGCGTAAATTCATTAATACGCGGTTGATAAACTTCTTTTTCGACTACAACTTCTTGATCAGCAGACATTTTTAATAATTTATTTTTTGCAAAGCCTTCCAACGAATTTTCTCTACACAGCAAGCAAAGTTAAAATGGCTTCTATTTTTCTTGCAATTGTCCAGGGTTGCTTGTTTTCCATCGGACATGTCCATCCGCCTTGATGTTTGCACACAAAAACGATACTACATGTCCATCCGACCTGTCAAGTCATCACACATGTAGTATCGTTTGTGTGCAAAAATCAAGTCGAGTGGACATGTCCGATGGAAAACAAAAAATTTTGACTTTTTGCTATAATTTGTGTGCGTGGCCATTCAAAGTGTATTTTTTCATTCGATTACAACTTTTCAGAGGACCAAATCTCGCGGCATATATATACTGAACACACTGACGACGACTGCAACAGTGCGAAAAAACATATAGCAAGAAACAACAATCTAGAAGTATCATTAGATTGTTTCATTCACGTATACACAAACACTTATATTGCTCTGTTGTCGCACGTCAAATTAGAAAAAATTCTAAAACGACGACAGCGATTTTGTTGCAATCACTCATTGTCGTTGCAACATTTTCACCACTTTCACCACCATAAGAAAAGCATGTAAAAATAATTTGACATTTGACGCGATGTTGCTGTCGTCGTCAATGTGTTCAATGCAATATGACGAAAGTAAGATATGTTAAATTTTCACTCGGTTTTTTTTTTAACTTTACAAAAGTTTCGTAAAGACTTGGAATATTTAATGTGAAAAATAAATGTTAAAAGTAATATTTTCACTGGATGTTAACTCTTCGATAGCTAAAAAATAATTAAGTCTATCTAACATGTGCGATCATGTAGAGCCAACGAAAAGAATTCCGTTATTTTCTCGATCTACATGCCCATCCGACATGTAGTATCGCTTGGATAGCCGTATTGAGCGTTCGAACGATCCAACTTGTGCCACAACATCATCAATTGCTTTTACTGAACGCATCTGCCTAATGGGCCGAATAAACGACACAAATTATTTGCGCAAATTGAAGCTTGTGCGTAAAAATCAAAATTATTTTGATATTTACACAAACTTTCCCCTCTACTCTAAATTTTATTGTAAGATTTTTGACAACAAACAGAAATAATTGCGGAATCTTTAATGAAAAATTCTGTTATGATTTCTTATAGAAATTTTTGAGCTGTCAAAAAATATGACATCAAAAATCGTATTCTGCAGGACAATTTTTTATGAAATCTGTTATAAATCACAAAAGATTTTTCGAAGTGTCAAAAAATATTAACAAACTCTTGAATTGGTATTCTACATGACAAAATCTGTTATGAAACATAACAGAGTAACAGATATATTTTTCTGCCTTTTTTTAAAACAAGCAATTGAAACACATAGGACGTACTTAGCAAAAAGTAAAAAATTTTTGTCTTCCATCGGACATGTCCATCCGCCTTGATTTTTTGCACACGAACGATACTATATGTGTGATGACTTGACAGGTCGGATGGACATGTATTTCCGTAGTTCAGTTTGCGTGCGTGTCCATCCAACTTATTACATTTTGCCATTTGTTGAAAATATTCAGAGAGAACACATCTCGCGGCAAAGCTGCCGAACGTAACAAATAGTATATTTTGACGCGAATTTTTTTATCTTTACCTAAAATTGTGAAGGCTTAGAATATTTAAAGCAATAAAAAAATAAAAATAAATGTTCAAAACAGTTAATATTAATATTTTTAATTGATGTTAACTCTTCGGGAGCTAAAAAATAATGAAGTCTATCCGTCATGTGCGATGTGTGTGATTGCAACGAAAAAAGTCCCGTTACTTTATCGAACTACATGTACGTCCGTCATGTAGTATCTTATTCAGTGGAATTCACTTATAATGACCTCGGTTGTAACAACATAGCAGAATTTTTTCCCAAAACTTCGAGATGGCTATCAGGACTCAGAAAAAATGTACAATAGGGCGTATCGAAAAATTTAGATCGTATTCTAAGAGGTCTCAAAAGTTGCATAGGGTGGTTAAGATCTACAAAATAAAATTTTAGGAAAAAATAAGGATGTCTTCCTCTCCCGCAAGGACAAAGTTGTTTTTTGATAAAAACAGTAAAAATTCACGATCTCAAAATGCTTTGATTTTTGTCAGAAAACTACATGTGTCTTCAAGTAAAAATAAATTAACAATTTTACCAACAATATCCCGCCAAACACGATGCTTTTCTCGATTTTTACCCAAAACGTCCTGTGTGAAGGATATTCGAATCTTAAGGTACATTCGAGGTAGTACAGAACTTTTGATTCCTATCTGATTGTCTAAAATTTGACGATTTTGATTATTGTGTTGACGTTTTCCTTAAATTTTGCGAATTAATAATTTGCATATTTTTTGCATATGCATATTCTTGTTTTTGATAAATGTAAACTTGAATTAAATTTTTTAACTTTTTCAAAAAACTTAAAAGGTTTTATATCTCGGGCACTAGAAGTGGTACCGAAGATAATTTAATTAATTTAGATTCTTCATATTTTTCTTCATATATTATTTTCCTGTCCAAAAGAATCAATTTATATCATAAGGTTAAGATCACGATTTTTTTCCTATTTCGATTTATTAAAAAAATTGTCCGTCCTAGCATGAATTTTATTATTTCGTTAAAACACCTCAATTACGCATTCACAAAAAGTCTATACTAAAATTTTGAGTTTCTGAGCTTGCCATTCGATAGGTTTCAATTGACTTAACAATTATTGTTTAGAAGTAATTTAATGAAATAATAACCACAAAGGAGATATGAATAAAATGGTTACATTTCATGCTTGAAGTAACTTTTTTTAAATATCAAAATAGAAAAAAAATCGTGGCCTTTTCCTGCTGTTTTAAAAAAGATATTTTTAGACAGGGTTTCGTTCAAAACTATTTGCAGAATCCGAATTGAGAAAATTATTTTCGGTACCACTTCTGGTGCCCGAGATCATATATTAATTTTTTTGGAAAAGTTAAAAAATTGCATTAAAGCATACATTTCGTCAAAACAAGAAAATGCATATGCAAAAAATATGCAAATTATTAGTTCGCCTTGCTTAAGGAAAGCCTTAACACTGCAATCAATATCACCAAAATTTAGACAATCAGAAAAAATTAAAATTTCTGTGCTATCTTGAGATTCGAATATCCTTCACACAGGACATTTTGGGTAAAAACCAAGAGTAGTATCGTGTTTGCCAAAATATTCCTAGTTATAAAATATTGTTAGTTAAAGTTAATATTTACTTTTGCTTTAACACATATGTAGTTTTTCTTACAAAAATGAAATCATTTTGAGATCGTGATTTTTTACTGTTTTTCTCAAAAAACAACTTTGTCCTTGCGAGAGAAGAAGATATCCTTATTTTTTTCCAAAATTTGTAAAAAATTGTAAAATTTGTTTTCGTAAATTTCTTGACGTTTACGAAGACAAGATTTTTTATGTAGAACGCTTCATAAATTATATGAAACTTTTCTTTGGTTGCAATTTAATGATATTTTCTTTTCTTTTGTGAAGTTTTTCATTTATAAAATGTACTTTTTTGGTTCAGTGTAGTTCACATAGCTCATGACTGCGAATAGCGGGATCACATGATCCTACATGTTGTCACGCCTGGCGTGATGGCCTTGAATTTAAAATTTTTCAAATTCAAGATAACATGATGTCAGTCGGCTGTATCGAGCGTTCGAACGGTCAAATACGAGGCTTGTCCTACAATGCGTGACAACATGTAGGACCATGTGAACCCCGCTAATAGTTCAATTGAACTAGTTCGTTCGTGAACTACCCAAGCCTATAAAAAATGGCAACAGGAGAATAATATGGTAAGAATTAAAGGAAATCTTGGTCAATTTAGTTAATATATTGGTATAATTTGCCGCTTTTTCAGTTATTCAGGAAGATTCCAGTGCAGAGAGTTTGCTGCAGCTTTGGAGTCTCCATACCAAAATTATGCTGCAATTGTATTTTGCACGTAAAGAAAAGTTTCGCCATCCCAAGTACAAACATGTAGGACAACATGTAGGACCATATGAACCCGCCAATAGCCCTGTTCAAATCGCTCATCAAATCGTTTGTCAATACGTTTGACCACAAAAGTGTTAATACCCATAAAATTTTTCGTCAAACATTTTGTCTTGAACGCCGAAGTTAGCACATCGTGATGGCGGAAAATTTTTAGTACACCCAAAAAAATCCTGTAGTAAAAATAAAATATTGAAATATTACTTTATCGTTAAAAGGAGGCTTATTTACCAATCAGCTCATGTGCCTCTGCAATTCGAAATGCTGTATATTCCAGATGAGCTTTCAAATTATCAAATATTTGATGAGCTCCGTTAAGACAAGCTGTGCGTAATGCATCGTCACTATATCAACTTTTGGCTAGTAAATTTTACTACAGTATATTTTTAAGTGCGATCTGCTTGCAGCGAAGGCAATAATTGCCTAATGAAAAAGGCCTCATACTTCACAGATGTGAATTTAAACATCTTCGCTGAACGTACTCGATACAATTTTTTGCAAAATTAATAGTGTACGAACCGTGGTGAATACCTATCTACTCGCAAAAAGATATTTCAACCACGGTTGCCACCTCAAACTCCCACGAAAAACCTTTTTCCCACAATAACAAAAATTAATATATATAATAAAAACACGAACAATTCCATTTCTATTAGAAAACCGTCTTCTATTAAAAATTACCACGATATTACAAATTTTCGAAACCGATCTAAAAAATTTAATTTTTATACATAAACGAATATAAAAGAACAACAAGTATATTTCGTCGTCTGTATTTTACTTAGTTGCTTAGTAATAATATTCAATAAAAAATATTTGTTAGCAACAGTCTTCTCATTTTTGAGATGAAGTCATCCTATTGAAACAACTGGTCGCGAATAAATCGAATTTTCAACGGCGTGTTGATTGCAAAATTTAAAGCGTTCCCAATGCATGTAATTATTCCAAGAGTGAAAAAACTTCCTAGCAAACGAAAATCATAAAGAGGGGCTTAAACGATTTTGACAATGAACAGAATATGATATATATATGCTTTTCGGTATTTTATCTAAAAAATAAAACTAAATCCTTAAAAAAAATCCCACAAAACAAAAAACTATACTTGAATTAAAAAAACACTCAATTAAAATATACCGTTGGAATTCCCATTTCCCACGACAATTGAAAATATCCACAAATTGGATTTTTCTCACCAAGGTGGCAGTCGTGGTTTCAACAACGTTCGTTGTCCTCCTTTCACCACTGCTTTTAAATACATTCGTCTGTAGTTCGTGGCTGTAATAGGAAAAATCGAAACGCAAAACTTAAACTGCAACTAAAAGGAATTAAGAGTGTTTTGCAGCAATAAAAAGTGCACAAAATAATATATTTTAAGAAAACCACGTCGGGCGGATCAAAATAAGTTTTGGTATGATACTTTAAAAAACGTTTTAATTGGTTTTCAAGACTTTTTTCTGTCGATTGATTAAATGGCTGGCTGACTGCCTCCTGCATTCCAAGCGCCCACAACCCCTTCCTTGGTACATCAAGATTTGTTGCCGAATGCTTAATAGAATCATTTTTCTTTGTCTGTAGTTTCATAAATAATCGGTAAGCAGTGCAAACATAAAAATTTAAGTATATTTGTTGCAAATTGTGGTTGAACTTTTAGAGGATTTGGAACAAAAGTGAAATAAGTTGACCATTTGCAGCAGACGAAACTGCAGTGAAAATGTCCGTCGCTTAAACGGGCATACACGATTGCAAAGGGTCAGAGCAAGAGCAGACGGTGAAAACGGGCAGCAGTAGCATCCACTGCACTTAATATAAGCGTCGACTTTAAACCTAGTCGTTGTTGTTGTTGATGTTTAGACAAGGGCACAAGGGGGTTTGTGTGTGTTGAGTACATATTATTTCACCATTTGATTGTCTAGTTTTGCTGGACAAAAATTAAGATTGAGTGAAAGCGCATCAGAGGTTTTTTTCACTTATTTTAACACAATTCATTTTATATACCTACATGTTTATTTAAAGTAACAATTACCAAAATTATTTGGTAAAGAAAATTCTTAAATTACAATTTGCAAAAGAATGGTTCATAATTTCACTAAAAAATATCTCGTATACAGCTGAATCTCAGGTCAGACGATACATTAAAACTGCAGAAAATTTATGTAAACATGAGTCTGAGCAATGCATATCTTTCATATTAAATACTACTATCACTAAAAATTTCAATAACTAAAGATCCTGAAAAATTTGAGCTAACATTAATTAAACATGTTTACTTTTGCAAGTATCTGAAAAAATTGTTAAAGTTGTAGGTAATATAAACTTTACTAATTTTTAGAATAAGTATAGTTTAAAGAACTTAAACAGAAGCTTCATTTAATCAGTCAGAAGCAAAGAACAAACAAAATTTACGAAAATGTTTCTTTAATTATAAGCTGGTTGAGTTTATTTACCTTTTTCATTATTATTTTGACTATTACATATAAGCTAGTTATACCAGCTCGTATTGTTGATAAAACTTTACCTTTATTCCCTTTTGACTACTTTGTGATCAAACCATTTTGCAAAAAAAAAATCTTTTGTTGCTGTTGCTTTAATCAGCCAATGTTAGTCGGCTTAATGTTTTTCCCTCACTTTTTTTTATTTTAGGAGTTAGTATCGTATCTAACAACTCTGTAAATAGTTGCTTCACTGCACTGTTATAATCTGTGGTGTAGTCCCTGCTGCCGGCTGCAAAATGACAGATTCCTACGATGGCAATGGCGATTATTCTTCATACAATGACGATGACAACGATTTCGTCAAACAACGTAAAAATGTCACTGGCACCGGTGTTCCACATAACGGCGAAAATACAAATCACGATCATCATCATCATCATCATGGTGGTATATCAGCTGGTGGTGTTGTTGGTCCAGTTGGTGGCCCACACGATGGCCAACAAATGAATGACAAAGCTAATGAATACATACGCGAGTGCTTAACCGAAAAAAATCGCATGGACAAGAAGTTTCCCATAGCCGAGAAACTGTTGGATTGTGGTGAGTCGAATTGGTATTAAGAGCGTTCAATATTTTTGCCTTTTTTAATTTTGTATTTAAAAGTTATTTTGATTAAAAGTTGTAATATTATTATAAATTTTTATTTTTTTAAAATTTAATTTTTTTTTATTTACCTATATGAAATATCGATGGGTTTGTTAAGCTCACTAAAGTGATAAGTGTCAAAAATGGAATTTCACAGAAACTTTTAATGTTTCTACTAAGTCTGATAATTAATAAATTTAAAAGATTTTACTAATTTTTGTTGCAAAAAGCAATAATTTCTGAAGTAGCTCTTTTACTTTTAAGAAAAACATAAAGGAAAACATTTTAGAATTTCTTTTGATATTGATTAGTACAGTTAAGCCTACTTTTTGGGGGATAAGTGTGGAGTGAATATAAGCGCGCCAGGTTTGAACTAAATTGAGCTGAAATTTTGGCAGTCAATCTGTTTCGAGTACGATATGGTTTAAGGGAAAAAATTTTGACGCCCACAAACACACAAAATTTCGTACGGTCGTGATCGTATTTAACGAAAATTTGGTAATTTAGTTCATATGGTTACTTTCGGCAACTATACTAAAAATGGTGAATATATTTGGCATTTTCAAATAAGGCAGTAAGGCGGTCTGTGGCAGGACAACGTCTGTCGGGGAATACTAGTTGTTTATTAATACCAATAAAATAGCTTAAGTAATAATAAAAATGAACAGTTTGGAGTTATTTTATTTAACATCAAGTGCGATCTCTTAAATACATAAACATTTATACAAAAATATTAACTTCATCAAAATGTACAACAAAATTAATAGAAAATTTTAAAATTAGACTCAAAAAGTCTGCGTACATTTATTATTAATATATTTTAAACATACTTAATAACGCATTTGGGAGCCTTTTGCACTTAGCATAAAGATTTATTTCCCGGATTAATAAAATAAGAATAAGTTAATAAAAAAATAAATATAAAACTCACAGAGGAAGAAGAAAGCGATTGAATATTGACACTTATTATAGGAAACGGAAACCAGATAAAGTTGCCTTGTTTCAAAAACATATGGCTTCTGGACGACTCATTAATTTTAACTCGAAAAACGCAAAAAGAATCATACTCAACACGGGCAATAACTTTATTAAAAGAGTACTTGACAGTAGCGACGCAGAATTCCGCAAAGATAACATAAGGAAAATCAGAACAATCTTATATATATAAAACAAAGTAGCGTTAGTTACTACGCTTATAACTCAAGAACCAATTCGAACTGGTCTCCTTCCAAACCTAAAAATACCTAAAAAAATTTCCGAAAAATCCCCGAAAAAAAATATAAAGAAAATTCATTTTCCCATACATTTTGTATGGAGCTACTTTACGACGCATTATGGATGACTTTTTTTTTGTAGCAATCTTTTTTTGTCACACATTAAAAACGAACATAATTTTAAATGCTGGTTCTGTCAGAATTTTTCAAGTTTTAACAAATTTTTAAGTATTCGACCACAATTTACACAAGCAAGATTATATTTGATGGGCGTTTGGAAACTGGGGCGTGGCAGCAAAGGGCCTGGTTTCAGCTAGTATTAAATAAAAACGATTTTCCGAAAATAAGAACCAACGATTTGATCGACAAATATATAAGAAACTAATATTCCCAGGCAGACAGACCTTACTGCCATATATATACGAAAATGTAAGGAACCATATGAACAACATTAACAAATTTTAATCTGATACGATAAAAACTTTACGAAATATAGCATTTTTGTTTATTTGTAGGCGTATAAAGGGGTGCGGCAAAATGATATCCCTCAAACCATTTCGTACTCGAAAAAAATCGACTGCCAAAATTTCAGCTCAATTTAGCTTAACCTTTGTGCGCTTTGCTTCACTCCACGCTGACCCCCCGAAAATCGAGTGTAACTAAAGTGGGACATGCCCATTTTTAGTGCACATGCCGAGAGTAACCATATGAACTAAATTACAAAATTTTAGTCTAATATGACCAAAACCGTTGAAATAAAACATTTTCATTGGTTTGTGGGTGGAAAAAGGGGCGTGAAAACCAATTTTCAGTACAGTTGCTAACAGTTACCATACAAACTAAGCCAACATTTTAGCTCAATCGACCCAGTAGTAAATTTTAATGATTTCTAAAAAAATGGGCGTGGCTATGTAGCGATCACCGAAAGTAATCATACATGCTTAATTACTAAATGCTAGTCTTATACAGCCAGAACTGCCTGAAATATAGCATTTTCACTGATTTGTGGGCGGAGAAAAGGGGGCGTGGAAACCAATTTTTAGTACAATCTCTTGCAGTGCCCATACAAACTAAATTACCAAATTTAAGTCTTATACGACCAAAACCGTCTGAAATAAAGTATTTTCATTGATTTGTGGGCGGTAAAAGGGGGTGTGGCAAAATTTCGTACCTGAAACAAATCGACTGCCAAAATTTAAGGTCAATCGGTCCAGTAGTTTTGGAGTCTATAGGCATCACACTGAGTAGGCCATTTATAGGTGAAATCATGGTATAATTATAGGACAAGGTAGCCGTGACAGTTTTTTGGCGATTGGTAGTTGTCAAAGACAGCTAAAGGAGTTGCAGTTTGCTGCTGTTGACTTTCTATGTGCTTATTTTTAACTTTTCTTTGATTCATTATATTTGTTCGCGAAGTTTATTGGAATGTTTTTAGTTTGCTGCGATTGACTAACCATGTATGAACAGCTATTTTGACAAGTACCCATCGCCGCTCGTGAGAAAAAAGCCAGTCTACGCTACTACCTTGTCAAATAATTATACCATGGGTGAAATTGTAGTCAGTTCGTGAGTGCATATGAATGAAGGCAGATCGCTTAAACATTTTTGTGCAATTGTTGTGACCTTGAATATAACATATATCAATATAATTTATTAACTGTATGTATTAAACCCATTTATTGTTAACTTTTTCTAGTGTCACAGCATTTCCCAATGCTTGACAAAAAAAAATTATGCATTTTTTTTTGCTTAAATTTATTTTTGTTTCTATACAAATATTTAAACAAATTTAATACATTCAATTATGCTATAATTGCACTACCCTTTTATTTTTTTTAAAGTTTTTCTTATAAAAAGCGTCAGGTATTGGGACATAAAATATTCAATAAAACAGTGGTTTGATAATACAGTTTTAAAGAAACAAAATGAGTTCCTGTAAACGGCAACAAAAATACTATAGGCATTTAAAAGAAGATCCGGAACGTTACAAACTATATTTAGAGAAAGACAAAATCGTGAACAAAAAATATCGTGGTAAGAAAAAAGATGAAGAAAGATCTAAGACAAGTTTACAAAAGATACGACGAGAAGCTGAAGCAAAGTGAAATACAAAGTGAATATACAGGCAAAGATTAAAATTGGTTAATAAAGATACAAGTATAGGGGCATCAACGCCGATGAATGGTTATAATTGTAAACAATCACTTGGAGAAGCTGTTAAGAATCTTCGCCAGGATCTGCCAGTATTAAAAGCTAGTCAAGAAACTGTTGTTGCACATTCGTGAAGTTTTTCCATAATAAAAAAATTTTGTTGGAGAAGTCAAAACGCAAAAATGTCTCACAGAATACAGAAAAAGGAACTGCCAGATTGATTCTTACTACCGAAGGGACGAAATTAGTCGTATCGCTCCCGGCAAAAATGACGTAAAATCAGTTAAACATGCTGAGACAAAAAAGCGAGAACTAAAAACCATTCGGCATATGCTAATGACAGTATCCAAGGCGTATGAAAATTTTTCCAATAAATATCTGAATATAAGAGTAAGTATTGGGGGTTGGAATTAGTTTTAAAGGTTTTCTAAGAGATGGCGTAACTATCAATAGATCGCATCGAGCACACCTGTGACTATATTCATTTCAAAGCACATTGTCTAAGCTTCATTTTTCAGTATGTGTCATTCCACTGAAGTGTAAACAACATTTATTTTTTTCTCTGTGAACATGTCGACTTTCGTTCCAACAAAACGCAATTTGCGGGAAGGTTTACTTTTGTGTTTCCATTTGAAAAAAAAGCGGTTGAAGCACAACGCACGCTTACTGAGGCTTACGGGGACTATGCTCCATCGATTTCTACTTGTGAGTACTGGTTCCGTCGGTTTAAAAGTGGTGATTTTGATACGGAAGACAAAGAGCGTCCGGGCCAGCCGAAAAAGTTTGAAGATGAGGAATTGGAGGCTTTGCTCGATGAAGACCCGTGTCAAACCCTTCAAGAATTGTCAGAATCATTGGGAGTCGACTTATCAACGGTCGGCGAACGCTTGAAGGCCATGGGAATGATTCAAAAGCAAGGAAATTGGGTGCCGTACCAGTTGAAGCCGAGAGACGTTGAACGGCGATTTTGCATGTGCGAACAACTGCTTCAACGGCATAAAAGGAAGAGTTTTTTGCATCGTATTGTCACTGGCGATGAAAAGTGGATCCATTACGATAATCCTAAGCGAAAAAAATCGTGGGGACCACCCGGCCATGCATCAACATCGAGGGCCAAGCCGAATATTCATGGCTTGGCCCTCGCTTCAATCTGTAACAACTGCTTCAACGGCATAAAAGGAAGAGTTTTTTGCATCGTATTGTCACTGGCGATGAAAAGTGGATCCATTACGATAATCCTAAGCGAAAAAAATCGTGGGGACCACCCGGCCATGCATCAACATCGAGGGCCAAGCCGAATATTCATGGCGCCAAGCTTATGCTGTGTATTTGGTGGGATCAGAAGGGTGTCGTGTACTATGAGCTGCTAAAACCTAACGAAACCATCACTGAGGAACGCTACCAACAACAATTGATGCAATTGAGCCGAGCATTAAAGGTTAAACGGCCGGAATATGCCAAAAGACACGACAAAGTGGTTTTTCAACATGACAACGCACGGCCACATGTTGCAAGAACCGTCAAGGAAACGTTGGAGGCGCTGAATTGGGATGTGCTACCCCACCCGCCTTATAGCCCAGACATAGCCCCTTCCGACTACCACCTATTCAGATCGATGACGCATGGCTTGGCTGAGCAGCGCTTCACTTCTTACGAGGATACCAAAAAATGGGTCGATTCGTGGATTGCCTCAAAAGACGAATCGTTCTTCCGGCGCGGAATCCATATGCTGCCAGAAAGATGGGAAAATGTTGTAGCTAACGATGGACAATACTTTGAATAATATACATTGCACCGTTGTTTCTAAATAAATGCTCAAAAACCGAAAAAAAACCTTTAAAATTAATTCCAACCCCCAATAAGTCAAAATTTTTTAATTTACGCCCAAAAGAGATATTGCCGATATCCGAAACGCCCCACAACATGTGCGCTTGTCCACATCATTGCAATTTCGAATTTTTAATAACAGCATTGAACAAAGATATTCCTGAATTTCCGAAAACGTATAAAAATATACTCGAAACAACATACTGTGATACATTGAATGAGCATTGTATGACCGGATTTTTTCAATTCTGTTTTAACGACATTCGTGATATTTTACCTTTATCATATGATTTGAACGATGTTTCATGGAAGCAATGGTATATAATATAAAAAATTTAATATAAAAAAATGCGTGTTGTTACTTATAACGGCACGATCGATGAGCTAATAGATAATAGACAGGCGAAATTCTTGAAGTTTAAAAAACATGCTTACACCCGTTAAGTACAATCTAATTATTTTGAAGATAGGAGGATAGTTTGACAAAGGACACAGCTATTTTGCATATTGATTTGTCAGAGAACTAACATACGATTCACCAAGATGAGATCCATGCTGCCCATTGCAGCTATCAAAAAGTAACAGTGTTTACAGCCTATTGCTGGACGATGCAAGGTATATCAGCTTGCGCAATAATGAGTAATGAATTGCCACACGACAAATACAATGTTTAGACATTTTTAGAAAACATCCTAAAAGATTTAAAATTAAGAAATCCAAATGTAAAAATGGTAGAAATATTCTCCGTCGGTTGCATTGGCCAGTTTAAAAATAAATGTAATTTACTGTACGTTGAACTAGATTTTGGAGTCAGTTTAACATGAAATTTTTTCGCCTCGTGTCATGGAAAGGGAGCAGTGGACGGCATCGGGGGCACACAAGTGAAAGCAAGAGCATATAAAGTTCTCTCTGCTCAAGATTTCTATCACTGTGCATCAAATAAAGTTAAAAGCATTTCTATAATTATGGTACCGAAAGATCTCAAGTTCAGTGTAGCAAAGAAAAACTGACCAAAAGATGGAAAAACCTTCAATTGATTAAAGGTATTGCATCCTTACACTATTTTACAGCAACCAATTCATCAGAATTAATCATTGGTTTAACATCTACTTCACAAAACAAAATAATTAAAATAATTTTTTCAATTAATTTTTATTGTTTTTTTCTTTAATTTTTCTTTTATAATTCTTTGATGTATTTATGAAATAAAATTAAATATAATTTTAAAATTTATTTTCTAATAGGTAATTTGAAATTTTTCATGAAAAAACGGAAAAGTCCCAATGCCTTACAAATTATGTGAAATGACCTCTAAAGATTATAAAGCTATATTATGAAGGGGTAATGCTTTACACAAAATTTCAAAATTTGTATTTCTAAAAGTATCCAAAACGCAGAGCAAAATGTCATCTCACAAAAAGAAAGTTGTCCATGTCGCGATGCCTGACGTTCTTTGAATGAATATTTTTTGAAAATTGTTGCATATTTAATTTCGATATAAATGTATTTGGTAAGGACATAAGTAGTATTGTTGTAGAAAACATTTAAAAATGATTACACAAATACTTCTTCACTTAAATGTATTGTCATTTGCAAAATATGTACTCCCAATGCCTTATTTGGAACGAGCGATATATAGACAAGATAAAACAAGACAACATGAGAAGAAGACAATGGTGTAAAAATATACAAATCGATGATTAATGTTTGCGGTCTCGAAGATATTAGCAAATTCTGATACCTATAATAAAGACAAATTTAAAACAACTTTGAAGACAGACAAAAAATTGTTATAAAACAATTGTACAGCAATATAAAAACCAAAAGAGATAAACTGGACAAATCAAATGTTATATACAAAATTACATGCATATGTTGGGACAACAAAAAACAAACTACGGACAAGAATATATTAGCACAAATCTTACCAAAAAGCACATACTCGACATGTGTAAAACTCCACCACGATCCAGACTTCGACAACATTGATGTTCTACTGCAAGAGACAAATTACATTAGGAGATACAGCCTTAAGGCCGCGTTCATAGTGGGCGCTTTGGCTGAAGCTGAAGCATAAAGCTGCTTTGTCGAGCTTTTTTTGATCATAGTGAACGCTTATTCAGCGCTGCACAAAGTAGTTTACTGAGCTTATTGGGTTTAATAGTGTGCGCTTTATGCTTGTTGCTGAGATGCTTTGTTTTCATTTGTCTCTTTGGAAAATAATGCCCTCAATTGCGTTTTGTAAAGTAAATTAAAGATTTTTTGTTTAATGAGTATGTAGATTCGCGATGATCACCAACGAAAGATCAAACCAATAACAAACAAAAGTTCAAAAGAACTTGAAAACACAAAGTATAACATCGGTGGAAAGTTCAACACAAAAAGTACCCAAGAACAACGAAACCTATGTAAACAAGCGAGATAGAATACACAAGTGCATAAAACTGAAAAGCACCGCAAAAAGAAAGAACGCAACAACAACGCAGCAATGGTTAAAACTTCAGGTTATACGAAAATAGTGCTAACAGGCAAAATAGATGAAGTGCCGAAATCCATTAAAAAATGCAGTAAGACGCAATAAATAATAAAACTAAAAAAAAATTTAAACTATGCGATCAAACAAAAATAAAGCGCAGAAAAGCATTTTAAAAATGCTCTGCAACAAAGTATAAAAAACAAAATTATTTTGCTGTGTGAACAAGCGATATGGAGACATAAGCGCTGAAAAGCATTTGAAAATAAACTTAATGCTAGCTTTATGCTGGCACTATGAACACTTTAAGCTTTTTCCATAGGATTATACGCAAAGCGTTTTTCAGCTAAACCTCTCGGCTAAGCTAAAAGCGTTTACTGTGAATGCGGCCTAACAGATTGAACGGCGTCAGCGTCAGCGTCAGCTTGAAATGAAACCGCCTCCGTCTGTCAACGTTGTTCCTTTCGCATACATTTTCACATAGTTGAAAAGTTTTGAACTAAGTAATCATCTTCATCTTCATCTACAAGTCCAATCTTAATAAATTTAGTATGGTTTGGTAGGTTTAGACCTGTAGAAGTGCAAACTGGACTTTATTTCTTAAAAGTTTATGTTTTTTAAGTTATAGCGAGTTAAAGTTTGCATATAATTGTTGTTGTTAGCCACAAACATGGTTGTAATAGCGATGCACATTCATTGTTAAGAACTTACGTTTGTTATGCAAATAATGTTTGATTGAATAAACAAAGTATCGACTAACATAATTATATTTACAAACATGGACACTGGCACCAAATTTAGCCACATAGTGTCTTTTAATGCAAAAAAAAAGGACTAACAAAAAATAATATTAATTTTAATTACGAGGTTTTTGATTAAAATCATGTAAAATTAAAGAATAGATCACAGTCAATTACAAATATTTAAAAAAAAAAAACCTTTTAAACTCTTACAGAAATTGAAAAAGTCCAAACCACTGGACGTATTCCATCAAGAGAACAAAAGTATGCCGATATTTATCGAGAAAAACCATTGCGCGTATCACAAAAGGTTCTCGTGCCCATTAGAGAGCATCCAAAGGTCGGTTCAATCAATGTTTTATTTTTATTTGAAAAAGTCGAATAAACACTTTCTCTCTCTCTCAGTTTAATTTTGTAGGTAAACTACTTGGCCCAAAGGGCAATTCTTTGCGTCGCCTACAAGAGGAGACATTCTGTAAGATGACTGTGCTGGGACGTAATTCAATGCGTGATCGTGTTAAGGAAGAGGAGTTGCGTGCATCAAAGGATCCGAAATATGCACACTTGAATAGTGACTTGCATGTAGAGATCTCAACTATTGCGCCACCAGCTGAAGCCTATGCACGCATAGCATATGCCATGGCCGAGTTGCGAAAATATTTAATACCAGATAGCAATGATGTTATACGTCAAGAGCAATTGCGTGAATTAATGGACAATACAGGAATCTCTGATCACGATGGCGCTAAGTCAACCTTTAAGAAAATGCCACACCAAACACAGCATCAGAATATTGGTGGCGGAGTAGGTATCGCTGGTGGCGGTGGTGGTGGTAGTGGTGGCGCCGGTGGTGTCGGTGGCATTGGCTTAGGTGGGGTGGCTACACCAGGCGGCAGTGCAGCACAAATTGGTAAAAATATGCCACCGCATCATGGTTATAGGTAAAAATTGAATTGCATATAGATTTTATTGAAAAAAAAAAAAAATCAAAATTAAATTGACTTGGATTGATTTGTAGAACACCATCGCAGCAGCCATTTGCTAAGAACACAATACCACCTAAGCAAAAAGTAATGTCTATACTCGAAAAAGCCAGGTCTGCTATGGATGAGACATACGGGTAGGTTTTTATAAAAAATTTGCGTTAGACAACTTTTAATAATTTTCTTGTAACTTTTTTCGGTTACCAGCCGCGGATACGATGAACATGCTGCCTATGAGCAACAAGCCTACGACAGTTATAATTATGGACATGCTCCAACTCATGCCGCTACGCCGCATGGCGTTCAACAGAATAGTAGCGTTGGTGTTAGTGGTATAGGCGCACGCGGTCCCTATGACACACCGGAGTATGAACCAGAATATAACCGCAGAGATTATTATCAGCACTCGCCAAATTATGGAGGTAAGATTCTAGCATGACTTATATTTTTTTTATAAATTTAATGTTCACTTTATGCTTTAGCCACCGGGGGCACAGGCCAAGTAAATCCTAATAGCGGCTTAAATCCAAATCACAATCGAAGCCATGTTAACAGGTGAAATTTGTTTGCAGCGGGACACTTAAATTCAAATGCCGCCTCGTCGGCACAAGCAACCAATAATAATTCCACAATCCCTCTACAGCAGCAGCAGTCGCAGCAACAACAACAACAACAACCAACACATCATCAGTTATCCGTTGGATGCAGCGGCGGTGGGACCGGCATGAATAAAACAACCACAACAACAATCACAAATAGTACACCGGTAGTTACAAGTACAGCACAACAACAACAACAGTATATTAATACACTAAATCATCATGGTCCGCCGACACATACACAGCAACAACAACAACTCTCAACAAATATACAGCCACAACAGCAACAGCAGCAGCAACAGCAACCGACACAACAGGCACAACAGGCACAACAGACACATCAACAGCAACAAAATCTCCCACCGCCGCCGAACAACAACATGAACGTCGTCACCTCATTAACTAAAAATTTGCAACAAAACGATTCCAACATACCAACTCTTAATCCTCATCAGATAACAGCCATGCCGTCACCATCATCGATGAACTCCCAAAAGACTCAACAGCAGCCAACTGCAAACAATCGTATACAAGGTCCAGCTGCTGCTGCTACTGCTGCGAATTTACTTTTTGTAAGGTACTAAAATTTGGGCTCACAACCTATTTATTAGCAATTAGATTCATTCTTTCCTAGAGCTATTTTAAAACACTTGAAGTTTTTTTATACCTTTTCTTCAATGCACAAGACTCAATACATGTTTTTTTTTTCACCAAAATGTTAGTGCGACTTACTTAAAGAGTATTTCGATGGCTTAATATAGAAAAGGCGTAACTTAATTTTTTGTTTCTTTACAGGAAAAGAAAAAAAACTGAATAAAATCTGAAAAAATTTGGATATAAATACTTTTTAAATGCAGTTTTTATATAAAATAGGCTACAAGTTTGCAATCATAGCGCACAGATTTTATTGAAGGGAGGTTTATTTGAGATTGGTCGATCTGCTATAATATATTAAAGACGCGATTTAAAAAAACCGCTTACACCTTTTCTATATTAAGCCAGTTTAGAAATAATGCTAACACAGTTCAACCAACAAACAAACAATAACAATCAACAGATTCTAGTAAAGGAGAAAAAAATTATGCATGTATCGGCGTTTTAAAAGTCTTCGTCTGATTATTTTTTAATATAGGTTCAAAGTTTATTCTAAATTTAGCTATTTACTAACGCAAACACCTTACTCTTTGAAATCTGCAAAATATATAGCATATATAGCGGCCTTTGACATAGTTGTTGTGTCCACAGACGTACAGTAAAATCATATTAGAAATATTTTTTTGTAAAATATTTGAATCCTCTAGTGCACTTTTTATGGGTCTTTTTTACCCTTTTAAGAACCATTTTAAAAATTACTCTTAAAGTATGTCGAAGAGACTTGAACTATTCTATAGAAATGTTGCTGGAAAATTTTACAATCAGCCCTATCATGAATAATTTTTTCGCCCGGAATCGGAAAAGGGAGTTTTCATTTTAAATATAAATCTCAAAAACATTTTGTAAATTTTTAATGCAAATTTATTCATCAAACGTCAATATTCATGATGCACTGAACACATTCACGACTACACGATATTACGACTCGACATGAAGAAAGAGTTAACAGTTTGGAAAAACCATACGATTGTATCATTCACGCATTCACAAACTCCTTTTATTTGCGCGGTTGTCGCTTGTCAATTTATAAATAATTCTGTACCAATTGCCATGTCGCTGCGTCATTTTCATCAAATTCACCGCCATAAGAAAAGTATGTAATAAATTTGACAGATGTAACGCCGATGCCGTCGTTAATGTGTTCAAGGTATAAATGTACAAAAAAATGTGATGTATCATCTATCTTAAAAATTAAAAATCCCTTTTCCGATTCCGGGCGAACAATTATTCATGATAGGGATGAAAATGTCTCTTCCATGCCATATCTATGGCGAAAAATTGTAAACTTAATGGCTGATTTTGTAAAACGAACGGAGTCACTTGCGCTAGATTTTTTTAGCTAGCGAGAGAGAGAGAGGCAGACATAAGTAACGCAGCAAAGAAACAAGTTATAACTTTTATCCATACCTACTAATCTATACCTACCAGTAAATAAAAAGGAAGAAATAACAAGTATATGTATCACTTCGATATTGCTTTGCTTTAAATAAAAAAAATGAGTCAACGCAATACGCAGTAAGATGCTTCAACTTTATAACGAGAGAGACTTTGTTCTTATTCATATGCAAATTAATTGCCAGCCTTAAAAATTCCAACTAAGGTGATTGCGTGCGTTTCACAAAATAAAGCCATTAATTTAAAAACTCTAAAACTACGCAAGGAAACTGACAATTTTTCTCTATAGAAGTACGCCTTGGAATAATCTTGCCTCAAGACACTTTTGTAAAATTTTCTATAGAGCATTTTAATAATAAAATAAAATCGACCTTTGTAGTTTAGTGGAGAGTGCGCTAGACTCTCAACCCAGAGGTCCCTGGCTCCAATCCGGGCTCGGGCATGGTTCTCTTCACTTTCTTCGTTCTTTCCTACATTTAAGAATTATGGAAAACTAAAAATCCACAACTAAATTGTAGAAAATGTGAAATTAAAGGCCAGGAAAAACTAAGGGCTGGAAATGCTTGCCGAGGTTTAAGGCATAACACTAGCTCGGTTAAAAGCAATTCAAATTGTCTTTCACGGTTATTTCGCCTAATCAATAATTCACGTATTGTTCCAATCAATTCCTCTAAATAAAACTATCCCTTTCCTTTCAGGTCAAAGACCAAACCTTGTTTGTATAAGACGCATGCCGTGGTTCTTTGATCTTTAAAAAAAAATGTATTTAGTCGTTTTGTTTACTCTTTATGTTAGTAGATAGCCAAATTTAGACTAAATTTAAAACGCATTTTTCTCCACACTCTAAAAACACTGTTAACACTGCTCTTTTATGTTAACTTTTCAAACGCAGAAACACTTGTTGAATTTTTTTGTTTTCTCAACTATAATCCGTTGGCAGAAATCTTTAATTTTGAAAAAGTTGATAATTGTTGACATTGTAGTTTAGGGAGTTTTCTAAAGTTGGCTTGTAAGTCGCACTAGCGCACTTGTAATCACAATTATTTTAAAATTTTTTTTACATTAAGACTTTTTTGCAGACCTGCCAATTCTTCGCTACATGTTGGTAAATTACCATTTCTGCCAGTGCAGTTTATTTAGAATACAAAATACTACCTACAACAGTCACTCTGAATCTATGGCTTAAAAAGCTAAATCCACAACAACATCAATAATCACCTATTTCACAGCATAAAATTCAAAACAGATTTAATAACTACCACAAAAAAAAACAAATAAACAGAAATTTTAAAAAACCAAAACCAACCGCAACTAGAAACAACATTGACATCCTTATTTTAGGCTTTATATTTAATTATTAATTTATTTATTAAAAAGATAACTTATACTAAAAAATTTAAAATTAAAATAATAAAAAAATGTTTAATAATACATACATGCAAAAAGTATCAACGTATAAAAAAAACACATAACAAGGGGAAGTAAGAGGAGAATTTTAAACAGAAATAAAAGATATACTATACACATATATATATATATAAAAATATATGCTATTTACAGAGAACAGAAGTAATAAGATATAACATGATGACTTAAAGTTGATTTCATTAAATATGATGCTGATGATTGATAACCCATAAAAAAAAGTTATTAAATATAAATGACAACAGAAACAAAAATAATAATACAGAAAATACTATTATACGAAAGGGCACACATTTTGAAATATGTAATACAACAAAACTGGACATTAAAAAGACGTACTTATTTGTACGCGCGAAAGCTATTGAATATTTAATATATACAAACACACATCCATTAATATTATACATGTTTAAAAGTTATTAATACAAAAAAAATCTAAACGTAGAAATTGAGCAATGAAGAAGAAAAAAGGAGAAAAAATAAACGAAAAAATGTTTAAATATTTTGCCAGTGGAAGTGGAAGTGCAAGCAAACCAACTGAAAATAATTACTTTATTAAAATATAAATATATAAAAAAAATACATAAAATTTATACAGTCTCAAAGAGCAAAATATAAAAAAATATTGATATAAAATACATACATACATATAATAAAATTAAACTTATAAATGTTACTATTATAAAAATTTATTTAGTATGCTTTGAGGGTTGCGCCTCTACTTCAAAACAATAAAAAAATAATAAATTATAAAAGAAATCGTTAAAAACATCTTCTCATATTCCTATCTTATTTCATGAAATGTTTAAAGAAAGGATTATTGTACGGGAAAGCGCTGAGCGAAGAACAATGCAAACTTTTTCAGCACAAAACTCAGTTAAACGAAGGAAATTAAAATAGTTCGCGCTATGCACAGAAAATAAGCTGTGAGATTTAAGAAGATGCTAAGAAAATGGTTGGGAAAATTTGTGTTAATAAATTTTTTGAGAAATGTCATAAGTTTGAATTGTAACCATCCAAGGTATATTAACCCAGGTACGGTACTATAAGACTGCGCTGCCGAATTTTAGGAATCTAATGTCAAAACCAAGTAATGCAAATCCAAACAAAAACAAATTGGGGGATTTTTTTTTAAATTTTTAAATGTAAATTTAATTTTTTATTTAAAAATAAACTTAAAATTGTAAATAAAATTTTATATTTGCAAATATTTTCTTTCAAACAATTCCAAACTCTTGAAATAAAATCAATTATTTGTGACATTAAAAAAGCCCCTTTTTAATATACTGGACAAAGTATATTAATTAGGTAGCCTTGACAATTTTGAAAATTTTCTCACGAGCTGCGGTCAACGAATGTCAAACAAAAGAAAACTAACAAACATGTTGACACAAAACATTTTTAATATCTCCATTTTGCATCAGCTGCCATAGCACGCTCTCGTTTTTGTTTTTTTTTTATTTGACATTCGTTGACCGCAGCTAGAACTGTCGCTACTCCTTGTATTATTATACTATGCTATGCTATAAATAAATTTTCCGTCACGGAATTTCCGTTAAACAGAGAAAATGACAATAAACAATGTTGCTTCTGTACTAAAAACAAATAGTTTATACCTTATTTCAAGAGTTTGGAATTGTTTGAAAAAAATATTTGCAAATACAAAACTTTATTAACCCAATGGCAATTAATATGTTCATTATTTGAAATGTTTTTTTTTCAATGAAATAAGTAAGGGCTTAAATGCGAAATTCAACTTTTCGCACTATTTGAGCAACAAATAATACTTAGTTGCAAATTTGCTTTATCTTTTTCTTAAAAGCAAATTTTAAGAAAAGTTGATTTAAATTTTAAAAAATCCCCCAATTGGTTTTTGTTTGGGCTTGCAATAGGTGGTTTTGACATTAGACTCCTAAAAGTTGGCAGCGCAGTCGCTTCTTATAGTACCTGGGTTCATATCCTTGTGACTATCAAGCTCAAGTACAAAAATCCATTTTTCAATTTTTCATTGATTTAATGGTCGTTATAATCCTTATAATAAGCATATTGGTTTTTTTATTAAGCATTTATTTTTACAGGTATTTTTCGTTCTACTAAGCATATAATGTAAACTCTTAATTTAGACACAGTAAAATGCATTGAATTAGCTGAAAGCAAAATATTTTAGGATTATTTAAAAATTGTAACAGTAAAATATATTAAAAATTTAGAACAAACCAAACAAAAATTTTGTTTGAGAAGGGATGAAGATAACGTAACTCAAAAGATTTTGCTGCACAACAACATCCAAATTGAAACAAAGTAGCAAATTGCAAATTAAATCAGTTCTGAATGCTAACCCGATTGAAACACGATTTATAGCGAGGTAACAGTTGGTTTAAAATAATTGAAGCTTAAAGGAAAAAAAAAAAAGAAATTTGTAAGTGAAATAAAAAAAGATATTGTTGAGCAGTAAAATGTTTAGAAATTCACTTTAAAGCATTATTATGAGTCTATTGATTCAATTTATTGTACCCACGCCCCTCCTCCTCTCGCCACACCTTTAATCAAAATTTAATTCAAGCAATAGTTATGATAAAAAAGTAAAATTATACAACTTAAACATAGCATATTAATTAACTCTTGACATAACAACAAAAAAATATTGCAAATACTTTAAAAACAACAATAATATTATAGTTTATAAAGCAACAAAATAGTTTATTAATAAATACTATTCTAACTAATATATATGATATTAAAAAACACATAAAATTAACGTAATATTAAAAAATAAAATTTAAAATGAAAAAAAAATACAAAATGGTTTTTAATATAATCCAATTCAAACATATTACCCGCCCCCTTCAACAATAAACTTTGGAAAACAAAAAGAGTATTAATAACCTTTTCTCTAAAGAAATTAAATAAAATAAATAATAATAATACGTATTAACATAATATTGCATAATTATATATACATATAATATCTTTCGAAACAAAAGAATTTAATCGCAGAAATATTTTTTTAAAAAATTTATTTTCAATTATTTTATATTTACACTTACATACTTTATTTATTAATTAAAACTATTATTTTTAAAAAAATTTATTAAGACTAAGTTTTGATTTGATGCGGTTGCGCTCATGCACAATACTTATGTAAAACACGCTCAATTGAAAATTGAATACGTTGTTAAGCTGTGTAGTTCTTGTCATGAGTCCGCCTTTTTACCAGAATAAAAAACATACATTTAATTGATTCTTAAAATATGTCTTTATTAATAATATATAAAAAATCAGCATAATATGAAATATGATCAACAAATAAATAATGCCTATATTGTATTTAAAACATAACAAATGTAATAAAATGTAAAAAAAAAATAAAAAAAAATAAAAAAATAAAAAATAATTTTCATCAAAAGTTTTGTTTTTTTTATTTTGTCGAGAAAACATTGTTATGCACAGTAAGTTGTATAATATTCTCGTTAAGCTTTACATGATTAAAATATAAGCGACTTCAATACTCTTCAAACACTAATAAATAAGTGGATACAAATTTATTAATATTACATTTGCCTTAATCAGAAATGTTCAAATGGCATAGGATTAAATTTGTTGCTTCTTTGCATTGTTTTTTAAAAGTTTTGGTGAGTTTTTTCGTCAAAATTCCAAATCATACTTTGGACAAGGACAATTAATATACCAAAATAATTGCAATTACCCCAGAAGCAAAACTGCATCCTTGGAAAAAATTAGTTGCCAACGCTAAATTGCCCATGTTCTATATGGTTTAGATTTTATGTCGAAAAACGCACCAAAAATGTTCAAAAAGCAATGTATGATATATTTTCAATTAAAGCTAATGTAATCTAAATTATTTTTAATTTCAGAAATTTCTAGTTAATAATTTCTGTGGAAAATTATCTAAATATCGTGAACAAATCAACATTCCTCAGGCTCTTGGAGAAAACTCAGCGGCAGGCAGCGCTATGCATCACGGGGGCACTGAAGTCAACTCAAACTAAAGCGCTTGAAACCATTCTAAGTATGTACCCCCTGGACATACACGCAAAACTAATAGCCGAAAAAACGGCACAACGCCTTACGGCGGCAGGCAACATGCACATTCAAAATTTTGGACATTGTACAATCGGAAAGGATCTACTTTCACGCCCGCGCAAAGATTGCAGGACACTAGTGGGCATGCTCACTGGTCACTGCGTGACGGCAGCCCACGCGAGGAAGCTTGGCATCACCACGGATGACAACTGCAGGAAGTGGAAGGAACCGGGCACAGTGGAGACCCTGGAGCACCTACTATGCACATGCCCCGCCCTACTTAGATCGAGACTATAATACCTAGGCTCATCCACATTACCGTCGCTTAAAGATGTAGCCAGGGTGTCTCTGGAATCCCTCCTAAGGTTTGCGAACTCAACGCAAATCTTTAAAGACTTTTAAATAAACACAAAGGTTCCTTTTGTTCGCTACCGGTACCACTAAGGACCTGAATAGGTCTATGTGAGCTTTCACGAAGGCATCCGGTTTAACCTAACCTAACTAAATATCTCTTACCAGTCAAGAGTTATCATCATTATATTAATACGCAAACTGCGAAGGTTGTGGTACACTTTTTAGTATTGATTATAAAAGGAGAGTATTGAATCGTATATCATTCGAAAGATTCTGTTACCTAGATGTGCAGAAACATGCTAGATTTTGAATTCAGAAAAATTACAGATTTTAGATGGGTGACTGTTACCCATAAAATAAGCGTCGAAAGAAAATCAAATTTAGCTTCCCGAAAAATACTTAACCATAAGAGCTACAAGAAAATTATTAATAGTTCATTTACATATGGAGTAGATTTGCTCGAGATTAAGCAACTTGAGATTAAACTGTTTTGTCATGTGGAATTTTACGAGATTATCCGTACAAAAATGAATCTCGTACTGAAAAAGTAATCTCGTAGAAACTAATATTCTTGCTAATATTCTCACTACCGTTGTTTACAGTTCATTCTTAATTTATGCATAAATCATGTCTAAATTTAGTAATTTCGCTGTGGGGAATCCGTCAATGCCATTACTTTGAAATAAAGTACTTTATCATAAATTAAGCACTGTTTTTCACGATAAATAATCGAAGAAATAGCATCGCAAGGTGTCATTTCTGTAAACAAAATAATTCGATATGTACAGAAAACCATACAAGAAAATAAATTTGTAGAGAAATGAAGCCGAGGATCTATTAATTGAATTTTGGAGATCCACAGCGCTCCAGACTACCTTTAACTTACTAAAGTAACTTTAAACGCGTTTTTCTCGAAACATACTTTTTCAAAATAAGCCACACTACTGCAAACGAACTAATCGACCGATTTTAATATTTTTTTAGTCTGCTTTGTAATTCTACACATCTTTTTCCAAAATTAGCGTCTTTGGAAAATTTGTCTAGTTCTTACACGCAACAATAAGTTCAAAAATAACGTTCATTTATGGACTTTTTTACACGCTTTATGATTTTCTTAAAATAAATAAATAAATAAACTGGCCATTTCAGCCCTTGGAAGGGACTTTAGCTTCTATTAATTGTGTTGTGCGTGTTCTTAAATGTTTGATCACAAATTATCGAAAACTGGACCTACGTGTTTTATGCCGACTCCGAACGGCTTATGTTCTCAAGAAGCTTTACATGGCAATTTTTACTGTCTGAGGTTTGCCATTGTCTGCAGAGAGGAGACGACCGAACAGAAAAATTAATTCAATTGAAAAAACATTCTGTGTGATCTGGAATTGAACCCGGGCTACCGCGGTTCTTTAGCTTAGGGGCCACGCACTCTACCCACTAGGCTACGGCCGCCACTTAATTTTCCATAATTTCATTCCATTTTGGTAAAAAATGTGTATTCTACTTCCGAATGCATTTTTGGTTTTTTTCAGATGATTGGAGTCGAGTTATAATGTGGGCCGATTTTCACCGATTTTTAAGCCCACCAAATTCAAGGCCATCTTTATATATACAAAATATATGTTTTTTAAACTGATTATGTAAAATTAACATGCAAATTAAATTTTTTTGTATCTTAATATATAAAGGCAGGCACGCTGCCTTGTACCCAATATCTCTCAAACTGTTCATCCTGAAAGTATGCACATCTTAATACATTAAAGGCAAGCATGCTGCTCCGCACACAGTATTTCTCAAACTAATTATTTTTTGACAGTAAAGTACTAGCCTGAAAGTATGTACAAAAAATATATTTGATACATATCAGTGAGAATATTATGTTTTTACAATAGTACGTTTTTGAATCAAGCTTTAAAAAGAGAATAAAATTCTTTCGGCAAATGGATCCAAAAAGGAAGTGTGTGGAGGACCTGTCGTAGGACAGGCTTTTATACTAGCATATAAAATACGTTTTTATGGAATAATTGCGTATAATCGTATTTGGGCCTCCTTAGTTCAAAAGTATAAAATTAAAATGTCGGTCTCGAATGGATTAGGACAAGATAAAATTCATGAGCAATTAAAAAATTAAAATTTCAAGCTTGTTTTTAACACTCCGTACAACGACAAATAATTTTATCTGTTAAATTCCAAATTTAATGAAAAAAAAAAACTAAATGCATTTAGTTTTATCTTTTTAATAGGCGTGCTTCTGGATAAAATTATCTTTTTATTTAATAGGATTTTATATATTTTTTTTATTTGTGCGTTTTTTAAGTCTTGATTTTGGGCATGGGGAGACTACGGTTTCCGGGGTGCCGCTATTTTCAAATGGATTCAAATATAACTTCAGCAAAAAATAAGAATAGTCGAAGAAAAAAATCGATTATCGATTTATTTCTCAAGTTATCGATTTTTTAAGAATTTTTTTAGATCGGTTAAGAAAATTGGCTATATTTTTCTTCATGTATAACTGATATTGCTGCTTAATGTATTATTTAAAAGGTAATACATAAGGATTGCACATATATTTTAAATGAATCCAATCTGTTCAAATTTTAATGTTTTATAGCTATTTTTATGCAAAATACTTTACTTTTGCTTTACTTACTTTATATAAAACTGTTATTTTCTCAAAAACTACCGTAATTAATATGGATAATAAAAACTAAATTATTGAAGCTTGAAATTTATCTTTTATTTAGTATATAATAAAATAAAATAAAATGTATTTGATTTTTATGGTGTATTTTTTACGATGAAATGATTTGGCCTTGTACGGAAAGTTGTAAATTCACGCATATTTACCTTAGAAGTTTTGTATTCCATATATTCTTATATCACCATTACAATAAATAACTGTTCTTAAGGCAGCATTGTAGCTGTAATATTTATATGAATGAATAGGATTTTCTAGCCAGCGAAAAAAACTTGAAATTTTTAGTTGATCAGTTTTGGACAATGCAATAGCAAATAACAATTTTTATTAATTTTAGGTAATATAGTGTAAATTATAAATAGTATATATATTATGTTGATTTTTATATGATTTAAATACAAATTCTAAATGTTTGATAGTTTAAATCATACTTGATTTTAAATACAAATTCTAGTTGTTTGATAGTTAAAATCTCATCGCCTCTGTGGTGCAGTGCATAAGTGCGCGCTTGCACGGGTATCACAAAGATTTCTGATGAAGCCTTTAGCATGGCCGAAATTGCAATAAAATCAGCTAGTGATTTTTTCCTTTTCTTATTGAAAATACGTTGTTGTTGTTTCTTTGGAAAGATTCGTTAGAACAATTAATTGTTCTAACTTTGACCTTAAGCTCCATAAACGATTTTAAAAATCGATTACTCAATTAGTTATCGATTTCGAGTTGTATCGAGTTGTTGTTGTTTCTTTGGAAAGATTCGTTAGAACAATTAATTGTTCTAACTTTGACCTTAAGCTCAATAAACGATTTTAAAAATCGATTACTCAATTAGTTATCGAGCTATCGATTTCTTAGTTTTTTTTTCTAAAAGATCTTCAATAAACATCCATTTCTTTGCCATTATCCAATGGATCTAAAAGATTGGTATGTTATTTGAAAGATAATTAAATTACCTTTTCAATACTTATATCATTGCAAGCGTATTTGTAATTTTATGAGCAAAACTATATCATATTTAAAATTTGTTATTAAAAAAACCGTTATTAAAAAAACTTTGCCCGAGGAACTATACCTCTAAAACGAATTCTAATGCACCAACTTTTGACTTTTGTCCCCTAGGGTGAAATTTTGAAAAATCCCTCTTTGACCCATTTAGAGTGCCCCAATCGAGTCTAAATGTATGACCGACCCCCACTTACTTTGGAGGGCCGATCCACCCATGCCAGTGGCACACCCCCTGGAACCTTTACTTGTTCTGTACTTTTTTCTAAAAGCCAGATCACACGGATGAGAATCAGAGATGCAAACCTTATCATACTTTACCTGCCGCTAAAACAAATTCAACAAGTTTTGTATGGATTTTTTATATGGAGCTAACACGAAACGTGTGTGGACAAATTCCTGTCTGTGTGATCTGGCCTCTCTGTCTGCCACACATGTTTTAGCCATAAGAAAAAGGTAGCTGAACTGCTCACACCAATAACAAGTTCAGCTGTGCACTCTTCTCCCCCATACCTTTATATCATGACCACCCACTACCCAAGAGAATAAAACTCTGACATTTTTTTTCTAAATAAAAGACATTGTGTAAATAACTTTATTTTATTTCTTCAATTTATACATTACCTTTATATTACAGCTTTAAAAATGAAAACATATACACACAATTCTTATTAAAATCTATGTTTTCTTCATGCAATGCTATGCAACAGCAATGGCTCCAACAATGACATACAGCAGGGCTGCTTTTCCAACTGGGCAGTACAGTGTGTTTTTGAACAACTGCCCAGATGAAAAATAAAGCAGGCATGAATGTGGAAGTTTATAATTGTAATGCAAAGTATCATGTTTGCTAATGCAAAATTCCGGTTAATTTTAAGGGACAGCAACTTCAATATTTTCATGATTGTTGTAATTCGCCGACACTATGTGTTTTCACCACGCAAGCACTTCTGATAGCAACAATGTTCTTATGTATTTTATTTCAACGATATTACTACAGTGCGAATGACTCAGTTGGCTAGGGCTTTAATTTTTGTTCTTGTTTTTTTTAATCTGTAGTAGTGGGTTCAAATTACAACAGCGACAAAATGTTTATTTTTTTAGTTTTCTTTTGGCTTTTTTTTTTAGTTTGTCTTGTTTTTTTAATAATTTCGTTCCGTTGTTTTTTTGCATTAATTGCTTATAACAAAGCGAACGCGTTAATTTTTTTACTCTGTGCTCGTACGTTTATTCTTAATGAAGCAAATGAAGCGACGTTTATTTAACACCTGCAATGGTCGAGTGGATAAGCCAAAGCACTTACACACACGCGGCCGAGGTTCAAGTCTTCATGGGTTGCAAGTTCAGCAGACATGCTAGCCCTTCAATACCCACTTATATATATTTTATCTATAGGAATTTTCTAGGAAGGCATGTCTACCAAATGAGCTGCCGTGGCAGCAATGCAGCATTAATGCCATGAGGTGCATGCAGGATTGCTGCTAGGGCAGTTCATTTGGCAGACATGTATCACTTCTGCATTTATACCATATCATGCATTCTGCATTGCTGCTCAGGCAGTTCATTTAGCAGATATGCCGTCCTAGGACATGCCTATAGAAAAAATATATAAGCTGGTATGAAGGCGAACATGTCTCCTGTCCATCCGAGGCATGTTGCCGGTAGACATACAGCTTGGCATGTTTTCCATCTGGGTAGAGCTGTCTAGCTTGGTGAAGGGTTTTATTTGCGATAGTACATATATCGATACTTTCGTAGAACAATAGCTTTCATCACTACGATAAGCATTGTTACTATTAGGGGGTTTCAGACGAACGTACTTGTACGCTGACATGTACGACGACAAACTAACGGGAATATTTTGTTGAGCTTTCAAACAATCGTACATGTGCGACGACTTAATTTCATTGCTGCCTCTCAAATAGAACACATCGGCGTAATGGCTAAACAATTTTTTAATGACCTTATGATTTAGCAGTCATTTTTCATATTTAGAGAATTGTTTATCAATTTTAATTAATTATAAACAATTATAAAATGTTTCAAACGTTTTTCATATTAATTTTCTCTAATATTTTTTCCGCTTCGTTGCTGTTCACCCGCTGACGCTTTTAATGAAATGAAAAAATGCAGCGAGTCGGACCGACATGCGTTCATAACATCGTACATGTCGGTCCGACCGGCAGAAAAATCAAAAATTTTTGATTTTCGTCCGACATGTCGGTCCGGCGGTCTCATTTGCTTTCGAATGATCGTACATGTCGTCGATCATGCCCAAGTCATCGCACATGTACGATGGTCTGAAAGCCCCTATTGTGAATATAGAATCAAACAGGAGAAGAGTTTATTTTTGCAAATTGTTTTAATTTCAGTTTTGTTTTGTTTTGATTTGCAGTTTATTTTCACTATTTAAATAGATATTTCATTAACAACCCTAAACGAATGGATGACTAATAGTTTTCACATTGTCGTATCTCGGTGCCTTCAACGCCTTTCATTCATGCATTTGTATATTGAAGAAAGCTTAACTTGTTTTGTGTGTTTTCATAAATAATTCACTTAAAATGGAAACTCCCTCAAAATCCAATGCCAATTCATGCGTGGAAACACCCGATGCCCCAGAGTGGCTTTCAAAACTTGAGCATCGACGCGAACATCTGATGCGTGGAAAGCTGGGACACGAAGCTGGCGCTGGAGCACCATGCAATGAATGCGGCGACAAGTGCCCGGGTTTAGATTTACACTTCTGGCGCAAGGTTTGTCGCAATTGCAAGTGCCGCAAGGATCAGCATACATGCATTGATGAGGATCTTTCAGGATGGGCACAATTTGAGATACTCGGACAGATACGCTCGAAGCCAGCTTGTAAGTAAAAAGCTACACATTTCAGAAGTTTCTGTAAATCAATTTTTAATATTTCCCACCTTTTTAGTTATAAAAATCAAAGCTATGGCTAATCAATCGGTGCGTTTAGATTGGGTGCCACCAAATGCTACACCTGATGTTGTCTCCGATTATATGGAAAAACTTGGCACTGCCCAAATACCAATTGCGGGCAGCGATGCTGCAGCTAAACGCAAGCAGCAATTGGAATTTCAAGTGCCACCACATGACTTGGATGCCGGTCTTTGCGATAATTTGACAGAATCTGAAGCCAACCAGCTGCTGCAGTATGTGCAGAAAATTCGTGAAAATTGTGTTGGTCAAGGAAATGTTGTGCGTGTGGGTCGCCTAAATCATGCTCTAAAAGGACACATTGCTCAAGTGAGCACTTTAGAAAGTTCATTTGTTGTTGAACCAGAATATGCCCAAGTAATGGAACAGCTGGGTGCTGTTCCTGTAATGGACCCAATATTAAGTGATATCTTGGCATGTAAGAAATTGCAAAAAGCTATTGTGAGTGATACTATATGCGAGTATCCAAAAATATTTGTTGCATTTTCTGAACCAATATCAGAGTCGCCAATACAGGATTGGAATACAGTAGGATCGGATATGGTATCGCATGCCACAAAGTCAAAGCTATGTGGCCTCAATAGCATGGCAGTGCAAAGTCTCGTTCAGAACGGACCCATTTATGATAAAATGTTGGGTGTCTTGAAGGTGCGTATTTTATTTGTGTTCGTCGACTAATGCTTTTTAAGGGTCAATTGAAAAAAAATGCAATGAGTCATGAAGGTAAAGTTGATGAAATGGGAACCAATGGGGATGGTTGTTTTTTCTACATTTTTTCAAAGCAGATTTTAAGCGATTCGAAGTGTTTTAATTGGTTCTTGAATTTTTGGAATAAATTTTCAATGGTTAAAATACCGTTGAGCATTCAAATTTTTGACAAAATTCTTAGTTAAATTTTGACAAAGTTCTTGAAAACAATATATATAAGCATAAGTCCTTTTTTAAAGATTTATATCGTCGCCCTAATTCTAATAAGTTGTAAGTCAAAACTGGGCAAAGAAACGTTTCTTAGCGGTTTAGGTAGATTGGTCAAAACTACATCTATGTCCGATTTTAGTTTTTAATGTTTGTATGAAAAAAGGGAGGTAGAACGTTTGAAACAATATATTATCGTATGAGCTTCATATAAATAATAAACAGTTTTCTTTGCCTCCTGAACAATAGATAATATGGACTTGCGTTGTATTAAAATTAGGCCGACGATATGAAGTTTTCTTATCTATTTCTTACAGGAAAGAAATCTGGACATCTCACGTGATCCAAAACTGGGTCCAATTGCTGACTTCCGCAAGGAATATCTGCATAATCCACAGTTTAAACAGGAAATCGATGCTCTATGCATAAAAAACAATAGCAATAATTCACAATTTGCCACGCCTATCAAAACAAAAGCAAATTTGACTCCATTTAATTCGCCACTGCCAGTTAAGAATCCCATACAAGCACGTTTCAGTGCTCAAATGAAACAGGACACGCCCATGCGCCGCGTAAAATTTGGTGGCGTCTCAACTCTAGTTTATGATTTAGGCTTGCCAGCTAATGTCGACTATGACCGTGATAATGTCTTTTCCCAAATCATAAACGCCGAACCATTGAAGCAAGCTCTACAAAGCTCTAAATTCCTAAAACCAATTGAAAATGTGGTCATATCTTTAACTCCATTGCCACCAGATTTTATAGATGAGCCTCAGCTGGGGGAGCATACAAAAAACAAATTAAGCAACTTGGGCGTAGATACCAAGTGTTTGCAAAGCGCTGTTCTCAATGGTCCTTTCTATGATCGTCTCTTCGAAACATTGGATGATAAAGGTATTGACATTGCTGAATGCCATCTATTGACGCCTTTGAAGAATTTGCGCGAAGAATTACTCGTAAACAAACCGCTTAATGAAGAAGCTCGTGAATTTGTCTCACAATTACCACAGAGTCTTAACGTTGCCTATGGCTCACCACAGAACACTTTCAGGGGTGCCTTGACTGGTTCCAAAAGTTCGGATTCTGGCTTTGATTCAAAACCGTCAACGCCAAATTATGGCACACATCCTAGTTTGCTGCTATACGATGATGTTAATGCTGCACCAGGCCGATTCGCCTCCATTCCAGGCATTGAAGATATGAATATGTATCCTAATGTTCTACCAAGCACTGTTCTTCCAAATGCATTCCAGAACTTGCAACTTTCCGAGGCGCAACCATATGAAATAGGTAAATTTTCGTTATAATATTCGATAAAAGCATTTCTAGCAATTGTCTAAATAAACTGGCTACATAACTGGTTGCATCACTTACAAATGTTAGAAAAAAAATTAGAAGAAATCGTCGTAAACCAATAAAATTTTGTATATGAGATCGGCTATACTAGATTACGAACAATATTTAAGATCCGCTAAAGACCTTAATAAGAAAAGCTACAGCTTTCGGGATATCGTCATAGATTTAATGTCAAAATAACGACGTGGATTTTTCAAAATTTACTATTCGTACAAAATTTCACCATCTCAATATAAATTTGCACATATTACATACAAAAAATGCTTATTGTAGGGTATCCGTCAGAGATAGCGAAAAATAATTAAATGTTAAAAATATTTTTGATACATTTTGCAACGCAAACATAAACTTCAACCATTTACTATTATCGCATACAAATTAACACCAACTTTGTCATTTCAGAGCTCTAGCTAATTTCAAGCACAAAAACATCTGATTACCTATCAAAACTAAGGTCTGTTTCCGTAATAATTTAGTAAAGTTCGAGTAATAGAGAGTAACTGGATGTTATACTTTCTTATGTGAAGAGCTGGTGCATTTTAAGTGTCTATGTTATAAGAGAGGTACCATGACCTTTTGACCAATTAAACTCTTATTTTGCACAATGGTTATTTCTTATAAAATTTACCTTTGACGAGTTTCCACTTTAAAAATTAATGAATTGTATAGGAGGTACAACGGGAAATGTGTGTAAATTCACTTGTAAGATATGGAATCTTATAAGAATGTAAAACTAAATAAAATATTTTAAAAATATTCAGCCATTAAACAAAAAATGTGTTTTAGATACACTACAAAGTTGTATTTAAAAAGGATTTATTGAATAAAAACCAATAATTTCAAAGCAGTATCCACCTTAAAATGGCTTCAAATTAATGAATTCTTTTGAGAGTAAAAAATTTAGCAACTTTCACTGCCTGTCCACAAAAATTTAGGACTCTTATTTAAGATATTCAGGCATGTTTTGCATTCCACCTCCGTGTGGAAGTGAAAATAAAACATAATTGAATTCGATATTTGGTGTTCTATATATAACTTTTTTCGTTAATACAATCAATTATATTTATAAATTAAATAAAATACAAAATGAAAAAGTTATACGTAGAACACCAAATATCGAATTCAATTATGATTTATTTTCACTTCCACTCGAAAGTGGAATGCAGAACATGCCTGATTATTTTAGAAATCATGAAAAAATTATTAAATTCCGCATTGAAACCGTGAAAGGATTTTAAGAATTTGCTTTTGAGTTTTTTTACCACGCCCACTACCATTAATATCGTTGCAGTTGTAACGAAAATGTTACAAATAATTTTTTCTATCTCTATAAAGACGATAGAAAGATTACTTATTTAACAAAATTTATTTTATATGCTAAAGAATAAATTAATATTTTCGAATTTTTCCCTTTTGCATTTAGGTGACACTACTCAGGTATCTGCACCACCACCACCACCGATTCTGAATTGTCGCGATTGCCAGTTGCCCATTGGATTTGGTGAAGTTGCTGTTAAAGCTGAGCGTGCTGGCAAAGAAATCGCTTGGCATCCAGAGTGTTTCAAGTGCAACACATGCCGTGAACTTTTAGCCGATTTGGTTTACTTCTTTCATGGTGGACAAGTCTATTGTGGACGTGATCTAGCTATTAAATTGAAGATACCACGTTGTAAGGCTTGCGATGAACTTATCTTTACCAAGGAATACACTGCGGCAGAGGGTGCCACATTTCATATCAAACATTTCTGTTGCTATCAATGTGATACACCGCTAGCTGGCCAACAATATATACCCGATGAGCGCTCCAACATGCCGCTATGTCTCAAATGTTATGACGAGTACTTTGCTGCTGCTTGTCAACGTTGCCATCGTCCTATTGGACCAGCCGATCAAGGTGTAGCTTGGGGCGAGGTGCACTGGCATGGACCTTGTTTTATTTGTGCCAGTGTTAATTGTGCCAAATCGCTAATTGGTGGACGTTTTTGTGTTAAACAGAATATGCCTTTTTGTAGTCCAGCCTGTGTGCGCAGTGTTGTTAAGTGAGCACACGTCCGATAGTAGTTATCCTTAAAACAAACTGCCAATTTTTTCTGTTTTCTTGCTTTATTGACTAATGGCCATAATAAGTGGCATTTGAAATAAGTGTAACCGCGCACAGTGCCTAAATGTTGTATTAATCATGCAATATAATAATGTGGCTTTTTATAGACGTAAAGTCAGTTATATGTGTTTAGAAAATAAAGTATTATACACAAGTATTTGATCTAATATACATATTTACCAAAATAAATTTACCATGACAAATGAAAATAAATTAAAGTTTTTCTTTTAATTTTTTAATTTGCTATTTCGACTATTTACTATATCTTAATTGTTTTTCTCTAATGAAATTCCAAATTTGCGGAAGATTATAAAGATATTCCTCCAGTTTAGTTGATTTAAGTAATCATCATTCCAGAACACGCAAAATTTTCTAATTTTTCAAAGCAAATAAAAAACGTTCGTTTTTTACACTGACGTCAATGAAGACAAATTAATTTACAATGCTAAGGGTAGTCAAAATAATAAATGTATGCTATTCTGCATGCTGTAACGACAGATTTAGTTTGAGGGTTGCTGGTCTACCTGATTCGGAAAATGATTCATTCATTCATTGTTATAAATTTCACTTTTCTTAGCGTTCAAAAGTGATAATCTTCAGCATTTTCTTTATGATCTATTTATTGTGTTATTGTTGTATTTATTCTACTATCTTTATATATAAAATTTTTCTGTACATGGCTTTGTCACTGAACTCCTCCTAAACGGCTGGACCGATTCTGATGGAATTTGGTGTGTGTGTGTGTGCGGCTGGATCTGTAGATGGTTTAGGTCTAAAGTTTGACCCGGTAGGTGGCTCTGTGGCAGTGTTTAAAAGGGTATTTGAGAGTATAACTCAGAAACGAATTAAGAAATTGTCATGATTCTTTCACTACGCCATTGCTTTTTATGCACACAAAATTACAAAAATACAAAATTAATAAAAAAAGTAATAAATTTTTATGCTGTTAAGCTTGATTTTTCGATAGTATAAAACGTTTTTAAATTTTTACGATATAAACTTTAAAACAACCCTACATTTATGCATACCATATAAAAGAACATTAAAAACAAATATTTTTACCAAAGTTTTTTGCGAAATAATGAAATTCTTTAATTTTTTTTTTGGGAAAATTATGAAAATTAGAATTGAAACGAAAATGAAAAAGATTGAAACACGATTGAACGAACAATTAATCAAAATTTAAAAAAAATTAATGCAATCCTTTGTAACATGGCCGACTTATTCACTTTCAAAGCCAGCACTTTAATTTTTGATAGATTTTTTTTTCTATTTCACCAAAAATTAAAGTAAGTACTAAAAACTTTTTGTGTATTTCAGTTACGATAGTTTTTGTTGTGTCAATTTCTTGTTAATTTTAAGCAACTTGCATGTTCCTATAGAAAAAGAAATTTTTCTAATAAAATACATCTAAACCAAGAATGTTTGTGGTAAAGGTATGCAATTACAATATTACAATAATATAACTTTGAAAATTCTTGCATGGCAGATTATTTACCTTAAACATTTAAGGTGTTTGATGAATCGAAGGATTTTAGTATGTTTGGCGATGACAAAAAAGGTCATCAAAATTATTTTTAAAGAAATTAAAACAAAATCCTCAAAAAAAATTTCTACAAAATCAAGGCCATAGTAACAACGGATATATAAGCTAGTAGTTATATAGATTTATGCTTCTTTGGTGGTATAATTCTCTGCATAAGTATATAATACCAAATAAGTTAGGAGGCAAATACTCTTCATCTGTGATGAGGTATGCAATATAATCAGATTAAGTAAATTATTATACAGGGGCCTTACTCTGTAATGCGATTGGAAAACAAAAGCACACCATGTTAGTGCATGAATGAAGATTAATAAATGTCAGTAACTTTTAACTCTGCTTTAAAATAGTGTCTTTGTCTGCATTGAATTCGAACTAATCAAAAAAATTTTAAAAAACCATGTAGTGTGATTTTGTTTTCGAATCGCATTACAGAGTAATGCTTGGTTTTCACTATGCCATTTTTATGACGACACAAAAGTTTATCACCTGAAATATCACCTTAATAAAACTCTAAAACATTTTCTGCATAACTCCATTTAATAATTTATTTGTTTTTAATTTTCAAGATTGCCAAAGTTAGAAAAAATGACAACATGTTATTTTCAATTTGATTGACAACAACTGACCACTGAAAATGACATAGTGAAAACCAAGCATAAGGTCCCAGGTTTTTAAATGACATGAAAGTTTTGAGATAGCGATAGAAAAAAACCCGAAACATGTCGACTGATCATAGCAGCTTAATTGGCAGATTTGAGCTTAAAACTCCCGCATTTAGGTTTAAATTATTTTAGGGTCCTAATAATTTGTCCATTTTGGTTATCTATTGCTGAGGGACTCAAAAATACATTAATTTTTTTTTTAAATAAAGTCCTTCTAGGTTGCTCTTATGTTTTCAGTCATTTACTTAATAAAATTTATATATAAAATATGTTTGTTTATCATAAAGTCTTTATAAATTAGAAGATAAGTACTTCCAAACATATATTTTTTAAAATTTTCTAAAATAATTGCCCTTATTTTTGAACCCGCGCTAGCTCTCAAAACGAAGTAGAAACAAAATTGTTAAATTCTTGAAACTCTTAATTCCGACGTTGAGATCTGCAGTGATTGTTCACTCAATTATTGAGCAAGCGTCGTCAAATAAATATTTAAATGTTTTATCGTCGAAATGATCTTCGCCGACTATTCAATGGTGAAAGTGAGCTCTCGACGAGAACATTTACTCGACGCGGATTCAATAAGGGCAAATATTTGAATACAACTGCTAATTATGATACTTTTTGAAGTCGCTCTTTTGGGCCCAGACACTCTTTTATCAATATTGATGTTTCTAAGAATGAGATAATTTCAATGTGCCTCAATGAGAACTAATTTTCAATGGATGTCATTGAATTTTATTTTATTGCATCGATGCTAAACATTATGGTTTCTTTAACGCAAATAAAATAATCAGCACAACTCTAAATAAACTTTTCTGGGAGAATTTGTTCCTATCTACTATTCCCCTATTCTAAACACTTTCGAACTTGTTAAAAAACATCTTTGGAAGAAAAGTAGGCAGTTTTTCTAAAGAAAAACCATGGGAGTTTCAAAATAGCTACTTTTAAAACGTTATCCATCAGCTGCACTTTTGTTCAATTTAAAACAAAAAAAAAAGTAGCGCTTCCCACAAATTGCGTTTTGTTGGTACAAAGGATGACATGGTTAGAGCACAAAGCATGTATGTTGTTTTCACTTCAGCGAAATGACATATTCTGATTTTTAGAGGAACATGAACATAGTAACAAGATAGTTCAATGCTATTTGATGCTACTTACGCCATCCTTTGTAAGCCCTTAAAACTTATTTTGTACCCCAATATAATATTGTTTTTCACATATTTTTCGGCAAGCATCCTTAAGAAACCAGTTTAATCGCCGGCAGTCTACACAGTATTTGCCATCCTCTCAGTTGATCGCCATCATCATCAAAACATAATTCACTATTGTGATAAGGGCGTAATGTGGGGTGGTTTAGCTAAACAAAATGTGCAGACAACGCAATAAAGTTGATATCAGCTTCATGCATAAACATTGTTTTTAATTTTGACAATTGCCGGTTTGAAAAATACACGTCTTTATGCTTGCTCAATATATCTACTTATAAATCAGATACTCACACAACTGTAAGAAAATCAATAATAGTCATAGAACATAATTGTTAAAAGAAATATATAAATATATATCACACACACATGGTTTAGAAGTTTTACGTATTTGTTGATAATTTTATTGATATTTTTATTATGAATTTTGAAATTTATTATAAGCAAAAAAAAATCACATTTTGTTTATTTTAAGTAGTTGTTGTAATTTGAGCTTAAACATTAATTGATTTGCATCATCTACATATTTAAAGTTGTTTCTGATTTCAACTGCGTTTAATTATCAGGTCGTTAATATTTTTTTTAGGTTCTATTATAGCATATAAATAATTCCATATAAATTATACTGCTTGTCAGAGCCAGAACTTTCGTGTTTTTAGTTTTTGTTTATTTGTTTTAGTAGTTGAACAATTGCATCAATAACTACTACCATTAATATTTTTTTTTTAATTACAAATTCTATTTTTGTAATATTTAATGCTAAAATATAATAGTAATAAAAATAAAATAATTACATTATAACATAAAAATAATTTCATTAAATTTGTTCTAAAGCATGCGCTTGTATTCCATTCATTTGCTTTTGCTTCATCTATAATACTTAATAATTTACTTTAATTATTTTGCTCTTAGAGTTTGTAAAAAAATTTATTAATTTCGTTTAACAAACTGTATGCATATAGAACATATGTAACAAAAATTGAAACAAAAAAATAAAATTTAAAAAAAAGTAATGTTTGCTTGTATGTATATTCAAAGTATTACTAATGTAAAACAGCTGAAAACAAGAGGGTGGCTTAGTTTGCTAGCCTATATTAAAGCTAAACGCTAAATCATTGTGGCAATAATTATTGATATTGTTTATTACTAGGAATATTAATTACAACAATGTTTAGTGCTGTGTTTCAGTTGTCTTAAAGCTAAAATGTAAATAAAATACAATAATTATAAGATATATAAACAAATTTTTAAGCATCAGAAACTCCCCGAGTTGGTGTCCTTGCTTGCTTGCTTGCTTTCTTTCTTTCTTTCAAACCCAACAACTAATTTCAAGCTGGCGAACTGTTCTCAACTGACGGATGTGAACAATACTTAAATACTGTGTGTGGGTGTGTCTGTGTTAAAGACTTAAATCATTTTAAAAACTGCAAATTTCGAACTTAAGTTTTAAACGAATTCAGTCTTTGTAAGCAGTAACAGTTCCAAATGCAGTTAAGTTAATATTTTTTAAGTAAAATGGCGTGAATGAAGGCGAATCGAGGTTCATTGAGGCTTAAAAAAGAAAATATTTTAACTCAGTAGGCAAATCGGCAAAAATTTACACTTCTTTTGGTGTATTTTCTTAAATTTTCATGTGTTGAAAATATGAATTGTTTTGTTATCCTACTTTTGATCCAAATTACCCTTATGAGCATCTTTAATCGGCATTTGAAAAAGACACCTTTATTTTAGTTCACGAAAAAATCGTCCAAAAATTTGGCTTATATTTTACCCTCAGTTTTTTTAGAGTACATATTAGAGCATTAGTGTAAGGAAAAAGTTAGTGAAATTCGTTTTTGAAGTCAACATGGGTTTGTTTTGAGCCAATTGTATCAATGGTGTTGATTTTTTTTCCAATTGCTATTTGAGTTGTGAAAGTGCTCTGCTGCTATGAAATTATACACTACTCCTCTTTGGAGAATCATATGCACTTCCTTCTGTTATAAACACAATTGGCGCTACGGTCGTGCGACGTGTAAGTTCCACTGACGTGTAGAACTTATGCTGGCATGTGGAAAATGTTCTTTGGCTATGTTCAGACCACAATCAAATGATGAAGTTCATCCCTGTTGTATTCTCATTTACTCTCTTTAACTGATTGATTCAAATTTTAAATTGGGGATTATGTACCTTGGGGTTGTGTCCAGTCACCGCACGACATGCTCGACGTGTGGATGTGGATTGTGTTCACTATATAAGAAATACATTGTTCTGTGGGGATTTTTCCATTATTATTTACTTGTTCAATATTATTTAACTACTTGTTCATTGAATTTGTTAATTTTTTTTTTGCAAAATAGTCTTTTAGTTTGAAATTTTTTCTCAAATATATATACACGCCACACGTTCGTAGCCCTAATTGTATTTATAACATTCTTAAATCGATACAAAATATTTTAATCAATATCTCAGAAAATAAAATTGACACCGATGACAACTCTGTAAGCACTTCCAAAAAACAGGTGAACCGATTAAAAAAAAACTTGTAAACGCAGATGGTAAGGAACTAGCAGTAGCAAAACAAATCGGAGCAGATCCTGACAAGGCTCTGAAAATGAGCGCTTTAAAATGCTTGCTTAATCTGCATGAATACCTAATTTATGTAACCAAAATAGAAAGAGAAAACATAGATATTGTTTCGGAAATAACTGCCAATATTTTCATAATACATAATACACTAAGACAGGACTCAAATGGGAAAGGAACCATAAGAAGTCTATTGACAGACGATTTTATCTTTACCGTTGGAGCTCAAATGGAGCTCTGTCAAACAGACAATATTACAGATTATGACTCTCCATGGCTTTGTATAAGGAAAATCATAACTCGAAAAAAATATCGGGACATATTGGGGATCATCTACTATTTTAAATCGAGGTTGACAGAAGTTAGGGTAGGAACAGAAACCATCCGAATAGGACGATAATGGAAAACTAGCTCAGAGATGCATATAAAACAATGAGCGATAAACAGCAGGCGGCACTTAATGCTTCTAAACGGGTGCACATTTAACCCCCCTCTTCAGTCGGCAATGAAAAGGACATTAGGACCGATGACTATAGCAGTGAACCTTACGATGACTGTAGATGACATGCAACAGCAAGAATAGAAGGACACATTTGTAAACACATTCAAAAAGGTGCCTTGTATTAATGAAATAGCAGATTTACTCAAAGGTTCAAGAAGAGACAGTACTAATTACAGTACATTACTAAACTACCTTCTTGCTGATCTTGTTTTATGTGGATTTGCCAGGCAGACACACAAAGCTTCATTTCCCATGGCCTTACTATTAACAGTTGCAAACGAGGAACCTGACTACAAAAAGTTTTATACAGTTGTAAACAATGTTTCCCGAAGCAGCGGTACACCCAGCAGTTGCAGGCATTGACTTTCCAAGAGTTGGAGCATTTAAATTCTGCAACATTGCTGCCAATTCTAACTATAAGATGCATTTCAAGACTGAACACCCAAAATGGATGCTCCCACAAATGGTGTTTCACTCCGTCTGGAACACACAAAATGAAGACTTGAAACTACTAGCATGAATGACTGGAACAGAAGAGCAGTAGGCGAAACTCTGCGCGGAAGAGAAAAGTGCAACACTGCCGTTGAGATCTTGATTAAGTTCAAATATGTTGCTACATTATCAAGTGCCTCAGCCACGAAATTCTTGACAGTGGAAGGATAGGTCAGCCTTCTGCTTACATTTAAAAACTCTCAAAATAGAGTTGATTTAGGAGAGGAATTGATGGAGACTCCTTTCCCTCAAGATGACAATTACACAAAAGTCAAAGAAATTATTAGAATCATCTCAACTTTGTCCAAAATCAATGCAAGGTTAGTTAAAGAGGTAAATGAGGGAAAAGTGATAGCTTTCCCCTAAAATTAATTCAGTGCCTACAGTGACTCTCTGACAGAATTAAATGGAGAAATAAAGGCACCAGCCTCGGAAGCAAAATACTTTTACCAATATCAAAATGAAAATTTATCATCATTGGGTTTATTATTATACAATAGTTATATACTCATTGTAGACCAGAAAATACTCTCATTTGTTGTTTCAAGTTTCATTTTTCAAAACGAAATAAATAATTTGTTATTGTTCTTGGATTTGTTATGGTTAAAAATAAAAATGGTTTATTTAACGCACCAGTGTATAAAGAGTTTAAGAGTGTATGAAGACACTAAATATTTTTAAATATTATTTATACATTATTAAGTAAGTATTTATTAAAGCAGTGTATTTATTACACCGATAGTAGTATACAAATTTTTTTTTATAGAAAGTTCGAAAATACCCCAGAAAAGCACGGGGTATTGAAAAATGTTTTTACATTTAAGAACGAGTTATATGATACTTGAAAAAGAAGTGTATAAATTAGTCTAAAAAGTGTAGAATATATTCCCAAAACGTATTACAGTTTATACACCTTCAATTTTTTTCTAAATTTTTTCTAAAGTTTGTGAAATACCCCAAAATTAAATGCCAACGGAGTCATTAATAAATAAATTCCGTTACACATAAAAATATGGAATTTTCAGGCGCGAAGTTTTCAACATTTCCAGCTTACAACGAAGTTTGCATTCTCGATTAACATTAACCTTCTTCTATATACTTTTTTTGAACACCACATTCCATAACTTAAGCTTAATCCACTGGTTAATTAAACTGTTCTTAAGCTTTTTTTAACGCTAATATTAACGCAAAAATTCTACCAGGCATTAAATGTTATCAACTCTATTCAATGGAATCTTTAACGACTGCCTAACTTAAAACAAGAAATCCTCACAAAAACTTCTGACACTACCAATCTCCCTCCCCTACTAACTCTGCTACTACCCCTTTTTTAAATTTTTTTTATTTTTTTTTCTCAGTGCTTAGTTGCTATTTACAAATATATTCGGTGCAATGCCTTCAGCTGCACCGCTTGCTGCTCCGTTTTTGACTTGACCCCTCCTACTATGACTTCTACTGCAGTGACATTCAGCACCAATCGTCAACAATTTGTGTAAACGCCACGCGTATAGTATAGCTCCGTTATACGTTCCGGCAGTGTGCTATACAAGTTGTGCACCAGATCCATGGGCAGTCGGGACCACGCTTCACGTATACGAAATATCAAATCGTCTTTGCGTGAAAACTTGCGTCCACCATCGAACACCTCGCGTATCAGCCAGCCCCAAATGTTCTCCATGATATTCAGATCGTGTGCTATGGTCGGCCATTTTTGAGTTTTGATGCCTTCGGCACTGAGCCAATTTTGCGCCGTTGGCAAAGCATTCACGGACCAATTGTGATCCTGCAGCACAAAGTCTGTATTGCCAACACCGCCTAATTTGGATATAATGTTGCTACGCTCACGCAGTATCGTCTCGATGCAGGTCTCAGGCTTAAGCTTAGTCGTAGAGACTTCAAGATGTATGGGTCCTCCCGCGGTTATGACAAAATAAATATACACTGAATTGCCGCGTGGACGCTGCGAAAGCGTGCGCTCATAGTTGCGCAAATCGTGGAAGTAGTACGAGAAGCCATCCGGACCGTCTAGATTGAATTTGCGTTCATCCTGAAAGACAACGCGTTTCCAGTTCTCTTCGTTCCATACCAGATGCGTATTGGCAAAGGTATAGCGTTCCGTTTGATGAAATTGCGAAAGTAGCGGCTCGGTTTTGAGCCGCTTGGTGCCGCTGACGATGCTGGTGCGCACATTGGCCGCATTGGCGTTGCCGCCGCCTGTGCCGTATGCATTGGAGGATTTTGTTCTGGCTGCGGTGGCTGGCGATGCGAGACTAGAGCCCGTGGTATTGGATTGTTGCGTGGGTGCGTTGCTGGATGAGGTGCCGGTGGTTCCGGTGCCACCAGTGCTGGAACTTGCCGCGGAAAAATTTGAGTTCTGGTTTAGAGCATGCACGGGTACGGGCGCGGGTGCTATGATTGTGCGAGTTACTACTGTAGGCGGTGCTGCTACTGTGGAAACGGGCACAACAACAGGCGCAGGTTGTTGATAGTAGGGATGATGTTGCAGATAGCTAGCTGCGTTTTGTTGATGCTGGTGAATGGTGGGCTGCTTGAGCTGCAACTGTTTCAGTTGTGTTTGTGACTGCGCCAACAATTGCTGCTGCTGCTGTTGGTGTTGATGATGATGCTGTGGCTGCTGCTGCACAACAACGCTTGTTTGTTGTGGTTGCTGCTGCTGCTGCTGCTGCTGCTGTTGGTTATGGCTGTGATGATTTGTGTTGCTGTGATTAATGGTAATGTGCTGCACTTGTGTGGATGCTGCTGTTGCTGCCGGATAGTTGTTTGGATGCTTTAGATAGTATTGCAGAGCCATCAAATTACAACTAGCCGCTTGACTTGCGTCAACTGCTAGTTGCTGCGCTGTCTTTGGATCGTAGATGAGCTTGCTAAAGTTCTGTATGTCGTCGTTACTAAGCAGTATGGTTTTCATTTGGAGTGTGTGTATGTTTATTATTGGATATGCAAGTTTTTTTGTTTGCTATATAAAAAGCAACACAGTAACGTACGTAGTAAATTCAATGAGGTTCGAATGGTTTATTTTAGTAATTTTCCGTTTTTTTTTTAACTATTATTCAGGAATTTGTGGTTTGGAATTTTTTATTTCTCTCTCCCCTCTCTCTCTCTTTCTCTCTGTCTTGGCACTGTAGTAAAATAGTTAGTTGTTTTTGTTTTCGCAGATATTCCAGTTGTTTTGCTTCGATTTGTTTAAACTATCACAATCAAGTTGTAAAGATTTCAATGATTCAGTTGGTTTGAAATCGTACAAATGCACAGCTTCTCTTAGTTCATCGTGCTGGGCGCGCGGGTAAAAAATGGTTTCAGAAAAAAGAAAGAGCTGCTGCTTGTTGCTTTGCAAATTTTGGGTTTAACTTCAGCAGCAGAGAGACGTAAAGAGACAAAAATACGCAAATCGAGTGTTTAAAGACGGCTGGCTTCTTTTTCTTCTGCAGATTACAGGTGACGAACCGCACGCATGCACAGATTTTCTGAACCCCGTCGTTGCTATCGTCGTACGCACGCACGCACGCACTTTCACGTCCCCGTTGATTGTTGACTTTATTTCCAAATTTAGTTGTTGGTTGAGCAACAGCAACGGCAACGGTAACAACAAAAACGACGACAAAATTTGAGCTGCTTGAGTAAGTGCAGAATTCTTTTTTGCTTCAATCTGAAGGCCTCTGACGACTCTTGGCCTGTCAGTCAGTCAGTCAGTCTGTTTTGTGTGTTGGTGAATTTATGTGGGTAAGTGCAAAACAGCTGAGCACATCAGCAGCGCGTAGGTAGCAACAGTACAAATACAAGCACGATGTCAGTTTTCAAGCGGCACAAATCTTAAAGGGCTAACTGCCCTACGTATAAAGTCTTCCAAGTAGGAAAGTTAGCAACAGCAGCAGCGGTATCTTTTGTTGGGGTCTCTCACTGTAGCCACCAAGTTGCTGTTGCTGTTGTTGTAATTTTTTGTTTGCTGTGTCTTCTCTGTGTTCAACGCTTTGTTGTGTCCTCGATTGCTTTCGTTCGGTTTTGTACTCGTAGGTATGTACCTGAAATTGAAACAGGTATAATATAGAATCGGTTGTCATGTATGTGTAATATATATATATAGTATATTAATTATGTAGGTATGATTTATATATGCACATACGTATGTATAACTTTGAATTACATACATTTACCTACTGGGTGAAAACTACTACTTTTATTAAACTAACAAGTATTGCAGAAAAAATTTACTGCGTGTATGTATGCTATGAACAGATGGTGAAAGATATTTGCTCTTTTATGAATTTCCAGGCATGCAGCAGCACCAGCACCCATATATTGAATACCGCTTCAATTAGGTCCTTTAACAATGTTATTACTTATAACTGGACATAATGTGGTCAACTATAAAATTCTGCGTAGATATTGATTTCATTTAATTGAATTTATGCAGTACTCTGAAGAGGCAACATTTATAGGAGGTTGCTTTTGTAATGCGTAAGGTAAAATAAAGCGTGTTCTTTGCATGATATCAATGACAATTATACATATGCTTAAAAGTATTTGTATATATTTTACTTTTTTTGTATTTTATATCAATGACAACTGTACATATACTTTATTGTATTTTCGACTTTGAGACCTAAGATGTAAACTTTTTCATCATAAATTTTGGGGACAAAATTATTTTTTCAAGAGTATTTTAAAAAAAATTTTCTATGAAAACATTTGATATATTTACCATCAAGTCAGTATGAGAAGAATATAGTCGCAACCAGATGTTTTTGGTCAACTACCACTCCAAAAAGTGTTCTACAACTCCTAAACTACAAGAGATAGAGCAAACTGCATTTCGACAAAGAAATAACCCGCCTTAAGGACGATACCATGGTGATAATTTTAATGCATGAATCGTCCTTGTCTGATATGTAGTTTGGATTTTAGGGCGAATTTATGGCGAAAAAATAAAAAAAAAGAAAAAGTTCACAAAAAAGGACATAAGAAATGGACGTGAAATCTATTTTTTTGAATTCTTCCAAGGATGCAGTCTTGTAGACAGTGCCTCAACGAACATTTTGGTGCATAATCGTCCTTTTATGATGCATGGTTTAGGAGTTATGGCCAAAAAACGAAAAAAACTAGAAAATCACAAAAAATGACGTAGAAAACTAAGATTCTTGAAAAAAAAATATTTTTTCTAAGAATTCAGTCATCTGGGTAATTTGATTGCAAACATTTTGGTGCATAAATCGTCCTTGTAGGATGTATGGTTTGGGAGTTATGACGAGAAAACCAGATGTTTTTGAAATGTAAGAAAAGAAACAGCAGAATCTAAGGAATCAGCAAAAGAGTGATAGGTTCCAGTGGAAGTATATCAAAGAGAGCGAAGACTCAACGAACGGCCGGAAAGGTATTGGAGTCTGTTTCTTTTGGGATTCAAATGGCATTTTGTTCATCGACTATTTGAGAAAAGGAAAAACAATCAACAGCGAATATTACTGCAAATTATTGGACCGATTGGACAACAAAATTTAAAACAAACTCCAGTTCACAAATCGACCGAATCCATGGCCAAATTGCACGAGTTACGTTTCGAACTGCCTCCTCATCCCCATATTTGGCCACCAGCGACTATTATTTGTTGACAAACTTAAAAAGGTGGCTCCATGGAAGGAAATTATGCGACGAATGAGCAGGTCAAATTGGTAAATGAAGCGTATTTCGGAGATCTTATTTTTTGTTTTATTTATTTATTTATTTATAATTTATTTATTTATTTATTTATTTATTGATTTCTAGTCATCTAACAGAGTTCAACTCTTACAGACTCAAGGTTGCCAGTCAAAATTCGGAACAATTCCCGAGAAAATTACCTTTTTCCCACAGTAACATAAATTAAATACCACCATAATTCCCAAACAAAAAGAATTCCCACCGCAATTGAAAAATACCACAAAAAATCACACGATCATTAAAAATTACCACAAAAATACCACTCGTTTTAAAAATACCACCAAAAATCCCATATCATTACAAAATCCCACAAAAAGTCGCATACGCATTGAAAAATACCACAACAAATCCCATATGCATAAAAAATTAAAAAAAAAATTAGAAATACCACAAAGAAATGATAGTGGTATTCAATGAACTGCGTATTTGTGATATCAATAGCGTAAGGGCGATATATTTAGCCCGCTTCTAAACAATTTTTCCAGGGGAATTGGAAAAAAGAGTTTACATTTTTAAGATAAAGTTCAAGAACATTTTGGAAATTTTTAATGCAAAATTGTTCATCAACCGCCGATATTCATGATTGTAGGACAAAAAAAATTGTGATGTCCTTTTCCGCTATTTTAAAAATGAAAACTCCCTTTTTCGATTCCCCGGGAAAAATTATTCAGAATCGGACTGATTAACTGAAGCGTATTTTGCAACAACAAAAATGTAAGTGATTTTACATACGCAGCTTACGACAATGCGGTGCAAGTAGATCATATAATGGCAACTGTGATTTCATTTTAATTTTAAAAGATAATTGAAAACTAGTGTATTTGATTAGTAAAATTGAAAGTCTTTTTTATTATTGTTTTGGTAGTAATTATATTTTTATTATTTTTGGCATTTTAAATTAATTTTTGTAAACTTTACGCTTGCAGAAAATCAAAAATTCAGGACAGTATTGCCATAAGTCAAAAAATATCTACTTAGTGTTTTCATGATGGCAACTTGTTTTTAAAACAAATATACTTTTTAATCGTTTTTATTAAGGGCAAGTTCGAGAAAATGTACAGCGTAAACTTATAGCTTTACGCTTCTGTATATATACTCGTAGTTCATCGAATACCATTATTAAATTTTTGCTTAATAAAAGTGAAAAATACATTTTTAAGAAGAACATTAAAAAAATACCACGCTGAATTCCCACGCCAATTAAAAAATACCATGGGAATTCCCAAAAAAAATTTCCCAAGACCAATTAAAAATTACCACGAATGGCATTTTTCCCACATTACTGGCAACCTTGTACAGACTACTATTTATATAACAATACTTATTCTTAAGGGGCAGGGACAGTACACACCTGAATTTGAAAAAAATAAATTTTTTTTTATGATTGATTTTTGTTCAAAATACATCAAAGAATCTATTTTTAATGATATAAAATTAGAAATTAATTTCTATGTTAAACTCGAAGGTTTTAAACACAGAGAGTCAAGGCCGTATAATCGGTGTTAACTTTAAAGCGCCTTTTCTAATAATCTCATTTTTTGAGTTGGCGGGAGTGATAAAAAAAAACTACTACACTGATCGTTCTGAAATTTTAATATGTTATTGTACGCATATAAGTCTATAGATTGAACTACGGATAGAAAGATCGGTAAAGCATTTTTGGTTTTGAAGGAATTTTTTGGTCCAAAAAATCGGCTAATTTCGAAAAAACGACGCTAATTTCGAAAAATTGTCAATTTTTCCCAAAAAAAATTCCTTTATTTCAATCTATAGCGGCTTTGATGCTGATTAAAAACCCATTTTTATTTTTTTCAGACGTTCCAGTCAGCCAATGATGATTTTTTCTTGATTTTTAGATGTTATTTTTAAAAACCTGCAGCAGCCAAAAAACACGCAGGAAAAATCCAAAAAAGCTATTTTTACATCTTATATATACTTATTAATAGGCAAACATCAAATGTTGTCGTACACGTTTTTGATATTAATTTTAGAATAAGGGGGCAATATAACTTATATCATTCGAAAGGTACTGCGCCCTTTATGTGCAGAATCATTTTAGATTTTAAATTTATGACCTCTGACCCGAAATATTGACGTTGAAAATTTGTATTATTTTTAATAAGGAATCTCAAGGCTAAGAAGAGGTAGAATAGTGAATGAGGTATCAAATGAAAAATCTGGCTGCACAGTATGATTACATTTTAGATTGGTGACCTTCGACCTGCAATATGAGCGTACAAAGAGCATTTATTAAATAAAAGCTAAACTGTAACAGATGGAAGAATATAATGTAAAAGGAAATTTTAGACATTGATAAGGTGTGCAAAAAATACTTCCGACATATTGCGCCATCTCTTACGGATACCCTACAATAAGCATTTTTTTATGTTAAAAGTGTGAATATATATTTTTTTTTTTTTTTTTTTTTCATTTATTTATTTATTTATTTATTTATTTATTTATTTATTTATTTATTTATTGCTTGTCAAACAGAGATGACATCTCTTACAGACTATACAAAATAATTGATTACATAAAAATTACAAATAACTTAAAAAAATAATAACAAATAACATAAATTAAAAACGTTCGAGTACCCCTATTTGGTTAAGGACTAGAAAGAGATTGCTTTTAAAACAATGTCTAGAACAATTATTAAAAATATCAATATCAGCTAACAATAAATTAGTTATGCGAAGACAATGAGTCAATGGCTCTTGCTGAGCAAAGTTGCTTCTCAGTGTATTGCAACGAAAATGGAAACATCCTCTTAGGTTTCTACTAGGTGAATAAAAATTAATCATGGTTAAGATACATGGACATTGAATATTACAGTGAATGACATCTCTAATAAAAACAACAGAATACATTATGCGGCGACATTCAAGTGAATTCAGACTAAACAAAGCACAACGTGTTTTATATGAAAGTAAATTGATTTGCCAATTCAACTTTGAGAACAGATATTTAGAAAAAACTTTCTGGACTCTCTCCAGTCTCCGAATATGCGAGGCATATGAGGGATTCCATATGACACAACAGTATTCTAGGTAAGGTCTTACCAGGCATTCAAATAGTACCTTGATTGTAAGAGGATTTCTAAAATCTTTAGAGTTCCTCTTTAAAAATCCTAGCATAGAGTAGGCCTTAGGTATGACATAATCAAAATGATCTTTGAAATTAAGCTGGCGATCAAAAATTACGCCTAAATCTTTTTTAAGATATACTCTATCAAGAGTGAGATTATTAATACTGTAGCTATAAAATATTGCTGAACTAATTCTATAAAAAGAGAACGATTGACATTTTGAAATATTAAGACAAAGATTATTAGAGGTACACCACGAGGCAACTGAGTTTAAATCAGTCTGTAAAAGACAACAATCTTCAACAGACTTTACGGAACGATATAATTTTAAGTCATCTGCAAACAACAGACACTGAGAATATTTAATAACATGGGGAAGATCATTAATGAAAAGTAAGAACAACAACGGACCAAGGTGACTTCCTTGAGGGACACCAGATGACACACTTGTAGGACACGAAAGGGAATCATTTATTTTTACAAGTTGTACACGGTTACATAAGTATGAGTTCAACCATTTAATAAACTCACCACGGAATCCTAGACACTCAAGTTTGAACACTAAAGAGGCATGGTGTACCTTGTCAAAAGCTTTAGCAAAGTCAGTAAATATGACATCGGTTTGCAAACGACTAACAAATGAATTAACAATGTAATTAGAAAACAAAACTAGATTAGTAACAGTTGATCTACCAGCACGGAATCCATGTTGATAATCAGACAAAACATTAACAAAACATGGTGAAATTTTTTCACAAACTATTTTTTCAAAAAGTTTTGGTATTGCACAGATTATAGAAATTGGTCTATAGTTGCAAACGTCTTCCTTCGGACCAGACTTATAGATTGGAACAATATGAGATACTTTCCAAGAATCTAGGAACGCTCCAGTGGCAATAGACTTATTAAAAATTAGGTACAAAGGATATGCTAATGACTTTGCACAAAGTTTTAACAAAATTGGTGCAATACCGTCAGGTCCTTCAGATGTTTTTCCTTTTATATCCTGCAGTGAAAGTTCAACATCAAATTCAGTAATATTAATGGTGCTTATGTCGCACATAGGATTAGGCACCCTAAAATTGGAAACGTCAAAACTATCATTAGAGTAAGCAGATTTAAAATTTTCAGCAAAAAAGTTGCAAATAGTTTCGGTATCCTCTGAGCAATCGTCAAGATAACGCATTAGACTAGGCAAGCCATTAGTTTTTCTTTTAGTATTCAAATAAGACCAAAAAAATTTACTATTATTTTGTAGTTCGTTTTCAGTAGACAATAAATACGATTTATAAAGAAATTTGCTGAGTGTGTCAAAATTGAGTTGGCAAGTCAAATACATGGATTTAAGACGAATATCTTCTTTCGATTCACGAAATCGCTTATATGCTTTATTTTTTTTGTTTTTAAGATTACATAGTCTCTTATTGAACCACGGAGGATTATTATTTTTTTTTACTGTTTTTAAAGGCACAAATTTTATAATTGCATCTTTAAAGTTAGTTAAAAATTTATCATACATGCAATTAAGACTAAGTCCTAAGAACATTGAGTCCCAATTACAAGAATCAAGATAATGCTTCATTGCTTCCAAACTAACTCGATTGTAATCGTGCACAGATCTTTGAGATAGGTTCTGATTTTGATAGTGTATAACAGACATCTCTAAAATTATAGGTGTATGATGAATAGATTTTCCAAAAATAGGAGCACTCGGAACGTCAATCATTATAGATAATTCTTTATCAACAAAATTGAGGTCTAAAATACGATTATTATCATTAGACAAGTTATTAATCTGAATTAAATTATATTGGCTAAAAAAATCAATAAGGAGTGACTCAATATCACTATTAACATTAAATGGAGTTAAATAATTATCATCATTGTCCAAGTTCCAAACAATATTACCAAGATTAAAATCACCCGTAAATATTACATGTTGATTAGAATTAAGACCGTCTAATATAGAACGACAGTTTTTCAAATGAGCTTCGTAAAGTTCAAAACAGCTAGATGGAGGTATATAGCTAACAACAACATAAAGATCAAAATTGTTTCTAAGGCTGATCTTGACTATGACCTGATCAATCGAATAAGTGGTTTGACGAAAAGGCACCGCTATTTGTTTACAAGTAAACTCATAACTAATTGCAATCAGGACACCACCACCCCTTGAAAGCCCCGTAGCGTAGATATTGTGATGGTAAAATTTATTACAAATAGCAAATTATGAAAATTTTCCGTTATTTTGATATGAAAACTATTGTGATAGCTCGAAAACTATAGATGTTTTCAGTACAACGTATTTTTGTGTAAAAAGTCGTTGGTTCAGAAATATAACGGTATACGAAAGCTTTTTTGGTAATATTTTTCTCGGATAGTATGTTAAAAAAATTCCCGTTATAATGACATCAAAACCATTGAGATATCTTAAAAAATTTAGATTTTCTCAGTACACCTCAGTATTTCCTTGAAGAAGGGTCATCGCCTCAGAATGAGAAAAAAACGATTGACATGAATAATTTTTCACGCGGAATCGGAAAAGGGAGTTTTCATTTTCAAGAGAATGCTCAAGAACATTTTCGAAATTTTTAATGTAAATTTGTTCATCAACTGCTTATCAACAAATTTGTTCATCAACTACTTATCAACAAATTTACATTAAAAATTTTCAAAATATTCTTGAGCTTTACCTTAAAAATTAAAACTCCCTTTTCCGATTCAATTCGGAATATTTTTATTTATTCTTACTGTTCATATTTCTTCATTATTTTATTTTTTATTCAATAATTATTAATCCATGCATTCTCACTCGTATTATTTAATCATTAATTTTGAATTTCGTTTATTAATTTCTAATTGATCCATTTTAGTATAAATTCATTCTTTTCGTTATGAAATGTAAATATAAACTGTAAACTTAAAAAATGTATATTAAAAATATAACAATGAACGCTTTAAAACCAAAAACGTTTCAATTAAATAAAAAAGGAGATAATCTATTTCCTAAATTTAAGCAAAATTTTGTCGCTGAGGACATCGCAAATGGCTCCTTTTTCAAAACATGAACGAACACGCGTTTTTGAATGATCATTACTTGCGCGAAATATATCATTTTCGATTCGTATAAGAGTAAAAAAACGATAATTTCCTTCGTTAATTTTACATATAATTTATCGCTGACGACATCGTAAATGGCTTCTTTTTCGAATCATAAACGAACACTCGTTTTCGAGTAAATATTACTGCGCCAAATTGATCATTTTCGATTCGTATAAGAGTAAAAATACAATAATTTCCTTCGTTAATTTTACATAAAATGTTTCGCTTACGACATCGTAAAATGGTTCTTTTTCGATACAAAACCATCACTCGCTTACGAACTGTCCGTTAAGAACGCCGAACGAATCGTTTTAGTATCTTTATCGAATTCGAAGACGATAGTTTTCTTCGCCAATTCTTCGAGAATTTACATTTTTCGATATCGAAATCGGACTTTGCGCCGGGTGGGTACTGGCGAAGATTTTTTTTTTGTTCAAACTACAGGAGAATTTTATTTTTATAAAGTAAATTTTTAGAAAATACCATTTTTTTAAAAGCCTATATATGATTTTTTACAAATTTGTGCTTATTGGTATTTAGAATGAGCAAACAAAATATTTGCTAGTTTTAATTTTGTAACATTTCAAGATAGTTTTAGTAGATAATAAAATTTACATTCCATGAAACTGACGTCATCATAACATTTTCAACAATCAATATATAACACATTTTTGCTTTCTTTAGATCGAATACATTGCGCTAATTAAGAAAATAATCGCAATCTTAGTAATTCAAAGCTTAACTAACAAAACTAAAAAAGAATGAACATCAAAACATTCTGAATGATGTGATTGAATTTTCACTAAGCAATATAAAATTTCCTAGATTTTTCTAGATTTGATTCTATCGATGAAATCTTAAGCAGATGTTTAAACCCTGCGCATGTTTATTGTCCCCAAAAAAGGAGCTACGAATATTTTATCACACACACATACGCAGCGGCATGTGTTTGTGTCTATAATCATATGACCAGCCCAACAACTGCTGCTGCTGGCGTGATTCACAAATTGCTATGAAATAAAATTAAATGCTTCAATCACATGAAAGCTTATTTTTGTAAATTTAGCAAACGCAAAACAAAAAGGGTTTGTTAAAATATTTAGTTTAAATGGTTTTTTTTTTAAATGAATTTATTCCAATGATTTTAAATAGTCTAGATCAACTTGACAACTCTTGACAAGATAATAATAACCCAATAAGCCAAACGAATCCGCATTCTCGGACATTTTAATCTTTAACGAGTATCGTTTTCGAACACGCGAACGGGAGAAAATCACCACTCGTTAACGAGTCCGAGAATGGGATTCGTTAACGAGTCCGAGAATACGATTCGTTAACGAGTCCGATAATGCGATTCGTTAACGAGTCCGAGAATACGATTCGTTAACGAGTCCGAGAATACGATTCGTTAACGCATCCGAGAATACGATTCGTTAACGAGTCCTAGAATGCGATTCGTTAACGAGTCCGAGAATACTATTCGTTAACGCATCCGAGAATACGATTCGTTAACGAGTCCTAGAATGCGATTCGTTAACGAGTCCTAGAATGCGATTCGGTAACGAGTCCGAGAATGCGATTCGTTAACGAGTCCGAGAATACGATTCGAGAAAGATTCGTTAATTACAAATATCGAATCCTTCACGAACTGCCTAAAACATAAGATATTTGCCAACTTTTTTTGCAAAAAAAAAAACAATTTTTTAAAATTTTAAACACCACCTTATGATACTGCCGATTTTTATGCTGGCGAAAACTGCAAACATTATTATTATTAACATTAAATCAAATTGAAAAATTACCACCATCTGGAGATTTGAACCTCGGCCGCGTGATTGTAAGTCAATTCGACCATCGCAGTTGTTAAGTAATCGTCGCTTAATTTGCTTCATTAACAATGAGAGCAAGCTTACGGTTCAAATCCCAACCACAACAAAAAAAATTTTTTTGTTGTGCTGTTTTAAAATATAGGTTTTTTTATACAAAATTTATTTTACGAAAGTCCGAAATGTTGTTTTATCATAAATTTGTTTATAAAATTTTTTTATTTTATAGTTACAAAAATTTATTTTTGTTTAGATCATGTAATAATAACAGCGAATTAAAAATAAATGATTTATTTTTAAAAATGTTCTTCAAAATTTTGTTTACAAGGAAATGAAAAACGAAAACAAGATCTCGGACTCGTAAACGAGCTCGAAACTAACACGAGATCTCGGATCCATACAAATTTATATGAAAACACTTAAAAATTTTTCATATAAATATTATGAAAATTTTTTGATTTAATTTAATGTATTTTTAGAAGCTAACAATTATAAAAATAGTAAATTATCTATTACTAATTACTATTTATATATTAAATAGTATATGGTTAATCTCTAATGAAAAAATTCCAAGTCTTTTCACATAATTTTGTAAGAGTCCGAGATCTCGTGAGCGTTTCGAGCTAGTTTACGAGTTGGATTTTTGTATATAAAAAATTTTTTTTTAATAAGAATTCTTTTTTCATTGTTAACTGCTAAAAATACGTAAATTAAAACACAAAAAATTTTCATCATTTTTATATGAAAAAATTTAAAGTGTTTTTATTTAATTTTGTATGAAGAAATTTATGGAGTTTTTTTTTATTTATTTATTTAGTGTTTATTTTAATGCTTATCATTTTCACTGAAAAATTTTTCAAGTTTTTCTTAGGAAAAGTCACTTACAAAAATTTTTGGACCCGAGATCTCGTGTTCGTTTCGAGCTCGTTTACGAATTTTTATTCATTTAGTGTTTATTGGGAAGTTAGATTATTGCATACACATACATACATACATAAAATCATAGACGTTGGACGTAGTTAATAAATTTAATTGTTATTAATCAGCTGGTGGTCGAAATAGGTCAGCCAATAATCTATTAAAACATCACACCAAAATATTATTAACTATTGCTTTTGGAGCAAGTTTTGAGTGGAGAAAAATGTTCTACAGCGTAGTTCTGAAAACTGTATACTGAGGTAAAACGTTAACAGTGCATTTTTCAATCTTGTCCTTTAACATTTCAGGCAAATATTTGTTTAAAAAAATAAAATAACTGAGAAATAATTCAATATATTGCTATAATACTGGATTATTGTTTGAATTCACAGCCATTTTATTTTTATACCTCCACGCGAACTGTGTAAGGAATATATAAAAATTTATCACTCCGTTTGTAGCGACCATAGAGACGCGGCAGGTATAGAAACATATATATACATTCTTGATTAACATCACCTCCTGATTCGTTTGAGCCATGCCCGCCGTCTGTGATCATGATATCAGGCGTAGTTTTGAAGCTATCGTATTGAAATGTAAGCTTCTATTCAAATATTAAAGTTTGGGAAGAGCAAAATTGGATGCAAAAACAAGGCCTACCTCCGATCTCAAAATGGTGAAATCTCTCTAAATTCCACAAAAATTTATGTATAAACTTACAATTTTCCATATAAGGTAAAACATTAAATATACACTCTGATTATGAAATTGAACTAAATCACGAATGAAATTCACACCTACCTCCCATACAAAGTCCCTATACGGTATAATCTCTTCAACTTCTACAAATTATTATCTTGTAATAATGATTATAGGTAAATCCACAGAAAAGTCAACCGAGACCAAAATATCAAAACTTATTAAAAACGTATTATTTAATGATATTCTCTAAGAGAAACATTTAAATTTTATTAGAGAAACATTTAAATTTTATTAATTTAAGCAATTTTTACATAAATCCATTTACTAAGACGATCAAATCTTCTGCAGTTTCATAAATGTAGTTTTTTTCTTTTTCTTAAATGTTTAGTAAATGTTTTAATTTTTTTTGTTTTATTATTTAACTACTAATAAGTGAAAAATTTCTATTATTAGTTTATAAACTTTTTATATGAAAAAATCATCAATAAATATTTAATGGGAGAGTTTATTTTATTTTTAAGAGATGAAACTTATTTAAATGCAATTATTGGACCATTTATGTAAGACTAACATATTATTACAAATAATTTAAATTATTAAAAACTACATTCAAAACCTTAGGGGGGGGGGTTATAAAGTGTAGTAGTTTGTGGTTGTCACCTTTTTATAACTTTATTCTAATTGACTAGATAACTGAGTATTAATTTATGATTGCGAAATATTTAATTTTACTAGAAGAAACGGAGTGATGCAACAAATATTCAAATAAAGTTATTTAATTCATAATGTGGTAAATCTCTTTATAAAAAATTTCTTAGAAATTAAAAACTTCATACAATTTATAAAATATTCATTTAGCAATAAGAAAGGTCTTTTACTGTCTGTCTAGAAGAAGTCATATTTTAATTGTACCTAGACATAACTCGCTGAACTCATCTCATTTGTTTTTCGTTAACTCCATTAGACTATGGAATGCACTGCCTCGAAGGATAAGAGAAATTACTAGGAGAGGAACTTTTGGGCAATCTGTTTTATCTTTTTTTTTCTACTCAAACATGAATTTTTTTAATTTATTTTCTCTTCTCAGCTCCCTATTATGTCTTATAAATCTATAGCTGCGTTCCTTTCGCCTTAATATAATCGCGATAACAAATTTTCTCAAAGGAACAGCAAGAAAAACGACTCGTAGAGGGCACTACCCTTGCAGTCAAAATTAAATTCAAACAAGCAATCATGATACAATAACTATTAGGTGTCATGAGAACGTGTGTTGTTCAAAACTGTTGTGAACTGTTATGGTAGCGATACCTTAGTGAACGATGTTTTTTTCTGAATGTGTTTGACACTAAACGTCAGAAAAATTGTAAATTATTTAATTTAATTTTTAATATTATGCAATTGTAAAAATAATTTCAGAGCAATTGTTGGCTGCGCTGAATGCGTTCAATGTGTGTGACACACGCGGTTCGTTTTGTTTTCTTTTGTTTAACATTCGATGGTGGCAGCTCGTGAGAAAATAGGTAGCTGTCATAGCCATGACCTTATAGTCATTGTATCAAACAAACAAAATATTCAAAAAATGAAATGACAGCTCATAGAAATATTCAGGTGCGGCACCTGTGTTTAAAATTTTTTAAAGGCTATATCACAATTTTATATGGATAGCAAAAATAATCCTATTTGTTATAGGATTATTATTTTTGTTTTTGCTTTGCATGTCAAATAAAATAATCTGGATTATTTTGAAGCGAATGGAACGCAGTTTAAAATTCTTCATATTTTTGTTTTTACATTTACTACTTAATCTGATAATTACTACTGTAATTAATAGAAAAATTTTTACCCTTTTTGAATAAATTTTTGTCTTACATTTTAAGTTTCCTTCTTTACCTTAAATTGGTTAAGTTAAATAAAATTAAATTCAATCCAAATACTCTTAATTAAGCATAGTTGTTATTTAAAATGATATTAAATTGTACTATAATTGTTTTAAGTGTACTAATGTATAGCTTTAATAATAAAATAAATAAAAAATTAATATTAAAAATGGAAGACATTGAATAGAGATAGTGAAAAAATAGGCAAGGAAAGAAAAATAAATTAAATTTGTTTTTTAATTACTAAATTACATAATTACTTAACTACCTAATTACTTAATTACCCAATTGAACTATAATGGAACAATCTGAAACGTCTGACACGAAATTTCTGAACAAATAAAGCCTCAGAGCCGCCAGCGAATCGCTTGGAAGATGAGACAATCGCCGGCGAGCTTATTTGAGAGTCATCCGGGTATCGCCGACTGTAAGCAGCTAAGGCCATAAAAGCGATTCACCGGGAAGATTCGAAAACGAACAGCCTTAAGGGTTCTTAAGCGATTCGCTGGGAAGAGTCGCTAACGAAACGCTTAAAGGGGTCGTAAGCGATTCGCTGGGAAAATTTTCAAACGAATCGCAAGGAGATGTCCTCAGCAATTAGCGGGAAGAGTCACATACGAACCGACAAAAGGAGTCTTACTGCATGTTTATGTGAAACGAAACGAACGCATTTTTAAAATGGAAAAATGTATTGCTTACCGTGTCTCGCACCACGTTCAGCTTTCGTTTTGTTTTACATAAACATGCAGTTAAGCAATTCACCAACAAGAGTGGCAAACGAATCGCTTTTAGGGTTTCTCAACGATCTGTTGCGAAGCGTCATTGAACGTTACAAGTTGTTTTATAGGAGACATCCATTGTAATATTCAATACAAACTAGTAAGGAATTATCTTCGACTGGGCCGAAGGTAAAATACCTCCACGGCCGAATTAGAGTATATATAAAGTCTTAAGCAAACTGTTAAATATATTTAAAGCGATTTTCCCGTTTTGGTTAAATCACTTTGTATGGGAGGTAGGCATGGTTTTTATATGATTTTTACAAATTTAATACTCAAAATAAATATTCAATGTTTAAGACACTGTGCGAAATTTGAAGTCATTAAATTAATTTTTGTGGAATTTAAAGAGATTTTCCCGTTTTGGTAAACCGTGTGGTTTTCATCTGATTTTTACAAATTTAATACTCAAAATAAATATTAAATACTTAAGACACTGTGCGAAATTTGAAGTCATTAAATTGATTTTTGTGGAATTTAAAGAGATCTTACCGTTTTGGTTAAGTCACTTTGTATGAGAGGTAAGCGTGGTTTTCATCCGATTTTGCTCAGATTCGAACTTGACCTATATTTTTGTATAACAAGCTTAGATTTTGAATTTCGTTATGATAGCTCAGAAATTACGGCTGCTATCGTGGACACAGACGGACAGACGGACATGGCTAAATCGACTCAGGAGGTGATGCTGATCAGGAATATATATACTTTTCTATACCGGCCACGCCTCCTTATCGGCGTTACAAACGGAGTGACAAAATTAATATACCCCCATTACGTTTTTTAAACGTAGGGGAATAAAAATATTTTATTAAAATTTTTTGATGATTCTTTTTGGGGAAAAGTATATAAAATAGCCTGTTTTATATTCCAACGATAGATTTTTATAAAAACCATCTTCCAACGGTCGCCGGAATGAGCGAAGGAAGTTTTTGAAGATTTTTCTTGAATCGTGCATTCATCACTTGGGCGATCGAAAAGCTATCCATCTTCCAACGATCTCCGGAATGAGCGAAGGAAGATTTTGAAGATTTTTCTTGAATCGAGCATTCATCGCTTGGGCGATCGAAAAGCGATCCATCTTCCAGAGAACTCTTTGGCGAATCAAAAGTGCTTCGCCAAATCAACATCTCTTCCAATCGTCTTCCAAATTTTTGCAAGGATGTATCGTCATCTACATCCCTGCAAACATCTGCAATCGCCTGATAGTCGCCAGCGAATCGCTTGGTAGATGAGACAATCGCCAGCGAGCTAGTTTGGGAGTCAGCTGGGTTTCGCCGCCTGTAAGCAGCTGAGGCCATAAAAGCGATTCGCCGGGAAGATTCTTCGTTTGAATTTTTTGGAGCTAGAAAAACTTAAACTATATTATAAGCGTCGATTAAAGCTGGAAACTTTGATAATGAATTAAGCTTATTTTCGACTAATCGACGAAAAAATTTGTATCCAAATTAAGCTTAATAATTAGTTACCTAGTTAATTAGTTAGAAGCATTTAAAGTTTTTCATATTTATATAGTTTTTTCGACATAACTCCCAAACCATACATCAAACCATACATGACCTTCGATATCATTAACGGTGTTGTTGATAGCGTGTATGTATCAAACAAGATACGACTTAATGACCCGATCAGACGAACACGGCATACACGACTATTAAATGAATATCAACATCACACTGTTTACGCAAGAAATGAGCCGATAAATAGATGCTGTAGAGAATTCAATAATGTCAGCGAGTACTATTCACTCCCTATGACTAAATTTACTTTTAAGAAAAATCTTTCAAGTCAATATTTCCGTCCTAATACCTTCCTCCTTCACGCAACTAGGCTCCCAACACCTTAATCTAAATAAGGTTAATAAATAAGTAAATACTTGGCTCGTTTATAAATCTTAATATTTAATCTATAACTAAGCATGCCCTCTCCAAATCTTATTTCCCTACTAAAATTCACATAATCTTGCGCTCTTCCTTTGTTGTCCTTAAGAATTAAATGCTAAGATAATAAATACCCTATTTGTTAAGCGTATCCTTTCCAATTCTCTATATCCTTCTCAGATCTCTCCTATTCATATAAAATTCTTAGCTATACTACTATGTATAAAATATGTTAGTAGTAAGTTCCTTTTATTCTTTTCTTCTCTCCTTTTCTTTTTGACGTGTTCTTGAATTAATGTCAATCAGGTAGGCGTATTTTGCATATCTTTGAACACCAAAACAGGGAAAGACCCAGCAAAATTTTTGATTCAAATGTGACATGCATTCTTACGGACACTGCTTCCAGAAGACATTCTATGGATCTAATTGTGCTTCTTCTTAGCCTTATCAAGAAGTCCCTTTTAAAAGGCATTCTCATAAATTACTTCTGGAATACGTTCGAATAGCATTTAAATCCAGAAGACATTCTATGGATCCAGTTGTGCTTCTTCTAAGCCTTATAAAGAATTGCTTTCAAAGGCATTCTCATAAACTACTTCTGGAATACATTCAAATAGCATTTAAATCAGGGTTGCCAACTCATTTTATGGTTTTCCCCGCAGTGGTTCTCAAAATTCCCCGTCTTTCATCAAATTACCATTAAAAAACATTTGTAATGATTTTACTTATAGCCTTTTTTAATTGAATATTACAATAAATAATGTAAGGATTTTGTTAATTTTATGAAAACAATTTTGATAAAAAAATAATAATCGATAAAATTAAAAAAAAAAATAACTTTAAAAAAGGAAAATGTGTTTTTGAGTCGCGACTTAAAACTTTGAAGCTACAATATATCAATGGCCAGATTTCAAAGTATGTTAAGGGTGGTTGGTTTTAGGCAAACAATTATTTGAAAATCTAATTTTTTACATTTGATTATTGTTGTACAACTATTCAGATTCTCTAGCGTTTAAAAACCGTTGCGCCAGAGTACCTTTAATTAACCAGAGTAACTTTAAAGGCGTTTTTCTCGAAACATGCTTTTTCAAAACAGGCCGCACAACTGGAAAACGATTTTATTTTATTTTTTTAATTTATTTGTATTCTACACATCTTTTACCAGAAAAGCATATTTGGAAAATTTGTCTAGCTTTTAAGCGCAATAATATGGTAAAAAATATCGTAAATTTTTCAACTTTTTTCCACGTTTCATAATTTTCTTTATTTTAAAACTTTTTATTCCATTTTGGTAAAAGATGTGAATTCAAGGGTCTGTTTTTAAATTCATCTTTTTATTTCAGACGATCTGGAGCCGAGCTATGGTGTGTCCCTATTTTCACTTATTTTAAGCACACTAAATTCAGCGCAATCTTTATGTTTAAACTACATATATTAAACAAAATTTTTACTTAGACTGATGATGTTCAATAAGCATGCAAATGAAATTTTTTGTATATATAATATACTCTTTTAGAAAACTTCTCCTAAAATATGCCTTAATTTTAACCGCTTTTACCTAAAACCTTTCTTAAGTCAATTTATGATGTTATTGAAATGCAAATTGAAGTTTAAAATTGTTTTCAATTACTTTCAAGGTTATAAACGGAAATGCATTAAAAATTAAACAAAAATGTATTGTTAAAAAATTAATTTGGATACAAGTATTTTTTTTTGCTAATGTTAATTAAATGTTGTAAGAAGAACATTGTATCAGAAAATTTAATATAAAATCAAATTTCACGCAAATATAAGATAAAATGTTAAATTCCCCACAGAAATCATAAAAAATTAGATGCACTATTAAATTCCCCGCATATTTGAGCCAATTCCCCGATCGACATGAAATTTCCCGCAAATCGGGGAATTCCCACCAGTTGGCATGCCTGATTTAAATTCAATTAAAGAAAAAAAATACATATACATAATTATAATATATGTTTTAGATATTTTACGTAGGATTTTTTAAACTCCCAATAAAACCCAACCACTTCTCATTTCCAACACCAAATTCGCGAGAAAATAAGGAAAAGGGATATTTTCTGTGGTATTTTTTAAGCCACCCTATTCACAAAAACCATTTCATTCCAAGGAATGCCTTCTTAAGGTTCTCCTGGAAAACACCTACTAGAATCCTTTCATTGAAGGGTTCAAAGAAATCTTCCATTGAAAGAATTCTAGAAGCACTTCTAGATAAGACTAAGGAAAGCATTCCTCCCAATGACATGCATATATTAAAAGAATGCCTTCTGGGCATGAAAGTGAAAGGGATGGAATTCAATACTTTCCCTTCCACTTTACCTTCTTTTGTAAGCATTTTTATTTGCTGGGGAGGTGAGGAAAAAATAAACAAACCTGTTAGAATAAGTAAATTGCCTTGCTTGGCCAATACATAAATAAATAATAAATAAATAAATAAATAAATAAATAAATAATAAATAATATATAATAAATAATAAATAAATAAATAAATAAATAAATAAATAAATAAATAAAAAAATAAATAAATAAATAAATAATAAATAAATAAATAATAAATAAATAAATAAACAAAGACTATTTATAAACTAAAATGTTTGTCAGTACTCTAGACCAAACTGCATCCTTGGAAAAATAATCGTAACTGAAATTTTATTTTTATGTCCCTTTTAATGAACCATTTTTAAGATTTTCTGATATTGCAGACTCTTTTGGAGTACCTCAAGCAAATTGAAATAATAATTATTTTAAAAAAATGCTATAAATTTTAAAGTAAGTTCGATCTGATATAATTATATATCACCAGCTTAAACCCGGCGCGATGCTGCCTCGGCCCAGTTACCAAACGCGAATAAAATGTTATCTGTGAAACTGTATATGTAAATTGTGGTCGAATACTGAATTCCATGGCTGTGCGACCTATAACTCAAAAGTTGTTGAATTTCTCAAATTTAGATTGTATGGGAGTGCCACTCCCCCTTGTCCAACGCCGTACAAAGTTATCAGTAAAACTGCATGTGTAAATTGAGTTCGAATACTGAATTCCGAGGCTGTGCGGCCTATAACTCAAAAGCTATTCGATATCGGAAATTTGGGTTGTATGGGAGGTGCCACGACCCTTTGTCCAACTCCCATAAAATGTTATCAGCGAAGCGGCACGCGTAAATTGTGGTCAAATAACGAATTCCGAGGCTAAGCGGCTTATAACTCTAAAGATATTCGATATCGCAAATTTGGGTTGTATAGGAGGTGCCACGCTTACTGGGGGTAGGAGGGTGAAATATACTTTACGACCTATTCTCATACCTACCAAATATACATGAAAATCGGTCGAGCCGTTTCGGAGGAGTTCTCTAACAAACACCGTGACACGAGATTTTTATTATTATGACGTTTTCTTTTCTCGATCAAAATGTCACCTCATTATATGGCAACATTACGAAAATATTGCCATACTCCCTGCGAAAATGTTGCATTTTCATATGAGAACAGAACAAGAAAAATGCAACCCCGTCACAAATCAACTAAATAATAAAATTATACAATTTACATTCATTATAACAAAATTTGTATTTATAAATTACCAACGATACATAAAAATCCGCTGGGCAACGCTCACTGTTATAGAGTTTTCTTTTCTCGTGATAATGTTGCATTCCGCCTTCACGATTTCACGAGGGTAGAAAATGTCACACTTTTGCCGGATCAAAGTGCAACATTTTGAGAAAAGAACACGCAACCCTATGAATATGACGAGAAAAGAACACGAAAATTTGACAGAATAAATGCAACATTATCGCGAGAAAAAACGCCATTAGATTGGAAGGCCATACATAATTCTTCATAGCACCAATAATATTGATATTAATAATGTAAGATATTAATAATGATTATAATAATGTAAGAATTAAAGCCAATTTAAAAGACCTATTGTTTTTTTTTACTACAAAAATGGACCATGTTCTTGGCCAAAGGGGGGGGGGGGGGACGGGAAGAAGTTTAAACAAACTTTAAAACATTTTGATCCTTGTTTCACGCCAGTTGAAATGAACGGGTTTAAATATGTGCTCAAAATTTTTTCCGTCCACTTCGCACAAAATTTCTTATAGTGGTATCTTATTTAGAAAAAACTTTTTAAAGAGTATGTTTTTATTTTTCTCCGAAGCAACCCTGGACCAGTCAAGCAACGAATTCTACATACATTCCACAATCAAGCGTGACAACAACGTATTGTAGTGAATGATAATAGCTCGAAACTGTTGTGTCTTCTTGACTGTTGTGTCAAATAGGAATATTAGTGACACGATTATTTCATTAAACATCGTTACTTAAGAATGAGAAAAAAAATGACATGAAAATCAAAGTATGTATTGAGTTCCGATGCAAATATCTCCGCTGTTGTTAAATATATAACATTCAAATTGAAAATAGAGTTAAACCAGCATTAAAAAACTGGATCTAAAAATAAGAATTAAACTACTGTTTGCCTACAATTTTTTTAATGCTTTTGGGAGAAAGCTGATATAATTTCATTTAAAAACAAAACAACTTTATTTCATCACATTAAATAAATAAAGATTTTTTGAGCTGATTCATTGTTGTGTCATATTAAACTCGGCGTGCTAATGATAAGATTAAAAAACAAGGCATAAAAATAACACCCTTTTAGCATGGGCATCAAAAATGGAGTTCTGTTGCTAAGAATGCAAATTGATCATATTTCTTAAACAACTAGAATCAATAATTGATAAATTTGAACAGTATAGATTCAAATTACAATTACCACAAAAAACACATTCTGGAATGGCAATAGGGCGGTTATTCTAGAAAACATCCAACGAATTAGTGAAATTGCATTGAATGATGTGCAAAGTGAAAATAAATCATATTTAAATTTTTTTATCCAAATTAAGCTTGTTAACTATTTACCTAGTTACTAGTTAACTAGTAAGAAGCATTTAAAGTTTTTCATATTTATATAGGTTTTTCGACATAACTGCCAAACCATACATCAAACAAATACTATTTATGCACCAAAATGTTTGTCATCACTCTAGACAAAACTGCATCTTTGGAAAAATAATCGTAACTGAAATTTTATTTTGATGTGCCTTTTTGTTTTTTCGAGATAAAATCCCAACTAAATAAATATATAAATAGATAAACTGGCCATTTCAGCCCTTGGAAGGACTTTGACCTAGCTTCTATTGATCAATTGTGTTGTGCGTGCTATTAAATGTTTGATCACAAATGATCGAGAACTGGACCTACGTGTTTTATGCCGACTCCGAACGGCTTATGTTCTCAAGAAGCTTTAATTAAAGCTTTATTTTAAAATCCCAACTACAAATTCCATTTTTAAGATTTTCTGATATTCCAGATTTTTTTTTGAGTTTCCAAATTAAAATTGAGTTTGCATTATACATAATACGAACACCATTACAATCTTCGTAAAAAAATGCTTTTTTGTACTTAGAACATTTTAAAATCCAGTTATTTCATTAAACTAAAGTTGATCCTTTTTCTTAGCGCCGGTTGAAATGAGCGTGTTTAAATAAGGGCTCACAATTTTTTGCGTTCATTTCGCAAAAAAATTTCTTATCGTGATATAACTTTTTGTTATTTAGAAAATACCTTTTTAAAGAGTAAGTTTTTATGTCTCTCCGAAGCAACCCTGGACCAGTTATGCAACAAATTCTACATAGGGTCCACAATCAAGCACGGCAACAACGTATTGTTGTGAACCATAATAGCTCGCAACTGTTGTGTCTTCTTGACCGTTATGTCTACTCGTAAGCAGACACAGCAGTTTATTGCTGTGAACCATAATAGGCCTATAAATATGTTTTTTAAAGTTTTGATAAAAATCAAAAATAAAATTATTTTGAAAAATATGTTTACAAAAATATTTTAACCTAGACGCTCAAAAACAAAAAATCTACAACAATAAAATTGTTCAAAAGTGTGATTTTAAAGTGTTATAGAAACCACAAATATTATTTTTTTTTACTAATAATTTGGATTTACACTCTTTGAAGTATTCCCTTTACAACGATACCCATTTTGTTGGGTTTAGAGACAAACACTTTTTGATTTTTGTCCACTACACTATGCATCGTGCATCCTGTCGTTTGTTAAAACGAATCAATAACCCAGAATGTTTCTCCATTACTGTTTAAAAAAGAATTCTACGTGTACACTTACGATACTATCGAAACTGTGAATTTTTTTTTCATATTAAAACTCACTGTGCGGAGTTTGGATAAGTTTGATACGAAAACTGCGCTGGTTTTGTGACTTCAGGTTGTGGTTGTACTGCTTACAGCTAAAGGCGCAATATTGCAAAAAAAAAAACAAACAAAAATAGGAACAGAATCCAGTGCATTAGCAATAGAAACAGCTACAAACGTTTGCAGCATAAGAGTGAGAAATTTAAAATAAATTATAAAAAATAATTTTTTTTGTGACCTTAGCTCACATAATAAACATCAGCAGATCACATTTAAATACAAGTTCTCCGAGAATTTCGAGGGGGTTTAAACTTCCTAAGCCCCGTGAATGCGCGCCTGATCTTACATTTCGGCCAATATCGGTTGATCAGTTGAAAGCCAATAATTAAAGTGAGAGCGGAAGTTAGTTTGATATTTTCACACGTAAGTAAAATACCTTAAGAATAGAGTGTAGTTTCTTTTGTTTATCGTTTTATTTTAATCTAGTTGATAATTTAAATTTAAGCTTGATTAATATAGTAGAGGTAAGTAAAAATTTTAAATTTTTATCATTTGGGGCAAGTACTAGTAGGTACAGCAAGTTTTCCCAATCCTTATTCCGATTGATTCAAGTGTAGATCAACATCGAAATTAAGACTGAATAAAGTGTTTGATTGAAGTGTAGATCAACATTGAAATTAACACTGAATTACTAAGTGTTAAAACTTCAACTTTGCTTTGTATAACTGTCTGACCAGAATCATGTCGTTGTCGTGTCGGCAGGCATAGCGTTGACAGAGACAATGCAAACCTTATGGGAGAAAATTGCCAATTTGTCGTTTATTTGACAGCTCTCTCAGCTTCTCTCTAAAAATATTGCCATATTTTAACAAAATTTTAAGAATCTGTCAACCAATGTAGCGAGTAAACAGTGTTCCTACTTGCTCTAATAATGATAGGAGTAGCTTTCAGTTGAAAATACAGTAAATTTATATTAAGAGTATTGCAAAAAGTAGTGAAATAAATGGAAGTGGAGTAATTATCAGTTCAACCGGATTACGACGAGAACACTGAAGCAAGTTCAAGAAAATCAACAATGGCAGATTGAATAAAAGCAAAACAACAAAGCCAACGCTACAATTCTGGGCCAACTCTTAGCGATTCTCTCTCAACGATACGACAACGACATGATTCTGGTCAGACAGTAAGAGTTAAAACAATGTTAAGCATGAAAACAAAGCAAATTAAAAGAATACCTATGTATTTCAAATATTAATTAAAGTGTCAGATGGAACTCAGAAGCCTAATTTTTCTGTTCAGAGTATTTGTTCTCGTACTTTTGTAGCAGAAACTTGCAAATAAAAAAAATTTCAGACATAATTAAGACAAATTTTCTGATGATAAAAAGTCCAAAGACTTGTAACTTTCGAAATTTCTAAATTGAAATGAAAAATTTTAAATTTTTTTGTATGACATTTTTTCAGAATTTTTTAACAAACATGAAATTGGTGTTATTGTTAATATTCTGTCCTAAGCACGTTGCTTTTATATATTATTGCCAACTCGCTTTAGATAACACAGTGACACAAAATGAAGGTCATTGTCTCGGGCGTGAACCAAACCAAACTGAAACGATAGTATTTGACATCAATAACAAAAGTCCAAATCCCTTTTTGCTCCACTACGTCACAATTTTTTTTTACAGTGGTTTCAAATTTTAAATTTTCGGTCAAAAATGAAATTAAAAAATAGTAAAAATTATATGTAAAACTTAATTCAGGGTGCTTTTTGTCTTCAGAAGCCTAAACTAAAATTTCACGGGGAATATTTTTTTTGGAACACTTTAACCCTCTAGCTCCTACCAATATGGGCCATTTTGACCCTTTTTTTGGAAAAGGTCCTAAAATTCAACTTTGGAGGGAGGTCAAGGGTTAAAACCTTCCATAAAAATATTTTCAAGAAAATTTCATTAGGGGTCACCCAAGACTTGTAATCTCTACGAGTTATAGGTTTCACATAAAAAACGAAATGAAAAAACCAATTTTTTTTATGTTTTGTTTTTTTTAATGTTATTTTTATATAGTGTCCATATCGTTTTCACTGTCATGGCATGAAATATTAGATACTTCAGAGAGATCTATATCAATTTCTTGAAATTCATCTTCAATCCCGCTTTTGTCACTTTCTTTATAGGTTGTTTTGGACCACCAACAAATTTCAGCCAGTATTGCATCTGGTGTTTTCTTTCCTCTATATCTGTAAAAATGAAAATATACTTATCTGGTATAAAAAAGTTGATTGTAAGTAAAGTTTAATTTTAAATTACCGCATTTCAAATGGCAAGGATACCTGATGAAATCGTTCCCCTTGCTCATCCGATTCCGTACCGAGTTGCCTTTCAAAATAGTCCAGATGGAAGTGTAAAAAATGAATTTTTAACGACATATTGACACCAAGTTTCTCGAACGCATTTAGCATCTGAGTTACATCCTTTTTATAGGTATGAGAGCGTGTTTTGCCAAGAAGACCACTTATAACCCCTTTTATCGCATTCCATCCAATCAGCTTGTCATCGACTAGCTCTGCATCAAACGACTCGGACTTCATTAGCTTTCTTATATCTGGACCGTTAAGTACACCTGAAGATGTGAAAAAGAATTAGAAAAAAATGTTTAACTTTGGATTAACGCATATTTACCATTATTAAGCTTAGCTGGACTCAGACGAGGAAATGTTTCCTTAAGAAACGCCATAATTTCTTCGCTTTTAGCTATCGTTTTGATAAAGCTTTTAACGATGCCAAGCTTGACGTGCAATGGTGGTAGCAAAATTTTTTCCCTCGGGACAAGTGCCTCACGAACAACATTTTGATTTCCAATACTGCTTTCACTTCTCATACACCAATTTTTAGTATTATACTGGTTTCCTTTGGACCTAGTATCCCAGTCGCACAAGAAACACATATTTTTTGTATATCCGCTTTGCATACCACAAAGCAGAGTGACTACTTTTAAATCGCAGCAAATTTTCCATTTATGCTTTGCGTAATCAATTGACTTCAAAATAGTTCTTAAAATGTCATATGTTTCTTTAGTTTCGGTGGAATAGGCTATTGGAATGGAAGGCAGTAAATTCGATATATGAAGAAGCACGGCCTTTAGACTTGTTGAGGAACTGTCGATAAATAATCTCCACTCTTCTGGCTTGTGTTCAATGTTCATTAAAGCCATTAAAGCATTTACATCATCACAATACGAGTATGTTTTTGCACCATTAACTGAAAACATATTTTGTAGGTCCGCTTGACGCTTGCGATATGCGCTAACTTTAGTATTTTATGCCAACAAATTATGCGCAATTAAAAATGAAGCAAGTTCCTCCGATTTTCGTTGTGTTAATTGGAGTTTGGCTACTAATAAATCCAATTTTGCCTGTGTAATCAAAACAGATGCACTAACTTCTGATGGGACAGGATTATAAACAGAATCTACTTCCATTTCACTTACAATGGACAGGGCTTCATTATTTAAAAATTCATTTGGGCTAGGGCGTCTTGGAGGAATCTCTTCAGAATGCGGCAATGGAACTTGAGCGCTGGGAACACTTTGATATTCAAACTTCGACATATTTTTTTCTGTAATCCCCACACAGAATTCACGCACGCATAACAGTTCAAGGGATCATGTTCAATTGGGTCAATCCAAACCATAGGAACACCGAATGGCATCGATCCACGTTTGTGATGTAACCATTCCAACAAGTAATATGCTATTATCAGTTCCTGACTGGAACGACCTCGACCGCGTCCTGATGGTGTGAACTGACCGCAGATATAACAAAATTTCTTTAAGTTTCCGCAGAACTCCATTGAAAATATAAATTTTTCGAAAAAAAGACCACGACACTTACACTTTCACTGTTTTAATCAAAGTACTCAATTCTTACTTATTTGAATTTCTAAGCTAAGCCACCTTAATATAACTAACAAAATTTTGGAAAATAACTTATAAAGTATTACATATATTATTATAGCTTAATACCATCACGCCGTACCGTTATAATAATCAAATTTATTAATATACGAAGATATTAACCTTCCCAATACTGCACTATGCATATTGGTAGGAGCTAGAGGGTTAAAGTGTTCCAAAATATTTCATGCCATGACAGTGAAAACGATATGGACACTATATAAAAATAACATTAAAAATAACAAAACATAAAAAAAAATTGGTTTTTTCATTTCGTTTTTTATGTGAAACCTATAACTCGTAGAGGTTACAAGTCTTGGGTGACCCCTAATGAAATTTTCTTGAAAATATTTTTATGGAAGGTTTTAACCCTTGACCTCCCTCCAAAGTTGAATTTTAGGACCTTTTCCAAAAAAAGGGTCGAAATGGCCCATATTGGTAGGAGCTAGAGGGTTAAAGTGTTCCAAAAAAATATTCCCCGTGAAATTTTAGTTTAGGCTTCTGAAGACAAGAAGCACCCTGAATTAAGTTTAACATATAATTTTTACTATTTTTTAATTTAATTTTTGACCGAAAATTTAAAATTTGAAACCACTGTAAAAAAAAATTGTGACGTAGTGGAGCAAAAACGGATTTGGACTTTTGTTATTGATGTCAAATACTATCGTTTGAGTTTGGTTTGGTTCACGCCCGAAAATATGTGTTGCACTGTGTAATCAGCCCTAACGGGAATAATTTTTCACGCGGAATCGAAAAAGGGAGTTTTTATTTTTAAGATTTTTAACAACTTAAGAGCTTGAAGCACAGCGCCATAAAACAATACAACGCATTACCTGAAGACATAAAGAAGTCACCAAATGTACACATCTTTTGCAACAATTTGAATTTTTATGTACAAAACCTGAGATAATTATATTCTTAATTCCTATATATACATTTTTGATCTCATATACTTGTGATAATAGTGTGCATTAGCTTACACTTTTTTAGTACAAAATGTTAAATGAAACTAATATCTATGTGTTTATTAATTTATTTCTTAATTTCACACCTCTTATACACGGAATTAAATCCGTCTGACGTTATAACGTAATCTTAAAAAAAATTAAATTATAATCCATGAATTTAATTTTGTTATATAACCCTTTTATACAAAAACAAAAAAAAAGATAAAGCTCAAGAAAATTTTAGGTTGATCAACAAATTTGCATCAAAAATCTTAAAAATTTTCTTAATGTTAAAATAAATAAGAAGCAACTAGAACAGATGGTAACCTTGGTAGAGTTGATGGCGGTGATCTATAAATAGCCTACTGCTTTAAAATGGCATATGATTAAGTAGGCGATTTGAACGTTCAATTTGTTCGATATAGTTCATATGAATGAGTTCCAAAATGCGTGAAATCATAAACGACTTTAAACAGTCAGTTGACCACAGCTTAATCACTCAAAGACTATTGAAGAGGAAATGTAGCGATTTCCGAAAAATACTGTCTTGTCAGCTAAGTGATTGATTTTATACAGTGTTTTTGTTGTTGTTGTTGGCTTCTTAAAAACTTACTTGATCTAAAGCTCGCAATTAAATTCATATAATAATCTTCAAAATATTCTTAAACTTTCTCTTAAAAATGAAAACTCCCTTTTTCGATTCCGCATGAAATATTATTCGCGATAGGGCTGAATACATTATAGTCTATAATTCAACTTGTTAGGCCGCGTTCATAGTGAACACTTTTTGCTGAGCCGAGCTGAATTATGCATTGGGGCAAAAAAGATGCATGACTTGCGTTCTTTATTGTTTCAGTGCGTTTTTCAGCTCGGTTCAGCAAAAAGCTTGCAATATGAACGCAGCCTTAAACACGATGCAATGTAACTGTAACAAAAAGTCTCAGTAAAAAAAAAATTTTTCTCTGAATGTGTTCTTACTCTAAACGTTAAAAAGTTGAAAATGATTTGATTATTATAATGGTTTCATTATGTAAAATATTTAATTGCAAAGGTTTTTCAATTAATTTTACGACAACATTCAGTTACCAACTGTTGACTCCACTGAATGCGGCCATTGATTTCCTTTTGTTCTTATTCGCAAAAAGCTGACTGACAATTTTAGATATTAGAAAGAGAACGCAGTCCAAAATGCGGCTACCTTCTCTTGTTCTGCCATGGATCCAACGCTCAGGGGATGCCTCCTATAAATGTGTAGCATTCTGTTGATTCGGAAGATGGGTGATTATCTAGGTAATGATAGAATTATCTAGATAATAGCTGCGTTCCTATTGTCTTATTATAATCGCGACAACAAATTTTCTCAAAGGAACGGAAAGAAAAACTACTCCAAGAGGGCGTTACCGTTGCAGTCAAAATTCAATTCAAACAAAATATCATGATAAAATAACTATAAGGTGTCATGAGAACGTGCTTCGTTCACAACTGTTGTGATCTATTATGGTAGCAATACCTTAGTGAACGATGTTTTTCTCTGTCTGGGTTTAAAGTTGTAAATTATTTAATTTGTTTAATCCTATTTCTTTAGGATTATTATTTTTGTTTTTGCTTTGCATGTAAAAATAAATAATATGCATTATTTTGAAGCGAATGAAACGCAGCTAATGTAAGAGGGTGGATAGATAGAATAGTGTTAGTGAAGATTTGTTTTAAATTTGCACAGCTCGGAAATGCCGGGAAACACACTCGCAGGGAGACTATTCCACAACTTTACCGTGTGACTAAAAACAAATTATCTAGATAATGCGGGGTTCTGTTCAGCATGAAGGCAATAGTGCGTTCGGTTGCCCGAGTTGACCTGAGAAACATACTAGCTGGTGACGTCAGGCCATGAATCTCCCTTGAAAGCTTACCACGTTAGTACCGTCGACGCCAAAGAGAGTTGAGAGGGTGAAATACTTTCATCCCCTATTAAGTATATCGCACGACAGTGAATTCGCCCCAGAAGCTCCAAATAAGAATACTTGTTAATAAAGTTACTAAAGTATTCCATATAAGAATACCCAAAGGGGGAAAGGGTGACCATCATCCTTGCATTTTTTAACAAATAATTATGGGGATATGCCCAGAACGTCAAGAGGGGCTGATTCCACACCATTCATAATGAGGGAAGGGTCAATTTACCCGCTTGGGGGTTAACAGACAGCATGTGTTTTGCTTGCATTGAACTCTACTCTATAAGCAAGTATCCCACCAAGTATCTCCCACTCGGAGATTTTTCGTAGATCATTAAGAAGTGTGTCGTTCATATTTTGCCTCTTCCTCTTGATCCCCATAGATCTTGGACGTTTTTTGAATTATTGTGAATGACAAATGCTGCTGTCGTCTGGATTGAAGGTCAACCGAAGGTCAATATTGGCCCCACGGAAACCATATTGGCAGTCACTCAGCGGTTAGTTATTCTCCAGATCGTTCAAAAGGTTCAAGTTTGTTACGATTTTTATAACTTTGGAAAGCGTAGGGCATAAAGCAATGGTTCGGTAATTTCCAGAGTTCATGGCATGGTCCTTTTCAGGTACCGGCTTGATATTTCCAACCTTCCAACAACGTGGAAAGATTCCTCTTTGTATATGTTAATAAAATGCGCAAAAACCGAGCCAGCGAAGAAGCATGTGTTTTGAGCACAATTGGCGGTATGCCATCAGGACCAGAGGCTTTGTTTTCGTTTAGATTTGTAAGGAGCCTTTCAGCTGCTCTAGTTCGAAAGTAAATTGTCTGCATTGCAGAAGATCACCCTCAACAAAGAGCAGTGGCTGATTGCTATCCGAAAGTGGAATTTTGTGCTTCGATTTGGAATCGATGACGATGTCTAAATCTTCACACTTTTAACAAATGACCAAAAATTTTTGCTCCCTTTGGGCCAGAGAAGAAACTGTCCTCGAATGCGAACTTCATGCAGAAATTTTTCGCGTTTTAAAATTTTATTATAGCAATTCCTTGCCTCTATGCAAATACTTTTATGATCAGTATTTTTCTTAAAACGCCAATTCTGAAAGACTTCCTCTTTGGACATGACAGCTATTCTTCAAGTCTCATTAAGCCATCTTTTGGTTTAATTCTTCTCATCTTATTGGGAATGAAAGGCAGTATACCCAATTAAATAATTTCTTGTGACAATACTGCCTTGGCATTCACATTTCTAGCAGCGTAAGAAATGCATATCTACTATTAATCGTTTATCAATATGATGAAGCAAATAACGATTAGTCGTATCGTTTAGTTCGATTGGACACATCCTCAGAGAGCAAATTAAATATTTACTCTCTGTGACACATCTAAAATTATAATTTTAAATCATACAAATTTTTTATAAATATTATTAAAAACAAGTAATTATTTTTGTATACGGCTATTTCAGTGGAAAATCGATGAGCAAAATTTAAATAAATAAGAAAATATAGTATGACAGCGCTGTCTGAAGCAGGGTGACTCAAATTTTATATTGCTATAAATATTGATTATAATTAAACAATTCCGGGATACGGAACTCCACAGTATCCCAACCAGCAGTGGAGCTTGTATTAAAAAAAAAAGTAATTTAAAAAGCACACTTAAAAAAAAAGTTTAAAGTATACAAGAAACTCGATTTGCACAAAATAAAAAAAGCATTTTATATACAGCAAAAGATACGCAGTCATATACACACAAACATTCACTCATGCTTATATACTTACGCCACTGTGTAAATATTCCAAATATATAAAGTGAGCAGCAGACTGCGAAACGCGGCAGTGCAGAGAATGATGACTGCAACGACGGCAGAAATAACGAATAACCAAGTCGATAGCTGCAATTCGTTTGACAGGAAAACTTGAAAAATCAACCAAGATTTTTTGATGATGCGGTTCTCGGAGGGTCGTATTTCGTAGATGATGCGCTTTTTAATCGAAATTAAAGTGCTGACAAAGCTTTGAATTTGACAGGTTTTCCAGTTGTTGGTGTTGTATACAGCCAGCTTTGTTGTAGCTTTGCAACCCTGTTTCGTATTAAAACACATTCACTCGACCGAACATATGCACAACTGCACTTTATGAGTGGTTTTAAAATGTTTTTTTTCTCACCGTCCTCCCGTCGTTGTTGTTTATTCGCAGTGGCAGCAGTGTAACTGCGACGTCAGCAGTGCTGCTTGCGTTCCTCTTCGTTTATTTATATTTTGGAACTGAGCTTATGTACTACTACACCAAGCTGTTGAGTACATAAGGCCAGTCGATATTTTGTACATAAAGCGTAACGAAACCAAAAATCGTTTTGCGACCAACGAATGGCACGAAGCGAGTCGATGTGGCTGAGTTCTGCGTTTTTCAGGTCTTTCTTTTTTTTTTTTTTTTTTGCTTCAATGTTCAGCTCGTGCAGAATTGAGGAAATGTATGAATATCTCTGCCCCGTTCTTTTTTATATCACTTTAATCACATATGTTGTGCAAATGAATTTTGTCCAAATTTAGATTTTCCTTGGAACGTTTTAATTGTATTTCTATCCAATTTTTTCACTGTTTGCAATGTTTCAAACTTATTCTATCGTTTTAACTCAGTAGGGCTGGTTCAATTAGTTATTTGTTTCAATATTTTAGTTACAAAAAGCTTTAATATACACAGATATATATAAATTTTACTATGGTGAAAAATCCGAAATTATGAGAATGTCGCACACAAAGCAGGCTGCAAACAGGGCGAGCCAACGACCAAATCCGAACCGAACCGACTCGGCCATCAATTACTACAAAATGTGGAAAAACTCAAAGTGCACTCAACGGCAAAACGGCTGTGGCTATGTATCAGGGTTGCTGAACTAGTTTGCTATATCTGCGTCTACAAGGGACAGTAATCACTTGCAAGTAAAGAATACATATTGGCCCATATGATAAAAACTACCATCTTCAGCAATTTGTGTTAACTAGGGATGGATAGTCAATTAAAAAAATAAATTAAAAAAAAATAGATGCGTCGTTGGACACACGAGAGAAGCGAAGCTTTTTCACAGTTTCCTAGATTTGTTAATTTATTAGTTTTTTAAAATAAAATATTTGTTAAATTCAAAAATTTAAAATAACATCAAATTAATTAAAAAAACAAAAGTTATAATTACACCAGTAAGTTTTATTACATACCAATATTATTTTATTTTTTATATATTACATCCATTTTGAATTATTTTTGTAAATTTTTTTAATTATTATCGAATTCTATTAATTAAATTTAGGGGTTTATGATAACTGAAATAGCAAACGTATGGTATGGATGATATATCAGCGATATACCTAAAAAAACTGTATCAATCGTTGTTCCTAATGGTGTTGTACAAATATTTAGATCGCTTATTATTTGAAAATTAAATTTATCTAAACGGAATTGTTTAAGTGCCTTTGGCGATTCATGTCTAAAATCGCAATTAAAATCTCCACAAAAAACAATTGGCATTTTGTGATAATTTTTACCCAGTTCAATGAAATTTGCTTCTGCAGAACATACTTATCCAATTTTTGAAATATCAGCGGAAAAATGTTGTAGCTGAAGTCTGTTTAAATATATTGACATATCCCCAGTGACTGTATTGTACTTATCTTACTTATAATTACGATAAATTGCAACTCCTCCAGAACGACAACTATTTCTCTGAAATTAAAACAAGCGAAATAAGTGATATCGATACTTTCATCATTTTGCATTTTTGTTTCTGATAGCAATATAATGTCACAGATTTGAGTTATAGAATCGGTAAGATCTTGAGAATGCGCATGGAGACTCTGGCAATTTAAAGTCATTACAGAAAGGAATTGTTTGCTCTCTATCAAATTTTTTATAGTAATACATTTAGTTTCCAATTTGTTAAGAGATAATCTTTAAAATTCTCGAATTAAATCAACATTAGAAAAATCATTTCGCCTTCCATGATGAAATATAATATGTTGAGGATTGTCATCAGAGGTTGTGATAAAAAGTCCGTCAATACTAGTAACACGAAATAAAGCAACGTAGAGTGATTGCAAGGAATGCTTTTTGTCATATTCGTAAACAATCTGCGAATGATCCACCCTGTGACTTATGAATAGTTACAGCCATTGCAGGAATTAATGAAAAATGATTTCTTGTAACTGTGATTGTTTTATTTTTAATAAGAGGTATGCTACTGTTTTTTTGTAGAATTGGTACAGCTCTTATTCCAACTTGAATCGATTGAGCGTCAGCAGAAGCTTTCATTCTTGTTTTCTGACCAATTTTAGACTCATCGAATTCCAGCCAAACTTTTTTAGCCTGGTCATTCTGGTCAATTTCAATGTTGATCAATGTTGTTATTGATGACAAAAACAATTTCAGAAGGTAAACCACCTGTATCGAAGACTTTCAAATTATGCAATTTTTGTTTAAATGCTTGTAATTGTTCATTATTTTTATTAAATTCTACTGCGCGTAAGATAGAATTATTAAATAAATCTATAGAAGCATTACTAAAAAATAATCTTATTCCATTTGGACACAGGCGGCTGGCAGTTTCCTTCGTACAAAATCTACTCTCTATTAAATGTAACTCGTTTTGCTCAAGTTTTTTACCATCACCAATCTTCTTTAGCAATGACGAAAACTGTTTATTACTTTGCCGCATAACTTGTGTTATTTCATAAAATTTAAGTTCCAGCAGTTATTAAAGTTAGTTAGGGAACAGACTATTCTCATCAACAAAAGAAAACACGTACTTAGCGATTTTAACGACAATGGTGGTAAGTAGAATCAACATTTGTTTTGTTATATTTTTTGCTGATTTTGTTGTTTGGATAGCCAATACACGATCCTTTTGATCTGCACCATAGCTTCACGCATTCAAATGAAGGATAGCTAATGCAAAATCCTTTAATAGATTCTTGTCATCTATTCAACATAGCTTCAGTTAATACTTAATATTAAATAAACTCTCATAGTCAACGAAGGTTTATGGATCAGTTGGTAGTGTATAGGACTATCAATCGAAAGGGTATGAGTTCAATCCTCATTGCTAACAAAGAAATATTTTTATTAATTTTATATTATCTTGTTACAGTCGACACAAAAAGCAACAACAATTCTAAGAAAAAGGTGTATGGAAAAAAGTGTCGTTTTTCAGATTTCCCTCAAGCAAATCACAAAACGAGGCATAAAAAGCTTCGCTTCAATAGATTTCCAACTTTTTATTTCTTTTTTAAATTTTTCAATGAACGATTTTTTCGAATTCGATTTTGTTTGCCTAAATAATCGGTTAAAATCGGTTTTCCGAATTTTTCATCATCTCTTACATCATTTTTATACACTGAAAATAAAAGAGTTCAAAATGTGCTAACTTCAATTAAATGCATATATGAAAATAAACACATTTTTTTTAATAAAAATTTTTTAGTTCATATTGCAATAACTTTTTTTATTAAAGTTTATTAATGAAAAAAAGAAATAAAACAAATTAAGAGAAAACAAACATACAAATTAATAAATCCTTTTGACTAAATTTCAAGGAACACTTCTCTAAAAAATAAAAGTGAATTGAAATTGATTTCACTTATAATACGATTACTAAATAATTTAAATTATGTAATATTATTTTTGTCAAACCAGATGTCCACCAATTGAAAGCAGAAAGCCTAACATATTGAAATGTTTTGGCGAAAGACGTTTGCGTAATTAGTTGGCAAAAATACCTGCATGCGACAACAAGCGTTCTCAAGGTATGGATGTTGCAACTATAGGCAAACTTATTTTTGCAGTATCTCACACGAAAGGTAACTCAACTCGCATTGTATCCCATAATAAAAATGGATTTTTGTTTAATTTACAATTTGCTGGTGGTTGTGCAAGGTATTGGCGTAGTTAAATAGGAATTCCATCAACTTTTGTTGCAGTGTTACTCTGTTCTGTTACTCTGCTAATGGATCGGTCAAAAAAGTCCCAAATGTCGTCATTGGTATGTTTATAAGAAATGCATTCAATATCGGGCTCAGCATTTGTTGTTTGCTTGTTTGAAATGTTGGATTGTTATTATAATTTTTGTTTCACCAATTCATAATTCACATAAAAATTTTAAATATTTTTTTTTGTTCACCATATTTTTTAATATTAAACTATACTAATGATTTAAGTATAAGTAGTTGAAATATGACAAATAGTGGCTTCAGTGTTGAGATTTTAGATTGAAAATTCTTAAAAGGTATTGCAAAGTCCATGAAAGTAATTGCTTAAGTTTTCATATACATATTTAGCCCTTTCCTGTAGTATTTATTTCATACCCTGCTACCCTGGAAAATAGATGAAAGTCTATAAAAATTACAACCTGTAACTTATAAGGTTGCTGATAATTGTAATACTACAGTTCATATTTAGGGAGTATAGTAGAACGCACTATCCAATAGGAGTAAAATATTGAAATTGTCGTACCTTCGGCAGCGCTGGCACAAATTAGCATTTAACATTTAATTGTTTTCTCAAAAGAGGTGTTCACACGTCTGTCAAATGATTGAAGTATATCGCGATTTTTTACTCTCTTTTACTAACTCTAAAATTTTTGACTTATTTCTGCTCACACATGATTTTTTTATTGAAGTACCGATACAGGCATTTGTTACTCTTCTGTCTACTTTTTTGCCCACTTTTCTGTTTACTCATCCTTTTTTCTCTTGAAAAAATTGCTTTTGTGTTCAAATAAGTACTTTTATAGAAATAATTTGCTTCTAAACAACAGACAAGTAAAAAAATGCAATCCTTTGACTGATTGATGCAGGTCTGGAGCTCAATCAAAATTTTGAGTGATTCGATGAAGAGTTTGAAGTTAATTTTCGCCATCGCAGAGAGTTCATTTTTTATCATAGGAAAGCAACAACAAATTTTGATTGATTCAGTCATTTGACAGACGTGTGAACACCCAACAAGTTGGCTGCGTTGTTGGCGAACTGAACGCTCCAGTGTTGTTCTTGTATAGCAATCGTTTTTCATTAAAGGAAAACTAAGTGTTATCGAAACAAACCTAATTGTAATTATAACAAAATTATGTTATGAATAAAAAAATTTCACAAAAACCGAAAATAGTCGATAAAACAAAAATCGATTTTCGACCATTAACTGAAATCATTAATCGAATTTAAAGTAAAAAAATTTTATGAAAAAGTAGACTACTCAACTTTTCGACTACTCGAATATCCATCCCTAGTAGTATCTACTACAAAGTAAAGTGTTACAAAAAAGTTAGAATTCGGTATGAGGAAAAACTTTGTTCGAAATCAGGGCACGGCTATGATTTTCAGGGTGCCACGAATCGGAAGTGTTTTCTAGTGGAGAACAACAAAAAATTTTTCAGTCGAACCAAAAAAATAAAATTTTTTTTCTTGCTAGCAGATCTGTTCAAAAAACATCTGTTTCTTTGGCATTATCAAATGGATCTAAGAAAGTGTCATTTGAAGGTAATTAGATAAATGACTTTTTCAATGATATCCAACATTGCAAGAATATTTTAAATTTTATAAGAAAATGTACATCATGAGCTGAGCTTTATCTTAAAAATGAAATTCCGTGAAAAGTTTTTTATGATAGGGCTGATTTAAGTCGCATCGTTTTGTAGTTTCAAAAAAACAAAGAACAGAGAGAACATTTTTCTAATATTTTTCTCAACAAATAACAGGTCAACATATTTTGTGTTCGAATCAAAAGGTTAAAAATTCTATGATAATAAGGGTTTTCATGCAAAGTGGCAGGTTTCTAATTTGGGCAATTAGTTATTTTTATCAGACAGGTTTTATGAACAGCCCTTAAAGTCGATTGTGCATTTGCAGCATATAAGTCAGCTGTGCGATCTGCCAGCGATGCGTTCCATTTAAACGGGGACGCTTTGCGGATTGTTTGCTTGTTTTCTGAAATTTTTAGAATTAAATCTTTATTAGTTTTGCTCAAATTATAACTTTTCCTTCAAAAAAGAAAACAGCTGATTGATCATATAAGTTTGCCACCTCGTTTGCTCACCTAAATCGAAGAGCAAATTTATCTGGTTTGTGCAAAAGCTTTTTCATACGAATTTTGACAGTTCATTTATAAGGCTGATAAACTTATAAGGTTTATACCATTTATAAGGGTATTGCCCATTTGCATGAAAATCCTTAATAAAACTTGATATCAAAATCAATACTGGCAGCCCTGCAGGTACAGTAGTTTAAAACTCAAACTTTGAGTGAAAATAACAATTATTCACAGCAGGGTGAATGGAGATAAATTTTTCTGTTTTGATAACAACTTATACTCAATAACCCTGTTCACATTCACCAAATCGCTCATCAAACGACTTGACATACAGAAATTCATGAATTTAATTGTGTGCTTTTTAGATCAAGTTTGAAGAAGGCAACAACAGCAGACTAGAAATATTGTTTCGGAAATTTCTACATTTCCTCTTCTACTGTCTTGAGTGATTCAACTGTGACTAACCTACTGTTAAAATCTTATATGATTTGACCCTTGTTAGAACAAATTCGTATGAACTTTAACGTACTCATCGGCCATTTAATCAATTGACATTCTTTACCAGGGGTGCCATCTGTTCTAGTTACTCCTTATTTTTCGATATTCACGAAATACAGAAATATATATATATATATATATATATGGATTTGATGGCAATTTGACAATGATGAGAATCATAAATTTTTTAATATTTGTGCTTGTTTGACCAATGGGAACACTCGTTTAATTCTGTAAGTCCCATGTTACGGTGGTGGTCATGGGCTCATTATGGTCATGCATTGTTGTTGTTTCAATGTAAATTAAAAATTTGAGAGCGAGAGCAGGAGAGTAAATTTTCACCACCACGGTCACCAAATGATTCGACAAAAATATGAAATCATGGGATCAAAACAGTGTTGCGTTGTGGAATTATTCACAATAATTGTGTTTAGGCACGAAAATAGTACACTTTTAGTACGAAATGTATGATAGCAACACTCATCGGTTGAAAAAATACTAAAAGTAGCAAATAGTGTACTGGTGCTTAGGCATCATATGACCACCAGCATAACATACTTTCGTCACACAGCTCATCAAACGAAAAAAGAGAGTAAAAAGTGTCATGACCAGGGATCATATGACGACCACCGAAACATTACCCTAAAACAATTTTGTCAGTTCAAAAAAGTTTGCAACCTGAACACATCGCGGCAAACTGGAAGAAGCGGAAGAATATTTTTGGATGGACTTTTTATAAATTTGGACATATCCAGAACTGTGACAAATAATATTTAAAATTAATTTCTCATTATTCCAATACGATGTCAATAACAAATGCAATAAACTTCGGTGTTCAAGAAAAGAATGTAATTTGACGAATAACTTTATGAATGTGAACATTTTTGTTCACATCAAACAATTTGACGAATATTTGAAATGTTAAATGGACGTTCGATTAGCTCGAACAATCGTCTTAAACAGCCAATTTTTTGTTGTTGTTTTCCTATCATTTATATTTTCAAAATGTGAAAAAATATATACATAAAAAAATGAAAAAGTCTAATTTTTAAAAAGGTTTTTTTATATCTGTGTGGTAATTAAGTAGCACTACATTAACTAAAAACAATGAAAATAATCGACCCTAAGGATTTAAAGATACAACCAAAAATATGTGCTGGCGTTACGTCACAAAAAGTAGAAGTGATTTTTGTCTGCATCAATATAAACGAAAAATCTGCGAAGTGTGCACGAGTTTTTTATAAAAGTTTTTTTATTATAATCTGGAATAATGGAAAAATCTGTTTTAATTACTTTTATACAAGCCATAACAAAGAGACTAAATGAGTTAGTCTCTCATTTAGTCTCTTTGTTAGCAGCCTTGCGTAATATGATACGTTACGTGATATACGTTATGTGACGGAATTTTTCCTTCAAAGAAGTACATATATAATAGTTTTATTTATTTCATTGAATTTAGGATAGTAAAAATCGAAACCTTCATTAAACTTTGTATTATATTTATAAAATTCCAATTTTCGTTAAAATTTTTCAACTTTTGTCACCATTTATCAACTTTTACTGCCATTTTTTTAAATTCAAATTAAGATCAGCTCTCAGTACTCTCACAATAAAAATATTTCTCTATTATACAAAGATTTCCAAGAGAGGCCTTTTAAAGCAATTCAAAGTTAGCTAAATTGGATCCAACGGGCCGGAATGTTAGCAACTTCCTGCAGAAGCAAAATGTCAGCACTTTATTTTGTTGTTTAAGCGAACATTTCAAAAAGCTGAAAAACAATAACGAACTACTGACCCAAAGCTTTCCAAGAGAGGCCTTTTAATGCAGTAAAGTAAGCTAAATTGTAGTGCTTTTTTCCTATGACAATGGTGTGTCATACGTCGGGCCAGTGTTTTTACGCTTTCAGCTGACTTGTAAGCACTCAAAAAGGCCTTTCAGAGTTATTTTTTTCTCGATGGATTCTTTCTCCGTAGTTAGTTGAAAAAATATTTTAAAATATGAACAGAAGTATATATTCCTTCCAGTAATATAAAAGCTGCCTCCATTCACCCCATTTGCCTATTACATATATTTCAAATTCCAAGGTAATCGATCTTAAGAAATAAACTCCAGCCGCGCTTCGGAGCTGACACGCCCAGTTTTTTCCATTGTCTAAGGGATGTGACGAACGATTACAAAAATTAATTTAAATGGAAACAATTTTCTGTCAGACGGACAGTTCGTAGCAAATAAATATATATCGGTTCACGCAAGCCAAAGAAGTAAAATATTTACGAATGGTGCGACAGTTCACGTACAGTGTATGTGTGAGCAACACCATTTCCTTATATTTTACTTCTTTGACGCAAGCAAATGCATTTAGCTTCGACTGTCATAACTGTCACGAGCTCGGGAAGCTGTCCCGAGTCAAACTTTCTACCAGGCCACATAGATAGGCAGTTTAAGCCGTTTTATCCAGAGGGTCTATTTAATGACATCTTCCTTTGACCGTTTGGTAAAACGGCCACTTGATCTTGTAGTTAAATGCATTTTTATTTAATTTGCGTTTATTTAGTACAAATATTTTTTAAGTTCAATTTTAAAAAATTATTAAAATAGACCAATTAATTCCGATAAGCGCAATTTAACGTTACAGTATTTTGCTAAAATATTTATTGCTTTCACACTGAAAGCATATTAAAGATTTGAAGCAAAGCTGCTAAATATAGAAAATAAATTAGTGGATAATTTGTATAAGAAAATGGTGCCTGCGTTCAGACATGCGACAGTGTTGAGAAACGGTCAATCACAAGCTCATGCATCTTCGGATTCAATCGGTTGGATTTTGGATGACGATTAGAATAAAATCTTTGTCAGGTGCCACCATAATTTCATGTTTCTTCGATCGAACACGCAGGAATGTTAAATCGTTAGATGGATCCAGATCGCGCACAACGCTGCGAGCTTTATCTGCCAGTTGGCTCATTAATCCAGCATACTGCACAGTTGTGGTATTGTCCAAAGTGGACTTTACCGGAATGCCTGTTGGAAAAAGTAGACTTTTACATATGCACCTGGGATGAAGACTAATACATGTTGTTTTTGTTTTATGTCTGCCTACCTTCATTGTTGACTACAATAGTGCCGACAACTCCCTTGTGAGATTGAATTCTTTTAAGTGTTTCCTCAACTTCTTGAGACTGTAGAGTAATAGTTTATTATATTATGATAACCAATGTAATATTGCAATTATTTTATACATTACCATATTTGTTACAAATTTCGGGAGTTTTATATTTTCTTAAAAAAATAATTTTTCTGACGAATCAGATAAACGTCTTGTCAGCTGGAAGGATTGTCAAAAATCGATGTCGTCATATTCGACCAAACAAACTGCATTCAATTCGCTCTATCGCTGTTGCCACATGAACAGAGTGTTGCCACTACAACTCTTTTGTGGGATTTCGACACCACACCGTTGTGGCGAATTGTTAACAAATTGAAAATTTTAATTAAATTCTTGACGAATGTAAAACAGGTCCATGTCTTGATAATTCAAAAGGGTGTCGAAAATAAATTTTTGGCGACTCACTGGGCTCATTTTGACATAAGCTATTGCTTCACTTTGAGGCTGCCTTATTTTGACATTTATTGTTTTTTCCTGTTGTTTTCTTTTGAATTATTAAACACAAACATTTTCACAATTTAAACAATACTAATTTGTGAACAACTATGAATAAACAAAATTAATTCGTGCCAGTACTGCGCCTGAACAGCCACAAAAAGAGGAAAAATCAATTCTAAAAATTCTTGCCTCACGTAACATCTCACCTCCCGCTACCCGCTTTGCCTGTAGATGTCAAAATTAGGCAAGTGAGCCGCCTAATTTACAATTTAATACAATTAAAAAAATAAATTTTTTAAAGTACTTTTTTGTAATTATATTTCAAAAACTTTTTCGGTATCTTTATAAAGGAAAAAAGCGCCACAGTCGAAAAATTGTTATAAAAACTGGGTATAGTTCAAGAATAGCGACAACTCTCTTTTTTAATTTTTGTTGGATTGTACGGATTTTAACCTCCTTAACCCAAAACTAGCTAACCCTAAAATTTTAGGCCGCCCGCAATTGGCTTAGAAGTTATAAGCCTCCAAAGTTGCAAAAATGGCCTACAAATCTTGCTGTTTTTTTAGTGCTCTGCATTATGGGTATCAAAAGAAAGGTAATGCGAGTACCTATACAACGAAGTATAATCCATTCATAACTTTTTAAGATATACCTCTTCTTATATTTACAATTTGTCTGAAAAACTAGTGGTTTCCTTTTCACGAAAGCACTACACTAAAAATGTTTATATCTTTAAAAGTTATGCATGGATTTTCATATTTGATACTTTGTTGAATAGGTACTCTAATTACCTTTCTTATGATACCCATAAAGTGTAGGTGTTGTTGCAAAATTTAAAAAATAGCAAAATTTTTAGGCTATTTTCCCCAATTTTGGAGGCCTATAACTTCTAAACTAATTATGGGCGGCCTGCATTTTTTCAGATTTGGAGTTAGGAGGCCAAAATTCATATAATCTGCAAAAAAAAAAAAAAATAAAAGTTAGAGTTTTCGCTATTCTTGAAATGTTTCAAAAAAATTAAAATTATATTTATTTTAAGTGTTATTTAAATTTTCTTGGGAGTTATTTAATTTCTCTTTGGAGTTATTTAATTTTTTTGGGTGTTTTCATTTCCCTTGGGAGTTTTTTCGTCCATTTTATTTTTATTGGAAGTTGGAAGAGTTCCAACTCCAAATGTTTTATTGAAAGTTATTTAATTGGGACTTCTCTCATTTTTCGCTTGGGAGGCATTTAATTTTCGTTGGGAGTTACTTAATTTTTTTCATTTGGTTGTTATTTCACTGCGCCTTAAATGGTTTGTGCTTGTACGGAATGTTAAAAATAACCTTTCGTACTGGGCAAATCATTTTGTTATAAAAATCTTTCATCAATATCAAATCAACGGGCCTCTTATATCCGTTGAACTAACGAAAATTTTATTTAAAATGAGCCGCAAGTAAATATTTGGGGAATATTTTAATTTCAGTTTAATTTTATGTAGTATAGTAATATTTCATATTGAAAAAAGGCTCCAAATTTAGGGCCTTGTTTAATTTTTCGTTTTGGTGCCATTTTTCCGGGGGCCATTTTTTGCAGAGCCTAAACATGTTATTAAAGTGTTTTTTGTACAAAAATACAAATAAGGACTGCATATAGCATTTTTATGTGTTTAATGGCTATTTTTATTTCATATGAAATTTTAGAACTTTTAACAATATGATTTGATTTGATATCGTATTTTGATTATGGATTTGACTTTATGGATTTTGGAAACCGAAATAAAGCTGTCACCAAATCAAACAATAGAAATACATTTCCAAAAACCCATTATTTTTACTAAGGTTTACGACGAATTTTTCTATTTGTCTACAATTTTTGTTTGAGGCTCAACCACGAAGTAAAACCGCGATTCAAATTCCATCTGACACAGAATGTTTTTCAATTGAAATAATATTACTGAAATTTTAAATATTACAAAATTTGTCAGTAAACAGAAGGATTCTTCGTAGACCAATGAAATTTGGTATATGAGTTGGAATTGACTGTATTAGATTACATACAAAAATTCGATTACCTCCCATATAACACAAACATTTCAACCGCTATACTTCCCGTATTGAACAAACATAGATCAAAACTACATCATCGAAAAATTTTAAAATTTCAACTTTCATGGGCATATCATTAAAACGGCTTAAGTTAGTAGTTTATAGTATTAAAAAAAACTATTTTTTTGGTTTTTACAAAAATAAGAAAAATATTCATCATAACCGTTTTATTTTCATTTTAAACTAGTAAGGAATTATCTTCAACTGGGTCAAAGCTAAATTACTTGCACAGTGTTTTCTTTAGCGCCTTCGAAGTTTTGAATGTAGTATTATTTTGATGACGTCACTTTTTATGGGGCATTTTTTATAGAAATTTTTAAAATTTCAAAATCTGAGTTCGCTTTGCATATCAAAGCTTATGTGTCATATATAATTTGTATACATTTATTTTAATTAAATTTATAATTTAATTTTGCTATTATAAAGAAGTAATTTTGTGTGGGAGGTTAAGCCTGGTTTTCACTAGGTCATTTTTCAACCACAAATGTTGTCAATCTAATGGAAACGTATTGTCATTTACATTTGTTGTCATATATGACCACTGATTGTCATATCAAATCACAAGCAAGTGAGAACAGATAGAATTTTGCTTGTCAGTCAAAATATCGTTGTATGACAAGAAAAATCGAAATGCCAACATGTTGGCATTTTTTGTCAGTTGTTGCCTACAAAAAAATTTTGTTTTAATTTTTTTTTGTTTCACTGCTGGCAAAGTTTTTTAAATATTGTTATTTTAATTGGTTTAAAAGGTAAAGTGCACTTAAACAGGGATTATCGCAGTGGCCGGTGTTCCTTCCAAGGGATTTGTTGCAGGACACATTTTCGGGATTCACGTTGTTGTGGTCGCTTTGCCAGGAATTTGTCATTTGCGCGAATCTTGAAGACGTATCTTGCGATAGAACGTGGCGATGGTGCCTTTTGAGCCAACACCGGCCACTGTGATAATCTTTGTTTAAGTGCACTTTTGCTATTAATCTAAGAAAATTAACAGTATTTTATAAATTTCACCAAAAATAAAAATTTTCTAACAATCTCAAATATAAAACATCAGCTGTTGTTGATGAAAAAAGCATAACTGAACAAACCGATGCCATTTCACAAATAACATCGAAAGTGAAAACAGTATGGTAATCAATTAACACATAAATTCAACGTCAGTCTTTGACATTCGATTTTATGTCAGTTTTTGGATTTCAATGAAAACGCATTTGACGTCATATGATTAGGATGCCTACTGACATCAGTGATTGTTGTCATTGAAATTGACTTAGTGAAAACCAGGTTTTAGCGGAGTTTTAATTTTGTTTTATCAGATTCCAAAACATAAATACAAATAATTTTTATTCATATGTATTTTAAAGGTTTTAAATGATTTATAAAATTTTAAGGCACTGTATTAATTTTTGTACAATTTAAAGAGATTTTACAATTTTCAAGAAGTCACTTTGTATGGACATAGGTGTTGTGATTCAATTTTATATGCAACACTTAGAATGCATATTAACTGCAAATATGTGCAAAAAAGCGTATGTGTAAAATTTTAACTTATTAGAATAATTTGTGTGGAATTTAAAGATATTTTTCGGTTTTTAAAAAGTCACTTTGTATTGGAGGTAGGCGTTTTTTATCATACGATTTAGCTCATTTTCATATATAATCTTAATTTTTACGTGACAATAGCTTTAAAATTAATCACTGTAATCGTGATAAGTGACAAATGGACATGGCTAAATCGTGTCAAGAGATGATGCTTACAAAGACTATAAGACCCTTTTTAACTGCCACGCAAAAAGATTGCAATTTTTATACCTCTTCACGAGCTTACTGTAAAAGAGTTATATTAACTTTGTCTTTTCGTTTGTAACACACATACGAAGGTGTGGCAGGTATAGAAAAGTATATATATTCTTGATAAGAATCACCTCAGTGAAATAAGCCATTACCTTATATCTGTAAATAGTTAGTTTTTTAAGCTATTAGCTGCGTTCCTTTCGCCTTAATATAATCGCGATAACAACTTTTCTCAAAAGAACGGCAAGAAAAATGACTGGTAGAGGGCACTACCGTTGCAGTCAAATAAAATTCAAACAAGCAATCATGATACAATAACTATTAAGTGTCATGAGAACGTGTGTCGTTAAAAATTGTTGTGAACTTTTATGTTAGCGATACCTTAGTGAACGATGTTTTTCTCCTAATGTGTTTTACTCTAAACGTCGGAAAAATTGTAAATTATTTAATTTAAATATTAATATTATGCAATTATATAAATAATTTAAGTGCAATTGTTGGCTCCGCTGAATGCGTTCAATGTGTGTGACACACGCGGTTTGTTTTGTTTTCCTTTGTTTAACATTCGATGGTCGCTGTGAGAGAATAGGTAGCTGTCATGGCTACCTATTGTCATTGTATCAAACAAACAAATAATTCAAAAAATAAAAAGACAGCTCATAAAAATATACAGATGCGGCACCTGTGTTTCAAATTTTTTAAAGTCTTTATCACAATTTTATATGGATAGCAAAAGTAATCCTATTTGTTATAGGATTATTATTTTTGTTTTTGCTTTGCATGTAAAAAAAATAATCTGGATTATTTTGAAACGAATGGAACGCAGCTATTGTTATAAAATTCAATATATGAACTTATATTAAAAAAATAAAGATCACTTTCGAAAATGATCTAAATTGGATGAAAACCACACCTACCTTCCATACAAAATAACTTCGTCAAAACGGTAAAATTTCTTTAAATTCTACAAACATTAATCTAATGACTTCAAATTTTGCTCAAAACGCATTCTGAGTAAGCAATTTGTCGAAATCAAAGAAAAACCACGCCTAGCTCCCATACAAAGTGGCTTTATAAAAGAGGTAAAATCTCTTCAAAATCCTCAAAAATGAATACAGTGCCTAAAAATTTTGCAAATAAGTTTTAATCTTGTCTATGTACTCTACGATTGATATTTGATTAAATAAAATTAAAACTCCGTCTACTTTTCATACAAAGTGACGTCATATAACAGAAAAACCAAAAATTTGATATACTTATAAGCTTTGATATTCAAAATGCACTCTGAAGCTGAAATTTAAAAAATTTGTGTAACTAGTAAGGAATTATCTTCGATTGGTTAAAATACCCCGGTAGTATATTCTAAGCTAGGTATGTTTTTAAATTTTGATGATGTCACTTTGTATGGAGGTATTTAATTTTGCCAAAACTCAACTGCAGAACACGTTTAAGATATGGAGGATTATGTGATAAATATCTTGTTAATATAATACTCACATTTTTGTGGAATTTATAAAAGTTATGCTACATTGATGACGTCACTTCTTATGTGAAATTGGCCGAGTTTTAATACGATTTTGCCAAATTTCGTTAATTTTAATATTCTTAGCAAATGTGCATAGTACTAATTTTTAAAATTAATTTTTGTAGAATTTTGAAGAGACCTAACCGTTTTCATACAGTTACTTTATAAGGGAGGTAGGCGTGGTTTTTATACTATTTCGTAAATTTGAAATATATGATAAATATTTGATACCAAAGCTTATGTGAGAAATTTCAAGCCATTACATTAATTCTTTTGGCATTTTTAGAAATGTTACCCATTTGATAAAGTCACGTTGTATGGTTCAGGCAAGCGTGGTATTTATCCGATGTTAACAAATTTTAAATATATGGTGAATATTTTACTTCAAAGCTTATGTGGAAAGTTCCAAGTCACTACATAAATTTCTGTGACATTTTTAGAGATTTTATTGTTTTGATAAAGTAACTTTGAATGGGAGGTAGGCGTGTTTTTGATCCGATTTTATTCATTCTCGAACTTGATCTCCTTTTTTTTATGTAAGCACATACATACACTGACGCCAAGACCGACATACGGTTGTAGCGCCATCTAAGTAAGTAAGTACATACATATACTAACTTTCAATATGGTAGCTTTAAAATTGCGGTGAAATCGTGTCGACAGACTGACAGAAAGACGGACATGGCGAAAACGACTCTGGAGGTGATGCTGATTAAGAATATATATACTTTTCTATACCTGCCACGCCTACTTAGCATCGTTACATCATAACATCGGAGTGCTAAAGTTAATATAATCTTTTCGCAGAACGCGTGGCTAAGAACCATGCCTACCTCTTATATAAAGTGACTTTATCCAAACAGTAAAATCTCTAAAAATGCCACGAAAATTAACACAATGACTTGGAATTTTATTCATAAGATTTCATACACATGATATATGGTGAATATTTGAAATGTGATTGTGATTGAAATCACGCCTACCTCCCATACAAAGTGACTATATATAAACAGCTAAATATCTTAAAACTCCACAAAAATTAATTGAATGACTCAAAATTTTGTGCATATGCTTTAAGAATTTTGAAATTCATTCTGAGCTTGAAATTTTGCAAAATCGTAAAAAAAACTCCGCCTACCTCCCATGCAAAGTGACGTCATCAAAGAAGCATAACCTTTATAAATTCTACCAAAAGTGTGCGTATGGAAAATTAATACAATGACTTTGAATTTTTTACATAAGATTTCATACACATGATATATGGTGAATATTTGAAATATGATGAAAATCCCGCCTACCTCCCATATAAAGTGACTATATATAAACGGCTAAATATCTTAAAACTCCACAAAAATTAATTGAATGACTCAAAATTTTGTGCATATGCTTTTAGAATTTTGAAATTCATTCTGAGCTTGAAATTTGGCAAAATCGTAAAAAAAACTCCGCCTACCTCCCATGTAAAGTGACGTCATCAAAGAAGCATAACCTTTATAAATTCTACCAAAAGTGTGTGTATGGATATTTAAACATACTTTTCAGTATATTACCAAATTATCAGTATCCATACGAAGTGACGCCATACAATTTTTTAAACATCCATAGCTTATACTATACTGTTGGGGTATTGTAACTTTGGCCAAGTCAAAGATAATTCCTATAGAGTTCTTAAAGGTCTCCATCCCGGGATTATTTTCGAAAACGTCTAAAAATTCCATTCCCTAGTTCTAAATGTAAACGAATCTTCCTAGTACTCATTCGATTTCTCTGAGTGTACAAATGTAACTTGTTTAAATACAAAAAAGTCATCAAAAAAATCAGCTCAGATTTTAAAGTCGATCAAAATTTTTATTTTGTTTTCAAAATAAGTTTATTGCTGATATTTGAAAAAAAACAAGGCATTGAATATGGTTTGTATATGGATATTAATTTTTCGAGATATATTTTATTACAAATTCCATTATCTCCAGCCTTCCATCGAAAATGTTGTGCGCAGAAATGCTGAAAATACGGAAAGAATTATGAAAAATGCATTAGGCTATGTGGTCAGTAACAATG